>JASPKZ010000423.1:947500-1655000 GCA_030220185.1 Diploptera punctata | reverse complement strand
CACTAGGATCGCTGATATACAACAGTAGACTATTGTCATTACCGATCGAATGCCCTAATATAAAAATGAGGGTCTGTCAGTTTATCTGTCCTTCATGGTCTCAAAAAAAAACTTGACCGATTTGAACAGGGATTGCACCATCATTTAGAGATTTTAACTTGGACAATTCTCATAATTACGTATTAACGTACGTACTATATGGGCGGAACTAAATAAAAATTTACATTGGTACACTAAAAAAGTAGCTTTTTTGGACGCTTAAATGGCTTTCGCTGCCTAAAGCATAACAAATATACCAAATTAATGTAAACAGAATTAAATATCTAAAAAAAAAAACTCTATAAAAGAAGTCCGCAACAGAGCATGTATATCTTTTACGGATAACTCACAATAACCATTTATGTGTTTCAGCTCATTGCTGCCAAGATGATCGGGATAAGTAGATTCCCGGGCAAAGCCGGATTCTGTATAATAAGAGGCAGTGGGACATTGCTCGCAATTTCATAGTTCATAATGCTATAACACCCCCAATTTTTGTTTCATCGAATCTTGGTATGTAGTAATTAATTAAAAAGTTGGGATATGTAAAATATCGGGCAACGCCCGGTAATCAGCTAGAATTACACAAAGCTGAGAGGTTTTGAAGAGCTCGTAAAAAGAATCTGCTTCTAATTACTGGGGGCACGCCGTAGCGTAGTTGGTTATGGTAAAATGCTACAAAACAAGAAAACAGATAGGTCGAGTCCCGGTGAGGTCACGATTTATAAACTAAACCAAAACTTCTGACAGCTACTTTGGTTAGTGGTTAGTAGACGTACAGGTTGTACTAGGGGTAAAGGGAGGAACTCGCCCTCTACAACCAATAAGGAAATAGCTGAAATTTGAATTGACGTCTGCGACAACCAATCACTGCCATTGACGCCGCTAGTGAGTTTGAAATACCTGCGATGTTGTTGGCTGTATTTCTACTAACCGCGTGGTACATAAAGGGGCCCCTACACAAAATATCCTTATCGATAACACTGTGGTGAAAACGTCAGGATCGGAGACTGAGCGGCGGGACTATAAGTTCTAGATTTTTCCTTCATTTTGGTCTTAATATACATCTGTCTATAGTAATTCTGCCCTAGGACAGGTCTTTCACTGCAATCATAGCATTTTCATGCTATGCTTTGCAGCTTTACTAGGGAATTGTAGGTGTGGTAGCATCCCGTTGCTTTCCACACCGGTGAAGGATGATGATGATGATGATGATAATGATGTACTAAAGCTGCAAAGCATAGGATGGAAATGCTATGATTGCAGTGAAGGACCTGCCATCGGACAGAATTACTATGGATATATATATATATATATATATATATATATATAACATAACCTATAAGCAAACATTTATAACGAGTCTTACAAAGGAAGTGTCAATCATTGTATGCCGAAACCTCCTTAAAACTTCTCCCAGGGCACTAAAATATCTCATTTAAACTATAGGAAAGCAATACAACTTCCGAATTTGCAGATTCGAAAACCCTCACTACCTCCTCCACGCCATTCTTACTCAAGCACGGAGTTCATATGCTCTGTAAAGTGGGTTTTCATTGCAGGCTTCAATTTTTGTGCCTTGCAGTTAAAAACGGCGGTTTTTTGGACACCACCTTGTAGATCAAAATGTTTTTCTAAGAGAAATTTCAAGTTGGATTTCGGCATGCAATATTTTACAGTTTCCTTGTTATAGACACGTGCTTCCAATACTCCAACAGCTTTTGAGACCGAGAGACGATACAATTTGTTTAATACATATAGTTCTTCAGTGGAGTATGAGGTTTATAAAAGGCGCATAAATGGCTCATTGCGTTATCTTTATACCACACACTTGTGTCATAAAGTGCTTCCTTTTTATATGTGATATTCTCTTGCATTTCGGGGGGGGGGGGATGTATCCGAAATAAAAAAAAATCTCTAAATTTATCTAAAATATTATTTAGGTATATACTATAAATTTGGTCGATATTTGTGGATTAATGATTATTATTCTCGCATCAGGTTTTGACGTTCGTGGGTTCAAACTCCGTCGGGATCGATAGAATTTTAAGCAGTTGAATATATCGTGAAATATATATTCAGTTCACCGCTGTGGTCTCGAGGTAGCTGCTGCCTTGTCACGCAGTGGGTCCGGGTTCGATTCCCGGTCGGGACAGGCTCCTGGGTGAGGATTTTTTCGGGATTTTTCCTCATCTGTAAGACAAATGTCAGGAAGTTTAGGGCCCGGCGTTCTCCGAAAATCATCCGGCCATCATCGTCACCATCATCCGTATCATTATTATCATCATTCTTCACCGTTTTAAAATATTAAATGTTTTAATGTATGCTGATGATGTGGTTATTATTCAAGAAAATGAAAATAATTTGCAGTACTCTGTACATCAGTTAAATCAGTTATGCCAAGAATATAATTTTAAAATATCAAAGGAAAACGAAAATAATGGCATTTTGGGGAAGTGAACATATAAGATCAAACATCATAATAGAAAATAAACCTCTGGAACAAGTAACAAATTTTAATTATTTGGGTTGTAATTTTACTATAAACACAACAACTGAAAGATACATAAATGTGAAACTGTCAAGATTTCAAATGATATGTGGAACTATACATAGAACATTAAAGAACAAAACAAGAAGAGATACTAGATTGAAATTTTATGAACATTGGCAGTTCCTGCATTACTTTATGGGAGTGAAACTTGGGTAATGACCAAAAAATTACAAAGTAGAATATAAAGCGTAGATATGAACTTCCTTAAAGAACAAAAGGCTGCACACGAATGGATCGGATAAAGAACGATGATATAAGAACAGAGTTAAATATATATCCATTGAATGATAAAATCAAAGAATATAACGATAAATGGTTTAGACATGTAGAAATAATGAACATAACAAGATTACCAAAAGCAGCATTTAACTACAAGCCAAGAGGTTCAAGGAATGTAGGGAGGCCAGTGAAAAATGGACAGATTAACTGTGAGGCGGAACAGGCATTTAGCCTAGCCTGTGAAGTGAAGAAGAAGAAGAATTATTGTTCTTAGGTATTTGAATTCAGTACTTCCTCAAAATGTCCCTCATTTGTCATTTGAATATTTGATATAACATAACAACATAAAATAAAATAAATAAAATAAAACGCCGAAATAAAATAGTATTGCAGGTATCTGTTTTCCCCATTTTAACTCAATAGGGAACTTGGGTTTCTTATCGCTATTTTTCTATGTGGAAATTTCAAAAGATACAGGTGTTTGTTCAATCTTTGGATTACAATGAATCTGCAGCTGCAAGACGATTTGAGGACTTATTATGGGACCCAAACTTGGAGACGGAATTACACGCTGTGCATACATTTAAGTTCACCCCAGAGGTCATCTTGCAATTAAAAGAGGAGAGTTTACCTAAGGAAGTGAAGTATGGTAAAAAAGAACTGAACGCATGCCTGAATGATTTGAAAATGAGAAATTTAAACAAAGATTATAAAAAAGTTCAGAACTTGAAAATGTTTTAAAGTATAGTAATTTGCAGTTGAATGTTCAGACCAAATATGCACCATTGGTTTCCGTTGACGTAGAACGATCATTTTACATGTGCAAAGACATTATATCCGCCCACCACTGCAGCAGAAGCACGTAAAGTGTAGTGGGTGTCATTCGATCAAATACAAACATTCTACATTCAAAGAGACAGAATCTAACCTTCAAACATATCGAAATGTTGATTATAATTATTAGGGCTAGGTTTCCTATGACCAAAAAATGATCGAAGTATGCAAAACAATATGCAGTTATGACCCAAAATTTACAAAAATGTGCAGTGTACAAAAAATTACCTAATAATATTATAATTATGTAATAATTTAAATTGTAAAATGAATTATTAAACCAGTTTATGACAATTAACTGTTTATTTAAGAATAACATGTAAATAAGAAACAATTTCATCATCACCATATTCCAGGTATGGGCCTGTTAGCCTCTTCCGCTCTCCGGTGCATTATATGCTGCAGGCACAGGTCGTCTTTCCAACAACGTTTTGGTCTTCCTACATTTCTTCGGCCTAGAGGCCTATAATGAAGTAGCTGTTTTGATAAACGATTTTTTGGCATTCTTTGTATATGTTCAAACCAATTATATTTATTTGTGTGTATTCTCTCGTATAATTCATCTCTGATATCTTGACTTCACTTTTGATCTCTTAGAAATCTCATTTTTATTGTCCCAATTTTATTTTTATCAGAGATCGTTAAAGGCCAAGTCTCAGACCCGTGTGTTAACGTTGGAACGGCTACTGTTTTGTAAAATTTTAATTGAGTTTCCCTTGTGGTCGTATTTCTCAAATATTTTCTTATTGAATCACATATCTGTTGAAATTTCCCTAATTTCTTCTCCATGTCCAAATTTTGCTGGTACGATATCATGCATCCCAGATAATTGAAACAAGTTACTTGTTCAATTATGTTTGCTCCAATTACAATTTTTGTCCTTTTATGCTGGAACTTGGAATTGATATTGTAGCATGCTTTTATTTTATTAAAATTATCAGTAGCTACCTACTTGTGGCGAGACAATATAGAGATATTTGCTCAAGTATATATATAAGGGAAAAGTCCATACTGTGAATTTAAACTAAATAGGAGAGGAAGATGGAATTTATGAGAAACAAAATTCTGAGAAATTTAACAATTCAAATAAAATAAAGAAATTTTACGATAATAGTTATTTCATTCTTAATAGAGTGCAAATTTGATGGGCATGACCAATAAATTGCTATAATATGGTTTCTCATATAAAAATAGCTAAATATGTATAAATATGATTTAATAAAGTACTAATTTTAATTTAATTAGTTTTGTATGAAACGCATATATATATAATTTAAGAAACATATCACTCTTACCAAAAATATATGCTATGTCATAAAAATCCCAGCCCTAGTAATTATGTACAATTAAAATTGTTACATGTCGTGTAAGCGGCGTTTGAATTTGCGCGGGCGAGTCACACATGGCGAGGTAGGTGACCCGCAGAGCCGCTTTAATTGTCTGAAATGTGTTGCCAGACGTTTCTACCGACCTCTCCCTTCCCCTGGGAGAAAGATCGGAAGCCAGAGGTTTCTTGGCTTCGAAGTTGCTCGAATCTGTTACTAGAGTTTTCCTCCCGCTTAAATAAAAGAGCGGAGGAGAAGGCCGGCCAGTCAGTGTTGCGATAGTCTTGCATTGTACAGCGAGAGGTTAAATTGTAAGTGAAACTGTGAGGAAGTACTGTGTCTGTAATTGTGTGATAAGTGATTATCTAATAAACTCTAAAAGAAGAATAGTTGTAAGATAAAATTGTGAAAGATTTAGTGGTAACTGCGAGAAGAAAATAAAACGAAAAGAAAAATTTTACATAACATCAATATATTTATTTAAGTCCAAATAAGTAAAAGGAAAACCCTGTGCCATCTTGTGACAATATTCTATCTTAATTAAATAAATGTAAAGAAGCAGTGATTCTGAATTTCTTTATTTATTTCCCTACGCCAATATTTAAAGTCCTTTCTTAAGGTAAATAACTAACTAACTCACTCACTGGCACTATCGAACCGGTAGGTTCATTGCAGCTCTCCATACATGCCTATCCTGAGCTAATGTTTACCAATCATCCCCTGTATAATCTACTTCCCTCAAATCATAGTCAATGTTATTCTCCCACCTCATTCTTGGTCTACTAACTGGGCGTTTTCCCTCTGGTTTTCCTACAAGAAGCTAAGGGAAATATATCCCTTTTTGTCCTTTTTAAACAACATTTTCCCTGTAAAATTCAGTCTTTAGTTACAACTGTCAATATTTTGAAATATAAAACAGTTGTAAAATTTTAGCCGAAAGCAATAAAGATGTAAGAAACCTCATTATTTCCCTGCCTACTGGGCGCTTTCCCTCTGATTTCCCTACAAGGAGCTTCCATGTCCTTCTTCCATTTCCCATTTGTACTATATGTTCTGACTGCAGGCTACAAGACTTGACTCTTCTTATTATATCTGGTTTTCATAAAGATAATGATGCTCATTGTTAAGCAGTATTCTCCATTCACCTGTCTATTCATCTCTCTTTGATACAAAAATGTTCCAAAACTTTATTCACAAATACTCTCAATATTTTCTCCTCCCTTAAAGTAAGAGCCCATATAATGCATCCATATAATAAAATAATAACTTGGGTTGGTAAGAGTCTCCATGAGGAGAAATTTTCTCACGAAATTTCGGCCAGTACGGGACAGATGCCAAAATTAGCATACTCATGAATTTTGGTAGCTGCAATAATAATTACAGTTGTTACTCCCAGCTAAGAAAAACATACATAACGGCTGGGGACCCTAAATGCTGACTATACATAACCCTTACACTGGCTAAATTAGCGACCACCTTTGTGATTAACGCACTTAGATGTAAGGCCAGTAGCCGGCTGGTAGAACAAGGCCCTTCTAGTCCTGTCGCGCCATGGAGTTATTAATATTTTTGGAATTTATATACAGAGTTTTTGAATGTTTACACATCTTTCTGTAACCAGAGTTTTATTTTCCTTCCCCACTCGCTCTTAACGATCCACTCCATGTTCTCCAGTCCACTTGTTCTCATTCCACTTAATATCTTACATCCATGAGTTTCGAGGTCTTCCTTTCTTTCTTCTCCAGGTGGACATCATTCCAATATTTTTCTGGGGAACTTTTCTTCTTGCATTCGTCGTACATAGCCATGCCAATTCAATTGCTTGTATATTATATACTAACTCCTGACTATTTAATATTCATTATTTTACTCATAATACTATTTCTTACTTTTTTCCAACTGTTAACATCTTGCTGCTCACCTCAGAAAATCCATTTCTATCGACATAAGTTTGTGTTCTAGGTTTTTATTGAATTACCATGCTTTAGCTTCATATGTGACAGTAATTTGAATTATATATTTGTAACTTATTTTTCCAGGCTATATATCTGTTCCATAGGATACCATTTAAGATTGCTGTTATTGCTCTTATTTATTTATTTATTGTGTTTAATAATGACTATTTAACTCATGCCCAAATGGCACTCAATGACCAATCACGATTCAATGAATTTTGTTTTACAACCAATGACAGTCGTATTTCACCTTGCTGTTTATCGAATTCTCTTTACCAAAATAAAGAAAGCTCCTCCTTTTTAATGCTCTGAACAGGTCAGAGCATTATTTTGCAGTGACTGTCTCTCCAACAATGGGGCAGTATTTTGTATGCTGTTAATTGTCACTAAGTTCACAGTTATAATTGTAGTGAATTGTTAATTGCCCTACCTCGGTAGCTAGTCGGTTCCTGCTGTTTCAGGGCGAGCATTGAGATTCTCATCTCATATAGGGGTCGGAAGGAGAATTGCGTGGGAACAGACAATAGTTAATTATTTAAATTACTTTATTTCTCTTCTCTAACAACTTAAATGCACTTTACACTGTAAGGATAAAACTTTTCTGTCACTGGCTTTCGATATCTCAAACTTATGACAACTCGAACTAGCAAATGATTTATGAATTGGAGAAATTTTCCGTAAGTCCGTAACTGTTGTTCCCAGACATTCTAACAATATAATTTAGATCTTCTCTCCACGAATTGTGTAGTGTAATTCATTTTGTTTTGTTGTACTCGTGAGTTTCGCATCGAAGTCAGGACCCTTTATTCCCATATATGGTCGTCCACCCTAACTCTGATTTTGATTGGTTAGAATATTCAATGACATGTCTCCTAGGGGCGTAAGTTTATTTACTTCCCACCTACATTCCAATTTTATTTCTTAATTTTTTCTCACGGCTAGGGAGCGTGTTTACAGTTTGGGTTACCCGCGGTTGTAAATTTTGAAGTATGAAGTTTTCTCCCAAACGTGATTTTTCAAGCTTAGACCCAGCTTAAGAATTTCATGTCTAATTTAGGGGGCTACATATTTATGATCTCTTGTTATTTAGGAATATACAAAATATTTACAAAGACAACACCATAAAGATTAAATTAAATAACAGATTTTCTGAAGAAGGAATTATAAATCGTGGTGTGAGACAAGGCTGCCCCCTATCCCCAACACTTTTTGCAATTTATATCAATGAAGTAATATGTTGCTGGAACAAAACATATAAATTTGGAATATGAATATCAGAAAATAGAAAATTAAACACCATATTGTTTGCAGATGACCAAATAATAATAGCAAATTCCGAAGATAATCTACAGAAAGGTCTGTATGAACTTAACAAAATTACAGAAGAATATGGATTAAAGATATCTACAAAAAAAAACAAAAATTTATGGCATTTCAAGGTGTAGATCCTGTCAGAAGTAAAATTGTACTGGACAATAAAATTTTGGAGCAGGTCAATAATTTTACATATCTAGGATGCAATATCTCATATGAAGAAGAAAAGGATGTAAATGCAAAAATATCTAAATTTTTAAGAATTTTAGGGTTAATAAATTCTATCTTCAAGCCACAGTTAGTCCAAAAGCATTCAAGACTGAAAGTGTATAAAACACTGGCTCTTCCAACTCTTTTGTATGCTAGCGAAGTATGGACGTTGAAACAGAAGGATATACAGAGACTTAGATCTGCTGAAATGAGATATCTTCGGAGGACTGCAGGATACACACTACTAGATCACAAAAAAAATGAAGACATATTAGAAGAATTACACATGGAATCTTTAGAAAACAAAATTTCTGATTATAAGTCAAGATGGATGCAACATGTTCATCGAATGGAAGATCACAGAATACCCAAACAAATGTTAAGATATCAACCTGCAGGAAGAAGAAGACCAGGACGTCCACTCAAAAGACTTCTGGATGGTGTTTCTCTAGAGGCCGAAACAGGTCAACAAATGGCCTAAATTCGTGAATGTACTATGATGATGATGATGTTATTTAGGTTTTCCACCGCTATTTGTGGTCACTTTTACCAATAAGATACTTACTTAAGTTTACTTTGTACTATATATTTAGTTCATTATTTGTTTATTTATTAATCATATTTATCAATCACTATACTAGATTAGGGGTCTATTATTCGCTGCAACAAATACATTAAATATAGCAAATAATGAACATATTCCTTCGAACTACATTTAATAATTATGTGTTAAATAATTGTGATTTTAGATAAAGAATTTTCTGAGTTGTTTTCTTACAAAAATAATTAATAACCTATAATGTTGGTTATAATATATGTTTTGATGAGTTTATTTTTTCTCCAGGGTGCATTCTTACAATATTACGATCCTATTTCAAGTCACACCAGATGGCAGTAAATAATATTATATGATCAAGTTGCACTGGATTAACAAATGAAACATAATGACACAATTCTAATTTGTTTTCAAACATCGCTGTTTACATTAAATCTATAGGTACTTCAAAATACCGGTAACTATATTTAAATAATAATTTTTGAGTAAACAGCTTAATTTTATTCGTTAAATAATCTTAACGTATGCCACTCTTTATTTCCGAATTCTATAGGCAAATTCACCCGCACTCCGTGACATCATGAATTTATCGATGATTTGGAAATCACTCGTGACATTACTTATGACTATTTAACTAATGCCCCAAACGGTAGTCAATGAGCAATCACGTTTGAATGAATTTTGTTTTACAACCAATGGCAGTCGTGTTTCACCTAGCTCTTTATCGATTTCTCTTTTATCGATTTCTGCTTATCAGCTTTATTTTTTCTGTACAGTTCAGAGCATTACTTTTCTACAACAAATGCATTAAATATAGCAAACAATGGACATATTCCTTGAGTTTACTGAATTGTTTACTAAAAAAATAAATTAACAACCAATAATGTTGATTATAATATACAGTTTGATGTGTTTCATTATTTCTCCACTAGGTTGTATTCTTACAATATTGCGATCTATTTGGCAATAAATAATATGATCAAGTTGCAGTGATGAACAAAACATTTCTCATTTGTTTTCAAACATTGCCGTTTACAATAAATATATACATATTTTAAAATAACTATATTTAATTAATGGTTTGTGAGTATACAGCTTAATTTTATTCGTTAAATAGTCCTAACAAATGCCACTCTTGATTTCCAAATCCTTTAGATAAACTGGAAATAACTCCTGGCACTACTTATGATAATAACGTAACAAAGTTTTCTGATAAGTGAAAAGCACGGACAAATGGTACGAAACTGATGGTGCAGGATTCTGCTTCTCCAACTTAAATGTTAATTCACATAAATGTCCTAACATTTTCTTCTGGGAAGAAGAAGCGAGATGTATTACTTCCTAGAGTCCAGCAACAAGCACAGCAAAATGAAAAGAAAGTTGCCGTCCTCTTTCTCATGCTTTATCCTGATTACTTACAAGGAAATTTCATTAGTGTACACATCAATAAAGTGTTAGGAGTAAAAGCTGAGCAGTTCTATGGCGCAAAGCTTTTAAACATGAAAACATTTCTGTTCTGCTTGTCAACTTTCACTAAATAACGTCCCTTATTATTATTATTTATAAAAGAGACTTTCAGGGTTTCAAATAACCAGTTTTATAGAAAATGAGAATTATAAGAGTTTCGTGGATAAAAGGTTTAAAAGCGATTTTTGTTGTAATGAAAGCTAATGCAAGTACTTCGAGTCAGGGAACACATAATCGAAATTACCTCATACTCCAGATTAACATATTAAATGGCACTATCCCCTACGTATTCTCTTTCACGATAATTTGGTTTACATAGACTATTTAACTTATGGCCCAAATGAGAGTCACTGACCAATCACGTTTAAATGAATTTTGCATTGCAACCAATGGCAGTGGTGTTTCACCACGCTGTCTATCGATTTATCTTTATCAGCGTCTGATTTTGTGATAAAAAACTCCTCCTTTTTAATAATCTAAACAGGTCAACTGCACATTTGATAATAGTGTGTTCAATAATTGTGTTTTTAATAATGCTTTTACTGAGTTGTTTACTAAAAAATGAAATAATAACCTATAATGTTGGTAACAATATACAGTTTGATGTTTTTTTTTTTTCCACTGGGGGCATTATTACAATATTGTGATCTTATTTTGCAATAAATAATAATAAGACCAATTTGCAGTGCATTAATGAAACATAACCTCACATTTCTGATTTCTTTTCGAACATTGCCGTTTACATTAGATATATGAATATTTTAAAATACCGGCAACTATTTTTAAATAACGACTTTCAGTAAATAGCTTAATTTTATTCGTTAAATAGTCCTAACAAATGCCACTCTAGATTTCCAAATTCTCTAGATAAATTCACTCACTACTTTGTGACTCATTAATTAATCGATAATTTGGAAATCGCTCGTGGCATTAATTATGATAAATATAATTTTGTGATCTTACTTTTAAAAAATTCAAGTACAATTTTGTAAGTTTTGAAAAAAAAATCTGTAAATTGTAGAAGAATTTATACTGCATTATATGGTCTCCAAATAATTATTTGTAATTGGGTTATCAAAAATCTTTATTTTATTATTATTTTGTAAGCCCATGTCTTCCATTTACAGAGAGTCAGGCACTCTCCCCCTACAGGGAAGGAATTGAACCATACTAATTTAGTTACACTTGTTTTCGTATAGATGTCATTTTTGAGTGTCCGTGGTCAGCGTTAAGCCTCATACTGACATCTAGGAAACCATGATAGTACTAGGACGGGAAAATTCGGTAAATTTTGCTTAGAGACCTTTTCATTCAGGCTTAAGGATTTTTTACGACCCTGAAAATCTTCAGACTCGGGACCCACGGCATAAAGTCCCTCCCGGAGGACTTGCTCCTTGGATTTTTCCGTCCTAAAAAATCCATCGACCCCGGCCGGGTTTAAACCCGCGACCCTCGGGACCAGAGGCAAGGAGCATAACCACTAGTCCACGGAGGCCGACTATTTTATTATAACCTATGAAAAATTGAATACCAATTTCCTTTAACAACTTCGGGAAAAAATCGTGTAACATTAATATTAGTAGTAGTACATTGGTAGTTCCTGCCTTACTTTATGGGAGTGAAACCTGATAAAAGACAAAAAAATTACAAAGTAGAATACAAAGCGTATAAATGAACTTTCTTATAAGAACAAAAGGCTGCACAAGAATGGATCGGATAAAGAATGAAGATATAAGAACAGAGTTAAATATATATCCACTGAATGATAAAATCAAAGAATGCAGAGAAAAATGGTTTAGTCGTGTAGAAAGAATGAATGTAACAAGATTACCAAGCGCAGCATTTAACTACAAGCCAAGAAGTTCAAGGAATGTAGGAAGGCCAGTGAAAAGATGGACAGAACAACTGTGAGGCGTAACAGGCAATTTCCCTAGCCCATGAAGTGAAGAAGAAGAAGTTTTAGTAGTACTTTATTAAATAACTAACTTACTGGCACTATCAAACCCGGTGCATGCACATATGTAGCCACACATCTCTAACATGAGCTAATATTTTCCAATGATCCTCTGAATAATTTACTTTCCTCCAAGCATGGTTCATGTTATACTTCCATTCATACTTGGCCTACCTTCTAGTGCTTTCTCTCTGATTTTCAAGCAAGGAGTTTCCATGCCCTTCTTCCATTCCCATTCGTGCTGCATGTTCTTCCCATTGCACTCTACGAGTCTTAACTGTTCTTATTATATTTGGTTTGCCTTGTAGATCATATAGCCCACTATAATGTAGTTTTCTCCATTCGTTTTTCTGTTAATTACTGATTGGTCCAGAATTTTTTTCTAAGAACTTTATTCTTACATACTCATAATATTTTCTCCTTCCTTAAAGCAAGAGTACATGTTTTGCAACTATATAACTGGGAGAAAAACAGTTTTATATATTTTAAATTTAATGTTTTTGAGAGACCATGAAACGGCAAGAGTTCTTGCTATGCATTTCCAGAATTCAGCCTACACTTAATTTCTTTGTACATCTCATTGCTATTTGTAATTTCCCAGGTAGGCCTATTTATATTCGGCCACTTCTTTACAATTTCCCTAATTTGTCATTTTCATTATATAATATATTTTTATGTGTGGCCATATTTATTTACTTTCTTTGATGTTTACTTCCAGCCGCAATTTTTTAGTTTTAATCAAGAGAGTGTTGGAGAGGACTATATAACAGTGAGCCACCTGATCTTTATAGGAAATCAGATATAGTAAGAACAGTTAAGTCTCACAGACTGCGATGGGCAGAACATGTGGTACAAATGGAAAATAAAAGAGGAACATGGAATATTCTTGTATGAAAACGAGAGGGAGAACGTCCAGTTGGTAGACCAAGAACGATGTAAGAGAACACAACCATGATTTGAGGGACAAAGATTATACAGGGAATGATTGGAAAATATTAGGTTAGGATAGGGATGTCTGGAGAGATTATGTGAGCGTGGCCTTCAACCTACAGGTTGGATAATGCCAGTGAGTTTGTTACTCAAAAGAGTTTGCGTGTTGCCCTTAATATCTTCTCACTATCAAACAATTCTACTCGGCCGCGGTGGACTAGTGGTTATGCTCCTTGCCTCTGGTCCCGAGGGTCGCGCGTTCAAACCCGGCCGGGGTCGAAGGATTTTTAGGACGGAAAAATCCAACGAGCAAATCCTCCGGGAGGGACTTTAAGCCGTGGGTACCGAGTCCGAAGATTTTCAGGCTCGTAAAAGATCCTTAAGCCTGAATGAAATGGCCTATAAGCAAAATTTACCGAATTTTCTCGTCCTAGTACTACCTTGGTTTCCTAGATGTCAGTAAGAGGCGGAACGCTGACCACGGACCAGTGTAACTAAATTAGTATGGTTCAAATTCTTCCTTGTAGGGGAAGAGCGCCTAAATCTCTGTAAAGGGAAAACATGGGCTTACAAAAAAATCAAACAATACTACATGATCGGCGTAAACTACAGTTGAGCCGTTCTAAAATCCGGCGTGGCCCGATTTTTGGCGGGACCTCTGCACGTGGTTTACATATCAAAGTGGTGTTGTCATGTCAGTACGGTCTTGTGTGGTGGACAAATCAGTTCCAGTATTATTCCAGAAATATGATGTGTGATTTAAGCGTCATAATGTCGCGAGGAGTCAGAAAGTTAGAGAATATTTCGAAAAAGAACGTGAGTGCCCTGGTAATAGTACAAGGTTAGACTTGGCAAATACCGTAATATCCTTTGTAAATGTGACATGTTTCTATTGTCCCGTTACTTCCTTCTTCATTGAAAAAAGTACTTGTCTCAACTTTGATTATGCTACATTTCCATTATTGTGACTAACTCTTCACTGACATGAATATTACATTTGGACAAAGACTGCAACGAGTTCATAATGCTTGTGCGCGTTATATATGCAACCTCCGTAAATCAGACTACATTTATATTTGAAATGTTGTCTTGGCTCCGATTGGAAGACAGGCGAAATATACATTTTCTCTGCTTCTTATACAACACTTTGTCCACCTCATCACCCCTTTGTATTTCTACTCGCTTTCATTCGCTATCCTCCCACCATAACTTAAACATTTGACCGAGAGAAAATTTAACTGTAGCCGTTCTTCTATATCTAACATCTCACTATTCCTCATCATTCCTTGTTTCAGCCACTCGACTCTGGAATTCCCTCCCCTCGTACATCAAGGACTGCCCGGCTAAAAAACAGTTTAAGAAGAAACTCATTTAAATTCCTTAAACAATATAATATATAACCGTGTTACATGTATACTTTTATTATTCCTATATATTTTAAAATTCTTTACCAAGCCATTTACTTAATCTAATTATTTGTTATTATTTTGTTATTATTATTATTATTATTATTATTATTATTATTATTATTACTATTACTATTTTACTTTCTTATCCTTGTGAACTTTATATTGTGTAGTCTATATATATTATGTATCATTAATCATAATTCTTATTGTATGTATAATTTAACCCTGGTGAAGTGGAAGAGAAGACCTTACGGTCTTGACTCCATCATGTAATATAAATAAATAAATTAATAAAATAAATGGAGCTGAAACCGAAGATTTTATATTAGAAGATGAAAAGGGGTATATTAGAGGATGTGAAGAATTTGAGTATCTGGGAGTAAAATTAGATAAAGAGGATAAAGAAGAAAGTGATATTAAGAACAGAATAAATAAAGGTAGAGCAATAACAGCAATGATGAATGGAGTCTTATGGAACAGACATATAACCAGGAAAAATGTGTTACAAAGATATAATTCAATAGTGGGAAATACCGTCACATATGGAGCTGCAGTTTGGAAATTCAACAAAAACTTAGAACAAAAACTTATGTCGATGGAAATGGATTTCTTGAGGAGATCAGCAAAATGTTCAAAATTAGACAAAATAAAAAATACTGTCATAAGAGAAAAAATGAATATTGGTTATTCAAGAGCAGATTATATACTGTATAAGCAATTAAATTGGTATGGGCACGTACGACGAATGCAAGAAGAAAGATTACCCATGAAAACATTGGAATGGTGTCCACCTGGAAGAAGGAGGAGAGGAAGACCTCGAAACTCATGGATGCAGAAAATAGAAACTGGAATGAGAGCAAGGGGACTGGAGGACATGGATTGGATGGAGAGAGACGAGTGGAGAAGAAAAATAAAACTTTAGGCACAGAAAGATTTGTAAACATAAAAATTCTGTACATAAATAAAAAAATAAAATAAATAATAAATAACCTTGATGACAACCACTGTTACTAGTTAGCTGATCAAAAGTTGTCATATGATTCGCTACTGGTTTTTACACCGGATCTACTATAAGAGATAATATTCCAACTGACAGGACATCCCCTAGAAGATCATGACAAAATGAAAAAAACTCGCTTCCCAACAGACTGTAATCCTAGGATCAAGAAAAGAAGAATAATAACTTGAATTTCAACAATATCAGAGGATACCTAAGTAGTGTACATATCAGAAACGTGTAAGTGATTGCTGATATAAGCTTTAAATCCATATAACCAGAGATACTAGTAAGTTTCGTGTGGAAAGAAATGATATGCGGATTTCAATGATTAGTAGTGAAGATAGCATGCAAGAAAGAGTAACGCGATGCTCATATACAAGCCCAATAAATTATTCAGCATTTCAAGAGAGACTAAAATGGAAAGTGAAATGCTGTATAAATATATGATAAGTGCAATATCCATAGCTCAAGTAACACCATCATAGTCATCTATAAAACACGAGGGAGGGAAGAAATAAAACGGAGAACGAATTGCCTATAAAATCTGTGCAGACTTCCCAGAATTACGCCGAATCCACATTACAACGCGTTTTAGGATACTAGAAAAAAAGCTAGTAGGATGGATTCCTATTTTCGCGTGCAAGCAATGTAAAAGTAATTGCTTCATTGGCTGTAAGAAAAGTTGTAAAATTCTAAATAAAACCCAGTCATTATACTAGTGTTATTGCTGCTACGGTTCTTCAAAGCTTGCTGTTTTATTTATTCTAATCTGAAATGTGTGGCTCCAGGTTCATTAGTTATTAATTTACAAACTATAAAATTCACTGATAGTACATCTCTCTCTTCATTAAATTCATTTCCTCAACACAATTAATGTTTTTCCAGGAATACATGTTACGTGAAAGAAATTGAATTATTGTTAGCCATATTCCATAAAATTATTCAATTAAAAAAAATAGTATATAACGATTCGAGATTGGGAAGCGATTTTTGCAGAATCGAGGAAAACATTTAAAAAACCGAGTGATAGCGACGTTTTTAATTTCCGAGATTCTGTAAAACACTTCACAAACGTGCATTGTACATTACTTTTGGGCGATGGTGTTTTCAAAATAATAAATTATAGTAAAATTATAACACCACTGTTGGAAATATTTGCGTTCATTATAAACAATTGACTAACGTTAACGGTATGGGCAATGTTTATTAGTTGAAACAACAGGAGGCCTTGAGAACAATTATTGATAATATGGCCGCAAGTACGTATTTATTGTTTTATATTGTTTCAAATAGTCCACCGCTGTGGTCTCGGGGTAGCATGCTGCCTTGTCACGCAGCGGGCCCGGGTTCGATCCCCGGTCGGGACAGTTTTTCTGGGTGAGGTTTTTATCGGTGTTTTTCCTCACCTGTAAGACAAATGTCAGGAAAACTTTAAGGCCCAAACGGTCCCCGAAATCATATGTCTATCGCAATCATCATCATTCATATTCATCTTAGATTAAGTTTAGGATTAGGGACTCTCCTGGCGCACCACTATCATCATCATCACCCATCACCCATCATATCGGGTCAACGTAACCCCGCCTTCCAGGCGCCCCAACCTCAGAAGTGGGTTACAAGTACGCCATGCCAGGAGAGAAACCAGGAATGTCGAAAGACAAACCTGGGGCATTTGGGGAAAAAAAATATTGTTTCAAATAAAGTTCAGTTAATTTAAAATGCAGTGATTTGTTTCGGATAATGTATATTAATACTACCCTTTGGATATTTTCTGTATATACATTGTACGTAGTATACATAGAGGGCAGTGATTTTACTTCCCGCACGTGGGTGTAAATGTATTATTACAATATAGTTATTTAACAATTTACTACCCCGAACGTTCAACTTTCAATAATGGTCGCCATTGCTGGCAAGTACGACAAAACGCACTATCGCGCAAAAAATAATTGTATAAAGTTGGCTAATTATATTGAGCAATAAACCTACACAGAGTGAGTTTTAATTGCACCGACAAACTGCTAGGACTGATTCTTGACTGGAAAAGGAGGAAAAATGTCGTATCATTAAGTGTCCATAAATGCATCGTTGCACAGACCAATGACATTATTCTCTCGGACCTGTTTCATGGCCTGCTAGATCACCGGACTTAAACCCCTTGATTTTTACCTCTGGGGGCATCTGAAAAGCGTTGTGTATGTTGAACCAGTTCCTGATGTGCATACCTTTCAACAGCGTGTCCACGTCGCCTGTGACGCAACTCGGAGAGAGGCCGGAACATGCAAAAGAGTGAGGCAATCTATAATACGACATGTGAAGGCGTGAGTTTCATCCCATGGAGGCCACCATGAACATATGTTGTGACGTGGATGGGATTATGCTATGCACTGTGTGCCGGGACGATTTGTTGTTGTTGCACGCACATCGTTCATTTCCGGACACATCTTTATAGGACTTTTTTCCTTCATTTCCAGGCAGGAATCAGTCACTCAAGTTTATCGGTGTAATTACCGTTCACCCTGTATGTCTTTTTAGCGATTTGCGAAGAAATGAAGCTATTGAGGTTGATCTAATGAAAATATTTTTTTTATATTTTTACAAAACTATGCCTATCATACCTATTAACTAACTGTATCACTGGCATTATCTAACCCGAGGTTAATGACAACATGGACATAAGCTCTCCGTACATCCCTATCCCGAGCCAATGTTTTCCAATCATCCCCTGTATAATCTACTTCCTCGAATCATTCTTGGTCTACCAACTGGGCGTTTACCCTCTGGTTTCCATGCCCCTCTTTAATTCCACATTCGTGCCACATGTCCTGCCTATCGCCTCTAAGAGACTTAAACCTTATTATGTCTGGTTCTCTATATAGATTATATAGGTCACTGTTATGAAATCTGCTTCATTCGCCTGAATGTTCATCTCTCTTTGGTCCAAAAATTGTTCCTTCTTAAACACTCATAAACTTTTCCCATCCCTTAAAGTAAGAGTTCATGTTTCGCATTCATGAAAAATAACTGAGAGAATAAATACAGTAACTATTTTACATACTTCATATTTATGAGATAAGTTAGAATGACTAGAGACCCTGAAATGTATAATCGCATGCATTTCCTTAATTGAGTCTACGTTTAATTTCTTTGAGTATCTCATTCCTGTTTGTAATTATTGTTCCTAGATAATTGAACTTAAAAAAAATTCTTCAAAATTTCCCTCAGGTATCATCAAATATTAATTTATATTATATAATGTATTTCTATGTGTTAATATCCATTCAAATTTATTGATGTTTACTTCAAATTCACAATTGTTAGCAAAATGTCGAAATTAGATTACTTTAAAAAATTATAGAATGGAAAATAATTATCATAAGTAATGCCACGAGTGATTTCCAAATTATCGATAAATTCACGACTCACGAAGTGAGGAGTGAATTTATCTAGAGAATTTGGAAATCAAGAGTGGCATTTGTTAGGACTATTTAACGAATAAAATTAAGCTGTTTACTCACAAATCATTATTTAACTATAGTTATTTTAAAATATTTATATATTTAATGTAAACGGCGATGTTTGAAAACAAATGAGAAACGATAGGTACGCTTCTACTGCTTCATTTGTTTATCACTGCAACCAGATCATAATATTTATTGCCAAAGGAACGCAATATTGTAAGGAGCAGCTTTCTTTAATATGGTAATTATAACACTGATAAATATTTGGTGAAACACGACTCTGATTGGTTGTAAAACAGAAATCATTGAAACGTGATTGGTCATTGACTCCCATTTGGGGCATGAGTTAAATAGTCTCATATATATATATATATATATAATATATATATATATATATATATATATAGGAATAGAGGGGAGAGAGAGAGAGAGAGAGAGAGAGAGAGAGAGAGAGAGAGAGATTACGACGGATTGAAGAAAATCGAAAGGAAGTATTTGAGATGTGGATATGGAGAAGAAAGGAACGTATAAAATGGACAGTCAAAATAAAATAATAAAGATATGATAGGTAGAGTGGGTGAAGGAAGAACTATCCCGGAACTCACAAAGAAAAGAAACGAAATTTGATTGGCCACTGGCTAAGAAAAAGGTTGCCTGCTGACGGATGCCCTGGAAGGAATGATCAACAGAAAGAAAGTTAGATGCAGGAAAAGATTTCAGATGATAGATAATATTAAAATAAACGGTTTGTATGTGGCTACAAAAAGGAAAGCTGAGTTAAGGAAAGAATGGAAAATTGCTGAGTTTGCAATGGAAGACCTGGTCTTGGGCAAAACAATATATATGTATGTATATACAGAGACAGATAAATAGATGTATGGATAGTTGTTTATTTATTTTACCTGCTTATCGTAACTGATGGTGGAACGCATTTTATTCTGCCTCGAATAATTGAATCAATACATTTGCAAACAAAAATGCTATTTGAAGCAGCTATTCATACAAAATTATCCTCCCCGAGAGACTATTTTTATAGTTTTTATTTGTAAAGGTGAGTGGCGATTGCAATAAATTTCTTTGTGTCAAATATTATCCAATGACGTAAGTCATTCTGATGATTCTGATTAGGAATTTGAATGTAAACTTTGTAATGTTTGGGTTTTTACATAAAACCTTCACGTGATCAAAATAACTCTACACCATTTTAGTTGATGTTATAATTTATACATAAGGTTCATAAAGTCATGCAACTCTTTGTACGGTACATATACAATCGCGTGTGTACTTACTAACCCCAACATTTTCCAATAATCCAATAAAACCACAATAAAAGAAATAATCTTGCATGCTTGAATATTAACAATGCTTTAATGAAACAAAAATATTGGATATAGTATTACTTTTTATTTTAGAGAGTATATTCAGTTTTTATTTAATTACATCTTTTATCAATCTCAAGAAAAATAATTTCATTTTCGTAAATAAAAGTTCCATCAATCAAGAATCTTCGTAAATTAAGCAAATTCCTCAGCAAGTCGACTTTCTGATTGGGTTTGCTGGTTTAGATGATTAATGGCGTAGGCCATTGTTGAGCCATAGCCTCACATTTATCAGGAGTTTATTGACCATTTTTAGTTTCCTTATTTGTCCAAAGATGGCATGAGTGGCATGCAGTCAACACACCAACTTTCTGAGACATCTAGCGGTAACTAAGGTATTACTAGGATGTTTGAGGTCGGTCGGTAAATTTTGCTTAGAGGCCTCTTTGTTCAGGTTTAAGGACCTTTTACGAGCCTGAAAATCATCAGACTCGTGACCTACGGCTTAAAGTCCCTCCCAGAGGACTTGTTCCTTGTTTTTTTCATCCTAAAAAATCCATAAAACTTGTATTTATGTAGT
Source organism: Diploptera punctata (assembly GCA_030220185.1). NCBI lineage: Eukaryota > Metazoa > Arthropoda > Insecta > Blattodea > Blaberidae > Diploptera > Diploptera punctata. Next base: position 1,633,874 of record JASPKZ010000423.1, on the reverse strand, counting down.
TTATTGTGAAGACAGTGAAGTTTTCTTCAAACTATTCAAACTTTCCCCTACGTGTTCTGTTTTCGAAGCTGAACTATATGCTATAAAATAGGCATTACAGTCGTGTCTTCAACACAAATATTGTGCACGTATTTTTAGTGACTCGATTGATGATAAATTTAATTTAAATCCGAACTCAGTAGAAATTATAAATAACATAAAAAAGAGATAATAATTATATTTAATACTTTATATCGTATGAATTTTTGTTTATAATTTAATTGTTTAAACGTGCATTAATTATTAAATATCATTTCTATAGCCCAACAAAGTAAGAAAATGTTTCAACTCTTATTTTAACACCTCCTCCTCGTCCGACTCAGGGCCGGGTCGAGGGAAGAGATACGATGAAGTCCCTTAAACTGAAAGTCTGTGAATAACAAGGATGTTCGAAAATGTCTCTGTCCGGCAGCACCTGATTCCTACTGGCACGTAAAAAAGAGGCAGTGAAAGAAAAAGAATAATGAGATGTTCTGTGATAGAGTTGGTTTAATACTTTAATATTTAAAAAATATTTGTTTATACATATATTGACCACTCCATCGCTGTGGTCTCAAGGTAGCGTGCTGCCTTGTCAGGCAGCAGGCCCGGGTTCGATCCCCGGTCGGGACAGTTTTTCGGGGCGAGGTTTTTATCGGGGTTTTTCCTCACCTGTAAGACAAATGTCAGGAAAGCTTTAAGGCCTAAACGGTCCGCAAATCATATGACCATCATCATCATTCTTATCATTATCATCATCACCCTTCACCGGTGTGGAAAGCAAAGTGAAGCTTTCACACCTACAATTCCCTAGTAAAGCTGCAGAGCATAGCATGGAAATGCTATGAATGCAGCGAAAGATCTGCCCTCGGGCAGAATTAGTATGGATGGATATATTGACCAGTTGTAATAATTTACCAACCCTTGCTCGCAAATCAACATAAAGTTCTGAACATATCAAATTCATTAAATGTTTCATGACAAACCAAAAACTAATTTCTTCTAAGTTATTATTTTTGTTTATGTAAGCATATACATTTACACACTGACGTCAGTGGAATATATTCACGTTATTGTTTAAATAAAATAAGCGTTCTACTATAAAAAATCTATCACTAATGATTTTAAATTTTGGACATATTCAGCTTTCATTTAAGATGGGTTAAGTAATCATTAACTGCTATCTTTAACTTGTAGTTGATTCTTCGTTTGTCAAGCAATATAATGCAGTAAAGAGAATAATAAAAAACGAATTTGCAGAAAATGTAACATTGTCAATTTGATTTATATGTTAATCGGATAGGGGAGAGGTGGGGGTGAGGGAGACAGCACAAGCAGCTGTTGCATGTTGTTACTGGTACATGGTGTCGCACCAGCCGGCACCCACGCGCACATCAGGACATCAATAGTGTTTCTTCGTTTCCGAAATCGAAAAGAAGTAGATGCAAATTTGCTGAAAATGTGTTCCGAAGGAGACTACACTTCAAGTGTAACGATAATGGAAACATAGTATTTTTACTTGTTCTTTTTTGTGACTTACTATTGTTTTTTTTGCATCGTTGCATGTTTATTTCATAGGAGTATGTCAAATGTATCCTTTATCTTACTATGTTTATTACTATTATTATCATCATCGGCCGCGGCGGACTAGTGGTTATGCTCCTTGCCTCTGGTCCCGAGGGTCGCGGGTTCAAACCCGGCCGGGGTCGATGGATTTTGTAGGATGGAAAAATCCAAGGAGAAAGTCCTCCGGGAGAGACTTTAAGCCGTCAGTCCCGAGTCTGAAGATTTTCAGGCTCTTAAAAGATCCTTAAGCCTGAATGAAAAGGCCTCTAAGCAAAATTGACCGAATTTTCCCGTCCTAGTACTACATTGGTTTTCTAGATGTCAGTATGAGGCGGAACGCTGACCACGTACCACTCAAATGACATCTATACGAAAACTAGTGTAACTAAATTAGTATGGTTAAAATTCTTCCATGTAGGGGGAGAGCGCCTAAATCTCTGTTATGGGAAACATGGGCTTGCAAGATGAGATTATTATTATTATCATTATCATTATTGTTATTATTATTATTATCATCATCATCAAAGATGGACTTTTGGAGGAGGGTTTCTAGAAACTCAAGAAGAGACAAAATTACTAAAATCAGAAAAATAATGGATGTTCTACATGTTATTGAAATGGTTTGGCCACGTAAAAAGGATGTCAGATGACAGGATACCTAAGATGATATTAATTTTCAACCGGTGGGCAACAGAAGAAAGGGAGACCGAACGAACAGTGGATTCAAGGAGTGCATAGGAGTATGGCGTCGAGAGGATTAACAGAGAGTGATGCAGAGAACAGGCATGTATGTGAGGTAAAATTTGCAATGGGTTGTATGGAAATTACTGTATTGAATATAAATTCCTAATAAAGGAGAAGATAATTCTTACTACTACTATTATTATTATTATTATTATTATTATTATTATTATTATTATTATTAACTAACAAACTAATTATGGAGGTATAAGTCTGCTGAACACCGGATACAAAATATACACAAAAAATCATTTCAAAAAGATTTGGCATGATTTCAGAAACTTTACTATTAGAAAAACAAAATGGATTTAGAAAAGGAAAATCTGGCATATTCTCTATATCACAAATGATTGAAAATTTCAATGAATTTGATATACCTACATACGTTATCATTTATTGATTTTAAAAAGTCATTCAACTCGGTTGACAGAAAGAAAATGGATTATTATGAAAAGAAAAGGAATACCAGTACATCTAATAACAATAATTGAAATAATGTACTCAAATAATAATACTACGAGAGTAAATGTAGGCAATGGAATATCTAAAGATAACAGAAACATCACACAAAGAGTCAGGCAAGGATGCTCCCTATCTCCGATCCTATTTAATTTATACCTATATGAAATTGTTAGAATCTGGCTCGAAAAGAAACAACAAAACAATTATTTCAAAAGTTGTATATTTAATGCTTTACTATTTGACGAAGATCAATTAATTATTTCATATGCAGAAGACAGTTTATATTATACATTATATAATATATCAAAATAATATTATTTGGAAATTTAAAAAAATGGATTTGTTGGAACAAATCATATCAGAACTAAAATAATTATAACAATGTTCAGTACAATTTGTTTAGAAGGTGGAATTGGGAAGTACTCGAACTTCCACTAAATTCATCAGACAATAGCCCTTGCGCAAAGATCAAATAACATTAAAAGAACCTGTACGATACATTCTATTATAAATCGAGGATTGATGTCCAGAAAGCTCTAGATCGATCAGATGAAAGACATGTCCAGAAATAGTGCTGCAGATGGAGTGCACGTGCACGGTCTTCCAAGGATTTGACAACGTATAGTTGACTTGATAAGAGACTATAAATGAAGTTCGTAATTTCAAAAGTAACATAATTTTTTGTGGTGTTATAGCAGTGTTGTCAATATTTACTGAATTCCCTATTATTATTAAATTCGGAAATTAGGCCCTAAGATAACAAAATTGGTCAAAATGGCCAGCACAGTAATAAAATATAGTTAAGTAGTGTTGGTGTTTCTATTGTTAAAACACTTAGAGGAACTTACCGTATTTATTCTTATCATTTATTAAATGGATATTCACAACCATAAAAATTTGATTGATAAAAACAAGTCACGATAGCTGCATCACTTTGCCTCTTAAAATGTGACCTTTGTTTCTGATTTGGGAAGGCAATTTAATTTATGACATTTTACAAATTGCTGTTTCGTTGTAAAGGAGGTCAGATAGTGTATAAATCTCATTGATAACAATAGGAAAGAATTTTCAAAACAAATTGCCCGTGAAATTACATTGTTTTATTAAACAAAACTAAAATGCATTGCTTTCATTACATATTTATAAATTAAACATAAAAGGAAAAAACAAACGGACGTCAGTAAATTGACTTTCCTTTATACCATATTTTAATAGAAGATTCTCTTATTCCATAGAATCACGCCAACATAAAGAGAATTGCAAATTAGAGCAAGGATAAAGAAAAAAAAACTACTTTATGAGATTAACAGGGAAATGTTTTGTGGAAAAGAAAAAAATCGTTTGATAAAAGTAAGGAAAGAAAATACAGGGCTTTCATCTCTATACCTTTACCATTCGGCCAGTATTCTACATATGGATTACGTATGAACAACTCGTCACAAAAATTTGGTCACACAGTATTTTCGTAATATAATTGAGGTCGTTAGAAAAAAAAAGGCTGTAAGTGATTTGGGAATTCTTCACAACATGTGACGCTACTTTTTTTTTAAGTTCCAATCACACACCATACGCATGCGCCAACAAACGCGAAGCGTTATACACTATGGAATCACGGGATGTAGCCAATATGTACAGGAAATTTACGAACCTGAAAGCTAACCTAACGCAATTTAAGTACTCTAACATGTGAAAGACTAACCTAAAAGATCACCTAGCGCAATTTATACACTCTAACCAGTGAAAGAATGCAACGCCCAAAAATTAATACTTTTTTATTAATGACGTAGACCATTGTTGAGCCGTAGTCTCTCCTTTATCAGGAGTTCATAGACCAAGTTCATATTTAGTTACCTTATTTTTCCGAAGATGGCATGAGTGGCATGCGGTCAACACACCGACCCAATGAGACATCTAGCATTACTGGGATGAAAAATAAATATTAAGTTCTGAAATTCTGAAGTATATGTGTACATTTGTTTAGTAAATAGGTCTATGTTGGCTACACTAGATATTCGTTAAAATGAATATGGCTGCCATATCTTCATGTATGTAGTTAAATATCATAGAAAAATATATTGACATAACAGTTAGAAAAAATGTAGAGGTCAGTGTAAATGGTGGGAAATAATTTGAAAAATGTAATCTTAAAAATAAAATTTGACAGGAGTTTATGAGGGAATTCAAAAAGTCGCTTAATATATTCTAAAGAACTTCCAGTGATATTTTTTTCGCAAAAGATGAGTTTGGTGCATAATTACATTCTTAAGACAATTTTATTTAGTGACAAAGGGATATAAGAGTATTCGTTAAGAGTAAATAAAGTATGATATTTTATCTTTTTCAATTACCTATAATTTTCTTATACAACTTCAAATTAAAACCAGTTTTTCACAATAATGCAAAACGTGCATTTGCACCCGTTTGCTTCTAAATGTCTTAACTCTAATTCTTTCTATAATATTTATGATGGTTGGGACCGTTATTTATTTGTCGTATTATAGCCTAAGAACTACCTCTCACTCTACAATCCAACCCCTAGTAAATACTTGAAGGAAAACCTAATTTATTACATTTTAGTGTGAAAGTGTCAATTACTACTAATGCAGAGTCTATTACCGGTATGTTTACTATTTTGTTTCAGAATCCCCGAAAATAAGGCGGTTCTCGTCATCTCCAAGGAATCCATAGATATTTGATTCTAGTTAATTTTTGTATTCTGATTAGATTCTATCTTCAAGCATTTATATTTGATTCCAATGACCAAACTGGAATTACAGAATTCTTTATATATTCCCAATTAAAACAAATATTTTATGCTAATTATAATATCCATTTAAATGTCTAAGGAAACAATGTGCATATTAATCAATACATTTAATTTTAAAACCAGCCAAAGTACTATCTTCTTCTTCTTATTCTTCCTTCCAAGTATTAGGCCAAGGGCTGTTACGATCCTATAGAAAATTTTCCCTCCAGCGTTTCATAGGACGGCCCAGAGATCTTTGTCCTCTTGGTATATATTTATAAAGAGCTTTGGGGATCCGATTTGAACTCATTCTTTCAAGATGGTGTTTCCAATTTAGTTGGTACTGCTTCATATATTCCAAAATTGGCGTAGTCTTCACCGATCCCATCTGGTGTAACCCGCTGTCCTGCGCATGAATCTCATTTCTGCTTTCATGTTGTCTTTTTAGTGTCCATGCTTCACTACCATAGGTTAACACAATCTGGCCAAAGTCTTATATAAACGTACTCTGGCGTTTTCTTGTACAAGGGATGGTTTCATATCTTGATTAATAATTCCCAAACTTTTATTATAACTAGTAATTTTATAGGGTTATTCTTTTCATCCCAGATAGAGAGATAATATCCAAGATATTTAAATTGATTATATCTCTCTCAAATTTTATTCTGGAGACAGATTTTACTTTGTATGGGGTCATTCCCATGAAATGCCATCATTTTAGTTTTGTTAATTGATATTTCCATATTAAATTTGGCAGCTATTTTTTTAAAATTATAAATTGATCGTTGGAAATCATTTTCGCAAAGTGCCAGAAGAGCTAAATCGTCTGAAAAAAGAATAGCATCGAGTTTGAGGTTCCTATTGATGGGTATATCCTCGTTGTGTTTTTCTCCATTCATTTATTAATCTACACTGGTGTCCAAAAGTTTAGGATAATTTGTAAAACGGAAAATCAAAATGCTTAAAGAGGAGCAAGGAGTAAAAATTATTTATCAAAATGTTTCTCAGTACATTTAGTTTAGTTTACATACTAAATTATAATCTCTCTTCAACAATGAAAAAATTAATAGCAATTATAAATGAAAATTGCATTGTTGCAGTTAAGCCCTGTTCCATAAATCTTCATTTTTAAAGAGAGTTATGATATAATCAGATGTAGTGTAAGAACAGATTGCAGTAAAATGGCACAAAGACAACATCTGGACCCTCTGCTTCGGGGTAGAATTATTGGGCGGCTAGAAACAGGACAGACACAAACTGAGGTCTCCATAGCACTTAATGTGCCACAAAATGTTATATCTAGGTTATGGCGACGGTTCCAAGAGACCGGAGACGTTAGGCGAAGACCAGTGGGAGGTCGTCCAAGAGTTACAAATCCTCAGCAGGATCGATATCTTGCGTTAACTGCAAGAAGAAACCGAACAATGTCTGCCAGACAACTGAGTTCAGAACTTGCGGCCGCCTCAGGTATCAGAGTATCCAGACAAACTGTCTATAGAAGACTCAGAGCTGCTGGTCTGTATGCTAGACGGTCTGTAGTGTGCGTCCCACTCACCCTTGATAACAAGGGAGCACGTTTACGGTGGAGTCAGGAACATCGCGACTGGACTCTAAATCAGTGGAGCAGCGTGCTATTTACAGACGAGTCCAGATTCAGCTTGAACTGTGATTCGCATCGCGTGACTATCTGGAGGGAGCAAGGAACTCGTTACAACCCCATGAACATCATGGAAAGACATCCATTTGGTGGCGGTGGTCTCCTGGTATGGGGAGGTATAATGATGAATGCACGCACAGAGCTTCACATCTTCGCAGCTGGCACTGTTAATGCTCAGCGGTATAGAGAAGAGATCCTGGAACCTCATGTAAGACTTTTCAGGGGAGCTGTGGGTCCAGAATTCATATTCATGGATGACAATGCCCGACCTCACAGGTCACAACTGGTGGATGAGTTTCTTCAGGAGGAAGATATCCAGCGTATGGAGTGGCCAGCGAGGTCTCCGGATATGAATCCTATAGAGCATGCATGGGATGCCTTAGGGAGACAAATTGCATCCCGTCAGCCTCCTCCGAGGACACTTCTAGACCTTCACATTGCTCTTCATGAGGAGTGGAATTTGCTGAGCATCGAACTCCTGAACAACCTCATCACTAGCATGCCACGTCGATGTGAGTCTTGTGTAGCTGTCAGGGGTAATCACACCCCATACTAATCATTTGAACCATTTTTGAAGAGAAAAATTATACGCTCAGACCGGGACTTGAACCCGGGACCCTTGGTTCTCTAGACCAAGTGCTCTACCAGAGCAAGTACCGATCTAAACGCAAATCTTTCTCTATATACATTGTAATTCCCATCCACCAAATGCTGTGAAGCCATGCTTCTATCTTGCAAATGGCGGCTCCTTTATTAAGAAGACATATTTGGGAATTATATATGTAGCAAGTCATTCACTCAGCCTCTTATTTCAGAAAAATAGTACTTTCATCAAAGTGAATAATTTATGAACCCGTAATTATCATCAGAATTAGGGCATATTTATATTCAAATGAATTGTAATGAAAATAGGAATTCAATAGCAACAAAATTAAAATGATATAACCTACCACAAAATAATTTAATAAGCAATAAATAAAACAGTAGTACCAAGCAATTAGCGCCAGTCATATACCTGGACCCTTGCTATTGTAGGGAACGAAATTAGTAAACATCATACAATGGATCCATAAGCCCTTATACAATGGGGAAAAAGTCTGCAGTTTCTTTTGTCAAGAGGATTTACAAGACTGCTCTATTATCAACTTGCTATAACAATGCTAAGCCCAAAAACTTCTTACAAAAGGCTGGGAAGTCACAAACTAGCAATTGGATTTTCCCAGGTAACTGTGGAAAGAGTTATCCCCAAACTAATTTCAACTAGTACATGTCGTTAACAGCGGGTGACTTCTTTGGCGGTGTAAGGTAGATGCTGACAGTAGATAGCCGCGTCCTTTAGGATCACTCCATTTGGTCAGCCCTGAAAATTTATATGATGAGGCAACTGATTTAAAGGGAGGGAACGAGGCCACAAACTTCTAAGTTTAACACCCACGATAACGCCCTTAAGGTAAAATCTACCAATCAAAATTAGTATAACATATAAACCGTTTGTGAGACGATAAGACTTTTGGTGGAAGGGACTAATGCCGGCCCACTCAGAATTAATAAATATATTTTACTAAGCGAAAATTAGTGTGTCCGTTGCGAGGAGTAGCAACGAGCGAATGTGCCGGTGCAGGGCACATCGCATTACATAGCGAAAGTTCAGTTCTGTTAGTGGACAGTTAGAGTTCAGCAGTTCTGTTAGTTCGGCAGTCAGTGCTGTCAGTCCAGCAGTCAGTTAGTTAGAGTACAGTTAAGTTACATCGCTTGGTTGAGTGTTACAACCATTACTAATTCTGACCCACCAACAGCCTTCTCGTCAAACTCGTCGTCTAATACGACGAATGTAATTCATGTGACAATAAACGTGCATCGTCAATTTCAAGACATTACACTGGGCCTACTGTTTTTCCCCAAGTGAACATCCTATCCTCACGGATTCCCGAGATTTAAGTCCATTGTTTTACCGAAACCTGAACCCATCTAGTCCGGAGCACAATTGTCCAGGAACCCATATCCTTGGACCTAATTAAAACCTAAACCCGACTACAGTCCTTTTTTTGTTCACATGGCGGCCCAAGTGCGACGCTTCGAGGAATTGCTGAGCAACCGTCTAACGAAGAGTGAATAGGCGTGTTCCAGTAGTGAATATCCTACGAACGTGAGGAAGAAGACCTGGGGGAAAAAGGCGACAACCAGAGGACCTCGACGTGCACAGTAAAATATCACCAAACACAGGTAGAAGTCAAAATTTTATTTTTCAAGTAAATGTTGCTTCGTAGCGGTTATAAAACCATCTATTCAGCTAAAAGTAGCAAAATGGAAAAAACGAATGAAATATATAGTGATGCATGTGGGCAGAATATTTTGGATGGGAACATGTCAACAGGAAATGTAGGGGAGTGTGAAAGTGAACTAGATAATTCACTGATAGAAACAGAAAATAAACAAGATAAGCTAAGTACGAATAACGATCAATCTTAGAGCTATTATTAGAAATCAGAAAGGAGATCAAACAGGAAAGTAAGCAAATATATGAAAAAACTAAAGAGATAGTTGAAAACAATAAAAATTGAAATTAGGACCGAATTAGGACAAGTAGAAGACAGGATCACGAATAAAACCGAAAATAGAATAACAGCGTTACAGGAAAAAGTGGAAGGAAAACACGGGGAACTAGAAGAAAAAATGGAGAAATTAAACAAAAACATGCAGTGTAGGATAGAGGGTAATGATAAGAGATTGAATGATTTTGTAGTGTTATTAACAACCTCGCCACCGAGCAAGAAACACTGAAATCACAAATTGATGTTAAATTATCCGATCAGGAGAAAAGGACGGAGATAATAGAAACAGTAATTAATAATAAATTTAAAGATCTCGATGGTAAAATTGAACGGAGAATGGACGTCCAAATTAACAAAAATATCGAGTCCAAGTTCAACAATGAAATCACGCAAATAAATAAAGTAATCGAATCCAAGCTTACAAATGAAATAACCAAAATGAATGAAGCAATTATGGATTTGAATGAAAAGATTAATAATAATCATAATATTGCAACGAAAGATAAAATCGCGGAGGACGACTCCAATTTATCACAGAGTGTTTCTTGGTCGGAGCAAGGGCATAAAACATGTACCTCAACGGAAGCGCCGGTAACGCCTAGCGATACGCGCGATTCCGTGAGGAAATCAAATGTAAACGAACCAGATAATACTCATATGCAATTGCAGTGGTACCATACACCTTTGATTGAAATACCATTACCTATCTATGATGAACACGAGTCAAACCCCATTCAATTCTTAGACGAGCTCGAGAATTACTTTAAAATAAAGTGCATTCCCAAACATTTGTATATGTTCATAATAAAAAAATGTTTAAAAGGCAACTGCTTAACGTGGTTCGAGGTGACGTTATCAACTGACGCACCATATGAAACGTTCAACAAGACGTTCAAGAACAAATTCTTTAGCTATGAAAGGCAAATGTCAATCAAACAAGAGATACGTAATGGTATTTATGAACGTAAAAAGGGTTTGACATATAGTGAACACTTCTTGTCACTAGCGAAAAAGGCAAAATTAATCACGCCAGCCTATAGCGAGGCAGAATTCGTGCAATCGCTGATTAATCACTATCCACAGTCAATACGGCATAGCTTACTTATCGCGAGAATAAAACGTACGACCAGATGATCGAGCTGTTAACGATCCTAGAATCGGGCGATGGTAGGAATCAGGCCCAGAATAAAGCGAATAAAGAAGGGGAAAAATCTGAGAGAACAACCGAGACTCAAACCGGAGCAGAACAATCAGAACGAGAGGAGGGCAGAAAATCTAAATAACGGGAAAAATGGATGGAATAGCAATAACAAATTCCAGGGGAATGGCGGTAGGAATTACAATAATAACAGTAACGGTAGGGATAACAGAAATGATAGCCGTAATTATAACTACCGGAATAACAATCGCGAAAGGGATCAGCGGGGACAAGAGCAGAGAATAAACATGTTACAAGTAGGGAACGATGCAAACAATCGAAGGAACGGACCAATGCCAACGGGAGAACAAGGGAACCGGCATATCTTGGTCGTGGTAGATACATTTTCTAAATTCACTAAAATCTATCCGATGAGGAAGGTAACGACAAAAGGGTGTCTAAAGAAACTCTTCGAAGATTACGAGCCAAACTTTGGCAAGATCGAGGCAATTTTGTCCGACAACGCATCTGTCTATCGCAGTGCAAAATTTAAACGAGAACTAGAGGATAGGGGTACAAAGTTATACCATTGTTCATTGTACATGCCTTCAGGGAACCTTACTGAACGCATGAATAAGGAAATCACTACTTGCCTACGAATCCTCTGTCATAAGAATCACGCGAGTTGGGTGAAATGGATACCCCACATCGAACGGGTACTGAACCACTCCATAAATAACGTTACGGGATACGCTCCAATTACCTTAATGAAGGGAATCGAACCGGATAAAACTGGTCCCACATATCCCCGACGCTATAAAGACTAATGAGGATGCACTGACGATGGATCAACACTGCGAAAGAGCATTCCATCGAACGCGGATCCTTGCAGAAAAGAGGAAGAAGCGTACCAAACGCTATAAAAACGTTTGGAACCCTTCAATTGGCGACAAAGTGTTAGTACGCAACCATACGCTCTCCGACAAAGGTCGAAAGCATAACTTTAAAATGGCAATATTATGGAAAGGACCGGGGATCGTCACACAAAAATTCGGGACGCACACTTACGAAATCAATTGGGCGCATGATAGAGATAGAGTGATAGGCAGGTACCATTTGCAGAAATTAAGACCCTATAAGGAAGGAAAGGGAAAAGTAACCTAACCGTCACGGCTATCTGGTTCGGGAAAACGCAATTGTAAGTATGTGTGGGAATAAATGAGGATGAAAAGTGAAGAGTGGCGTGTGAAGAAAAAAAAAAAAAAAAAGAGATCCGAAAATATTTACGTGTGACGAAATCAAAATCCAAGGTACAGTGATGTGACACTCTCAAGTTAATCTAGTTTAAGAATAAACTGTGATATGGACACTCCTAGTTAGTGAGCACACGATACGATAAGTATATAAAAGGAAAGAAAAATGCAAAGCGACTAGGTATTGTATAAGTCATGTTGTGTTATCAAGATAGGGAGTCAATGTACCAAACAGCAGTGAACTGTTGTTTGTGAGCTGTCGAACAGGTAATAACGACAGTAAGAAGGGTTGACATTGCATTTTTTTTTGTTATCTACTATGTAGTACATGTAGACAGTCATCGGGATCGAACCCAGGACATAGCAAAAAAGGAATCGGAGACATTATTATATAATAATAAAAATTATAATTATGAAGTAGTAAAGAAGTTAATGATAGAAAGAATATGGGTATATAATATTGGTTTCTTGCATGAACGTTGTAAGATAATGAATTAAGAAAACCGATATATTAATTAAAATATTAAATGTCATTATAATGCCTAAAAAAAAAAAAAAAAAAAACGAGTAGCGGGCACACGTTCATGACAGTTCCTATGATCTAACTTCTTATGTTAAAATTGTTAGATAGTAATTTGATAAAGAAAATAATTAGTCACTTTAAGACATATAGCCTATGCAACTATTAAAATATATATGCACCACAGTGGGCATATAACATATAATACTGTCTCACGATAAATGTACTGGGAATGAAAATATATTCCATTAAAAGTTCGGACCAAGTGGATCTGTGAACAATAATGTTAAATCAAATCAATTAAACGCACTATAGGATAACAATAACCTAGCGATATATTTAAATATCTTCAATTTAAATCAAATTTTATATGTATAAAGGTAGCATTGCCGACGCGATCGAGCTGAGGACGCTAAATATTTTCAATATTAGACTGATTATCTATATCGTAAATAAACTTGAAGTCTTGATCAATAAGACGATAATGAGATAGGCCAACGCCGAGTATCAATCACAGTTCATTGAATATATTCATTTATCATATTTTATTAAAATGATCCTCGTTAAGGACGACGACGATTATAACTAATGGCATTAAGTATATGCAACAAGGGATTTAAGCATTATGCAGTTTTAATTGAGAGTCGAAAGACAGAATAAAGCGATAGAGCGCGTAAAATCGTTTATTAATATATACAAGGTTTGATTATTATAATATGGCGACTCGAGAAGTCACCTTACTTGTGCGTGTACAACGTGTTATTGAAGTAATATTTGCGGGCATGGAGACCCGATATTACTTATTCTATTGAGAAATATTGATTGATTATGATGATATACTTCATGTAGGAGGTCATCAACGCTGACAGGTAAGCGCTGCTGACAATGGATGTCATTTTACTAATGATGATATAATGTTTGATGAAATGGTCATCACGCTGCGGGGACAGCGATGCTGACATTTGTAAAACTTTGTATTCGATATGAATTTTATTTTGCGCGCGATGGTATAAATGTTGTTCGACTGATAAATGATCGAATTAATTATGCTTAATTTAAATCCTATTCTTATGATGCCAAAGGAAATTATAAAACGCAGTAACGAGGATAATTATTCCATATTTAAATGAATAAATAATAAATCGTGAATATTAATAATATTCCATATGATGGCGAGGCGCCTATGAAGTCGAATAATAAGACCCAAAATACGTAAATGATATTGAAAATGTGGAAAACGACTTCTAGACGAGTCGATAGTTTAAAACACACTGATTACTTCAAAGTAAATTTCTTATACAAATAAAAATATTGTAAAGTATACATATACCTAATTAAATGGGAAATAATTAATGATTCTATTGTTCCCGTGTCAAACCAATATTTTAGACATTGTATGTCATGAGAATATGAAAATAAGATACAGTTAATAATAATAACAATTAACACAATTTATTAGGTGCACAGATCCACCACTAATATATTTTATATTATCTAATCGATTTTTTTATAATCAAAATCAAATCCATAATCGAAGTACATTGAAAAAAAATAAATGACTGGCTACAGTACTGATCTATGCTATGTATACCTAATGTAAATATAATCAGGTTAAGAAAGTAAGTTCACGAAACAGTGATGACATTGCGCGTGTGACAACATGAAAATTAAAGTGAAAAAAAAAGTTGCCGTGAGATTTCTATAATCAATTATAAGTGCTGTCGTTAACAACACCGCGTAGTGTTACATTAATGGAAGAAAATGATACACATAGTAAAGGCAGTGATTTTTAGACACTACCTAATATGATAAGCATCAATTTGTAGTTATTGTATTGTATATGTATTGTATGTATTATGCTCATGAATGTTATTTCAGGAAAGAAGATTTCTTAGTACGATAAGCGTGTTAATGTATGTTTACAAACATTGATGATGTATTGTCTTTGTCATGAGACTTCAAATATGTAAGTCAACCACCAGTCCCAACAGAACAGGTAGGGTTGAGCCAAAGAAAAAAAATTATAATTTATTATGTAAAAAAAAAACGAGAGTGCTTCTCATTTAATTAATTTCAAAGCCTCAAAATTACTTAAATAAAAAGCGGGCAATTTGTGGCAAGTCATTCACTCAGCCTCTTATTTCAGAAAAATAGTACTTTCATCAAAGTGAATAATTTATGAACCCGTAATTATCATCAGAATTAGGGCATATTTATATTCAAATGAATTGTAATGAAAATAGGAATTCAATAGCAACAAAATTAAAATGATATAACCTACCACAAAATAATTTAATAAGCAATAAATAAAAACAGTAGTACCAAGCAATTAGCGCCAGTCATATACCTGGACCCTTGCTATTGTAGGGAACGAAATTAGTAAACATCATACAATGGATCCTTAAGCCCTTATACAATGGGGAAAAAGTCTGCAGTTTCTTTGTCAAGTGGATTTACAAGACTGCTCTATTATCAACTTGCTATAACAATGCTAAGCCCAAAAACTTCTTACAAAAGGCTGGGAAGTCACAAACTAGCAATTGGATTTTCCCAGGTAACTGTGGAAAGAGTTATCCCCAAACTAATTTCAACTAGTACATGTCGTTAACAGCGGGTGACTTCTTTGGCGGTGTAAGGTAGATGCCGACAGTAGATAGCGCGTCCTTTAGGATCACTCCATTTGGTCAGCCCTGAAAATTTATATGATGAGGCAACTGATTTAAAGGGAGGGAACGAGGCCACAAACTTCTAAGTTTAACACCCACGATAACGCCCTTAAGGTAAAATCTACCAATCAAAATTAGTATAACATATAAACCGTTTGTGAGACGATAAGACTTTTGGTGGAAGGGACTAATGCCGGCCCACTCAGAATTAATAAATATATTTTACTAAGCGAAAATTAGTGTGTCCGTTGCGAGGAGTAGCAACGAGCGAATGTGCCGGTGCAGGGCACATCGCATTACATAGCGAAAGTTCAGTTCTGTTAGTGGACAGTTAGAGTTCAGCAGTTCAGCAGTTCTGTTAGTTCGGCAGTCAGTGCTTGTCAGTCCAGCAGTCAGTTAGTTAGAGTACAGTTAAGTTACATCGCTTGGTTGAGTGTTACAACCATTACTAATTCTGACCCACCAACAGCCTTCTCGTCAAACTCGTCGTCTAATACGACGAATGTAATTCAAGTGACAATAAACGTGCATCGTCAATTTCAAGACATTACACTGGGCCTATTGTTTTTCCCCAAGTGAACATCCTATCCTCACGGATTCCCGAGATTTAAGTCCATTGTTTTACCGAAACCTGAACCCATCTAGTCCGGAGCACAATTGTCCAGGAACCCATATCCTTGGACCTAATTAAAACCTAAACCCGACTACAGTCCTTTTTTTGTTCATATATTACAGCCAGTACGGCTTTTTCCAAGTTTTTATTATTGATTTCGTACATCTCAATGATGGATAAATCATATTTGAAGAGAAAAATTATACGCTCAGACCGGGACTTGAACCAGGGACCCTTGGTTCTCTAGACCAAGTGCTCTACCAACTGAGCTACCTGAGCAAGTACCGATCTAAACGCAAATCTTTCTCTATATACATTGTAATTCCCATCTGCCAAATGCTGTGAAGCCATGCTTCTATCTTGCAAATGGCGGCTCCTTTATTAAGAAGACATATTTGGGAATTATACATTACAGCCAGTACGGCTTTTTCTGTTATGTAACAATTATATAATTTGGGAATTTTTACCAAACTGTACGGTGGAGACTATCATTAGCATTTTAGGTTTTCTAATTTATGCATCTCTCTAATAATACACCTGATGCCAATCTTTGATATATTGGTATCATCTTTGCCACCAGTTCTCGAGAAGTTTAAAAATGGCCGCCAGGGCTTTAATAATGGCGTTATAGTAATAAGTTATATATTTTCTTGAACAGGAAGCTTAGGAGAATTTTTAAAGAGATAATACACAAAATTTATATTTTGGTCAATTTTCACTCAAATTTCACTCATTGATACCCTAGAAATATTGAAATCTACTTGAGATATCGTTCACATTAAATAACTCACTGACACCATGGACTCGTAGATTTATGGCCGCGCGGACATAAGCACTCCACACATCCCTATCCTGAGCTAATGCTTCCTAATATTGTCCTGTATAATCTACTTCCCTGAAATCATGCTTAATATTATTCTCCCACCTCATTCTTGGTCTACCAACTGGACGTTCTTACTCTGGTTTTCCTATAAGAAGCTATAATGATCCTCTTTCATTCCCCATTGGTGTCACATGTCCTGCCCATCGCAGTCTACTAGTCATAACTACAAATAATAATCAAAAAGTTTTTAACCTAAATGCAATTAAAATTTTCGTCCAGTATCCACGTCAGAATTTGCTCCACGAGAAGTACAGTAGGACTCCACTCACCTAAAACAAAGGAAAGAGTAAATGTGAAATAATGCTTCATTCGATCATTCCAATTGCCTAGTTTCTATCCTGAAATAAGTTATAAAGAGATTTATCTTACGAATTCAAGACAACAGGTAGTCTCAACAACAACAACAACAACAATAATAATAATAATAATAATAATAACAAGTCATCATCATCATCATCACTCCAAGGATTAGGCAATTGCCCGTTCCGACTTCATATTGCATCAGCCCAACGTCTTCTAGGTCTTCCAACATCACGCCTTCCTCTTGCTTGATAATTTCTGGCTAACAATGGATATCTCTCCTTGCTCATTCCATCCATGTGATCAATCCATTTCTGTCTGTAATTCGTGACTTTATCCAACAAAGGCTGTACTTTCAATTCTTCTCTTATATCCTCATTTCTTATTCTATCAAGTCTTGTACATCCTTTTACTTGTCTTAGGAACCGCATCTCTGCCGTCTGTATTCTATCCTTCTGTCTTTTCACTGGAGCCCAAGTTTCACATCCATACAATATTGTGGGAACCGCCATAACATTATACATTTTTATCTTGGTTTCTTTTCTAATTTTATTTTTGAATGTTCTCTGTATTGTTCCACACACCCGTCTGAAATTTATTTATTTTGGAGTCAATATCTCTTTCCACATTGTAGCCAACATCACAGCCCAAATATTTGAAACTAGACACCTGTTCTATACTTTGATTTTCTAAAATAATTTTGGTTCTCACTGGATCTCTTCCTCTAAAAGCCATGGTCTTCGTTTTCCTTACAGAAATTTTTAGATCGTATAATTTACATATTTCATTTAATGCATGCATTGATTTCTGTAAGTCGTCTTCATTTTTCTGTATTATGATTACATCGTCAGCAAATAAAGATTATTTATGCACATTTTATTATCCATTCTTATTCCTGGATTTACTAAAACTTTCCATTTATTAAAAATATCGTCTATATATATATAAACAAAGTGGGTGATAAACTACATCCTTGTCGTAATCCAGTATTTGTTTTGATTGCATCTGTTCTTTTGAATCCGGTATCTATAATTATATTTGTGTCTTCATATAATGTCTTTATTGTTTCTACAAGGCACAGCGGGTATCCTTTCATTCGTAATATTTCCCATAATTTTTGTCTGTTTACTCGATCGAAGGCCTTATCCAAATCTATAAATCCTATGTGAGTTTCTAAGTTATGTTCTCTTCTCTTTTCTATGAGTTGTTTCAGTGTAAAGACATTGTCTATACATGACCTTCCCTTTCTGAATCCACTTTGATTTTCACTTATTATTACTTCTGTTATGTTTCTCAATCTATTATTTATTATTTCGTATATATTTTGTAGCCAGTATTCATTAAGCTAATCCCTCTGTAATTCTCGCAATTTCTCCGGTCTCCTCTTTTGAATATATTCTTGACAATTGCTGTTTTCCAAGTGGTTGGAATCCCATAGGTCTGCCAACATATATTAATTAGATGAAGTATTCGTAGTTTACACAATATTCCACTATATTTGATTAATTCCATATTTATATTATCTAATCCTGTTGCTTTCCTATTCTTAGTGGTTTTCAAAGCCATTTCTAATTCATTTATGTCTATTACATCAATATTTTCCACTTTTATTTCTTCCTCATTGTTCTCTTTTCCTTCAATTTCCTCCTTTTTCCAAAGTTTTTCATAATGCTGGATCCATTCTTGTTCTGGGATTATATTCAATCTGGCAGAATCTTTCTCAGTCTGATTTAGATGTTTCACTAATTTATAACCTATTTCTTGTCTTCCATACATATCATGTTCTACTGAGCTTATAAATTTATCCCATGACTCCTGATGGGATTTTCTTATAATGCTTTTAGCAATTCTCCTTTTCATTTTATATTCTTCATAAGATTCTTCTGTTTTCAGTCGTAAGTATGTATGATATGCTTTTTGTTTTTCATTCACTGCATTTTGTATATTCGCATTCCAAGTTCTCAAGCCCTTCCTATTCCTTATTCTATTTTTCTTTCCTAATATCTCATTTGCTGTTTTATGTATTACATTTGATATATTTTCCCATTCAATATTTATATCTTCTGACGTCGCTATCTCTGATATATATTTATTCATTCTGCTTTCATAATGTTGTCTAATACTTTGATCTTGTAATAAATATATTTTATATACTTCTTCTTGGTTTCTTTTGTTCTTTATGTATTTTCCGCCATTTAGCTATTATGTTTATTTTGCTTATCACGAGATAGTGATCAGAGTATATATCGCTGCCTCTATGTACTCTCACATCTTTTACCAAGGCTCCTAGCTTGTTGTTTACGATTAAATAGTCAATTATTGATCTTGAGTTATATCCACTTCTTGTATATTTATGTATGTCCTTTTTTCGGAAATAGGTATTCATTATTTTTAATT
This sequence comes from Diploptera punctata, assembly GCA_030220185.1. NCBI lineage: Eukaryota > Metazoa > Arthropoda > Insecta > Blattodea > Blaberidae > Diploptera > Diploptera punctata. Next base: position 1,614,362 of record JASPKZ010000423.1, on the reverse strand, counting down.
GATTATAGGCTGAAAACTGTCTCAAATCCTGTCCATTTTCATTTATTGTTATTTCTCCATTATTTCCTATTACATTAGGTTTATTTATTATGGCAGGAGCCATAAGGCCTTCTCTTCCACTCAATCAGCACAAACATGTATTTATATATACCATATGTCCCAAATGGGTAGACGGCACTCAGTAGCGGGAGTTCCTAACCAGGCTAATTTAGTTACGCTTATTTAGCTATAGATGTGAACGAATGACATATCGTTAGCCCATCGCCTCAATGAGACATCTATTAGGCAAATAAGGCATTACTTGGATGGGTTAACTTTGGTTAAATTTTGTATAGTGGTCTTTTTATTGAAGCTTCCGGTTCATTTACGAACCTGAAAAATCTTCAGACTAAGGGATCCACGGCTCCCTCCGGGGAACTTGTCCCTTGAATTCTTCCATCCTAAAATAAAAAAAAAATAAGTAAATATAAATATAACTAAATATGTGGTCACGCATGAAAATACTATAGAAAGAGATAGTTAATAACAAATGAGCTAAATTTTGAAGAAGTGGCTTAATCCAAATATCTAACTAGCTCACTGGCATTATCGAACCCATAGGTTCGTGGCCGCGCGAAGATAAGTTCTCCTTACTTCCTTATCTTCACAATACTTTCAAATCATCCCTTAAATCCACTTTCGTCCCACATGTCCTGCAGTCTAGGAGACTTAACTGTTCTCATTATATCTGGTTTCGTATAAATATCATGTAGCTCATTGTTTTGTCGTTTTTTTCAATTTTCCCAAGAACTTTATTCTCAAATAATCGTAATCTTATATCCTCCCTTAAATTAAGAGTCCATGTTTCGCATCCATATCATATAACTGGGAGAATAAAATTTTATATATTTTCAGTTCGACACTTTTTGAGAGGAGTTGGGATTGCATGACTCTCTATAGTGCATAATGGCACGCATTTCCAGAATTAAGCCCATGTTTAATTTCTTTGTGCATCTCATTCCTATTTGTAAATATAGTTGATAGGTATTTGAATTCACCCATTTCTTCAAAATTTCTCCCATTTATCATTAACTGTCCATATCCATTATATTATGTATTTATATGAGTCAACATATATTTAGTATTATTGATGCTCACTTCCAGTCAAAACACAAATGATGCTGTGCATTGCAGAGACACTTGACATCCCACTCTCACTCTCTCTCTCTCTCTCTCTCTCTCACTCACTAAATATTAAAGCAAACATACCTAGGTCTAAAAATAATTATTCTTCCAGTTATATTATTTGGATGTGAAACATGGTATCTGACATTAAGGGTGAGAAACGATTATGGGTATTTGAGAATAAAATTACTAGGACTATTTAACTCATGCCCCAAATGGGAGTCAATGACCAATCACATTTCAATGATTTCTATTTTACAACCAATCAGAGTCGTGTTTCACCAAGTATTTATCAGTGTTATAATTACCATATTAAAGAAAGCTCCTCCTTACAATATTGCGTTCCTTTGGCAATAAATAGTATGATCTGGTTGCAGTGATAAACAAAAGAAGCAGTAGAAGCGTACCTATCGTTTCTCATTTGTTTCAAACGTCGCCGTTTACATTAAATATATAAATATTTTAAAATAACTATAGTTCAATAATGATTTGTGAGTAAACAGCTTAATTTTATTCGTTAAATAGTCCTAACAAATGCCACTCTTGATTTCCAAATTCTCTAGATAAATTCACTCCTCACTTCGTGAGTCGTGAATTGATCGATAATTTGGAAATCACTCGTGGCATTACTTATGAAAATTTTTGGATTAAAGAGAGACGAACACGCAGGTGACAACATAACAGTGGGTTACATGATCTTTATGGAAACAACTGGAATAAAAAAAATATAGTCATGGACTGCCTGGTCAGGGAATCACTAATAATTGAAATGTTTAATTAAAAATTTGGAATTGGGTACAGCTGTTTATACTATGTAGTTTGAGTCAATAAAAATTCAAATATGTTCAAGGTTCTTACTGTACAAGCCCAGTTAAATTAAAATGTGTGTCACAATCATCCTTTTTTTTACAACACAAGGACATGGAGGACCAGTCTGATTGAGTGTTTAGCTCCGAAACAACCTGAACATTTAAATCAAGACACGCCACTAACTCATTCATTCATACTAAATAAATAATATTTTTTAAAAATTAAACAACACACTTTATTAGAAAACCGAACTAAAAAATGAAAAAAAAAATAATTTGCAATGCGCTTGGGATAAAATTAAAGTGGTCAACAAAAAAATCATCTCCAACACATTAAAAACCGAGCGATAGCGAGATTTTTTATTTCCGAAATTCTGTAAAACACTTCACAAACGTGCGTTGTACATTATTTTTTGCGCAATGGTGTTTTCAAAATAATAAATAATAGTAAAATAATAACCCTTTTTAAGAAATATTTGCGTTCATTAAAACCAACTGACTAACGTTAATAGTGTGGGCAATGTTTAGTAGTTGAAATTACAGAAGGCCGTGACAATAATCTAGTCATAAAATGGCGGCAAATATGTATTTATTGTTTTATATTGTTTCAAATAAAGTTCAATTCATTAAAAATGTAGTAATTTGTTTCGTATAATTTATATTAACACTACCTTTTGAATATTTTTTGTGTATATATTGTACGTAGTATACATAACGATTTACTTCCCACATGTGGTTTGTAATATGTAATTTACAGTATAGTTATTGTATTGCAGTATAGTTATTAGGTTCGCAACCCCGAAATGTAGGAAGTTGAACTTTCATTCATGGTCGCCATTGCTGTAAGTACGATAAAACGCACCAGAGCGCAAAAAAATATACTTGTATTAATATGTTTTAAAATAAAATGATTTGATATGTCTACTTCATCCAAATATGTTAATATATACCCAATATAATTAAATGGATTTATTCTTTTCAGTATTTTTGAATATATACAAATTTTGCTACATGCAGAATATTTTCAATCAAAAGCTACAACTTTCGTTATCTCGGTATTAATTTTCATATTATACTTTAACCCTCTTACTAATAATCCATATATAACTTTTATACAAGGTTTATACACATCTTAGTTGAAAATTCTTACTAATAAACACAGTATTAGCTGTTCAGTGCATAAGAGGTGTACAACTTTACATGGGAATCGTTATACATGCCTCCAGCCTTGTTTAAGGATTGTATAACTAGACAAAATGTCGGACTTCAAGATCAACTGATTGTTTTCTTATGATATTGATGAAAGTTTTCTTAAATTTAACGAAAATGCAACACTTTAACGACTGTTTGATGGATGCACAGGGCATAAATAATATTAATAAAGCTCTGGGTAGGAAAATGAAGGCATCATAAAATTTATTTGTTACACTCATTCTCGATTAGGCCTAATAATATTTTTAAATATAACATTGATTCACAAAAGAATATGTCCTACAATAATTGCTGTAGACAAGATTTAACTTGAATGTAGTTTAAATGCTTCATAATATTATTTTAACAAAACTTTCTAGCATTATTAAAACATAATACACATACCAATATAAAAATGTATTTAATGATAGAGGTACTATTATCACAGTAAGTCCTATGTCAGCTTGATAGTCTTGTGGTTATAGCTGCTGACTACAGTCCGTGAGGTCTTAGGTTCGATTCCGGATCAAACTGCAATTTTTTTTTCACGTAAAGCGTTATTCTGTTGTCAGTAACATTTTCTACTATTTTGAACGTTTTCTAAACGCATCTTAAAACACTGCATATAATCATAAGTAATGGGAAGAACTTTTATTAGTTTCCAAGAATTGTTCGAAATTCTTGACGTTAGATGGCAGCACATTATCTGTGAAACTAATTCTTCGATATATTTGACATTGCGTAAAGGAAAGTGTAAATAAATTAAAACACATTTACTTTTTCCGTACTTCCTCAATTAGGGAATCTCTATTAATTCTTATCCATACTCATTTCTTACACAATTAATCACTAGTTGATGTTGTGTTACTTCTGTTACAAACTGCGCGTAATATTGTTCTCACGCCATAGTGATGACGAATATGTGACGTATTGTGTATAACGGTTGTTTTGTTATATAGCTCCGGCACAACATTTATTAGTAAGGAAATTATACATGATCTACATAAGGCTTATACATTGTATAACTAAACAAATGATAAAAGCCTGTATAAGAGATTTTTATTAGTAAGACTGTATATATATATATATATATATATATATATATATATATATATATATATATATATACAGCACCAATGATTTGTCTTCAATTATACTTCGTTATTTTGTTAGAATTATAGACTACACTGAGTATTGTGATAAAATTGTAAAGACAACAATGTAATTTGTGAAGTAAATTTTATAATTCTCCCTAAAAGTAAATAAATAATATCCTGTTAATAAGTAAACGTTTTTACTGCTTTTAAAGAATTGTAATTTTTTACTTTTCTTTTTGACGTGTACGTGTCTAAGAAAGCTGAAACCACTTGGGACAGGATTTGAGTGTGACCAGCAATTACTCTAAAAGCATTGCAGTGGTGATGGATAGTGGGATGTCCGTTTCTCACGTTCAGAGGGTGAACTCAAAGTTGTTGGGATGTGTAATTCTGTCAGCGAACGGATTAACCATCTCCAAGAGATTCTATCTGATAACGCACAGGTCTTACCCCCGTCACTTTCTTTTCTTTCATTCACCAAGTTAAAAACAAGAGAATAACGCAAGCGATTCAAGTCTTACAAACCAAGGCTCATTTGTTATTTTCTACGCTGAAAAGTTTGCATCATTACATTAATTTAAAAAAAATGTTTGCCCTTCTAAATAACGTAGGCTGCGTATGACACGGATGGGAATGAATGAGGGGAAGAGGTATATCTTTTAGAAAAAAAGAAGAAATGCGTCCAGTAAGTAGGCCAACAATAGCCAACAATATGATAAGAGAATTGTATTAAACATGATATCCATCTATAGTAATTCTGCCCGAAGGCAGGTCCTTCACCGCAATCATAGCATTTTCATGCTATGCTTGCAACTTTACTAGGGAATTGTAGGTGTGGTAGCTTCCCGTTACTTTCCACACCGTGAAGGATGATGATGATGATGATAATGATAAGGATGATGATGATGGCCACATGATTTCGGTCGGGGACCGTTTGGGCCTTAAAGTTTTCCTGACATTTGTCTTACAGGTGAGGAAAAACCCCGATAAAAACCTCACCCAGAAAAACTGCCCCGACCGGGATCGAACCCGGGCCCGCTGCGTGACAAGGCAGCACGCTACCTGGAGACCATAGCGGTGGACAAACATGATATGAGGGAAGGAATTATAAACAACTCACTGATGGGGCGGTATTTTTGAATGGCTGTTATTAGTAATTTGAGTTCACTATTTTAGTTGATATTAGTCGATGATTGCCCCCTAGCACAGTAGCCAGTTGGTTCCTATTTGTAGTAGGATAGAAGCGATGAGATTCGTATCTAATTTAGAGAAGGAGAGATGCGTTGAAAGCAGACAATCGTGAATGAAGTAAATAACTTTATTTTATTTAATAAATTCAATTAGCGCTAAAAATACTCACGATACATTGTGCACAGTTGAATTGGTGTTGACATTCGATACCTAACTCCATGAGGACTATCACTGGTAGTTAACGAATTATTACACTTGCAGGAATTTAGTGTCCCATGATTTTAGATTCTTTCTCGAGTATCGAACCGGACAATATGAACTCTCTCATCATGCAATAATTTAGTATAGTACTTCCGATAGCGTAGTGGTTAAGGCACTGAGCTACAAGCCGGAGGGTCGAGGGTTCAAGTCCCGTTGGGGTCATGAATTTTAAACTGACCCAAACCCTCTGGCGGCACTATGGCCCTGGGGTCGACTCAGCCTCTAACGGAAATGAGTACCAGACGCCTGTTCTGGGGATAAAGGCGGCCGTCACGCAGGGCTGACAACCCGGCTGACATAAAGTGCCGATTGTCTAGAAAAAGTGGGAGACTTAACCTCCTACTACCCTGAGGCCTGTTGTGAGATCACTTTACTTTACTTACTTCATTATGTTAACTTTGAATTCAATATACTGACTGTTTTCGGCCATTTCTTACGGTTTCTTTGGCGCTTCTTAATTACGCTATACGATCTACTAATATTTTTTTTACGTTCTACCTTTATCTTGTCTCTCTTTCATATTTTGTTTGTATGTTCCCCATGCATCTGCTTTGTATATACACATTTCAACTTGGAATACTGAGCGGATGTTTGACTGTGCCGAAATCATAAGGTCAGTTGTTCCATTTTGAATTAATTTACTTACTTACTTAATTACTCACTGGCACTAATCGAGCCCGTAGGTTCATGGCAGCGCGGACATAAGCTCTCCATACATCCCTATCCTGAGCTAAAGCTTTCCAATCATTCCCTGTGCAATCTACATCCCTCAAATCATAGTTAATGTTATTCTCCCACCTCATTCTTGGTCTACCAACTGGGCGTTTTCCCTCTGGCTTTCCTACAAGAAAGCTTCCATGCAACATGTCCTGCCCATCGCAGTCTACCAGACTTAACTCTTCTTATTATATCTGGCTTCCTATAAAGACCATGTACTTCATTGTTATGTAGTCTTCTCCATTCACCTGTCTGTTCATCTCTCTTTGGTCCAAAAATGTTCCAAAGTACTTTTAATTCTCAAATACTTGTAATCTCCTTTCCTCCCTTAAAGTAAGAGTCCATGTTTCGCACCCATATAATATAACTGGTAGAATAATAGTTTTATATATTTTCAGTTTAACGTTTTTTGAAAGGAGTTGGGACATCAAGAGTCTATGCAATGCATAATAGCATGCATTTCCAGAATTGAGCCTATGTTTAATTTCTTTGTGCATCTCATTCCTATTTGTGATTATTGTTCCTAGGTATTTGAATTCAGCCACTTCCTCAAAATTTCCCTCATTTGTCATTAGCTGTCCATTTCCATTATATAATGTATTTCTACGTGTGACCATATATTTGGTTTTATTGATATTTACTTCCAGTCCTAATTTCTTAGTGTTACTCAGTAGTGTGTGCGTGTTGTTCTTTAGTATCTCCTGGCTATCGGCCGATAATACTACATCATCAGCATAAACTAACACGCTTATTAACACCATTGAGTTGTAAGCCTTCCTCATTCTCTAAAGATTTAATGACATGCTCTAGTACAAAATTAAATAGTAGAGGAAGATAGTGTATCTCCTTTTGAATTAATTTACCCTCTTAATTACATGCATTGCATTATTACCTTAAAATTGATTTTCACATATTTCGTAATCATTGATTTGAGGTGTCTTACTTACTTCTATCACACTAGGCCTATATTCTTTTCCCTCAATCTTAAATGTCATTTCCTTATCTGATTCGCCCGGATTTAAATAACCTTCCTGATTACTTTTAGATAATTTATTGGGGCGACATATTTTCAGCTCCTATATTCCCATTTGTTGGAATAATTAACACAGAAACATCATTATTCATTTTATCTTTGTTTTCATGGGGATTTTCATATTCTATCTCCCTTTCATCACATTGATTTCTACTAATCTCACCCTTTTCTGATAAGTTAGTGGTCATTGTGGAACCGATATATTCCACCCTTAATTTGGTATAGTAATTAATAAATATGATTAATCAATTAACAAAGAATGAACTGAATATAGAATACAAAGTAAGTGAAATAAATATCTTGTGGAATTTCCCACAAATAGCTATTCGCTATCATGTAAAAATAAATATAAATAAATGTTTGTGATAGGATGCCTGGATAGTGCAACTAGTGGCGCACTAACATAAGTTAGAGGTCCTATAATCAAATCCCGATTTAGGCGTTAATTTTCCTTTTCATGTCATATTAGGCCTGCATTGCTAAATGTAAAAATTTAATTATGACATAAAAATAAAGAAGCATCACTGCTGTAAAGTAAAAATTCTCTTTAATTTGCTTACTTGTAGACCGAGTTCCCTCTACCTCTCATGATAGAGAATATATATAAAGTAAAAATAAATGTTTGTGCTAGGATGCCTGGATTGCGTAACTCGTAGCGCAATAAGGTACCAGTTAGAGGTTTTAGGTTCTAATCCCTGTTCAGGCGTTTATTTTTCTTTTCATGTCATATTAGTATATATATATATATATATAAAAGCCCAAGAAATTTGTAGTGGAAATTTCCGAATACCGGAAGATACATTACTTGCGCTAGTTCGAGTCTCCATGGGAGAAGAAATTTTCTAATGGAATTTCGGCAAGTATGAGACTGGTGCTCACCCAGTATCGTGAGGAATTTGGGTAACTACAATAAGTAACGTTTCAAGGTTGACAACATCAGCTATAACGATTGAATAACCCGATATGCTGATCACATATCACTCCTACATATACATACTAGCTAATACCCGGCGTTGCTACGCCTAAATAAATTAAATACTAAGGGTTAATTAAATTCCATAATATATGCTGAGACGAATCCAACATGGCGGTTCCGATTATTTTAGGATTCTACTTACTTAGGATTATTGTATTATGATATACTGAGTTTTGTTGTGAAAAGTCGAATATTGTGACACCTAGAGCGATTTTTAAATTTTCACCTCAGGTGAACTCCTACACCTTCTGGTATCAGAGGGTCCAATTGTGAATCTAAACCATCCAGGACCCACTCAAACGCACACAAAAATTTCATCAAAATCGGTCAAGTCGTTTAGACAGTTTTCAATTTCGGATTTCAGGTAACCTCCACTTTAAATCGTCGGATTTCACACTTTTTTGTACAATACTTACCTCGGTTTATTTTAATGGGACATAAGTTACTGAGTTTCATTGTGAAATATCGAAAATTGTTACCGCTAGAGCAATTTTTAAATTTTCACTTCAGGAGAACTACTACAACGAATGATCCATCGAGGGACCCAATCAGACACACACAAACATGTTCGTCATAATCGGTCCAGTCGTTTAGACTGTTTTTAATTACGGATTTCAGGTAAACCTCTACTTCTAATTGTCGGATTTCACACTCTTTTTGGACAATACTTACCTCGGATTATTTTAATGAGATATAATTTACTGAGTTTCGTTGTGAAACATCGAAATTTGTGACCGCTAGAGATATTTTAAAATTTTTATTTCAAGAGAACTACTACACCTAATGGTTACAAAGGGTCCAATTGTGAATCTAATCCATTGAGGAGCCCAATCAGACACACACAAAATTTTCGTCAAAATCGGTCCAGTCGTTTAGGAGGAATGGGGTGACAAACACACATATATTTCGTTTGTTTTTTTTAACGAAACTCCGCATATGTATAAAGGTAAAGTGATCCCACAACAGGCCTCAGGAGGCCATTGGGGTAGTAGGAGGTTAAGGCTCCCACGTTTTCTAGACAATCGGCACTTTATGTCAGCCGGGTTGTCAGCCCTGCGTGACGGCCGCCTTTACCCCAGAACAAGCGTCTGGTACTCATTTCAGTTAGAGGCTGAGTCGACCCCAGGGCCATAGTGCCGTCAGAGGGTTTTGGTCAGTTTAAAAATCCTGACCCCAACGGGACTTGAACCCTCGACCCTCTGGCTTGTAGCTCAGTGCCTTAACCACTACGCTACGGCGTGCCCCATCCGCATATGTATAACCTTCAGTTTAAAAAGAAGTAAGGTCGAGGTCGTTAACCAGTAAAAGAAAGCGATATATGAGCCAACAGTTGACTATTACAAAGATTAATACCAACTAGATAGTACACAGGATTGATGATCGGGGCAAGAGGTACTATTCCAGGATTCTTAGCTAAATTTTGGAATTTCTTAGATGAGGACAGAGTGTATCTTTATAAAATTGCAATCGCTGCCATTATAGGATCAATTTCAATTCTAAGAAACCATCTTTACAAAAGTCTACTTTATAGAATATATTTAAATTAAATTTGAAATTTTTAATGTACTTCCAAAATGTATTAGATCAATTTCGATAATTACCGGTAATTCTCTGTATCATTTTGTCCTTGTTGCAATCCTCTAACGTTTTATGTAATAAAACGGTCCATTATTTGTAGGAGTTCCCGCGAAACGAATCTAAAATTTAATAATCGATCTAGTGGTCACAATTTCGATTTTTTTGTAGAAATACTTAGTATATGCTATTAAAATAAAATCAGGAAGATTCTTCCTATGAGGTACATTGGTTTAATTCATTTTTAAAAAATCAATATAGAAATTGAAAAAAAGATCACTAGAGATTATTTTGATTTGTGTCAAATTATACAATATGCATTAGATATTAACTTATGGTTTTGAGTGATGTCTTTTTATCGCATTCGACACAATTCCTCGTACATAAGCTAGCATAAGAAATTGAGTTTTTACAATGCAAGAAATTAGTGACAAATGTCATATTCATGACATAACAAATTTCATTATAGGTAGATGAAAATATTTGAAGGGTCGTATTGAAAGAATGGAAGAAAACCGACTTGCAAAAAGAACTAAAGAAGATAGACCAATGGACGGGAGAAGAACAAGAGGAAGACCAGCCAAGAGAAGGATAGACATTGCGTGCACATACAATACGTCTTCCTCCGAGAAATGATTTTGGAAATAAACAGGATGAAAATCCTACAAATTATGTTTAAGAAAAATAAGAAGAAGACAACGCAAGGCTTAACTAAGAAATACATATTCGGTAAACCAGAAAATTTGGACCATAAATTCGACTTGCTGAGGATTTCACTCAGTTTACGCAGTTTCTGCGTGACGGACGTTTTAAAAAATATCAATATTTCCCTCTACTTGCTTTCTATGCAGAACTGATTCCTTGTGAATAGTGTACCGTACGATATTCTAATATTATTTATTAAGCACGAGAAAAGTGTCATTGAAATGATTTATCTTGATTTAAATATCTACAAATGAATAAATAATGTTTTTGTGCGATAGTACGTTTTGTTGTACTTACAGCAATGGCGACCATGATTGAATGTTCAACTTCCTACATTTCGGGATTGCCAACCTAAATAACTATACTGAATATTACATATTACAAACCATGTGTTAGAAGTAAAACCACTGCTCTCTATGTATACTACATACTTATATCCATCCATCCATAGTAATTCTGCCCAAGGGCAGGTCCTTCACTGCAATCATAGCATTTTCATGCTATGCTTGCAGCTTTACTAGGGAATTGCAGGTATGGGAGCTTCCCGTTGCTTTCCACACCGGTGAAGGATGATGATAAGGATGATAATGATACGGATGATGATGATGGCCATATGATTTCCGGGACTCTTTGGGCCTTAAAGCTTTTCTGACATTTGTCTTACAGGTGAGGAAAACCCCCGATAAAAACCTCACCCAGAAAAACTGTCCCAACCGGGGATCGAACCTGGGCTCGCTGAGTGACAAGGCAGCACGCTACCTCGAGACCACAGCGGTGGACACATGATATATATATATCACTAGTTAGTAACAATATCGATAGTTATAGTTTGTTGGGAACATGTATAATTTTATATATATATATATATATATATATATATATGTTATAACTATATTTTTGACAAGGCAAATACTGTATGACATGAAAAGAAAAATGAATGCTTGAGTCGGCCCGAGTCTCCAAAAGGTAGTGTTAATATACATTATACGAAACAAATCACTGTATTTTAAATGAACTGAACTTTATTTGAAACAATAGGCTATATCAATAAATATGTACTTGCCGCCATTTTATCACTAATTGGTCTCACGGCCTCCTGTTGTTTCAACTAAAAAACATTGCCCACACTGTTAACGTTAGCCAGTTGTTTATATTGAACGCAAATATTTCCAACAAAGATGTTATTATTTTATTATTATTTATTATTTTTAAAAAACCATCGCGCAAAAAAATAATGTACAACGCATGTTTGTAAAGTGTATTACAGAATCTCGGAAATTAAAAACCCCGCTATCGGTCAATTTTTAAACATTTTCCTCGCTTTTTTAATAACCACTTCCCCGCATCGTAGTATACTATTTCTGTTGTTAGAGATTTGATTCTCATAGTAGCAGACTATTTAGGTGCACGACCATTGTAAATAAAACGTTATACGTGAGATGCATACCGCTGTATTCATATGTCAATTCCATACACTATATTCATTTCCATTCAAACGTGTGGCAGTTTTTTTCGTGTTTATACACGTTGTACTGTGTAAGTTCATGTGACGTCACTACATTGTTTGTTCTGAGGGATGGGCAACGCGTGACATCAGAGGAAATTAGAAAAGTCGGGGGCAAAACGCTTTGCTTGTTTAGGGCTATTGCACTGTAAACAAACGCTTAAAAAAAAGCCATACGACTCTTCCTGCAGTGAATAGAAATATGTCACAGAAAGCGAACAACTACTGCATTCCATTGGAAATCCAGAAAAAAGTTTAAAATAGTTTTGTTTTCAGATGCTAAAACCTTCTCAACTGATGTCAGCTGTGGGCTCTACTATTATTGATGATCACGTACGAATCTTCACTCCGACACTAGTTACTAAACATATCGATAGTTATAGTTTGTTCGGAACATGTATAATTTTATTATCATTGCTAGGGGATTCTACCGTAAAACAAACACTACTGCGCAGAGTAGTGAGTGAGGTGTTATGCAGTCCTGCGCAGATCGTCTGATTATAATTATTATACAACAACTGTGTAATACGTTCAGGGAGTAATATTCATTTCAGTTATGATAAAGGTATAATAATAATAATAATAATAATAATAATAATAATAATAATAATAATCTTCATCATCATCATCACTCCAGGGATTAGGCAATTGCCCGTTCCGACTTCATAATGCATCAGCCCAACGTCTTCTAGGTCTTCCAACATCACGCCTTCCTCGTGCTTGATAATTTCTTGCTAACAATGGATATCTCTCCTTACTCATTCCATCCATATGATCAATCCATTTCTGTCTGTAATTCGTGACCTTATCCAATAAAGCTTGTACTTTCAATTCTTCTCTTATATCCTCATTCCTTATTCTATCAAGTCTTGTACATCCTTGTACTTGTCTTAGGAACCTCATCTCCGCCGTCTGTATTCTATCATTCTGTTTTTTCATTGGAGCCCAAGTTTCACATTAATACAATATTGTGGGAACCGCCATAACATTATACATTTTTATCTTGGTTTCTTTTCTAATTTAATTTTTTTAATGTTCTCTGTATTGTTCCACACACGGTCTGAAATTTATTTATTTTAGAGTCAATATCTCTTTCCATATTGTAGCCAACATCACAGCCCAAATATTTGAAACTAGACACCTCTTCTATACTTTGATTTTCTAAAATAATTTTGGATCTCACTGGATCTCTTCCTCTGAAAGCCATGGTCTTCGTTTTCCTTACAGAAATATTTACATCATATAATTTACATATTTCATTTAATGCATGTATTGATTTCTGTAAGTCGTCTTCAGTTTAAATGTATCATATTAAAATCAAGCTCCACCAATTTACCTTTCTGAATATACCAGAGCATTATTTTGTGAGACTGACTCTCTAAGAAATACGGCTACCAGATTGTATATATAGTGCACGAATGTAAACAGATACTGCTCGCAGGATATAATAGGAAAACATTCGTAGTAATTGATTATACCACAATAAAAATAAACCACTGTTTGTACTTTCTTCTTCTTATTATTATTATTATACTTCTTCACTTCACGGGCTAGGCATAAATTGCCTGTTCCGCCTCACAGTTGTTCTGTCCAACTTTTCACTGACTTTCCTACATTCCTTGAACATCTTGGCTTGTAGTTGAATGCTGCTCTTGGTAATCTTGTTATATTCATTCTTTCCACATGTGTAAAGCATTTCTCTCTATATCCTCCGATTTTCTCATTCAATGGATATATATTTAACTCTGTTCTTATATCTTCATTCCTTATCCGATCCAAACTTGTGCACCCTTTTATTCTACTTTGCAATTTTTTTGTCATTACTTTCGTAAACGTATTATTTCCCAGGAATTTACATTCCAGAAAAATATAATTTATATCATAGGACATCAGAAATTAATTAATAACTTATAATGTTCGTTATAAATAGTTTGATCTGTTTAATTTATTCTCCACTAGGGTGCATTCTTACAATACTGCGATCCTATTTGGCAATAAATAATATGATCTGGTTGCAGTGATGAACAAATGAAGCATAACAAACGGTACTCATTTGTTTTCAAACATCGCCGTTTACATTAAATATATAAACATTTTAAAATAACTGTATTTGAATAATGATTTGTGAATAAACAACTTATTTTATTCGTTAAATAGTCCTAACAAATGCCACTTCTGATTTCCAAATTCTCTAGATAAATTGGAAATCACTCATGGCATTACTTGATTTTTCAATTCGTCACTTCTTCAAAATGTATCTTCTTTTTAATTTAATTTTAGCTGATACTCGGTGTGCACTTCTACGTCTAAATATTTTTTTTATTTTTAGTTGAATAAGTGGAAACTTAGAGGTTAATTAAAATGAATGGTATACATTGGACGAACCAAATGTGACGACTGCTAGGTTCAATTTTTAATTTCGTATTTTAGGAAAACCCTCACACTAATGGTCGGATATCTCCGAGTTTTAGACAACCTATCTCGGTATATTTGAACAGTATACTAAGTCGCCCCCCCCCTTACGTGGATTGCTGCCTTATCGTGGCGGGTGGGGGGGGGGCTCAGTTGCCAAATCAAACAGACGAATGTGAGAGAAATAAGATCAAAATTAGAATGTACCTGTTGGCAGGTGCCATCGTCCTCAATTTTGTTAAATGACGTATGCAAAATATTATTAACTGTAGGCCTTTCGGAAGTTAACTTCCATCATCGGCAGGATGAATATGCGCTACTAGTAGTTAAGACGCTGTAGACGTTGCTGGTCGTGATGCGTCTCCAGTGGGACCTGCTACGTCTACAGCGTTTTAACTACTAGAAGCGAATACTCATCATGCCGATGATGGAAGTTAACTTCCGAAAGGCCTACAGTTAATCATATTTTACATACATAATTTTAACAGATTTGAGGGCGACGGCATCTGCCAGCAGGTACATTTAAATTTTTAATTTTTATCTTATGACCATTCACAGTCCACCGCTGTGGTCTCGAGGTAGCGTGCTGCCTTGTCACGCAGCGGGCCCGGGTTCCATCCCCGGTCGGGGCAGTTTTTCTGGGTGAGGTTTTTATCGGGGTTTTTCCTCGCCTGTAAGACAAATATCAGGAAAACTTTAAGGCCCAAACGGTCCCCGAAATCATATGGCCTACATCATTATCATCAACCTTATCATCTCATCATCATCATCCCTCACCGGTGTGGAAAGCAACGGGAAGCTACCACACCTACAATTCCCTAGTAAAGCTGCAAGCATAGCATGAAAATGCTATGATTGCAGTGAAGGACCTGCCTTCAGGCAGAATTACTATGAATGAATGACCATTCACCTCAACGGAATTTGATATGAATTTTATTAGTATTGATGTAAGAGAAAGCTACATGCTACTAAGAGGCTAGAGGAAGCGAGAAGCAATCAACAACGGGCAGAAGAGGCAGTCGAAGCGAAGATAGCTCTTCTAGGGCTCCTAGTATCAAAAATATATTTGGAGGTGGCACAAGCTTAGGAAGGCAAGTTGTCTAGGGAAAGGAAAATCCCAAAATCAAACCCAACTCAAGTCACACCGGCCTAGCAAGTCACCTGAGATGTAATTCTAAAACTGGAGAAGAAACACACAGATTGATAGCCGGAGGAGTAGGCTCATTATCAATTACACCTGAGTTGTAATTCTAAAACTCGGAGAAACACACAGATGATAGCCGGACCGGAGATGTAGGCTTAATTATCAATTACAACCCTGAGTTGTTAATTCTAAAACTAGGAGAGAAACACACACGATGATAGCCGGAGCTGTAGGCTAATTATAATTTACACCTGAGTTGTTAATTCTTAAAACTCGGAGAAACCCCACACAGATGAATAGCAGGAGATGTAGGCTCACTGTCAAGTTACACCTGCGTTGTAATTCTAAAACTCGGAGAAGAAAACACGCAGCTGATAGCCGGAGATGTAGGCCCCCCCCCCCCCCCCCCCTAATTATCAATACACCTGAGTTGTAATTCTAAAACTCGGAGAAACACGCAGATGATAGCCGGAGATGTAGGCTAATTATCAATTACACCTGAGTTGTAATTCTAAAACTCGGAGAAACACGCAGATGATAGCCGGAGATGTAGGCTAATTATCAATTACACCTGAGTTGTAATTCTAAAACTCGGAGAAACACGCAGATGATAGCCGGAGATGTAGGCTAATTATCAATTACACCTGAGTTGTAATTCTAAAACTCGGAGAAACACACAGATGATAGCCGGAGATGTAGGCTAATTATCAATTACACCTGAGTTGTAATTCTAAAACTCGGAGAAACACGCAGATGATAGCCGGAGATGTAGGCTAATTATCAATTACACCTGAGTTGTAATTCTAAAACTCGGAGAAACACGCACGATGATAGCCGGAGATGTAGGCTAATTATCAATTACACCTGAGTTGTAATTCTAAAACTCGGTTAAACACACAGATGATAGCCGGAGATGTAGGCTAATTATCAATTACACCTGAGTTGTAATTCTAAAACTCGGAGAAACACAGCAGATGATAGCCGGAGATGTAGGCTAATTATCAATTACACCTGAGTTGTAATTCTAAAACTCGGAGAAGAAACACACAGATGATAGCCGGACCGGAGATGTAGGCTAATTATCAATTACACCTGAGTTGTAATTCTAAAACTCGGAGAAACACACAGATGATAGCCGGGAGATGTAGGCTAATTATCAATTACACCTGAGTTGTAATTCTAAAACTCGGAGAAACACACAGATGATAGCCGGAGATGTAGGCTAATTATCAATTACACCTGAGTTGTAATTCTAAAACTCGGAGAAAACACGCAGATGATAGCCGGAGATGTAGGCTAATTATCAATTACACCCTGAGTTGTAATTCTAAAACTCGGAGAGAAACACACAGATGATAGCCGGAGATGTAGGCTAATTATCAATTACACCTGAGTTGTAATTCTAAAACTCGGAGAAACACGCAGATGATAGCCGGAGATGTAGGCTAATTATCAATTACACCTGAGTTGTAATTCTAAAACTCGGAGAACACGCAGATGATAGCCGGAGATGTAGGCTAATTATCAATTACACCTGAGTTGTAATTCTAAAACTCGGAGAAACACGCAGATGATAGCCGGAGATGTAGGCTAATTATCAATTACACCTGAGTTGTAATTCTAAAACTCGGAGAAACACACGCAGATGATAGCCGGAGATGTAGGCTAATTATCAATTACACCTGAGTTGTAATTCTAAAACTCGGAGAAACACACAGATGATAGCCGGAGATGTAGGCTAATTATCAATTACACCTGAGTTGTAATTCTGAAAAACTCGGAGAAAACACACAGATGATAGCCGGAGATGTAGGCTAATTATCAATTACACCTGAGTTGTAATTCTAAAACTCGGAGAAAACACACAGATGATAGCCGGAGATGTAGGCTAATTATCAATTACACCTGAGTTGTAATTCTAAAACTCGGAGAAAACACACAGATGATAGCCGGAGATGTAGGCTAATTATCAATTACACCTGAGTTGTAATTCTAAAACTCGGAGAAACACACAGATGATAGCCGGACCGGAGATGTAGGCTAATTATCAATTACACCCTGAGTTGTAATTCTAAAACTCGGAGAAACACACAGATGATAGCCGGAGATGTAGGCTAATTATCAATTACACCTGAGTTGTAATTCTAAAACACGGAGAAACACGCAGATGATAGCCGGAGATGTAGGCTAATTATCAATTACACCTGAGTTGTAATTCTAAAACTACGGAGAAACACGCAGATGATAGCCGGAGATGTAGGCTAATTATCAATTACACCTGAGTTGTAATTCTAAAACTCGGAGAAACACACAGATGATAGCCGGAGATGTAGGCTAATTATCAATTACACACCTGAGTTGTAATTCTAAAACTCGGAGAAACACACAGATGATAGCCGGAGATGTAGGCTAATTATCAATTACACCTGAGTTGTAATTCTAAAACTCGGAGAAACACGCAGATGATAGCCGGAGATGTAGGCTAATTATCAATTACACCTGAGTTGTAATTCTAAAACTCGGAGAAACACCACAGATGATAGCCGGAGATGTAGGCTAATTATCAATTACACCTGAGTTGTAATTCTAAAACTCGGAGAAACACGCAGATGATAGCCGGAGATGTAGGCTAATTATCAATTACACCTGAGTTGTAATTCTAAAACTCGGGAGAAACACACACAGATGATAGCCGGAGATGTAGGCTAATTATCAATTACACCTGAGTTGTAATTCTAAAACTCGGAGAAACACACAGATGATAGCCGGAGATGTAGGCTAATTATCAATTACACCTGAGTTGTAATTCTAAAACTCGGAGAGAAACACACAGATGATAGCCGGAGATGTAGGCTAATTATCAATTACACCTGAGTTGTAATTCTAAAACTCGGAGAAACACACAGATGATAGCCGGACCGGAGATGTAGGCTAATTATCAATTACACCTGAGTTGTAATTCTAAAACTCGGAGAAACACACAGATGATAGCCGGAGATGTAGGCTAATTATCAATTACACCTGAGTTGTAATTCTAAAACTCGGAGAAACACACAGATGATAGCCGGAGATGTAGGCTAATTATCAATTACACCTGAGTTGTAATTCTAAAACTCGGAGAAACACGCAGATGATAGCCGGAGATGTAGGCTAATTATCAATTACACCTGAGTTGTAATTCTAAAACTCGGAGAAAACACACAGATGATAGCCGGAGATGTAGGCTAATTATCAATTACACCTGAGTTGTAATTCTAAAACTCGGAGAAAACACGCAGATGATAGCCGGAGATGTAGGCTAATTATCAATTACACCTGAGTTGTAATTCTAAAACTCGGAGAAACACGCAGATGATAGCCGGAGATGTAGGCTAATTATCAATTACACCTGAGTTGTAATTCTAAAACTCGGAGAAACACGCAGATGATAGCCGGAGATGTAGGCTAATTATCAATTACACCTGAGTTGTAATTCTAAAACTCGGAGAAACACGCAGATGATAGCCGGAGATGTAGGCTAATTATCAATTACACCTGAGTTGTAATTCTAAAACTCGGAGAAAACACACAGATGATAGCCGGAGATGTAGGCTAATTATCAATTACACCTGAGTTGTAATTCTAAAACTCGGAGAAACACACAGATGATAGCCGGAGATGTAGGCTAATTATCAATTACACCTGAGTTGTAATTCTAAAACTCGGAGAAACACACAGATGATAGCCGGAGATGTAGGCTAATTATCAATTACACCTGAGTTGTAATTCTAAAACACGGAGAAAACACGCAGATGATAGCCGGAGATGTAGGCTAATTATCAATTACACCTGAGTTGTAATTCTAAAACTCGGAGAAACACGCAGATGATAGCCGGAGATGTAGGCTAATTATCAATTACACCTGAGTTGTAATTCTAAAACTCGGAGAAACACACAGATGATAGCCGGAGATGTAGGCTAATTATCAATTACACACCTGAGTTGTAATTCTAAAACTCGGAGAAACACACAGATGATAGCCGGAGATGTAGGCTAATTATCAATTACACCTGAGTTGTAATTCTAAAACTCGGAGAAACACACAGATGATAGCCGGAGATGTAGGCTAATTATCAATTACACCTGAGTTGTAATTCTAAAACTCGGAGAAACACACAGATGATAGCCGGAGATGTAGGCTAATTATCAATTACACCTGAGTTGTAATTCTAAAACTCGGAGAAACACGCAGATGATAGCCGGAGATGTAGGCTAATTATCAATTACACCTGAGTTGTAATTCTAAAACTCGGAGAAACACACAGATGATAGCCGGAGATGTAGGCTAATTATCAATTACACCTGAGTTGTAATTCTAAAACTCGGAGAAACACACAGATGATAGCCGGAGATGTAGGCTAATTATCAATTACACCTGAGTTGTAATTATTCTAAAAACTCGGAGAAACACACAGATGATAGCCGGAGATGTAGGCTAATTATCAATTACACCTGAGTTGTAATTCTAAAACTCGGAGAAACACACAGATGATAGCCGGAGATGTAGGCTAATTATCAATTACACCTGAGTTGTAACTCTAAAACTCGGAGAAACACGCAGATGATAGCCGGAGATGTAGGCTAATTATCAATTACATAATACGTGTAAATAAGCAGTATATGCCTATAGGAATGAAGAAGAAGGATAAACAGAGTTTCGTTGAGAATTATCGAAAATAGCGATAGCTAGAGCGATTTTTAAATTTTCGTTTTAGGTGAACTCCTACGCTTTATGCGTTCAGACTTTAGAGCATGACAGATAGCCGCTAAACACTCGCTGAAGCTGAAAATCAGTATGTACAAATTTTCATGAAGAGCTATTTAGCTATATAGAAGTATATAAATCACTAAAGGGTGGATTCCTATGACATGTCATATTTTTACCAAAGCCTATATTCTAAGCTTCAAGTAAGTAAAAACATTTATATATGCCTTATTATTAAGTGTTTTTTATTGGGTCTTAAAAGTCATATTTCTCACTTTCTCAGATCTTTGATCATACTTCTGCTTATTTCTATGATAAAGTCATATTTTGGTCATTTTTTTAATAGCCTAGTCATCGAGCGATTGGAAATAACCAACATTGTGTGTGTATAAAAATTGTCAGTTTCACAATACACTTGTTTCGAAGATATCTGTTAACAGGTAACAAACGTTTGCGCTGGACAGGAAGATTTCCTTTTTCTTATGATACAATTGAAAATGTATATAAATGAACAATCAATATAGTATGGGTAAAAAAATTCATTCAATTATAAGGTCTTATTTTTGCCTTTTTTAGGTCATATTTGAACCTTTTCTTAGGTCATAAATGCATGCATATTTTCCATTTTTATATCATAGAAATCCACCCCATATAAATCACAAACGCAAGCTGGCCGAATTTTTATATATAACATTAATATGTGTGAACTTATATTTAATTTTATTTATATTATAAACTTAATACAATTTCAGAGGAATTTAATTCATAGTCCGTTGTTTCAATAAGACGATTAAACAAAATGAATACCGGTATCTAAATCTTGTAGACTTAAGTAAACGTGTGAATGAAATCTGAGGACGAATATAAAGGGGATTCCTTATCACACAGACTTGAACAAGAGACATAATGCGCTGGTTTTATTTGTACTAAGCTAGGTGTCTCTGCTACTACTTTCCTTTATGTTTCAAACCCTAATTCCTTTGAACAAGTTGTCAGAGGGGCGTGACCAACGTGATATCACAGTCGGTCACGAATCTCACACACACAATAATTGTGCCAGTCACGTGACCCCCAACCCTTTTCCTCAATAAGAATTCTAGAGGAGCCAAGTCCAGGCACTTCTATCCTTGTTATGCTTTTATAAAAAATATTACATTGCATAAGTAGCTTTCGCAAAGATATATAACGGATTTAAAACTTTGAACAATTAATATTATGACTGTGTTTAATATAAGAAGGACACATGTTCAAAAGTTATTTACAAAGACTATTTAATTCATGCCCCAAATGGTAGTCAATGACCAATCACGTTTCAATGAATTTTGTTTTACAACCAATGACCGTCGTGTTTCATCTCACCTCTTTATCGATTTTTCTTTATCACTCCTGCTTTTGTGATACAGAAATCTCCTCTCTTTTAATATTCTGAACAGCTCAGAGCATTATTTTTCTCCAACAAATACATTGAATATAACAGATAATTAACATATTCCATGATTGCACTAAGATGTTTACTAAAAAATACATGAATAACCTATAATGTTGATTATAATATATAGTTTGATGCGTTTCATTATTTCTCTACTAGTGTGTATTCTTACAATATTGAAATCCTCTTTGGTAAAAAATAATATGATCAAGTTGCAGTGAATATACATAATCTCACATTTATAATTTGTTTTCAAACATCGCCGTTTACATGAAATATATAAATATCTTAAAACAACTATAACTATATTTAAATAATAATTTTTGAGTAAACAGCTAAACTTAATTCGTTAAAATAGTCCTAACAAATGCCACTCTTGATTTCCAAATCCTCTAGATAAATTCACTCATGAATTTATCGATGATTTGGAAATCACTGGTGACATTACTTTTGAAAATAATTATTACTCGATTAGTTTCTAAATAACATTGGGCTGTGAATTGTTTAGGGGAGCGAATGTCTTTCCTGAATAATTACATTTTATGTGGAAGTAAACATTAATAAGACTAAATATTTGTTCACATTTAGAAATGCATTACATAATGGAAATGAACTACTAATGACAAATGAGGGACATTTTGAAGAAGTGACTGAATTCAAATTTCCAGGAAAAATAATTACAGTTAGGAACGAGATGCACAAATAAATAAAACATAGCCTCAATCCGGGAAATGCATGCTATTATGCATCACAGGGACTCTTGTCGCCCCAACTCCTTTCACAAAAACGTTAAACTGAAAATATATAAAACTGTTATTCTCCCAGTTATATTATATGGATGCGAAACATGGACTCTTATATTAAGAGAGAGGAAATATTACGAGTATTTGAGAACAGAGTTCTTAGGAAAATTATTGGGCCGAAAAGAGATAATTTCACAGATGAATGGAGAAAACTACATAATAGTGAGCTACATGATATGTACAAGAATCCAGATATAATAAGAAGAGTTAAGTCTCGTAGACTGCATGTAGCTTGGGAATGTCTTTTAGGTAAACCAATATGTAGCCGAAAATGAGTTGGGGGGAATAAACATCAACTATGATTTGAGGGAAGTTGATTATACAGGGAATGATTGGAAAATATTGGTTCTGGATAGGGATGTATGCAGAACTTATGTCCGCGCGGGTATGAATCTACGGGTACGATAGTGTCAGTGAGTCAGTTAGTTTTAGTTCTCCTGGATGAATGAAAAATACTTTTGAAATTGAATGCAGTAGGGAATCATTCTGTATTATTAAATGTACATTTAAAACTACTCTGCTTCACCATGGGTGTTGCATTCGATTTGAATTGCTTCCAGGCATCTGTCTAAATAGCTTTAAAACAGTTGTATTTTTTATCAATGTTCGTAGAGAGTTTAATGGAGTCAAAAGTTTAAATAAATTATTTAAAACTCTTTATATAGCCTATACGCATTAAGCTATAATTAGCATGCTCTAACTAACTCACTGGCACTATCGAACCCACAGGTTCATGGCCGCGCGGACATAAGCACTCCATATATACGTATCCTGACCTAATGTTTTCCAATCATTCCCTGTATAATCTACTTCCTTCAAATCATGGTTAATATTACTCTCCCATCTCATTATTGGTCTACCAACCGGGCGTTTTCCCTCTGGTTTTCCTGCGAAGCTTCCATGTACGCCTTTCATTCCCCATTCGTACCATATGTTCTGTCCATCGCAGTCTGTGAGACTTAACTGTTCTTATTATATCTGGCTTCCAATAAAGATTACGTAGTTCACTATTATGAAGTCTTCTCCATTCACCTGTCTGTTTAATCTCTTGTCGGTCAACAAAATTTTCTAATAACTTTATTCTCAAATACTCGTAATCTTCTTTCGTCCCTTAAGGTAAGAATCCATGTTTCGCATCCATATAATATAACTGGTAGAATAACAATTTTATATATTTTCAGTTTAACGTTTTTTGAAAGGATTTGGGACGTCAAGAGTCCCTGTAATGCATAATAGCACGCACTTCCAGAGTTGAGCATATTTTTAATTTCATTGTGCATCTCATTCGTATTTGTGATTATTGTTCCTAGTATTTGAATTCAGCCACTTCCGCAAAATTTTCCTCATTTTTCATTAGGTGTCAATATCCATTATATAATGTATTTCTATGTGTGAAAAAAAAATAGTTTTATTTATATTTACTTCCAGTCCCAATATCTTAGTGTTACTCAATAGTGTGTGCGTGTTGTCCTTTAGTATCTCCTCGCTATCGGCCAATAGTACTACATCATCAGCATAAACTAACAGCTTATTAATACCATCGACTTGTTATTCTCTTAACAAATTAATTTCGAATTAATAATATAGCAATATATTTAGTCTTCAGATTTTCAGACTGACATTTGGTGTCGAGGTAGCGTCGCCGCTTCGTACATAGCGGTCCCGGTATCGATCTCTGGTAGGGACAAATTTCCTGGATGATTTTTAGACTTTTTCTTCACCTTTAAGAAAATTATCAGGAAACTGTAGGACCCAAACAGTTCCCGAACATCATCTGGCCATCATAATTATCATTAACATATTCCCCATGATTAATATAAATGTCTGTGTAAATGATGTGGTTACTCGGAGGAGGCCCCGATATTGAGCTGATCACTCATTCGGGTAGGTCCTCCATGTCCTTTTGTATATGATCCACAGTTAAAATCTCTCTCCCGACAGATCGTGTCACTGTAAGGCAGGATGGCACGTGGCTCAAGAAAGTACCTATTAGGTGAAGAAACGTTAAATTTCTTTATGGAATGGAATATTTTAAGTCTAGTGGAGTTTAGACATGTGGTAATCTCTTCTACTCAACCAGAATAAAGATATGTTACGTTAAAATATCTATCCATCTATCCGTAGTAACTCTGCCCGAGGACAGGTCTTTCACTGCAATCATAACATTTTCATGCTATGTTTTGCAGCTTTACTAGGGAATTATAGGTGTGATAGCTTCCCTTTGCTTTCCACACCGGTGAAGGATGATGATGGTGATGGCCGAATAATTTGGGGACCGTTGGGCCCTAGGCTTCCTGACATTTTATTAACATTTTCCAATACTGTTATTTTAACACAGTTCCAATAATGGGGTATATTATAATATTATAATGATATTGTGAAAAGAAAAATTTATGTCTGAACCAGAAATCGAACCGTGGACCTCTAGTTCTCCAGACTAGTGTGCAGCCCACTACACCATTCCAGACCTGACACAAACATTAACAATTCTTTCCACATATACAAATGTATAATTCTCGCTTCGTCGTTTACTGCTTATAAAAGTTGTGGTGTAAAATTCTCAAATATAGATACTTCTAAACGAAGCCGGCCGTTAGCGATAGCAGTGACACCTACCTGACAACGGACGAAGCGAGAATGATATATTTGTATATGTGGAAAGAACTGTTAACGTTTGTGCCAGGTCTGGAATTGTATAGTGGGCTGCACACTAGTCTGTAGAACTAGAGGTCCACGGTTCGATTCCTAGTTCAGACATTAATTTTCCTTTTCACAATTTCATTATAATATTATTCCTGACATTTGTCTTACAGGTGAAGAAAAACCCCGAAAAATCCTCACCCAGGAGCCTGTCCCGACCGGGAATCGAACTCGGGCCCGCTGCGTGACAAGGCAGCACGCTACCTAGAGACCGCAGCGGTGGACACATTAAAATATAATAAACATAACATTATTATTTTAACTTACTTAATCACTAGTACCCGAGGTTCATGGCCGCACGGACATAAACTCTCCATACATCAATTTCCAGAGTTAATGTTTTCCAATCATCCTCTATATAATTTACCTCCCTCAAATCATGGCTAAATGTATTATTCCACCTCATTCTTGGCCTACATATTAACAGTTACCCTCTGGATTCTCCTACAATGAGTTTCTATTTCCCATTTTCATCTCCCACTCATGTACCATACCTTGTCATCGGAGGTTATGAGACCAAATTTATCTTATTATATCTGCTTTCCATTAAAATTATGTAGCTCACTGTTATGCAGTCTTCTCCATTTTTTTAATACCCTAAATTTATAAACCCTATTTCACCTACGATACATTAGGGTTATATTTTGTCAAGTTTGTGTCGTTATATAATTTTTTATCTAATATTTTTTTTATGAATTTTATTTAAAAGAACATCAAAGAGTCTGTAGTTCTTTTCTCTCATAAGCACTTCTGTAATGTGTGGTTTACTTAAACAGGCAATGTTACTTAGAACACATGTAATTTCGAATCTTTCGTTCCAGAACAAAGGACAATCAAATATAATATGTTCTACACTTTGGTTGCTAATACCACAATTACAGCTTTCTAGTCTTCTCCATTTATATGTTTGTTGGTCTCTGCTAGGTCCAAAAATTTTACTAAAATTTTTTTTCTAAATACATTTAATCTTTTCTTCTCTTTAAAATAAAAGTCCAGGTTTCGAAACCATATAATATAACTGGAACAAAAACACTTTTACATTTTTATTTAACGCTATCTGAGAGAAATTGGGATAATAAGGATTTCTAGCATGCATTTCCAGAATTGAGCCTATGTTTAAATTATTTTAGCTGCTCATTCCTGTTGTAATTATTATTGTTCCTAGGTAATTGAATTTAGTAAATTCTTCAAAATTACACTAATTTTGCATTAACTCTCCATTTAAAGTTCATCATCATCATCATCTTCAAGGTATGGACCTCTTGGCCCGTTCCGCTCCCCGGTGCATTATATGCTGCAGGTGCAGGTGGTCTTTCCAACGACGTGTTCTTCCTACATTTCTTCGGCCCATTTAAAGTTTGTAATATAATTATAATGTCAGATATCGTGTTTAGTTTTATTAATATTTACTTCCAGTCCCAATTTATTGGTGTTACTCAATGGAATGTGTGTGTTGGCTGTAGTGTCTCCTCGTTATCGCCTAATAATACAAACACTACATTGATGTTTTTATTATTAATTTAACACTTCTCACTGAAGGATAAATTATATTTGGAAAGAAAAATTTTCGCCTAGACCGAGACTCGAACCCGGAACCTTTGGCTTTCCGGGCCAAATGCTCTACCAACTGAGCTACCGAGGCGAGTTGCGATCTAGACGTAAATTTTCCTCTTCTATACGTTGTAATTCCCTCGAAAAATGCTATGAAGCTTTTGGTTCTATCGTTGCAATGGCTTAATAGCGTTTTGTGTGATGGAATTACAATGTGTATAAGAGGAAAATTTGCGTCTAGATCGCAACTCGCCTCGGTAGCTCAAATGGTAGACCATTTGGCCCGGAAAGCCAAAAGTCCCGGGTTCGGGTCTAGGCGAAATTTTTTTTCTTCAAATATAAATATCACAATATTTATTCTGTTCCTCTGATACTCATATTTCTGCCGCTATTCCTACTTTAACCACTATTTAACCATTATATCTAATATTACATAATTTCTACAGTCCACATATGAAGTGATTTAAAGTGCGGGATGAGGTATGAGAGGGAAAATCCAACCAAACACGCCCACGCATAAAAGAACAGTCTTATGTCACCCATCAGTGTGGTTTATTTCAGGCGTATTCTATTGATGATTGTGCATCACAGTTGGAACTAGCACGTCCACTAAGAGTGTTAAAGGTTCTGATAGTACAATCCCTCATGAGATAGGCCAATATGCTGCGTAAGACAATTCTCGTTGTTGCTTTCTTTTGAGCTGTGAACTGCATTACTTAAAAAATATTTCAAAGACTTTTTTATCCAGGGTTATATATGTATATACTCATGGAGACAAGGGTACTCCCATATCAGGAGTTTCTTGGTCTACCTGATTATCAGTTATGCTTATTTATCTACATATGTCAATGAGTGGAATGTGGTCAGCACATCGCCTTGGAACTAGAAAGAGATGCAAAACAGGGTGAACTAATATGTCCAAATATATTTAACTTGCTCCTGGAAAACCAATTCAAGAAGCTGAAATGGGAAAAATAATTGGCAATAGTGTAATTATATACGCTTGACCTAAATGAGATTTAAAAGCACACTAGCAGAGAAGTCTAGAAAAGAAATGGGACAAATATTAAGTGCGGTTATTAGAGAGATGAATCTGGATATGAAACAAAAGAAAAATTCAATATTAACCCTTAAATTGGCAAAACACTAATTTATCGTGTGAGTTATTTAAATATTGCCAACTGCAGTGAAAACTAAATCATTCATAACTGTTAATTTTAGATATACTGTATAATTCGACATACATTTAAGTAATTTCTACTTATTCGTTTTCTTCTGTTTTATTAAACATATTAAATAAATTAAACTAATTGATGTATCCTATAGAATACATTGCGAATTTAAGGGTTAATGATGTTACAGAAATGGTCAGATTAAATAGAAAGCTACTTTATTAAGCCCAAGTTTGTATGGACATCTGGGTCAAACAATTTAATTTGAAAAATGTTCAGAAAAATTTGTCTTCTTCTTCTTCTTCTTCTTCTTCGTCACGGTTTAGGCTTTCTGATAGCCTGTTCCGGCTCGAAATTGCTGCTCTTTCCATATTTTCTTTGGTCTTCCTGAACTTCTTCCTCTTGATGTATTGTTGTGTGCTGCTTTTGGTATTCTGTTCTCAGTCATCCTTTCTAAGTGTTATTTCCAGTTTGTTGAGTATGTCACTAATTTTGTGTTTAATTCCTCTACTTTTAGTTGCTGTATTATTTTGTGTTATGTTCTTTGTCTGTTCTTTGATATCCTGCTATTGGTCTGAGGAATTTCATTCTTCAGCTTGAATTCTGGCAGATTGCTGTGTTGTCACTGCCCGTGTTTCAGATCCGTAAGTAAAAAAAAAATTGGTAATGGGAAAATCAACAGGGACTGAAGAAAATATTCGAGCTTGAAATTCATCCTGACAAGTAAT
Source organism: Diploptera punctata (assembly GCA_030220185.1). Taxonomy (NCBI): domain Eukaryota; kingdom Metazoa; phylum Arthropoda; class Insecta; order Blattodea; family Blaberidae; genus Diploptera; species Diploptera punctata. Next base: position 1,585,456 of record JASPKZ010000423.1, on the reverse strand, counting down.
TGCAAAAGTATAATTCTGGAGAACCCGTCTTGGTGGTCTAGTGGTTATGTTTCTTGCAACTAGTCCCAAAGATCACAGGTTCAAACTCGGCCGGGGTCGATGGATTTTTAGAATGCCAAAATCCTAGGAACAATTCCTCCGGGAGGGAATCTGAAGATTATCAGGTTTCGTAAAATAACCTCAAGCCTAAATTAATGTCTCTGAGCAAAATTTGACAGCCGTTTTGCATTTCCAAGAAATTACACATTTTGGATAAATAAATATTCGGAAAACGTCAAATAAACAGATAGTAGAAAGCAATAAAAAGGACATTAGCCAGTAAGTCATTTCACATTAGTAGTCCTCCTGGATGAATGGAAAGTACTTTTCTAATTGAATGCAGAAGAGAATAATTCTGTATTATTAATGTACATTTAAAACTACTCTGCTTCGAAACGAGTGTTTCATTCGAATTGGATTGCCCCCAGGCATCTGTCTAAATAGCTTTAAAACAGTTGTACTTTTAATCAATATTACAGGGTGTTTCAATTGAGCCAAAAGTTTACATTAATTACTTAGGCTCTTCATATATCTATTATTAACACGCCCTTTCTCTTTTCTCTCTGTACTTTATTTTAACCATTACATTTATAGGTTCTTTTACATATACCAAATCACCGGGACCTTAAAAGTATATGATCTGTTTTGGGAGAGGTTTCTAAACTACGGAGCACACACATACACATTATTTTACTACAAATGGACATGGAGAGCCTCCCTACAAGAGTGTACAGTTCAATGCCAGGACCACCTCCGAGATGAAACCAAGATGTAGAGAAGATAGAACATTCACTCGCATATTCATACTTACCTAGGAGAATATGAATAGATGACTATTATAATCTATTAAAATAGCTAGATTGAGATGGTAGGACATTTCCAGAGAATGGATAATAGTGAGACAGTTAAAAAAGGTGGACCGTACAGATGGAACAAAAAAAATGTTGGAAGACCTAAAGCTAGGTGGATGGATGGAATTTTGGAAGATGTCTAAAAGCTTAAAATTCGAAATTCGTGGACAGAGATAGATAGGTCAGGAAGACATATCTTAGAAAGGCTCTGACTGGACTCTGACATACACCAAATATGACGATAATGATGACTGTTATGCCAGTGTTGGTCGAGACTATTTGCACCTTAAAGTTCCCGATATTTGTCTTTGTTGAGGAACCCCCCTCCCCCCGAAAAAATCTTACTCAGGAAATGTATCCTGACCAGGGTTCAAACTGGGGCCTGATGCTAAAAAGGAAACGGTATTACCCCAAAACCACTGCGATGGACTAGCATGCCCATACGTCATACCAAATTAATTTATAACACTGAACAACAAAAAATAAACTTTTTTGTCTCAGAAAGAAACATGTGTGATCCTGAATTCAAATATGATATCGATTTTTCTCCAGCACGCAAGGTTTCCGAGAGACAAACATTTATAATTTCAAACACTTTAATATTTTCTACATTCGTAACTACACAATATTCGAACATTCGAACTCACCTAATAAGTAATAAATTACGATTTTCTGCTATGCCTGTGGAGCATCCCTCTTGATGGTCCAACAATAATCGGCCAGCATATTAGGATTCCATTTGCCTTGATATATCATTTCCATAGCTGAAATCTTCTGACGAAAGTGTTCCCCGTTTTATTTTACAATGGACAAATGGACGAAAAATGTTTATTAAAAAATAATCATTTAAATCCATTAAATGAAATTGAAATAATAAAACTGTTGGTGATGGAGAAATTCCGAATACATATTTGAAAACACGATAAAAAACTGCATTAAGTACAAATATTGGTACTCATGAGACAAAAATCATGTTGACCAGTGTAATTAATAATATAATAATATAATTAGTATTATATTTTTAAGCCTAGAGGAGTTATGGGATGTAGTAATCTTTTTCACTCGATCAGGACAAACACACGTTATATTAAATCACAACAAACATATTAATTATAATATTAGATCATAAAATTTAATCAAACTATGAATGATAAATGTAGTAGACTTGGCGTTAGGTATAGTACATATTTTACAGATATCTGAAAATATCACATATCATTATATATATTGAACTTTTATTTGAAATATGTTCCTTATTTTATGGTTTGAAAGTTATTCTTGTTAGATAGAGTTTAAAAATTATTTTACTATCCATATTTGGTTCGTCTTCCGGGCTTATAGGCCGTGGTCTGGTTGTCTTCTTACTCGACGTTTCGTCTACCTGCGGTAGACCTCATCAGGAGATACTGCGTGCTCTCTGTGAACTCCTCAACAGTCGGCTGCAGACTGGCTGGTGGTTGGAAACTGTCTCTCTTTTTATAGCTAAACCCTGGGTGGTGGGGGGGTTCTCTGCGTTTGCTGTTGTGCCGATTGCAGAAGTCATAGGCTTCGTTGTCGTGTTATGCAGTGCTGGGATCCAAATTTTATCTTCATGGTTTCTTCTTTTTTGTTGAAGGAATTTTTATGTTTATATATTTCAATGGCTTCTCTGTATAGTCTGGTGTAGTAATGTGATGTTTGTGATAATACCTGAGTATCTTCGAATCTTATAATATGTTGTTGGTTGTTCATCAAGTGTTCCGCTACGGCCGATTTTTCATTTTGTTTTAGTCTGCAGTGTCTCATGTGTTCTTGTAATCTTGTGTTGATCATTCTTTTTGTTGTGCCGATGTACACCTCTCCACAACTGCACGGGATACGATATATACCGGCATGACTTAAAGGATCTCTAGTGTCTTTGGCTGGGCGAAGTATATTGCTGATTTTTTGTGTTGGTTTGTAGGTTGTTGATATGTTGAATTTCTTTAATAGTCGTCCAATTTTCTCTGTTGTTGTTTTGATATAAGGTAGGTAGACCTTACCACTTGTCTCTTCCTTGTCTTCGTTTTCGGACCTATATTTCTTGGGATTATGGCTCGACGAAAATCTGTTTTGCTGTATCCATTGATTAGAAAAGCTGCATGGAGATGATTGATTTCCTCTTGCAGATACTGTGGTTCCGAAATCCTTTTGGCTCGTTCAACCTGGGTTTTTATTATCCCACGTTTTTGTCTCGGATGGTGGTTAGACTGTTTATGTAGGTATCTATCTGTGTGTGTATTTTTCCTGTAAACCTTGTGTCCAAGTGTCATGTCTTGGTTTCGGATTACCAAAACATCCAAAAACGGTAGACTGTTGTTTTGTTCTATTTCCAGGGTGAATTGGATGCTGGGACAAATCCCATTTATGTGTTTCTTGAAGTTATCTAGTTCCTCCTCACCGTGCTCCCAAATGACGAAGGTGTCATCCACATATCTCAGCCAAACTGTGGGTCTTAAGGTAGCATTCTCCAAAGCCTGTTTTTTCAATTTTTTCCATGTAGAAATTTGCTATTATGGGACTTAATGGACTTCCCATGGCCACGCCATCTATTTGTTCGTAGAATGCACCTCTTCATTGAAAATAAGATTCTGTGAGACATATGTTGTAGAGCGCTGTTATATCTGGAGGAAAGAGTTCTTGTAAGTATGTCATTGTATCTCCGATAGGTACCTTAGTGAATAATGCAACCACATCGAAGCTTAGTATTATGTCATTCGGCTTGACTCCACGCACTTCATAGAAAAGATAGACACTCTGAAACTCTGAAACACATGTGGATTTGAAGAGCCAGCAGCCGGCTGGTAAAAGGGCAACCGCTGAAAAGTGGAAAGACCCTCAATCGGAATCGGAATCGGAAGATTATACAGGGTATGATTGGAAAGCATTAGCTCAGGATAGGGATGTATGGAGAGCTTATGTTCGTGCGGCCATGAACCTACGGGTTCGATAGTGCCAGTGAGTAAGTAAGTAAGTAGGAACTGTTCTTCCCCTATGTTTATTTGTATTATAGTTTTACTTTTAATTATCATTCGCTAAATTTTGTTATTAGATCTTTTTATTATTTTTCAGTTTTACCAAATAATCGTTTAGTATCTAATATTATTGTGATTTATGTACTTCAATGTAACTTAAATTTGTCCTCGTGAGTGGAAGAAGAGGCCACGTGGTCTTAATTCCACCAGGCTAATTAATTAAATAAAACATTAAATCAGTTTTGTTGTATGTACATTTTTTTTATTGTCGATCCTTTTCAATCAAACCCATATGACAACAGGATTGCTTATATCTGACCACAGCAGGATTAGTCCTCGCAATTATATAATGCTGTAAGTATTTCACAGTGTTCAAATATTTGGTTTAAAATGCTCTATTCAGTAGTTAATGACCTATCAATAGTCGTGAGTGAGTTTTCACTGTATTTACGATATATTTTATATTTGTTCATTCGATATAATAAATAGTTAAAATACCACGAGATTGATTGCAAATCGACATCTCCAAATGAATATAGTATGTAAGTAATTTTTCGAATGAAGCATTATCAACAAATGGTAAAATATATTTTGTAATGCCTGCCAGAAAACTATTATCCTCCCTCTTATATAAATGCGAAACATGACTCAAGAGAAAAAAAATATGAGTATTTGAGAGTAAAGTACTTAGGAAAATGTTTGTACCAATGAAAGATGAACAGACAGGCGAGTAGAGAAGACAGTGAGGTGCATGATCTTTATAAGTAACTTGATTTAATAAGAACAGTTAAGTCTCGTAGACTTCGATGGGTAGAACATGTGGCACGAATAAGGATTGTAAGAGGGGCATGGAAGCTTCTCGGTAGGAAAACCAGATGGAAAACGCCCAGTTGGTAGACAAAGATTAAGGTGGGAGAACAACATTAACCATGTTATGCCAACACTAGGGCCTAACTGCCATAATAATAAAATACTATAAAAAGCCGATAAAGGATAGACACATATACATGTGTATTATATCAGAAAGTAGGGGATAATTAACCGCACTGAAAAACATATTAGTTCATACGCATATAATATAAAAAACGCTAGTAAAAAGGCATATTTCTATATCCTGGATCAAAACCATGTCAAAAGATTCCAGAATTGTTGAGTTAGAAAGATGACCACATTAGATAAGTGAAGAATGAGTACAACAAGGAAAGTAGAACAAAGCTTTCCATTTTGACATAGATGAGGTTTGAAACTAGATCATAAACTTTCCACCCCAAATTTCCCCAATTAGAAACTTAAATTTATCATATAAATATTCGCGATTTTTTTACCGAAGGCAGAACGGCGGCGGGACCGAACGCGGTTCCCCGGCAGGGGAGGCAGCTGTACATGGTAATATAAGCATTTTTATCATTCTTTAATGGTCATTTTCAGACATAGAATTAATTATGGACCAAATGGTCCAAAGAACTTAGAATAATGAACAAAGTTGAATATTTTAAATGTTGTTTTCTCTCTCTGATTTTAACACTTTAGCATTTTGACGTTTAACAATGTGGCGATTTCAGCTGATTTAAATAAATTGTTTTATATGTTGTTGATCTAATATTTCTTTATGTTTGGTTTTATTTTAATAAATTATGTTATTTTTTCGTTTACTGTATGTTTAAATGTGGAATTCATCCTCCAAAACCAAGGCCAACCGCTCGGGCCAAAGACCACTTAAACAATAGTGATCTTCACGCTATCGCTACGGCGCGGCTTAACGGACACCGTCCGTAATAAACCATGATTTGAGGGGAGTAGATTATACAGGGGATGATTGGAAAACATTAGATCAGGATGGGATCTGTGTGGATAGCTTATGTCCGCACGGCCATGAACCTATGGGCTTCGATGGTACCAGTCAGTTAGTTAGTTGGTATAATAATTAAAATACCACAATATTGATTATAATTCGTCGTCTGTAAAAGTATGATTGTATGCAAGTGATCTTCCGAATCCCTACCAGAAAATGTATGCACAATTTCTATAAAAAAATAGTCCATATTTTGAAATTCTTTAGTCCATATGTATGTAGATAGTTAGTCATTTTTAATACACATAAATTATTGACCTTATAGTAGAATTTGAAACAATAATGTAATTAGTTTCGACCTAATCCGTTGGTATTAATTTACTGAGGGAAATTTTGAGGAAGTGGCTGAATTCAAATACCGAGGAACAATAATCACAAACAGGAATGAGATGCACAAGGAAATTAAACATAGGCTCAATTCTGGAAATGCGTGCCATTATGCATTGCAGGGACTCTTGAATTCCCAACTCCTTTCAAAAAACTTTAAACTGAAAATATATAAAATATTACTCTACCAGTTATATTATATGGATGTGAAAACATGGACTCTTACTTTAAGGGAGGATAGGAGATAACGAGTATTGAGAATAAAGTACTTAGGAAAACATTTGGTCCAAAGAGAGATGAACAAACGGATGAATGGACAAGACTGCATAACAGTGAATTACATGGTATTTATAGGAAGCCAGATATAATGACAACAGTTGTCTCTAGACTGCGATGGGCAGGACATATGGCACTAATAGGGAATGAAAGACGTGCATGGAAGCTTCTTGTAGGAAAAACAGAGGGAAAACGCCCAGTTGGTAGGCCAAGAATGAGGTGGGAGAATAACATTACCTATGATTTGAGGGAAGTAGATATTATACAGGGGATGAATGGAAAACATTGGCTCAGGATAGGGATGTATGAAGAGTTTATGTCCGCTCGGCCATGAACCTATGGTTCGATAGTGCCAGTGAGTTAGTTAGTTATATTTAAAAACACAGAAAAGTAACTAAGGAAGTAAAAGTGTTAAACATATTAAAAGAAAGGTTAATTAAAACTAAATTTGAATCCAAGTAATTATTTTCGCTTCTTACTTGCACCACTGATAATTGAAAAATCAATTCTGTACATGAGTATACAAACTATTGTCTCTGCTAAATATTGTATTGTTACAAAATTAATAATGAAAAAGACGAAGTATATTACTACAAGTACGTAGTTATTCATTGCAAAACTGTATTTTAAAAGTAATCGAGCTGAATAAAAAATATGCAGTTGCTAGATGATTAAAAAAACAATGTCAACAGTACACTTGGCACTGAAATTATTTAAGTGAATTCCAATCCTTTGCCTAGATTTTTAACAAATGAGAAGTCTGGAGTTTCGAAACATATTTACAGGTAGATGAAGAGCTAAATAATTTGTCCGCATCGCAGAAACATATTTTTTCCCTAACACGCCTCTTCCCTTCTTTCTTTCTTCCGCCCCCCTCATCTCAATAGCGTCAATCATATTCTCACGTCTAGAATTCCAATTGCTCGCGTCCCCACCCACGGTATCTCCTACCCTGTCTCTCATCTGTCAGCTGAGCTTTTACGTCACAAAACCGTGTCCGTTCGCTCATATCGCGGAAAAATTATTTGGCTGTGCCTCTAGGTAATTGAGGATGACCAACATATACACGTTAAAATATTTATATATAAAAAAATCAACTGGCGCAGCGTATGTTTGAGTCATATAGACTTCTTATCCTCTTAATTGATCTTCATGAAAATATGTACTTACATGTTTTCAAGTACCCGAGTGTCTACCCGCTATCTATTATGGTCTAAAATCATTAGTTGTAGGAGTTCACCTGGAACGAAAATTTAAACATTTGCTCTAGCAGTCGAAATTTTCAATATTTCACAACAAAACTCAGTATATGCTATTAAAATAGGCCCAGATAAGTATTGTCCAAAACTCAATGAATACGGCCATTAGAATTGGGGATTTACTGGAAATCCGTAAATAAAAATTGATTCTATCAAACTATCAAGTTTGGTTCGTGCAATGTATAACATTGTGTATAACATTTTCATGTGTAGCGAGTGTTTAGCTGTTATTATGCTCTAAAAACATAAGGTGTAGGAGTTTACCTCAAACGAAAATTTAAAAATCATTATTTCATTTATTTAGGTGTTAGCAGCATCCCACACCGTAGCCGAGTGGTAAAGGCAAGATGCCTTGGCGCAGAGCTACGGGACTGGTTGGAGTCCCCATGGGGAAAGACATTTTCTCATGGAATTTCAGCCAGTATAGACCGGTGCGCACCCAGCATCGTGAGGCATTTGGGTAGCTACAGTAAGTAGAGACTCCAGATTGGAAAGACGAGCTGTAATGGCTGGGGGACCCGACATGCTGACCACATGTCACCCCTACACTGACTTATGATCGTTTACCTCTGTGATTAAAACTTGTAGACGTAAGGCCAGCAGCCGGCTGGTAGGCCAAGGGTCTTTTATGTCTGCGCGCTTGGAGCAAAAGGCGTTAGCATCGCACGCCGGATATTACCCAGTTATTAAAAACTAATAGCACTGAATTTCAAAATATTTGCCTCACTTTCAAGACATGCGGATTGAATCAAAATTGGACAAACGTAAAATATAATAGGGACTTTTCGATTCCATAGAAATTTGCTCAGCTTTGGAAGTTGGTCAACTTTCAAAGGTGGCTAATTTTACAAGTTTTATTATAGTACTATCTAATACCCGCCGTGCGCTGCTACGCCTAAATACATGACAATTAATGTGATTTTATGTTTAGTTGAATCAGTAAAAGGACAAATAATTATAAATTTATATTTTTTAGATACACCGTGCTGATTACCTGGCGTTGCCCGGGAATCTACTCATCCCGATCTTCTTGACATAAATAGCTGAAATACGAAAATTAATGTGCTTTATGTTTAGTTAAATAAGTAGATGGAAACATTTATATGGTAATTATTTTTTAATACCACGTGCTGTTTACACGACGTAGTCCGGGAACCCACTCATCCCGATCTTCTTCTTGTAAGCCCATGTTTCCCTTAACGGAGATTTAGGCGCTCTCCCCTTACAGGGAAGAATTTGAACCATACTAATTTAGTTACACTTGTTTTGGTATAGATATCATTTGAGTGGTCCGTTGTCAGTGTTCCGCCTCATACTGACATATAGGAAACAAAGGTAGTATTAGAACGGGAAAATTCGGTAAATTTTGCTTAGAGGCATTTTCATTCAGGCTTAAGGATCTTTTACGAGCCTGAAAATCTTCAGATTCGGGACCCACGGCTTAAGTCCCTCCCAGAGGACTTGCTCCTTGGATTTTTCCGTCCTAAAAATCCATCGACTACGGCCGGGTTTGAACCCGCGACCCTCGGGACCAGAGGCAAGGAGCACAACCACTAGTCCACCGCGGCCGATCATCGCGAACTTCTTGGTATAAATGAGCTGCAAGACAAAAATTAATGTACTTCTTATTATTAGTTGAATAAATAAAATGAAAAATAGTTATAAATGTATATTGTAATTATTTTAAGATTCTCCGTGCTGATTACCCGGTGTTTCCCGGGAATCTACGTATGTCGATCTTTTTGGCATAAATGAGCTAAAAGACAAAATTCGTTATTGTGAGTTATCCGTAAAATAATACCCGCCAAATGCTGCTGTGCTTGTATGTTCAGGAATCTACGTACTTGTCTCGATCTTCTTAGCATCAATGCAAGACAAAAATGGTTATTGTGAGTTATCCGTAAGAGATAAACGTATGCTGTCGCGGACGTTTTTGTAGAGTTTGTTGAGATATTCAATTCTGTGTACATTAATGTTGTATATTTGTTATGGTTTAGGCAGCGTAAGCCATTTAAGCGTCCAAAGAGCTACTTTTTTCACGCTTCCCACTAAAAAGGGCGATTTTTAAGGATGTAGGAGTTACGTATCACAACTCTCTTATAGCCTATGTTCATCCCGAGAATCTCCTGAACATTTTGCAAAAAGCACCATCACAATCGGATCAACGGTGTAGCCGCGCATAATGTAGGAACATTCAAACAAACAATCAAAACATTCATTTTTATATATTATATTGTAATCGTACCGTAAAATCGTTACAATTTATTCATTTTTACTCGTAAACATTTTTATTACCCTTCGGTGCTACTGTTTATTCTAAAAGTTACAATTATTTACTTGTTCATACACTTGCTTGTAATTATGTGAATTATATTATGTTTTGCCTTCTATTAAAATCATCCTAAAATGTTATTCACACAACGCATTTTACAGAGCTTTATCCATTGCAAGTAAATGGCACATAATATAAAACCGCAATATAATATTTATTAGACCTTAATTAAATTTCAAGTATGATAATTTTAATTGCAATTACGTAAAATTTTATGACGCGTTGAAAACGTTAGGTAAGCAATCTGCTTTTAATTCGTTGGATCTGAATTGGGAGTAAAATGAGATTCTGAGACTTAAATCTGTATGCAAGAGTATATACAATGATAGGACATATAATTAATTCTACAACACGTTTCCCGCGTTCGCTGAATTGAGCTTCTCAGTTTGATGAGAGATTTCTAAACGTTGAAGAGGTGCTGCTCTCCGGATTTAGGTGAATCTAACGCTTTATAGCAGGGCTCTTCAAACACAGACTCTAAAGGGTCACACGTAGAAACAAAAAAAATATTTTTTTTGCAAATGCCCCAGGTTGTCTTTCGACATTCCTGGTGTTCTCTTCTCGCATGGCGTACTTGTAACCCACTTCTGAGGTTTGGCCGCCTGGAAGGCAGGGTTACATTGCCCCGATTATGTGATGAGTGATGATGATGATAGTGGTCCGCCAGGAGAGTCCCTAACCCTAAGCTTAATCTAAGATGAATATGAATGATGATGATTGGGATGGCCATATGACTTCGGGGACTGTTTGCGCCTTAAAGTTTTCCTGACATTTGTCTTACAGCTGAGGAAAATCCCCGATAAAAACCTCACCCAGAAAAACTGTCCTGATCGGGGATTCGAACCCGGGCCCACTGCATGACAAGGCAGCACGCTACTCGAGACCAAAGCGGTGGAGCGTAGAAAATATTATATAGCCTAATGGAAATGGACAGTTAATTAAAAACGAGGGAACTTTTGCAGAAGTGGCTGCATTAAAATATTTAGGAACAATAATTAAAAATCGATATGAGACCCAATCCCTCCATGGTATCTTTACCTTATAGTGGTGGAGTGGCTTGCGTGCTTAAATGATCCCCAGAGCTATGCCGGTGGTAGCATTGCTGCCGATAGGGTTACCCATGCCGGACTGGTGGAAGGTGGTAAGCCAGGCGAAAAAAGTACCTTGGTCGAAAGAGTGACGATATTTCATCGTAAAAGTACAACCGTCAAGAAACGCGGACATGGGTTCCACTGTGGTACAATTTTCCGGAGGTAAAATAGTCCCCAATCGGTTCTCCGGGCGTGGACTACTTCAGGGAATCCATGCCAAAGGCAGGACATGCAGCACGAATGGGGATTGAAAGACGTGCATGGAAGCTTCTTGTAGAAAAACCAGAGGGAAAACGCCCAGTTGGTAGGCCAAGAATGAGGTGAGAGAATTACATTAACTGTGATTTGAGGGAAGTAGATTATACAGGCAATGTTTGGAAAACATTAGCTCAGGATATGGATGTATGGAAAATGTTTAAAAGAAATCATTTGGAAAAATAAATATATAAGAAAAGATACTAAAACTAAAATATATAAATCGGTAATCAGACCACTTTGTACATATACAGTAGAAACTATACCAGAAACAAGTGATACTCGATGCCTACTGGAAGCATCTGAAATGAAAGTTCTGAGAATAATAGAAAACATAATATTAAGAGATCACATTAGAAGTGATAGGAGAAAATTTACAAATAGAACAAATTTCAAATTGGATAAACTGTCGTGACCTGGCCCTCGGGTAGATCAGACATTTTGAAGGTAGGATTCGTTGTGAGTCCAAGAACTCCAGTGAATGCAGAACTTTATTTAATATATTTATTAAAGACGATGATTAAAAAGTTACAATATTGTGCCTCTAACTGTCATAGAGACGAGGTCGGAACCATGAAGAATAAGCCCTGATGCCAAGGGCATCAGCCGTTATGAAACCTCTGATAAGCGGGCGTGGCATGGACGCTGAGTTGGAATGTATCACCCTCATTTCCAAATAAGGACATATCGCTTCTAAAGTTACGTATGAAGACTGGAATTTTCCAGCCATGTTATCTTACTGTATTCAACTAGGGGATGGAGAGTAATCTTATCTTGACTCGACGCCCCTGTATTAGACTGGGGGATGGTGAGTAATATTATCCAAACTCAACGCCCCTGCCTGTTTCAACTTGAATATCCACATGTAATTATTATTATATATTAGAGTGTCCAGTACGCAATTTCCTTTCATAATATAATATAAATATATTCTGATTGTTAATTCAATACTTTAATATACATATGGATTTTATGCTATTGGCTAAACAGTGTAATAATTAATTAGTATATGCGATAATAATGCTACAGCCAGCACAAAACAATAGAAGGAATGAAAGGAATGTACATATTAAATAGAAGAGTTAAAACAACTAGGGATACATTCCCAACTGGCAAAATAAATATTGGACGCCCGAAGAGATGGAAAGAAACAATTGATGCAATACATTGAAGATGAACAGACACCTTGTCTCCACTGGATGAAGAAGAAGGAGAAGTTATGAGGCGCAGTAATAATTTGATCATAGGCTTAATTCTTCAAACACAAGCTATTACATATATGAGAGACTCGTGATATCCCAATTTTTCTTCAAAAAACGTTGAACTAAAAAAAGTAAAAGTGTTATTCTTCCATTTATATACATTATATGAATCCGAAACATGGACTCTTACGTTAAGGGAGGAGAAAAATATTACGAGTGTCTGATAATAAAGTTCTTAGAAAACCTTTTGGACCAAGCCGAGACGAACAAAAAAGTGAATTGAGAAAACTACGTAATAGTGAGCTGGACCATCCTTATAGGAAATCAGTTGTAATAAGAATAATTAAGTATCTAAAACTGCGATGGACACGATTGTGGAATGAAAGAGGGACATGTATACTTTAGAAGGGAAATCAGAAGGAAAGCGTCCAGTAGTTAGGCCAAGATTGAAGTGAAAGAATAACATTAACTATTATTTTAATGAGGTAAATTATACAGGGAATGATTGAAAAAAAAACAATAACTGAGGATAGGAATTTATGAAGAACTTATGTCCGCGCGGCCATGAACCTCCGATTTCCACAAATCCAATGATTTAATCAGTTTATAGGGCCACTTAGTCCTTATACCTCCTATGTTTTAACAGAGCGGTTATGCCCTAAGTTGGCATGTCTTGATACACAGCTAGGGACATGTGCTGGTTCGAGTCTCTGTAGGGAAATAAATATTCTCATGACATTCTGGCCAGTATGGGACCGATGCGGTGTTTCGGGGTAACGTCATTGCCTCGTACCCAGCGGGCTCCAGTTTGATTCCCTGTCGGGAAATGTTTCCAGGGTGAAGATTTTCTTCACCTGTAAGACGAATGACTGTATCCTTAAAATTGAAACGGTCCCGGAACATAATTTGGTATCATAATCATCAACATCTTTTCGCCTTCCTTCGTACGAAAGTGTGAGTGGCTGATATGTCCGATCTTAATTAATCGTGATGTCTCGGAGGTTGCCTTGGCATTAACAATAATATAATGTACGGTTAAAAACTATAAAATAGTTATCTTCTGGGTCCGTCTCCTCAACTTTAGTTATTTTAAAACTCTGTAGGCCTTTCGGGACTAGTCCCATCATCAGCAGAATGCATTAGGTCCGTTCTTGTTGACCCTTGTTGAGGCACTGACTTGGTTGTGATAATTTTGTACAGAGGATTGTGTGGACTGGGTGTGTATTCATTGAGAATCAGATTGTTGTTGATTTCTCTTAGGATTGCGATTTCCTCCAGTATATTTATTCTCGTTGGAATGTTTTGTCTATGTACTATTGTGAGGGTGTTATCGATGTTATGCATACGGTGTCCAGCCTGAATTACGTTTTGCGTAACTTGATTTTCCTCCATTATAAATGAAATCTCTGAAATGTTCCTTGAATCTATTGTTGAAGCTTCTGTTAGTTTTCCCAAAGTAGAATTTATTGCAGTCTGTACATGTTAATTTGTAGATGGCTTTATTGTTGAATTCGTCTATTTCTTCGATGTTGTTGTTTATTAAATTGTTTAATTTGTTATCAGTTCTGTAGGATATATTTATATCCTTATCGAATTTTTTTAGTGCGTTGGCTAATTTTAATGTTTCTTTACCAGTGTACGTGAGAGTTATCCATTTATTGTTATTTTCATTGGTATTAAGCTATTCACTCATCCGGGAATGTCATGGTCCAAGAAGTAAGAATATGAACCAAGGTTTTTAATTATCTACAAACAATTCACTGCCTTTAGATACGGGTGGTGAAGTCCAAGTAAAATTACTTATGACAGGGATGTTAATATCAGTTGAGTTAAAATATATCTTATGACAGGGATGTTAATATCAGTTGAGTTAAAATTACTTATGACAGGGATGTTAATATCATTTAGTACACAATTGATCTTCTTGGTGATACAATATTAAAATATATATACAGTCAATATGCCCATTTCACCAATAAATGTTTAAAATGGTCAACTAGTTTCTACAGCCAAGCTGTCATTCTCAAGACCAGATATTGACTGAAGACAATATAGATAAAAAATAAAGATACAAATTCAGTTAAAAACAAACTACGTCACATGACGCAATCATTCACAAGTGAAAGTAAAACATAATAAAACTAATTCCTCTTTTTTATCAATTAGAGAAAAGAGGGGGCTGTACGGAATAGGGCCTTTGTCTTTGTTCATTATTTTATCCTTATTTTTATAAATTTCCAAACTTTCAAGGACGTTAAGGAATTTGAAATCCCTGACCGAACGAACCAGCCTAAGATTACTTTTGTTGATAGCGTGACCGTACTCAGAAATATGCTGGGCAACTCCACATTTTTCAATTCTGTTGAGTCTGAAATGGGCAATATGTTCATTAAATCTAGTTAAAATGGATCTTCTGGTTTGCCCAACATATTTCAAGTCACAGTCATTGCATGCAATTTCATAAATCCCGGATTTCTCTATACAATCGACTTTATCTTTAGGGTTTCCGAGTAAACTATTTAATGTCAAAGTGGAAGTGAAAATCAATTTAGTATCTAGTCCTTTGAATATCTTGTTCAAACCTCTAGTTAAAGAGGGAACGTACGGCATAATAGCAAAATTAGCTTTATTAATAGGAGAATGGAAAGCTGTAGAATCCATAACAAGTTTTCTAAATTCAAATTTACGAATCAACTTATCAATAATATTTCCATTGAAACCATTACACTTAGCTATATCTTTAATGGTTTGTAATTCCTTATTATATCTATTTTTACTTAACGGAAAAGTGATAAGACGGTGAACTAAAAAATTGAAACTGGCCATTTTATGTTGATTACAATGGTGAGAATCTGCCGGGATATATCTAAATGTACTGGTATCTTTTTCTATAAATATCAAATTCCAATCTATAATTGTTTCTAATTATTATCATATCTAAAAAAAGGCAGCCTTCCATTCTCTTCCTCTTCATACGTAAAATTTATGCTGGGAGTTCGGTCATTTAATATTTCAACAAATTCCTGTACATTGCATTTTTTGGTATCAAAAAATAGCAAAAATGTCGTCAACATATCTGAGCCAGACCCTTGGAAAGTAATCTAATTCCTTCCCAAGCTCCGTCTCAAATCTGCTCATAAAAAGATCAGCTAGGAAAGGAGACAATGAATTACCCATTGCCGTTCCCTCCTTTTGTTCATAAAACTTATTGTTAAATTGAAAATGTTCTGATTCATGCAAAGTTCCGTTAACTTGATATATTGGATTGACAATATGGGGCTCCAATTTATTCTGTAGTAGTAGGTCTTCCAAGAAACTCAGCGTCTGAGGTATAGGTATACTAGGAAAGAGAGATTTCACATCAAAAGAAATCAAAATCTCTCCATCCTTCAGCTCGATATTCTTGGTTTTCTCAATGAATTCCAACGAATTCTTAACAGCAAAGCCGGGCTGTGGTAGGGGAAGATTACCAAACTCACAACTCAACCATTTAGAAATATTATAAGTGGGTGCAGATATAGCTGAAACTATAGGTCTAACTAATTTTCCTGGTTTGTGTATTTTTGGTAAACAGTACAATTTAGGTACCAGAGGATTCGAAATATGCAATTTGCGTTTAATTCTTTAGTAACCAGATGATTGCACGAATTCACAACATTAGTTACGTCCCTGATCATTTTAGGTAATGGATTTTTATTAACCAACTGGTAAGGACCACCATTAATCATATCATTAACACGATCATAGTAGTCCTGTTTATCCAAGACAACGACCCTATTCCCTTTATCAGCTTTCATGTAAAAGCAATCCCTTCTTCTCAAACCTTTAATGACTCTCTTGTTTTGTATATCAGTGCTATTTGATGATTTCTTAGTAGTAGCCAAATTCTTCGTAACGATCTGTTTGCTAAATTCTCTGATATATTGTTTTGTGGGTTCATTAAAATGTTTGATTGAAGATTCGATGCCAGCAATAACATTTTCAATTTCAGAATTGTGATCCGGTAAAGCAAATTTTAGGCCTTTAATTAACAAACTGCAGTTCTTGGTCATTAAAGGTTTGTGAAGAGAGATTCTCAACAATACTGACCCTATCGGAGCCATACCCCGGACCCTCCCCTGCGATCAATAAGTTTTTTCAATTTAATCTGTTGGGAAGAACGTTTTTTTCTGAACCTTAAAATTGATCGATCGAAACATATTTCTCTGAAATTCACACCAGTCTAAAAATTCTAGTTCGGTAAGATGTGCTGTTAATGTTTTCCATAGTTTATAAGATTGAATTTCCAATCTGCTCCTCTTCGAATAAAGGTATTTAATTTCGGAATCTAGCCACTTTTGTTTGGTAAATTTGGTTATTCTCTCTCTGTTTCTACAATTTTTTGACACATTTACTTGAATGAACTTTGGAAAAACTGATTCTTTTTTACAATTCTTCAAAAAGGCAATGTCCAAACCAATGAAACTTATTTTCATACTTATTTTATGGTATAGATTGTGATCAGATTTCCTAGTCATCATATTGAAATCAGTCTAATAAATCACAATCTGTTTCGATCGATCAATTTTAAGGTTCAGAAAAAAACGTTCTTCCCAACAGATTAAATTGAAAAAACTTATTGATCGCAGGGGAGGGTCCGGGGTATGCTCCGATAGGGTCAGTATTGTTGAGAATCTCTCTTCACAAACCTTTAATGACCAAGAACTGCAGTTGTTAAATAAAGGCCTAAAATTTGCTTTACCGGTTCACAATTCTGAAATTGAAAATGTTATTGCTGGCATCGAATCTTCAATCAAACATTTTAATGAACCCACAAAACAATATATCAGAGAATTTAGCAAACAGATCGTTACGAAGAATTTGGCTACTACTAAGAAATCATCAAATAGCACTGATATACAAAACAGAGAGGTCATTAAAGGTTTGAGAAGAAGGGATTGCTTTTACATGAAAGCTGATAAAGGGGAATAGGGTCGTTGTCTTGGATAAACAGGACTACTATGATCGTGTTAATGATATGATTAATGGTGGTCCTTACCAGTTGGTTAATAAAAATCCATTACCTAAAATGATCAGGGACGTAACTAATGTTGTGAATTCGTGCAATCATCTGGTTACTAAAGAATTAAAACGCAAATTGCATATTTCGAATCCTCTGGTACCTAAATTGTACTGTTTACCCAAAAATACACAAACCAGGAAAATTAGTTAGACCTATAGTTTCAGCTATATCTGCACCCACTTATAATATTTCTAAATGGTTGAGTTGTGAGTTTGGTAATCTTCCCCTACCACAGCCCGGCTTTGCTGTTAAGAATTCGTTGGAATTCATTGAGAAAACCAAGAATATCGAGCTGAAGGATGGAGAGATTTTGATTTCTTTTGATGTGAAATCTCTCTTCCTAGTATACCTATACCTCAGACGCTGAGTTTCTTGGAAGACCTACTACTACAGAATAAATTGGAGCCCCATATTGTCAATCAATATATCAAGTTAACGGAACTTTGCATGAATCAGAAACAATTTTTTCAATTTAACAATAAGTTTTATGAACAAAAGGAGGGAACGGCAATGGGTAATTCATTGTCTCCTTTCCTAGCTGATCTTTTTATGAGCAGATTTGAGACGGAGCTTGGGAAGGAATTAGATTACTTTCCAAGGGTCTGGCTCAGATATGTTTGACGACATTTTTGCTATTTTTGATACCAAAAAATGCAATGTACAGGAATTTGTTGAAATATTAAATGACCGAACTCCCAGCATAAATTTTACGTATGAAGAGGAAGAGAATGGAAGGCTGCCTTTTTAGATATGATAATAATTAGAAACAATTATAGATTGGAATTTGATATTTATAGAAAAGATACCAGTACATTTAGATATATCCCGGCAGGTTCTCACCATTGTAATCAACATAAAATGGCCAGTTTCAATTTTTTAGTTCACCGTCTTATCACTTTTCCGTTAAGTAAAAATAGATATAATAAGGAATTACAAACCATTAAAGATATAGCTAAGTGTAATGGTTTCAATGGAAATATTATTGATAGTTGATTCGTAAATTTGAATTTAGAAAACTTGTTATGGATTCTACAGCTTTCCATTCTCCTATTAATAAAGCTAATTTTGCTATTATGCCGTACGTTCCCTCTTTAACTAGAGGTTTGAACAAGATATTCAAAGGACTAGATACTAAATTGATTTTCACTTCCACTTTGACATTAAATAGTTTACTCGGAAACCCCTAAAGATAAAGTCGATTGTATAGAGAAATCCGGGATTTATGAATTGCATGCAATGACTGTGACTTGAAATATTTTGGGCAAACCAGAAGATCCATTTTAACTAGATTTAATGAACATATTGCCCATTTCAGACTCAACAGAATTGAAAATGTGGAGTTGCCCAGCATATTTCTGAGTACGGTCACGCTATCAACAAAAGTAATCTTAGGCTGGTTCGTTCGGTCAGGGATTTCAAATTCCTTAACGTCCTTGAAAGTTTGGAAATTTATAAAATAAGGATAAATAATGAACAAAGACAAAGGCCCTATTCCGTACAGCCCCCTCTTTTCTCTAATTGATAAAAAAGAGGATTAGTTT
This sequence comes from Diploptera punctata, assembly GCA_030220185.1. Lineage (NCBI taxonomy): Eukaryota > Metazoa > Arthropoda > Insecta > Blattodea > Blaberidae > Diploptera > Diploptera punctata. Next base: position 1,566,376 of record JASPKZ010000423.1, on the reverse strand, counting down.
TATTATGTTTTACTTTCACTTGTGAATGATTGCGTCATGTGACGTAGTTTGTTTTTAACTGAATTTGTATCTTTATTTTTTATCTATATTGTCTTCAGTCAATATCTGGTCTTGAGAATGACAGCTTGGCTGTAGAAACTAGTTGACCATTTTAAACATTTATTGGTGAAATGGGCATATTGACTGTATATATATGTTAATATCAGTTGAGTTAAAATTACTTATGACAGGGATGTTAATATCAGTTGAGTTAAAATTACTTATGACAGGGATGTTAATATCAGTTGAGTTAAAATTACTTATGACAGGGATGTTAATATCAGTTGAGTTAAAATTACTTATGACAGGGATGTTAATATCAGTTGAGTTAAAATTACTTATGACAGGGATGTTAATATCAGTTGAGTTAAAATTACTTATGACAGGGATGTTAATATCAGTTGAGTTAAAATTACTTATGACAGGGATGTTAATATCAGTTGAGTTAAAATTACTTATGACAGGGATGTTAATATCAGTTGAGTTAAAATTACTTATGACAGGGATGTTAATATCAGTTGAGTTAAAATTACTTATGACAGGGATGTTAATATCAGTTGAGTTAAAATTACTTATGACAGGGATGTTAATATCAGTTGAGTTAAAATTACTTATGACAGGGATGTTAATATCAGTTGAGTTAAAATTACTTATGACAGGGATGTTAATATCAGTTGAGTTAAAATTACTTATGACAGGGATGTTAATATCAGTTGAGTTAAAATTACTTATGACAGGGATGTTAATATCAGTTGAGTTAAAATTACTTATGACAGGATGTTAATATCAGTTGAGTTAAAATTACTTATGACAGGGATGTTAATATCAGTTGAGTTAAAATTACTTATGACAGGGATGTTAATATCAGTTGAGTTAAATTACTTATGACAGGGATGTTAATATCAGTTGAGTTAAAATTACTTATGACAGGGATGTTAATATCAGTTGAGTTAAAATTACTTATGACAGGGATGTTAATATCAGTTGAGTTAAAATTACTTATGACAGGGATGTTAATATCAGTTGAGTTAAAATTACTTATGACAGGGATGTTAATATGAGTTGAGTTAAAATTACTTATGACAGGGATGTTAATATCAGTTGAGTTAAATTACTTATGACAGGGATGTTAATATCAGTTGAGTTAAAATTACTTATGACAGGGATGTTAATATCAGTTAAGTAGAAAGAGAATGCCCACCCAGCATCGTGAGGAATTTAGGTACTTACAATAATAACACTGGTCAACGTGATTTTTGTCTCATGAGTACCAATAGTTGCACTTACTGTAATGCAGTTTTTTTATCGTGTTTTCAAATACGTATTCGGAATTTCTCCACCACCCACAGTGTGTTTTATTTCAATTTCAATTAATGGATTTAAATAATTATTTTTTAATAAATGTTTTTTCGTTCATTTGTCCATTGTAAAATAAAACCAAATGAGCTAACTTAGGAGATTTCAGCTATCGAAAAGAGATATCAAGGCAAACGGAATTCTAATATGCTGGTCGATTATTGTTGGACCATCAAGAGGGATGCTTCACAGGCAAAATATGGCAGAAAATCGTCATTTCGTACTTTCTAGGTGAATCCGCATGTTCGAATATTGTATAGTTACGAATGTAGAAAAATTAAAGTGTTTGGAATTATAAATTCCTCTCTCTCGGATACCTTGCATGATGGAGAAAAACCGATATCATATTTGAATTCAGGAAAAAAAATACTATCACAACCACATATTTTTCCTTCTGAAACAAAAAAAAAAGTTTATTTTTTGTTGCTCAGTGTAATTAATGGTTTCAGGTTGAGAACAGGTGGGGCATTTGATATGCTGACCACATATCACTTCTATATTGGTTGAATTATTGTCTACCTTTGTCATTAACATTTGTGGATATGAGATAGGCAAACGGCTGCTAGGCCAAAGGCTTTCTAGGTCTCGCGCACCATGGAGTTTTAGCCTTTATAGCCTAATTGAGCCATGATTGCCTGGCGGGATATTATGGGAAACATGATTTAATTTTGTTTCAGTTCAGATAATGAAAAGACTGAACTGTTGTAATCCTTCCCCACTTGAAACAAGTTTAGGTAATCCGTTCTACGACAATTTTTTTTTCAGATCAGTATTTAGTGACAATAAATTATAATTTTGTAATATCTTACACATTAACTAATTGGCACTATCGAACTCGTAGGTTCATAGCCGCGCATACGTAAGCTCTCCATACATTCCTATCATGAGCCAATGTTTTCCACTCGTTCTCTGTGCAATTTACCTTCCACAAAATGTTATTCTTCCGCCTCATTATTGTCTTATTTACTTAGAATTTTCTCTCTGATTGTCCTACTAGAATTTGTAGAGAGTTTCATTCTTGATTTATATTATCTTGAAATGTTTGGCTCTATGATTTTCCTTATTATTATTATTATTATTATTATTTATTATTATTATTATTATTATTATTATTATTATTATAACAGAACATTATAGAACATCTGCAAAGAATGACGGAGGATAGAGATACCAAAGATGACACTGATGTATAATCTCGGAGGAAGAAGATCGGTGGGAAGTCCAAGAAAGCGCTGGGCTGAACAGATGTGAGATCGGAACAGGCAAAGACCTAATCCGTGAAACATGATGATGATGATGTTGGTGATTATTGTTATTATTATTATTATTATTATTATTATTATTATTAATTATGTACAACAGTGTTGTCACGGATTAGCGTCAATGCCTCGTACCCAGCGTCTTGGTTCAATTCCAGGACGGGAAGTTATCTGGTCATTACTATCATCCATATAATTTTTGCTCCTCTCTCTCTCTCTCTCTCTCTCTTTCTCTCTATCTCTTTTTCCTCTTCTTCTTCAGAACAGAGGTATAGATACATGTGGAAATTTCTTCGCATGCTCACGGTTCTCTGAATTACAAACCTGCTTTTATTTTATATATATTATGCCAACAATGCGAGATCCGACTCTTATCGCAGTTCCTGAAATGAAATAACCATCCTAACAATTCATCACAATACGTTTTATCTCTCCTCCATTAATATAACCACATTTGAACACAAATGAATTTCTGTGGAAAGTGACACACTGTTATTTTCAGATTATCCCTTATTATATTCTGTACCAGTGCACATTATTATTTTAATTAACTTTTTTAATCTGCTCAGTAAAAACAAACATTCCTCTATACAATATGGGCAGCCTGGTGTACATTTAAAAATAGCAAAGTGTTTACATTTTTAATGAATTCCATTATGAAAATGGTTTTTAGTGAGATTAAAGATGGAAATTTTTCATGGCATGATTGTTTAGAATGAACTTATAAAGATACTGAAAAAAATATATAAAACTGTATTTATTCACATTTGGTTTTTTAAACTTTTCCCCTTATGATATGTTACGTACCTTTATAACCTCTTTTAAATTATATTGGTATACAACTATTAGTAACTTTCTATACTCTCTTCCATTCTTATTCAGTTTTTAATCAATTGAAAAGCTCCCTGGAGTGTCATTAAGCGACAAATTTTATATTGAATACCCACTTCTAATTGGGTTATTACCTTTTAAATATAGAAGCTAAATTGTAAATTGGAATTGTATTTTTCATAGCCAATGGTTCAAAAATATAACTATAAATAAAATTATTATTTGTATTATAGGGAATAACTCGACTTTTGATATTATTAAATTTATTGACTCCGTTCGCCCCGTTTGTCTTTGGAGTGACACAATCTATCGGGAGAAGGATTTTAACTATGGATTACAAACATACTTTATCTTGACAATACAACGACACGAAGGGCCAACCCAAATGAGTGATCAGCACAATGTCAAGTCCACTTCCGAGACAACACAATATTAAAACGAAACATCACACACACACACACACACACACACACACACACACACACACATACACACATATTCATACTTAATTAAAAATATCTAACTGAAATGTTCTGCCCAAGGGCAGGTCTTTCACTGAAATCATAGCATATTAATGCTATGCTTTGCTTTACTAGGGAATTATAGGTGTAGTAACATCCCATTGCTTTCCACACCGGTGAATGATGATAACGATGATGTTGGTCGAATGATTTTCGGGGACTGTTGGGCCCTAAGCTTCCTGACATTTGTCTTACATGTGAGGAAATTCCCAGAAAGAACACCTAACCCAGGAGCCTGTCCCGACTGGGAATCGAACCCGGGTCCACTGCGTGACAAGGCAGCACGCTACCTTGAGACCACGGTGGCAGACATGTAAAATACATCGCATCAAATAGGAAAATGTTTCATATTAACGTCAAAATATTCAATTTCCGTATTGATGTTGTATTTTTATAAATTTGCTTATTTTTTCTGTTCTAAATGGCCGTATATATCATTATTACATAATTTTTCACAAACGTATTTCATAGCCGTAAATAGTAACCTTCGTATACTAAACACCATCCATAGTAATTTTACCCGAAGGCAGGTCCTTCACTGCAATCATAGCATTTTCATGATATGCTTGCAGCTTACTGGGGAATTGTGTAGGTGTGGTAGCTTCCCGTTACTTTCCACACCGGTGAAGGAAGATGATGATAATGATAATGGTAAGGATGATAATGATAAGGATGATGGCCATATGATTTCGGGGACCGTTTGGGCCTTAAAGTTTTCCTGATATTTGTCTTACAGGTGAGGAAAAACCCCGATAAAAACCTCACCCAGAAAAACTGCCCCGACCGGGGATCAAACCCGGGCCCGCTGCGTGACAAGGCAGCACGCTACCTCGAGACCACAGCGGTGGACATACTAAACACAAATCTGTAAATATGATCACCCACATTATATTCACCTTGTTTAATACGAATGTATGACTGACTTGTGTGTTTTGTGATAATGTTCATGTTGTCTAGAAAATTGCCCTTGACAAAGAAGTGACACTTATTCAGTGTAAACCTACGTGTCCTTATGTGATTAAAAAAATACAGAAATAAGAGAATCATGTCCCTGTAATGCTTGTAAAGCGCAGGGGACGTGAAAGCAATTCATTTATTTCCTTATCTAAGTTTAACTTCTCTCTTTTTTAGGCAGTTTTTATATTCTCCACATCGCCGAGGCTTTAAAGAGACACGCCCAGTGTGGGAGAGGATTTTAAACTCTAAATTACACCCATACTTTTTTCACCATACAAAGTATTGGAGGACTCCCTGAATGGGTAATCAGCTCAATGCTTCAGCCACTTTTGAGACAATACGAACTTAAATACAATACGCACCAATCACTCTTACATTCATAAAACAAGGTGAATATGATGTGGATGATTGTGACAGACAGATAGTCCTAGGGGACTATTTCATCTTTAAAGATTCCTGACATTTGTCTTATGGGTGAGGAAAAACCCCGAAAAAAAATTTATTCAGGAAATTTGTACCGAGCAATGATCGAATACAGGCCACCTGTGTGTGACGGAATGATTACCATTAGACCACAGAACTACAAACGTAAAAGTATTTTCTATGGAAAACATTAAACTGAAACCAAAATACTCTGAAAGTTTGTTACTAAATTAATATATTCATATATAAAAATTCGACCCGCGTATATACGTGCTTGCAAAACTTTTTTGTTCAATGCCTCCTGTTTGTTATTCGACATTTCAGGCATTCTCTCCTGGCATTGGCGTATTGTAACCCACTTCTGAGTTTGAAGCGCCCGGGGGGAGGGGTTACGCTGCCCCAATGATATGATGTATAATGGCGATGTGTAATGATGCGCCAGGAGAGGCCTTAAACCTAAACTTAATCTAAATGTGGTGAATATTATATTGATGATAATGATGGTCAGATGTTGTTCAGGGACAGTTTGTGCCTTAACGTATCCTGATATTTGTCTTACAGGTGAGGAAAACCCCGAAAGAACCTCATCCAGGAAACTTGTCCCGAGCGGGGATTGAACCCGGGCAGCACGCTGGACTGCTTGCATAACTAGAAAAGTCGATTGACTTGAAATTTTGACACTATACATTACGGTATATAAATAAATAAATAAATAAAAAGAAAAAAAAATATGTGTGTGTGTGTGTGTGTGTGTGTGTGTGTATAAATGTTCGTCTGTACAAGATCTTAAATCTCCGAAAGTTTTTTTACTAATCTTCATGAAAATTTGTAAATATAGGTTTCCAGATACGGCAAATATTTAACCCTGTTTCGTTATTTTCTAAAACCATTAGGTGAAGGAGTTTACCTAAAACGAAAATTTAAAAATCGCTCTAGCGGTAGCATTTTTCGATGTTTCACAACGAAATTCAGTATATTAAAATGAACTGAGATAGGTTTCATTAAAATATCTCTAAAATCCGACCATTAGAAGTGCAGGTTTACCTTTTTCTTCTTCCTTTCCAGAATTAGGTCAATGCGACCTGTTCCGGTCTCAAGGTCCATCGTAGGTTTACCTAAAATCCGAAATAAAAAAATTACTCTAGCGACCGCCACCTTTGATATATTTCATTTTCAGACGCACGGAGTATCTAAAATAATTACAATAACTAACTAGCTCACTTGCACTATTGAACCCGCAGATCATGACTGCGCGGACAAAAGCTATCCATGCATCCATCCTGAGGTAATATTTTCCAATCATCTTCTGTATAATCCACTTCTCTCAAATCATGGTTAATGTTATTCTCCCACCTCATTCTTGATCTGGCAACTGGGCTTTCTCTCTCTGGTTTTCCTACAAGAAGGTTCCATATCTCTCTTTCATTCCCCACTCGTACCATATGTCCTGTCCATCGCAGTCTACGAGGTTTAACTGTTCTTATTATATCCGGCTTCCTCGTACCATGTAGTCACTGTTATGTAGTCTTCTTCACTCACCTGCCTGTTCATCTCTCTTTGGTCCAAATATTTTCAATAATTTATTGTGCGATATAAATTTATAGTAATTGTTTTACGTATTAAACTAAAAATAAAAACACATTTCATTTATTTAGGCGTAGCAGTGCAAGGTGAATATTAGCTAGTAAAACAAATAAAATACTTCTTTGCGCGATAGTGCGTTTTGTCGTACTTACAGCACTGGCGACCATGATTGAAAGTTTAAGTTCCTACATTTCGGGGTTGCCAACCTAAATAACTATACTTTAATATTACATATTACAAACCCCGTGTAGGAAGTAAAATCCTCTATGTAGGCTATACTATGTACAATGTATATACAAAAAATATCCAACCGGTAGAGTGTTAACATACCTAATTTATGATACAAGTCATTGCATTTTAAATGAACTGAACTTTATTTGAAACAATATATAACAATAAATACGTATCTGCCGCCATTTTATAACTGATTCGTGTCACGGCCTCCTGTAGTTTCACCTAATAAACATTGCCCACACTGTTAAATCAGTTGTTTGTAATGAACGCACATATTTCCAACAAAGATGTTATTATTTTAATATTATTTATTATTTTGAAAATACCATCACGCAAAAAAAAAAAATGTACAACACACGTTTTTGAAGTGCTTTACAGAACCTTGGAAATTAAAATCTCCGCCATCGTTCGGTTTTTTAACATTTTTCTCGCTTTTGTAAAAACCACTTCCCAACCTCGCATCGTTATATACCATTTCATGAAATGTCAATACTCTTTCTAATGTGTGTGACTGTGGGTGGAAGTGTTAAATTATTGAGATTGCTTAAATAAATACACAATTTTAAAGTAAAAGCAGAGTGGACAGTTGAATACGAGATTAGAATGAATAATTTAATTGGCGTTCACGAAATATAAAGAGCCGTTTGTAAATATTAAATTAATTCGTACTTCGTAAGCAGACAGCAGTCGAACCGAATGACTGATTGGCACATCTATCGCATTCTGTTTAACTATTAGTGAAGGAATCCAACACGACTGGATTGACACATGCCACATCACAAATTTAAAACCATCGTTATATTAGATTTTTAATCATCGTTACTTACAGAAGCTCTAATATGTGTGTTCCTCTTGTTCTAATCCCTCAACAGATCATCAATGCTTATGTAATCCCACTTAAGGCACCCTGCTGTATATATATATATATATATATATATATATATATATATATCATGTACCTCTTTTCATAAGTAATGCCACGAGTGATTTCCAAATTATCGATAAATTCACGACTCACGAAGTGAGGAGTGAATTTATCTAGAGAATTTGGAAATCAAGAGTGGCATTTGTTAGGACTATTTAACGAATAAAATTAAGCTGTTTACTCACAAATCATTATTTAACTATAGTTATTTTAAAATATTTATATATTTAATGTAAACGGCGATGTTTGAAAACAAATGAGAAACGATAGGTACGCTTCTACTGCTTCTTTTGTTTATCACTGCAACCAGATCATACTATTTATTGCCAAAGGAACGCAATATTGTAAGGAGGAGCTTTCTTTAATATGGTAATTATAACACTGATAAATATTTGGTGAAATACGACTCTGATTGGTTGTAAAACAGAAATCATTGAAACGTGATTGGTCATTGACTCCCATTTGGGGCATGAGTTAAATAGTCACTGTAATTACCCTGCTCTCCTCTCCTTTCATCATACATATGTATATGGTGGCCGCTAGATGGCAGTTGGAACGACTTCCCTCTACATCTTGTGTGAATTGAGAATACTACATATATAAGAAAAATATATATTTGTGTTAGGATACTTGAGTGGCTCAGATGGTTAGAGCGCTAAACGTACAGAGTTTAGAGACTCGGCTTCAAATCCCGACTTAAGCATTCATTTTTCTTTTCATATCATATTTTCCTTCATTTCCAAATGTCAGAAATATAGTTATAACATCTAAATATTCAAGCGTTACTGCTATAAAGTAAATATGCTCTTTAAAATTTTGCTTACCTGTTATGGTGCCGCTAGATGTCAGTTGGAACGACTTCCCGCTACCTCTTGTGTGAATTGAGAATACTACATATATAAGAAAAATGTATGTTTGTATTAGGACACTTCAGTGGCTCAGATCGTTAGAGCGCTAAATGTACAGAGTTTAGCGACTCGGGTTCAAATCCAGACTCAAGTATTCATTTTTTTTCGTATCATATATATATATATATATATATATATATATATATATATATATATATATACCGTGCGTCCCACATAAGACTAGGCTTGGCAGACAACAGTGTGCTGTTGTATTTATCACTCACTGCATAGCCACACGTAGCCAGTGAGGAGTTTGCTAATCGAATGAAGATGAATTTGCTTGTTTGGCTTGTTGCACCGTTGAAATGCCAAAAAAATTACGCTTGAACAAAGAGTGTTTTTGTACGCCACATACGTCAAAACAGAATCCTATGTAGAGGTTATTATATACACGGGAGCGTGCATGTTGTCTGCCAGGTCCAATCTTATGTGGGAGGCACTGTATATATATATATATATATATATATGAAAAGAAAAATGAATGCTTGAGTCGGGATTTGAACCAGAGTCTCTAAACTCTGTACGTTTAGCGCTCTAACGACCTGAGCTACCCAAGTATACAAACACAAACATACATTTTTCTTATATATGTAGTATTCTCAATTCACACAAGAGGTAGCGGAAATTCGTTCCGTCTGATATCTAGTGGCTAACATAATAGTTACACAATTTTTAAAGAGAATATATATATATATATATATATATATATATATATCCTATAATGTGGCACATATGCACTTACATTAAAATAAATGCTGTAATGTTCTTTCATATGGATCTGAATATTGGGTAAAAAAAAAAGGTATCTTACACATTCAAGTCACTGAAATGATTTTTTTAAGATCCGTAAATCAAACATAATTCGGCATGAAAATGGGGATATGATTGCAGATTCTAGGAGTATATTAAATAGATGGAAAAGTTACTTTAATCAGCTATTAAATGTACATACAGAACAGGACATTGAGGAGGATAAGTTACAGACAGCAGAAATGCTAGTCGCAGAGCCAAGTGCATTAGAGGTTGAAATGGCGATTGAAAAATTGAAGCAGAACTGATAAAATCAGGGGGAGAAAAATTGATGGACAAGATACGCTGGTTGCTTAGTATGATTTGGAAAAAAGAATCTCTTCCAGATGAATGGAAAGAATCAATTATCATACCAATTTATAAGAAAGGAGATAAAACTGATTGCAACAACTACAGGGGCATCTCATTACTTTCAACTTCGTACAAAATTCTAACAAATATATTAGTAAGAAGACTTACTCCCTATATTGATGTCATTCTAGGAGATCATCAATGTGCATTTAGAAGAAACAGGTCTACAACAGATCAGATTTTTAGTATAAGACAGATTTTAGAAAAGAAATGGGAATATAATGGTACTGTAAATCAACTATATGTAGACTTCAAAAAAGCATGTGATTCAGTTAAGAGGGAGAAGTTATATAGTATCCTGCTGAAGTTCGGAATTCCTAAAAAGTTAGTTAGACTTATACGAATGTGTCTAAATGGCTCAAAGAGTAGGGTGCGTGTAGGCAAACAGTTTTCAGACACGTTTGAAATCCAGAATGGATTGAAGCAAGGAGATGCACTATCTCCTCTACTACTTAATTTTGTACTAGAGCATGCCATTAAATCTTTAGAGAATGAGGAAGGCTTACAACTGAATGGTATTAATAAGCTGTTAGTTTATGCTGATGATGTACTACTGCTGGCCGATAGTGAGGAGATACTAAAGGCCAACACGCACACACTATTGAGTAACACTAAGAAATTAGGACTGGAAGTAAATATCAGTAAAACTAAATATATGGTCACACGTAGAAATTAAGTATATAATGGACAGCTAATGACAAATGAGGGAAATTTTGAGGAAGTGGCTGAATTCAAATACCTAGGAACAATAATCACAAATAGGAATGAGATGCACAAAGAAATTAAACATAGGCTCAATTCTGAAAATGCGTGCTATTATGCATTGCAGAGACTTTTGATGTCCCAACTCCTTTCAAAAAACGTTAAGCTGAAATTATATAAAACTATTATTCTACCAGTTATATTATATAGGTGCGAAACATGGACTCTTACTTTAAGGGAGGAAAGGACATTACTAGTATTTGAGAATAAAGTTCTTAGGAAAATTTTTGGACCAAAGAGAGATGAACAGACAGGTGAATGGAGAAGACTACTTACAATGAACTGCATGGTCTTTATAGGAAGCCAGATATAATAAGAACAGTTAAGTCTCGTAGACTGCGATGGGCAGGACATGTTGCACGTATAGGGAATGAAAGACGTGCATGGAAACTTCTTGTAGGAAAGCCAGAAGGAAAACGCCCAGTTGGTAGACCAAGAATGAGGTAGGAGAACAACATTAACTATGATTTGTGGGAAGTGGATTGTACAGGGAATGATTGGAAAGCATTAGCTCAGGATAGGGATGTATGGAGAGCTTATGTCCGCGCGGCCATGAACCTGCGGGTTCGATAGTGCCAGTGAGTAAGTAAGTAAGATCCGTAAGTATATATACACGCATGGATAGATTACATAATGAATCAATAAAAAATGAACTGGAAATATTTTCAATACTCGATAAACTAGAAGAGCACAAATACCGATGGAAAGAACATTTAGACAGAATGGACAATACAAGATTACCCAAAACGATCAACACATACAAACCGCATGGAAAAAGATCTTTGGAACGGCCAAGGAAACGTTGGACTTGAGACAGGAACAGGTTGCATTGACCTAATCCTGGAAAGGAAGAAGAGGAAGGAATTATAATTACACTGACTATTTAACTCATGCCCCAAATGGGAATCAATGACCAATCACGTTACAATGATTTTTTATTTACAACCAATCACAGTCGTGTTTCGCCTAGAATTTACCAACTAAAGTTAATCATAATAAAGACAGCACCTCCTTTTTAACATTCTGAATAGGTCATAGCATTATTTTGCGGTAACTGACTCTGTAAGAAATATGGCTACGGGATTGTATCTATAGTGCATGAATGTCAACACATACCGCATGCGGGAGTTAATATAAAAACATTTGTAGCAATTGATTATACCATCAAAAAAAGAAACTACTGTTTGCACTTTCTTAAATGTATTTTTTTCCCAGGTAACAATCCAGAAAAATATAATTGTCATATTTTCATCATACGACATCAGAAATGAATTAATATACAGTTTGATGTGTTTCATTTTTTCTCCACTAGAGAGCATTCTTACAATATTGCGTTCCTTTGGCAATAAATAGTATGATATGGTTTCAGTGATAAACAAAAGAAGCAGATGAAGCGTAACTATCGCTTCTCATTTGTTTTCAAACATCGCCGTTTACATTAAATATATAAATATTTTAAAATAACTATAGTTAAATAATGATTTGTGGGTAAACAGCTTAATTTTATTCGTTAAATAGTCCTAACAAATGCCACTCTTGATTTCCAAATTCTCTACATAAATTCACTCCTCACTTTGTGAGTCTTGAATTTATCGATAATTTGGAAATCACTCGTGTCATTACTTATGAATATTTACTTTATAGCAGAAACTCTTGTATATTCAGATGTTATAATTATATTTTAGTCATTCAGCAACGAAGGCAAAGATAATATGAAAATATTAAATTCCTGAGTCGGGATTTGAACCCGAGTTTCTAAACTCTGCACGTTTATCGCTCTAACCATCTGAGCTACTCAGCAATCCTATCACAAACATTTATTTTTCTTATATATATATATATGTATATGGTATGATAAGAAAAATAAATGCCTGGACGGGATTCGAACCCGGATATATATATATATATCGATGTTATAATTAACTTTTGATAATGAAGGCCAAATATGCACTTGGCAGCGCACTAACTTATCAAGTTAGAGGTATCGGCTTTCAAATACCGGTATGGCTCGGTATTTGAGGACCAATAAAGTATAAATATAAAATACCTTTGAAAGACCTAAACATTGAAAAAAAAACGTAAAAAGTGTTGGTATTACTAATGAGCCGTTAAAGACAATATTGCTGCCTTCACCCTCTGCTCAAGGTAATTTTCACAAAGTGGCAATTTCTTAGAACGTTTGAAGTCCAAATACAATAGTTAAGCCGGTAAGTAGGCTGGTGGTTATAAATAACATGATTTTTGTGAGGTTCAATAGTTTCTCGCGGAACAAAAGTGTTTGGAAAGGAAAAATCTTTAGAAGCTAAAACTAGATCGCATTTCCTGAAGAAGAGGAATTGAGACTAGACTCTGGGATTTTTTAATTAAACAAGTGGTATAAATAGTTGAATGCAGGCTTTCACGGCCGGTAATCATGATGTTGAGTGATTCCGGGTTCTGTGGCCGTGGTCCATAGTTGGTGTTGATACCAGACGTTTCGCCCTCAACTGCGGAGGGCATCTTCAGTGGCGAGTGCTTCTAGGCGTGTTTCCTGGTCGGAAGCTCTACTTAGAGTGAACGCTGCGGGTGTTGTATTGATACTAGTGGTGGGAGCAGGGTGAGCGGGCGTGGCTCTTGCTGATTGGCTAATGGTCGTCTCCTTGTTGTCCCTAGTGTTGATGCATTTATTTTCTAGTGTACGGTACCAGGCCTTAGACAGTTTAATACCTTCCTCTTTTCTGTTAATATTTTCCTTATGCTTGTGTATTTCTATAGCCTCTCGATATAATCTAGGGAAATAATAGGAAGTTGTGGCTAAAAAACTTGTGTATCATCGAATAGAATCTGGTGTCCATTCATAATGGCATGTTCTGCTACAGCCGATTTATCCATTTCTCCTTGTCTACAGTTTCTTTTGTGTTCTGATAAACGGGTGGCTATACTTCTTTTTGTGGTCCCTATGTATGGTTTACCCACACGAACAAGGAAGTCGATATACGCGCGCAAGTGGAGAGAGGTGGCCGAGGATCCTTAGCTGAGCGAAGGCAGTCTTCTATTTTTCTTGTAGGTCTGTAAACTGTTTTTATGTTGTATTTTCGTAGGAGTTTTCCGATACGATCTGTGACTCTTTGTACATATGGTAAGTAGGCTATGCTGGTTGAGGGTGTGTTATCCATTCTGACGTGCTGTCTTCGTGGATGTATGGTTTGTCTTATTTCCTTGGATGTGTAGCCATTTTTCTGGAAACAATTGAACAGATGGTGTTGTTCTTGTTTAAGGTGTTGTGGTTGCCAACCACAACACCTTAAACAAGAACAACACCATCTGTTCAATTGTTTCCAGAAAAATGGCTACACATCCAAGGAAATAAGACAAACCATACATCCACGAAGACAGCACGTCAGAATGGATAACACACCCTCAACCAGCATAGCCTACTTACCATATGTACAAAGAGTCACAGATCGTATCGGAAAACTCCTACGAAAATACAACATAAAAACAGTTTACAGACCTACAAGAAAAATAGAAGACTGCCTTCGCTCAGCTAAGGATCCTCGGCCACCTCTCTCCACTTGCGGCGTATATCGACTTCCTTGTTCGTGTGGTAAACCATACATAGGGACCACAAAAAGAAGTATAGCCACCCGTTTATCAGAACACAAAAGAAACTGCAGACAAGGAGAAATGGATAAATCGGCTGTAGCAGAACATGCCATTATGAATGGACACCAGATTCTATTCGATGATACACAAGTTTTAGCCACAACTTCCTATTATTTCCCTAGATTATATCGAGAGGCTATAGAAATACACAAGCATAAGGAAAATATTAACAGAAAAGAGGAAGGTATTAAACTGTCTAAGGCCTGGTACCGTACACTAGAAAATAAATGCATCAACACTAGGGACAACAAGGAGACGACCATTAGCCAATCAGCAAGAGCCACGCCCGCTCACCCTGCTCCCACCACTAGTATCAATACAACACCCGCAGCGTTCACTCTAAGTAGAGCTTCCGACCAGGAAACACGCCTAGAAGCACTCGCCACTGAAGATGCCCTCCGCAGTTGAGGGCGAAACGTCTGGTATCAACACCAACTATGGACCACGGCCACAGAACCCGGAATCACTCAACATCAAGTGGTATAAATGTAGTCAAAAGAAGGTAAAGTTGCAAAAAAAAAAGCCGTTAAGACCTAAAAAAAAGGGCTAACGAATGATCAATAAACCTAAAAACGTCGAAAAAGGACACAATGGACAAATAAAACCCATCCTTTTGTGGCCCACAATGACAACAAATGTAAATAAATATATTATGTTGAGCCTCGTATTCATTCATAAAAGGATTTTTCGTCAACTTCCGGGCCGTATATATATATATATATAGAAAAAATTAGGAACTCAGTTATAAGGGAGAAAATGAAGATTGATAATCATCTTCCGGGGCCTATATATAGCCTACAGACAAAATTAGGAACTCAGTTATAAGGAGGAGAAAAATGAAGATTGAAGACACTATTTTAGATTAAAACTCAGCAATTAAGATGGCACGGACATGTCCAGCGAATGGAAGAGGATCGGCTACCAAAATCTGTTTTGGAATGGAAAACTGAGGGAAGACACGAGGCAGAGGAAAACCTAAAACCTCCTGGAGTCAGGGAATATATTTATACATAAAGCAAAAGGACTATAGTCGGGTTGGGGTTTTAATTAGGTCCAAGGATATAGGTACATGGACAATTATGCTCCGGACTAGTTGGGTTCAGGTTTCCGTAAAACAATGGACTTAAATCTCGGGAATCCGTGAGGAAAGGATGTTCACTTGGGGAAAAAACAGTAGGCCCAGTGTGATGTCTTGAAATTGACGATGCACTTTTATTGTCACTTGAATTACATTCGTCGTATTGGACGACGAGTTTGACGAGAAGGCTATTGGTGGGTCAGAACTAGTAATGGTTGTAACACTCAACCAAGCGATGTATCATATGTAAAGCGATGTAACTTATCTACCGGCACATTCGCCAGTCGCGACTCTGCTCGCAACCGACTACTGAACGGCCTAACTAACTGTCGAACTAACAGAACTGACTGTACTCTAACTAACTAACTGCTGAACTGACACTAATTTTCGTTAAGTAAAAATATTTATTAATTCCGAGTGGGCCGGCATTAGTCCCTTCCACCAAAAGTCTTATCGTCTCACAAACAGTTTATGTTATACTAATTTTGATTGGTAAATTTTACCTTAAGGGCGTTATCGTGGGTGTTAAACTTAGAAGTTTGTGGCCTCGTTCCCTCCCTTTAAATTAGTTGCCTCATCATATAAAATTTTTCAGGGTTGACCAAATGGAGTGGTCCTTAAGGACGCGGCTATCTACTGTCGGCATCTACCTTACGCCGCAAAGAAGTCACCCGCTTGTTAACGACATGTACTAGTTGAAAATTAGTTTGGGGATAACTCTTTCCACAAGTTGCCTAGGGAAATCCAATGGCTTGTTTGTGACTTCCCAGCCTTTTGTAAGAAGTTTTTGGGCTTAGCATTGTTATAGCAATTTGATAATAATAGTGCAGTCTAGTAAATCCTCTTAAGAAAGGAAACTGCAGACTTTTTCCCCATTGTATAAGGGCTTATGGATCCATTGTATGATGTTTACTAATTTCGTTCGCTACAATAGCAAGGGTCCAGGTCTATGACTGGCGCTAATTGCTTGATACTACTGTTTTATTTATTGCTTATTAAATTATTTTGTGGTAGGTTATATCATTTTAATTTTGTTACTATTGGATTCCTATTTTCATTACAATTCATTTGAATATAAATATGCCCTAATTCTGATAATAATTACGGGTTCATAAATTATTCATCCTTGATGAAAGTACTTATTTATTTAAAATAAGAGGCTGGGCGAATGACTTGCCACAAATTGCCCGCTTTTTATTTAAGTAATTTTGAGGATTTGAAATTAATTAAATGAGAAGCACTCTCGTTTTTTTGTTACATAATAAATTATAGTTTTTTTTTCTTAGGCTCCAAGCCTACTTGTTTTGTCGTGGACTGGGTAATTGACTTACATATTTGAAGTCTCATGACAAAGGAAAATACGTCATCAATGTTTGTAAACATACTCTTTTACCGAAATGTGTCATTCATACCTGGTGTTGACAAAGAAGTTTATCTATCATATGAAATCTTCTTTCCTGGAATACATTCATGACCATAATACATACAATACATATACAATACAATAACTTCAAATTAGTGTCTGAAAATCACTGTCTTTACTATGTGTATTATTTTCTTCCATTAATATAACACTACTCGGTGTTGATAACGACAGCACTTATATTTGATTATAGAAATCTCACGGCACTTTTTTTTCACTTTAATTTTCATGTTGTCACACGCGCAATGTCATCACTGTTTCGTGAACTTACTTTCTTAACCTGATTATATTTACATTAGGTATACATAGCATAGATCAGTACTGTAGCCAGTCATTTTTTTTTTCAATATACTGCGACTTTGGATTTGATTTTGATTATAAAAAAAACCGATTAGATAATATAAAATATATTAGCGGTGGATCTGTGCACCTAATAAATTGTGTTCATTATTATTACTGTTATTATTAACTGTATCTTATTTTCATATTTTCGTGACATACAATGTCTAAAATATTGGTTTGACAAGGGAATAATAAAATCATTAATTATATCCCATTTAATTAGGTATATGTATACTTTACAATATATTTATTTATATAAGGGATTTACTTTGAAGTAATCAGTGTTATTAAACTACCGACTCGTCTAGAAGTCGTTTTCCACATTTTCAATATCATTTACGTATCTTGTGTCATATTATTCGACATTCATAGGCGCCTCGCCATCATATGAAATATTATTAATATTCACGATTATTATTATTTATATTTAAATATGGAATAATTATCCTCGTTACTGCGTTTTATCATTTCCTTTGGCATCATAAGTATTAGATTTAAATCAAGCATAATTAATTCGGTCGTTTACCAGTCGAACAACATTTATTCCATCGTGCGCAAAATAAAATATATCCCGAATACAAAGTTTTACACATGTCAGCATCGCTGTCCCCGCAGCGTTATGACCATTTCCTCAAACATTATATCATCATTAGCAAAATGGCATCCATTGTCAGCAGCGCTTACCTATCAGCGTTGATGACCTTCTTCACGAAGTATTTATCATCATAATCAATCAATATTTCTCAATAGAATAAGTAATATCGGGTCTCTATTCCCGCAAATATTGCTTCAATAACACGTTGTACACGCATAAGTAAGGTGACTTCTCGAGTCGCCATATCATATTAATCAAACCTTGTATATATTAATAAACAATTTTACGCACTTTATCGCTTTATTCTGTCTTTCGACTTTCAATTGAAACTGCATAATGCTTAAATACGTTGTTGCATATACTTAATGCCATTAGTTATAATCATCGTCGTCCTTAACGAGGACCCTTTTAATAAAATAAGTAAATGAATATATTCAATGATCTTTGATTGATATTCGGCGTTGGCCTATCTCATTATCGTCTTA
The DNA here is from genome assembly GCA_030220185.1 of Diploptera punctata. NCBI lineage: Eukaryota > Metazoa > Arthropoda > Insecta > Blattodea > Blaberidae > Diploptera > Diploptera punctata. The sequence continues at coordinate 1,547,848 of JASPKZ010000423.1, read as the reverse complement.
TTGATCAAGATTTCAAGTTTATTTATGATATAGATAATCATCGTAATATTGAAAATATTTAGCGTTCTCAGCTCGATCGCGTCGGCAATGCTACCTTTACATATAAAATTTGATTTAAATTCAAGATATTTAAATATAGCCCTAGATTACTGTTATGTATACGGCTTTAATTATTTTCATTCAATATTTATTGTTCACAGATCCACTTGGTCCGAACTTTTAATGGAATATATTTTCTTTCCCAGTATAATTATCGTGAGACAGTATTATAAATTATATGCCCACTGTAATGCATATATATATTTATATATTAATAATTGAATACATGTCTTAAAGTGACTTTAATTATATTCTTTATCAAGTTACCATCTATCAAATCTTAACATAAGAAATTAGATCATAGGAACTGTCATAAACGTGTGCCCGCTACTCGTTTTTTTTAGGCATTATAATGACATTTAATATTTTAATTAATATATCGGTTTTCTTGATTCATTATCTTACAACGTTCATGCAAGAAACCAACATTATATACCCATATTCTTTGTATCATTAACTTATTTACTACTTCATAATAATAATTTTTATTGCTATATAATAATGTCTCCGATTCCTTTTTGCTATGTCCTGGGTTCGATCCCGATGACTGTCTACATGTACTTGATCAGTTATTGAGTCTGTCGTTCATTGATTTCATCTTCGAGCTCGTGCAAAATCACCAGGCTCTTATCAAAATTATCTACAATATTAAACTTCGCTTTTGACTCTAATCTGTAAGTTCTGGGAAATATACCATACTTTCCTCTAATTCTAGGGTCATTTCTGTTCAAAGCGGCATTATTATTTATTACATCGTCCTGAGATTCGCGCGTTACGACCGACTCAATATCTAGATCGTTGGTGATCAACATGTTTGCAAGAATACTTTTGCAATCATCTTGATCGACGGTTTGTCTCTGCCATGTAGTGTTATGGACCAAGGATTGTCTGTTTCCCTGTCTACAAGGTACTTTAAATACTCATACTTTACTTTGTAATTTATTTTACCCTTGTATCTAGTACACCGTTCGTCTACCTGTATGTTATTAAATTTGCTTTCGTTTGCGTGGCTACCTGGAAATTTTCAACGTACTTGTCACTCGTGCAAGCTTTCATTGTTACTTCAGACATTCCTTGCTTCATAATTACATCAGATTTTTCACATATTAAGTTATCATTCATGCTCTCACTAATAGACCCTGATGCATTATTATTCAATTCTATCCCACTTATATTTTCTTCCTCTATTTTACTATCTTCATCTTTTATCTCGATTAATATTTCTCCCTTTTCTAACTCACTCCTGTTATTTTCCACAGATATCGTTTGTGTTTCGGAGGTGGCCTCGAACTCACTCTCCTTGCTCTCTTTAATTTCTGGTTTCCTTATCCTGTTTCCCTGATTCTGAAAAATTTTCAAAGTATCGTTCTCTTTCAACCCTATGTTTTTCATATAATTTCTCCTTTTCTAATCTAGCTATTTGATTTTCCTGTTTCAACCTAGCTATGTTTTTCATCTAATTGTTTTATTCGTAATCTACGTAATCGTTTTTCCTCTTCGTAAAATTGTTTGTTTTCATTTCTTATTTCTGTTATTAACTTTATAATTGTGTTGAAATCGTCTGGGTTTAGATTTCCCTCCATTTTACTACTTTTGGCTGAATAGTTGGTTTTATAACCGCTACGAAGCAACATTTACTTGAAACATAAAATTTTGACTTCTACCTGTGGTTGGTGATATTTTACTGTGCACGTCGAGGTCCTCTGGTTGTCGCCTTTTGCCCCCAGGTCTTCTTCCTCACGTTCGTAGGATATTCACTACTGGGACACGCCTTTCCACTCTTCGTTCGACGGTTGTTCAGTAGTTCCTCGAAGCGCCTCACTTGGGCCGTCATATAAAGAAGGATTATAATCGGGTTTGGGTTTTAATTAGGTGTCCAAGGATATAGGTACATGGACAATTATGCTCCGGACTAGTTGGGTTCAGGTTTCCGTAAAACAATGGACTTAAATCTCGGGAATCCGTGAGGAAAGGATGTTCACTTGGGGAAAAAACAGTAAGGCCCAGTGTGATGTCTTGAAATTGACGATGCACTTTTATTGTCACTTGAATTACATTCGTCGTATTGGACGACGAGTTTTGACGAGAAGGCTGTTGGTGGGTCAGAACTAGTAATGGTTGTAACACTCAACCAAGCGATGTATCTTATGTAAAGCGTGATGTAACTTATCTACCGGCACATTCGCCAGTCGCGACTCTGCTCGCAACCGACTACTGAACGGCCTAACTAACTGTCGAACTAACAGAACTGACTGTACTCTAACTAACTAACTGCTGAACTGACACTAATTTTCGTTAAGTAAAAATATTATTAATTCCGAGTAGGCCGGCATTAGTCCCTTCCACCAAAAGTCTTATCGTCTCACAAACAGTTTATGTTATACTATTTTGATTGGTAAATTTTACCTTAAGGGCGTTATCGTGGGTGTTAAACTTAGAAGTTTGTGGCCTCGTTCCCTCCCTTTAAATTAGTTGCCTCATCATATAAAATTTTCAGGGTTGACCAAATGGAGTGGTCCTTAAGGACGCGGCTATCTACTGTCGGCATCTACCTTACGCCGCAAAGAAGTCACCCGCTGTTAACGACATGTTACTAGTTGAAATTAGTTTGGGATAACTCTTTCCACAAGTTGCCTAGGGAAATCCAATTGCTTGTTTGTGACTTCCCAGCCTTTTGTAAGAAGTTTTTGGGCTTAGCATTGTTATAGCAATTTGATAATAGTGCAGTCTAGTAAATCCTCTTAAGAAAGGAAACTGCAGACTTTTTCCCCATTGTATAAGGGCTTATGGATCCATTGTATGATGTTTACTAATTTCGTTCGCTACAATAGCAAGTAAGGGTCCAGGTCTATGACTGGCGCTAATTGCTTGGTACTACTGTTTTATTTATTGCTTATTAAATTATTTTGTGGTAGGTTATATCATTTTAATTTTGTTACTATGGATTCCTATTTTCATATACAATTCATTTGAATATAAATATGCCCTAATTCTGATAATAATTACGGGTTCATAAATTATTCACCCTTGATGAAAGTACTTATTTATTTAAAATAAGAGGCTGGGCGAATGACTTGCCACATACATGAAGGAGAAACATCGACAACCAGGAGATTGGATGGACCGATAAAATTGGCTATTAGGAATCGGACGATGTCAAAGACATTAATCATCCGATGATCTATCTATCTATATAGATCACCGCTGTGGTCTAGAGGTAGCGTGCTGCCTTGTCATGCAGCAGGCCCGGTTCGATTCCCGATCGGCACAGGCTCCTGGGTGAGGTTTTCTCGGGGGTTTTCCTCACTTGTAAGACAGATGTCAGGAAGCTTAGAACCCAAAGTTCCCCGAAAATCATCCGGCCATCATCATCATCCTTATCATCATTATTATTATTATCAGCATCATCATCCTTCACCAGTGTGGAAAGCAACGGGAAACTGCCACACCTATAATTCCCTAGTAAAGCTGCAAAGCATAGCATTAAAATGCTATGATTGCAGTGAAAGATCTGCCCTCGAGCAGATGGATGGATATATATATATATATTCCTAAAATAATTATTCACATATTGCTACAATAAAATTTGTGAGCTTATGGTTTTATTTCTACTTATTTAGACACACTTCTGGCATAGACTCCCAAAGCTACATAAATGGTAAAATTACACCTCCAAACTTATACTTGTTCAAAAGGAAACCAGACTACATTATGACAAGACAAAATGTTAACCTTCAATATATCCAATGTTCATAACAGATTTCAACTGCCTTTGTCAAATATTTTATGTAAGAAGAGTTAATATAGAAAGCTGTGTGACATTATCCATCATATTTTTAAGAGGCTTTGAGTTAGTTTTTTCTTGGGTTTGTTAATTTATTTATTTATTTGTTCATATTACGTTATTATGTAACGCTAGAAATTAACCACAATCTAAATTACTGTAAATAATTAATTGTATTGTAACTAAAACCCTAACATACCGGATGGTGAAATAGGGTTCATATTGTTGGAGATTCAATACAAAAAATAAAATAATATATCCAATGTTACAATATATTAGGACACTGCCTACAACTATGTTTCTAAAACAATGTTTTTTTTAACCGTACAGTTGAATTTTCATATTTCCTTTTGTTGTCTTCGTGGAAACAATATAAGAACGTTTCCATGGTTTTCCTTCAGACTTTACTTTTGTAGCTTACGGATTACGTTAACTAAATCAATTTATAAAATTAATGCAAACAATAAACAGTGCACTGAATATCAAAGTTATATTTTTCAACAGATAATATATACATTTTTTTAAATTTAAGAAATAAGTAAAAAGTTAAGATGAAACCCATCTATGGTGAGTTAAAAAATTAACTAACATGGAAGTCGAACGACAATTTTGAAAAAAAATAAAGGAAATCTAACGGTAAGAAAATTAAAAGGAAAATTTTGTAACCTGCAGGAAGTCAGACTTTTAACAAATTATATAAGTTACTTCAGAATTATTGATTTTTGAGCGATAGTGCGTTTTGTCTTATTTACAGCAGTGGCGACCATGATTGAAAGTTCAACTTCCTACATTTCGGGGTTGCCAACCTAAATTACTATATTGTAATAAAATAATTATACTGTAGCATTAAATATTACAAACACGCGTGTGGGAAGTAAAACCACTGCCCTCTATGTATACTACATACAATGTATATACAAAAATATCCTAAAGATATTGTTAATATACATTATACGAAACAAATCACTGCATTCTAAATGAACTGAACTTTATTGGGAACAATATAAAACAATAAAAATGTAATTGCCGCCATGTTATCACTAATATTGGTCTCACGGCCTCCTGTAGTTTCAACTAATAAACACTGTCCACACTGTTAACGTTAGTCAATTGTTTATAATGAACGCAAATATTTGCAACAAATATCTTATTATTTTGCTATTATTTATTATTTTGAAAACACGATGGCGCAGAAAATAATGTACAACGCACGTTTTTGAAGTATCTCGGAAATTAAAAACCTCGCTATATCTCGGTTTTTAAACATTTTCCTCGATTATGTAAAAACCACTTCCCAACCTCGCATAAAATAGATTATTTTAAAATTAAGGGTAAACCTCTTACAACACCCTGTGAAACAGTGAATCAATATTTGCAGGTACGAACTCTTGATTTTTTAATATTTTAATAATGTGATTTTATAATTTTATAAATATTATAATTTTCAATCAACCAGCAATAACAGGATTTGAACGCGATTTTACAATATGTGCATATTGTTATTTTATAAGTATTAATTAATTTAATACAAAATGAAACAGATATTACCGAAATGCGAATGTACTTTTATAATATGTTGATAGTGTGATTTTATAATTTAATGCGTATTTTAGTATTGACTTAAGTGAGGATTTCAATGCGATTTTATAATTACGCGTAATATATAATTATGTTATAATTTTGTAATTACTTTAGTACAGATCGAAGCAGCAATAAACTGATTTGAACGGCTTTTTATTATTTTGTGGTGTTCGGACTTTATAATTATTTTATTATAGAACCAAGTTGGAATAATATGATTTGAACGCGTTTTTATAATATTGTAATATTGTGAGGATATAATTTGGAGTTAATGTAATATAGAATCAAGAAAGAATGACAATATTTGAAGACGATTTTCTGATATCTTGATATTGTTATTTCATAATTTAGTAAGTTGGATATTATAATACAGAACAAAGCAGCAGCAACGGTATATAAAGACGTTTTTATATTATTATAATAATGGCATTTCATAATTCAGTAATAATTTAAATAAAGCCAAGCAACCAAATAGTAATAACCGGATTTGAACGCGTTTTATATCGTCATATTGTTATTTGTTAATTATTTAAATAACTTAATACAAAACGAAGAAAAATAACCGCATTTTAACCCAATATCATAAGAACGCGATACTGTCATTTTATAATTATTTTATAATAGAGCCAAGTAGAAATAACTATTTGAACGCGTTTTTATAATGTCGGGATACTATTAACACATAATTATTTTATTCATTTTAATGTAGAACCAAGCAGCAATAACCGTATTCAGGAATTATATCGCAAATGACTTGTTCATGATATCCATTTTTAATATTGGCTTATAACTGTGTATTATTCTGTTGTAGTGTTTATTAGATCATTATTGAAGATAGCAAGCAGCAAGGGGAATGAAACGCACAAGATCTCCCGATATTCTGGCAGTAAACACTGGCAAGACACTCAAGAAAGAATTATCAATTTTCTTCGTACATTAGGGGATTATTCACAAACGAAGTGCACGATGAAAACTTGTTGCAAAGCTTCGTCCTCAACTGTTAAAGGGTCGCCAATTCTAGCAACACTTCCAATTTCTTAACCCTATACATACTTATAGCAGAACCCCTAATAATGACTCTTAACTGTAGTTTTGTACAATTTCACTCGAGTTAAGAATCATCTATGCAATACAATATTTAGAAGATAGAGCAAAATACGCCATTCTTAATAGTGTAGATTCTATTATTAACAGTAATCTATATATAATGTTAAAACAAAACGTTATATATATTGATTTAATTAAAAGGAAAATCAATCCCAAAACCGGAATTTGAACCTGAGGTCTCTAACGCTATACATTAGCGCGTTACCGACCACGCAATCCAGGCATCTTAGTGCAAATATTAATTGTCCTTCTATATATATATATATATATATATATATATATATATAATTATCAAATCATAAGAGGCAGCGGGAAGCGTCCGCACTGCCTTCAATAACAATAAAACATTTTAATGATAATGCTTTTACTTTATATCAGTGAAGCTTTTTTATTTCTATGTTTACAATTACATGTTGTAATTAAGCAATGAAAGCCATTATGTCATGAAAACAAAATCAGTGCTTGAAACTAAATTTAATAAGCATTGGGATGCCTTGATAACGTGGATGGTAATGTACTATCGTATAGAGTCAGAGGTCATTGGTTCAAATCCCGCTGCAGGCATTGATTTTTCTTTTCATGATATATTAGTCCTTCATTGCTTAATGTCAAAATTTAACTGTAAAACACACGCACACATTGATAGCTTCCAGCAAGTCGTTAGAGGTAAGGTTGAAGATACCATATATTGCTCACTATTCTCATTGTACATGTGTAGTCCATCCATGTGGTCTCGAGGTAGCGTGCTGCATTTTCACGCAGCGGGCACGGATTCGATTCCTGTTTGGGACAAACGTCCTGCGTGTGGTTTATTTTAGGGTTTTCTTCACCCGTAAGACAAGTATCAGGAAGCGTTGAAGCACAAACGTTCTTCGAAAATCATCTGGCCATCATCATTATAATCATCCCTGGCGTGGAAAGCAACAGGAAGCTACCACACCTGTATTTCCCCAGGAAAGCTGCAAATCATATCACTAAAATGCTATGATTACAGTTGAAAACATGCCCTAGGGTAGAACACTATAGAAGAGAATAAATATATACAGTGTGTTTATAGTTAACAGATTGCTGTTTTAGTTTCATGTTTCCCAACATCTTCTATTCATTTTAGAGCTATAAGATATGTTATGCGATTCAAGCGGCGACGAAGGTGGCATTCGATTTTATGGTGTATAGTATAGTGGTTTGGTTTCATCTATACAATGAATTGACCCTTTTGTATATCTAGAGTTGGCGAGGACTCGGTTGATAATTTATTTGATTGATGGCATCCTTAATAGTTTGTCGTATTACAGTAAGGCAAATCTCTCTCTAATTTCTTTTATGATTTGAATATTATTGTTTACACTATTTTGGAACATTGTGAATTAAAGCAAATAATTTATATCACAGACATATAGGCCTAGCACTCATTAATGATAGAGTCGCGGATCAAAATCACAACATATCTGTTTAATGCGATGTATTTTGTTTCTCTCGGAGACCTACAACGCACTACAAAGACGCTAATTCTACAAATGCGTTTATAATGGTTTCAAATTTTTGATTCAACCACTATCAGATGAAAATAATGTAACAAGTAAATAAAATAAATACTGGATGACTAATATTTAAACACTAAATTTGTCAAAAAAAATATTTTTGGGTACTTTACTTTAATTTTCAAACTTTGTTTCGTTATAATTAATGAGGTATTGTGGCATATCAGGATTTACTTTATGAACTATAAGAGTGCGGTTATTTAAAAACAATTAGATTGGAAGTTAATGATATGATCTGTAATAGGACGACTCTAAGAATTTGAAAAAATCCAAAAATAAGATTATTTAAAAGAATAAATATACGTTATTTCCTCCATGACAACATTTCTGTAACTATTATACAATTTTAAAAGTCAGTCTTTATAAAATATGACATACGAGCACTATCTACATACAGTATGCTGGATATTATGTATGAATTAAAAACATGATGAATTTTTTAGTTGAAAATATTGTATTTTCTTGTGACACATACGAAATACAAATATAATCATTCATGAAATTATGCGATTATCTACTCTTTATATACGTATATAAACAAAAACTAATAGGAACTGATATGTTATTCCAGCAATGAGGAGGAAAAGGAAGAAGTTCATGCACTCGGAATCTGGAAGCGGCAATAACGGTTGCAGATGCTGGTACATTTGCTGCGGGCGCAGCCAGTACGGTGTTCTTAGAGACCACGATGTCGCTTGGTGAGCATATAAACGTGTGACATATTTACATTCTTTTTTTGCAACAAACCCAGTTCTGTTTAATCGATAATTTGCTTAACCTGTGAATTTTGTTATTATTGTCTCATAACGAATGGATATTAAAATGGTCATGAAAAACAAACAGGCAGAAAGAAAATTTACATTAGATATATCTTTTTAAAACCGTTATAACTTTCTGTCTTCTTGTAATCTCTGTTACAACTTACAAAATAAATTATAAAATATAAGTTTTAAGAAGATATTTGTAGCTTAAATATGATGATTTGAAAAAAAACACCAAAACATGACTATTAATAATGTTAGGACCAAAAGCGTAATCCGTGACTCTCTGACATGGCTTTGTGACTAACGGATATTCCTGGAATATAGGAATTACTGTATATGCCATCAGAGCATTGAATATAATGTAAATCAATATTTATTAATTATCTTCATCTCTGTAATTATACTAGAAAACAAACTTAAAATTTTAGGCAAAAAAAAAACTTTCCTTCCATGTAAAATACGATCTATGGAACTCTATATATTGGAAACTGTAAATAACATATATTTGTTCAGTGAATAACAATAATTGTAACATTTAAAATTGATCTCTTGGTATGAAGTTTCCAATATTTTTCAGTTAAGCGGCAGTCGGGTCTGTAAAACACTGTCAGTTGTAGAAGCATATGCAGCGGCAGTGAAGCAGCAGGTATGGAGTAAAGTGACGTCGAGGTATTCAGCACATACTTACGTCGGAAGTGGGCATTTGGATTGATGACTGCGACTAGACTACAACTACATTACTGACATTGCAACTACTAATGACATAGGTACATATTGTCTATTAAGTATCTGTTATTTGTTATTCTATCGATATTTATTAACTATAAAAGTAGTTCTTATAAATCATGACATTTAAGACTCTAAGTACATATGCTGGATGTTATATAAGTAATTAAAATATGATACAATTTATAGTTTAAAAATTGTACGATTTCGTTGTGACACACACGAAGTAGAAAGATAAACACGCATGTCATTATGTAGTTACCTGTTCTTTAACAACCTACGTATACTAAACTATTAGAAACTGATATTTTATTCCAGCAATGACGAGAAAAGAGAAGAAGATTATGTACTAGGAGACTGGCAGCGGCAATAACGGATGCAGATGCTGCTACGTTTGCTGCGGGTGCAGTCAGTACGGTGTTCTCTGAGACCACGATGTCGCCTGGTGAGCATATAAACGTGTGACAATTTACATTAAATTTTTGGAGCAAACCCCGTTCTGTTTAATCGATATTTTCTTTAACGTGTGAATTTTGGCCTCATTGTCTCATACAAAGATGCAGGAGATTAAAATGATCATGAAAAATGAACAGTCAGAAAGGAAATTTACATTAGACATTTGTTCTTAAAACGGTTGTAACTGACATTTTTATAAACTCTTATTACAACTCATATATTATTCCAAAAATAAATTATAAAATATCAGTTTGAAGAAGAGATTTGAAGCTTAAACATTATGATTTTAAAAAATCACCAAAACACGAGTTTAATGATTGAATTCAGGCTCTCAGGCCGGTAATCATAATTTTGAGTGATTTCGGGTTATTTTGCCAGTAATGGACCACGGACACATAACCCCGGAATCACTCAATATTATGAGTTAATGATAATAAGTACAAAATATTACTTTGTTACTCTCTGACATGTCTTTGTGACGAACTGACATTCCTAGAATATAGATTTTATTATATGCCACCAGAGCAGTTGGTATAGCCTATATAAATCAACATTTATTACTTATATGAGTCTCAGTAATGACACTAGAAGCCACTAGAAATAACAATATATTTCTTCAGTGATTAAAATAAATGTAACATTTAAAATTGATCTCATGGTATGATGTTTCCAATATTTCTCAGTAAGGCGGCAGTCGGGGTGTTACGACACCGTCAGTTGTAGCAGCAGATGCAGCGGCAGTGAATCCGCAGGTACGGGGTTAACAGACGGCAACACGTTCAGCAACCACTGATGACGAAAGTATTCGTTTGGATTGATGAAAGCAACAAGTAGGTATACTAAATTAATGATATCGGAAATAACTCCATGGCGCGACAGGTCTACAAAGCCCTAGGCCTAGCAGACGGCTGCTGTGCTCCCATCTACATGTGATAGTCAAGAAGGTGGATGATCATCCTGCCACTATAGGGGTGACATGTTGTCATCATGTCGGATCCTTTACCGTTACAGCTGGTTTTTTCAACCTAAAACCTCTGCTTATTGGTACTATCCAATTTCCTCACGATACTGAGTGCCGGTGCCATACTGGCCGAAATTCCATGAGAACATTTCTTCTCTCTTAGAGACTCGAACCAGCCCAAGTCCCGTAGCTCTGCGCCAAGGCATCGTTCCTCAACCACTCGGCTAGGGCGCGGGACTAAATTAATAATATAGGTATAGTTTATATTTGAAGTATTTTCCCCTTCTTTTCTATAAATATTTATTCGTAAGTCTATCGTTATTTTAATGTAATTATTTACTTAATGAAGTATATAAATAGGAAAATAGTTAAAATCACATGTTTTGTTGTATATATGTCAGGTAGAGAATGGAAAAATTCACAGTAAAATAACCTACTACCAAAATATATTCAGAATTTTGTTTGAAACATAATATCCAGCATAGCTTTATGTAGAGATGCGATTGAAAATGTACATGAATTATTTTGTATGAATATTAAAATAGTTTTAGTTTGGTTACCAATATCCCCAGAGCGCAGTCAATCTGATTTTTTGTCCGTTTTCGTGAATAGTTTGAAATGTTAATGAAATTGATATTTTGAAAAATAGGGAAGTACAGTGAACACGAAACATGCACATTGGGCAATATATATTACAATATTGTAATCCATCCATAGTTATTCTGCCCGACGGCAGGTCTTTTCACTACAATCATAACATTTTCATGCTATGCGTTGCAGCTTTACTAGGGAATATATAGGTGTGATAGCTTCTCGTTGCTTTACACACCGATGATGATAATGATGATGAAAAGGATGATGGCATGATGATTTTTCGGGGACCGTTGGGCCCTAAGTTTCCTGACATTTGTCTTACAGGTGAGGGAAAACCCCGATTAAATCTCACGCAGGAGAGCAGGAGACTGTCCCGACCGGGAATTTGAACCCTAGCCGGCTGCGTGACAAGGCAGCACGATACCTCGAGACCACAGCGGTGTAATAATGCGTTTTTATAATTATTACTTAATTTTATATTAGACCTAATCGTAAATGAAAATATTTATATGTGTTTTTTTATATTTTTTTAATATTGTGATTTTGTGATGTAATTGTTATGCTATAGGACCAAGTAGCAAGAGTAACAGGATTTGAATGTGCTTCCCTCCCATATTCTATTGATTGCGCGAATAATGTTTTACCTAACGATCGATGGAAATTATAAAACTTTTGTGTTTACTTGCTCTTGGTGAAACGTTTTTATGTAATTACCTAATAATAATAGATTTTACATAAAAAACGTCAACGGGACCAAATACCTGTCGTTCCTTCAATATGTTTAAGTAGTATTCAATTGTAAACATAACGTGGTGTAGGTAGTGGAATTGTGTTTACTAAAAGTTAAGATTGTAGCATACTCTAATGAGAAGCCTTATTAAGATTTATTTATTAAATTGATTAAAATAAATTGTTCAGAATTTTATAAGTACAACTTAAAAAAATCTTCAATACTTTCTGTCGAGTCTAACAATATTAACCTAGATATTATTAGTCTACAACAGCAGGATTAGGATAGAAGGGTATCGCACCCAATCAAATTAAGCTCCAATTAAATAGACATTATACTAATATTTGTGCAATCTTAATTTTAGTGCATGACAATCCTCTCACTAGAATGAATACATTATAATATATATGAAGAAGACAACAGGAATATCCTATCCCTCACGTCCTCGCCGTGGTCCTGGAAATGCAGCTAATTGTAAACATAGATTTTACAAAGTTTACAATTATTCGCTGCAGCTAAGAGGGAAGGTGTTTATCTTTATAGAACAGAGATGTTAATAAGTGCTCACTAGGTGTGAAAAGACTTCCCGCCCCATTCAACACTACGTCAGAGAGGCTGACAAGGTAAGACACTGCTACTCACTTGTCAAATATATTGTTTCATTGGGATTCCACCTGTATGCGGGTAGGAGGGGGAGGTCTCCTTTTCATACCTAGCGAGCACTTATTAATAGCCTTGTTATAGAATATTAAACTTCATAAACTACTATAATGTATACCTCTTGCATTACTTGTATAAGGCAACACATTAATATAGTTATTTACGGTTTATTTCATTCCATAAGCCTAGTACATTATGAATCAAACATAAATAGTAAAGACTTGCAACTACCTCTGGATCAGACCGTGTCATTTGTAAACTAAATATCAAGGACATAAATTGAACGATGCGAATATTAAACGGATAGAGGGTTTTTTATTAGCAATAATTCCACATTTCAGTGTTTCTCTAGAGGAATAAATTAAGAATAATTCTGAAGAATTTAATTTTTTTAGTTTTAGATTGATTTATTTTCGTGTACCATTGTTAACTGCAATATGACTATTAGATAAATTCAACAATTTGGTTAATATTCTTTTTTTTTATCACTCTTACTGATATCTCTGGTGTTAATTGGACACATTTTCATCCCAGATTAATTGCAGATTCTATTAGCGGAATTACTAATAAGGTAAATTATTTTATACTTTTTGCAGACGACCAAGTTCTAATATCTAGTTCAGAAGATGGTCTACAGAAATCGCTCTTTCGGTAAAATAACATTATACAGAAATATAATTTCAAAATATCAATAAGTAAAACGAAAATCCTAGCTATTAAGGGATCAGATACCGTAAGAGCTAAAATAATTCTGGAGGGGAAACTCATTGACAAGTGAACCATTTTATATACCCGGGTTATGAAATCTCCTATTTTAAAAATGAAGATCTATTTAACAAACTTAATAAATTTAATTATATATGTGGAACAATCAAAAGGATATTTAAAAGCACAAGAAAAGACACAAAACTAAAATTTTATAAAGTAGTGGCAGTCCCCTTGCTATTGTATGGTAGTGAATTTTGGGTTTTAACACAAAGAGAAGTGAAGATCATAGAAGCAGCTGAAATGAGATTTCTGAGAAGTGTGGCTGGTTGCAAACTTCTAGATAAGAGATGAAGTGAAGATATTAGAAATGAGCTAAATATCTTTAAATTCTTAGATAGAATAAAATAATCTAGAAAAAATGGAAAGAACATGTTCAAAGAATGGAAGATGATCGCATTCCCAAACTTATACTTAAATACAAACCAAAAGGACGCAGGAATGTTGGTAGACCGAAGAAGAGATGGATCCAACTTTTGAATGTGAATATATGAGATCGGAACAAGCCGCATGGGCTTAATCCGTGATTGATGATGATGATGATGACTATCCCTACTGAAATATTACACGATCAAATTTTCTGATTCTATAAGATAATTTTCCAAAAGTGTATTTTTTTAATCTAATATTAGTGGCAGAACTTGTCATATTCCAAACCTGTAAAAACGCGTAACATTTTATCAATTTGTTTTTTAATTCGTTTTATTTTACAAACTCTTTTGTTAAAACATACTTTGATCTTCCCTAGTCGTAAATGTAATAATATGAATTGCATTCTAATATTCTATATACCTTAAATGTGTCCTGTAATTGTTAACTGCAAGCTATCGTCAGTCTGTCACTGAAAACGTATAAAATTACTGTACACAATATAATAATTGATGGAATAAAAATTTCTCTTAGATTCTACGTTATCGGTATACAAACTAACAAAAAAGTAAGTAAAGTGATCCCACTACAGGCCTCAGGAGGCCCTTGGGGTAGTAGGAGGTTAAGGCTCCCACTTTTTCTTGACAATCGGCACTTGATGTCAGCCGGGTTGTCAGCCCTGCGTGACGGCCGCCTTTACCCCAGAACAAGCGTCTGGTACTCATTTCAGTTAGAGGCTGAGTCGACCCCAGGGCCATACTGCCGCCAGAAGGTTTGGGTCAGTTTAAAAATCCTGACCCACCGGGACTCGAACCCTCGACCTTCCGGCTTGTAGCGCAGTGCCTTAACCATTACGCTACGGCGTGCCCCTAACAAAAAAGTATTGAACACATTTTCTTGTAAAGTCATTATTTTTCCCGCTAGTGTCCCGTGACTGACTGACTTTTTGTTCTATCATATATATGCTAATATGCATGGTGCAGTTAGTTGCTTGCTGCACTCCTTTGAGGATTAACATAAACATGGTTTAGAAAATCTGGTAGACTGTTCAGCTCAGCTGTTCCATAAAATAATTACTGACCCTTTTTCTGTGTCAATTTGAGCTAAAATACAGTTAGCGGAAGCATTTAAATATATTGAGGAAAAAAGGTTGCAGTAAACGAAACAGCCATACTTATTGATTTCTCAGAAAATTATACCTACAAAGAACAAAATGAGATCCAGGCAGTTCATTGGAAAAATTAGCATAGGACCTATCTCAATATTAACTGCTGTTGATAGTTTAGATGGAAGGTGACAAAAGTTCAGAAGAAATACTTTGTTCTAGTGTCAGGTTATGTGACACATAGCAAGTGTTTTTTTTAACTATAGTGATTTCTTCCAAAACTTGAGGTGATAAAAAATTTCAGTTGGAGCAGCAGGTAATAGAAATAGGCATATGCAGTTAGCAATGTAACACTGCTTACTCGCATATTTGGATTTTGATATAACATGGAATTTCTTTGAATCGTATCATGGAAAGGGAGCTATAGATGCGATTGGCGGCCATGTAAAACGGATGGCACAGATGTATGAAACATCGGGAAAGAAGATACAAAATGATGCAGAATTATGTAATGTGAGCTGTAAAACAAACTAAATAACTGAAGTCACAAAATTATATAGAAGAAGGAAAGATTTTTTAGAAAAACAATTTGAATAACTTGCATCTATCACAGACTCATTGCGTATACAACGTGGAAGTGTTGGACCCTATGTTATAGAGTATGCACAACTGTCAATCAGCGCAACAAATTCGTTTCGTAAGTTCGTGTGTTAAAAAACTGAATGGCGTGACAGGCCTAGAAAGCCCTTGGCTGCTAATCTCACATCCACGTATATCCACAGAGGTGGACAATCATCTAACCAACATATAGCGTGACATGTGGTGAGCATGTCGGATCTCCAGCCGTTATAGTTGGTTTTCTCTACCGCAATCGCTAAATGTTGTAGCTGCTCAAATTCTTTATGATTCTGGGCGGGCACCAATCCCATTCTGGCCGAAATTCCATGAGAAAATGTCTTCTCTCATGGGGCTCGAATCAGTGCTCTCTATTGAGACATCTTGATTCAAACCATTCGGTTACAGCGTGGGACTTGATGCGTGACAGGAAACATTATTTTTATTAATGTGTCAAGTCAGGTCAAGTTACGGCGAAGGCTAGAGAGAGGAATGTTTGTATAAGCGATCTCATATATATATATCGATGTTATGATGTGAGTCATCAGAACTCGGGCTAATTGGAGTTATGTTTTTATGGTTGTTTAAAAGTAGAATTCAGTACGTCAGCAATTGTTTACTAACCACAGCTTACTAATGCGATTTACGATAATTTGTTTTGAAAGTACATGCATTCTGTTAAATAACTAAATTATTAAGAATGTGTATACATTCTAGGGGGATTACATTTTTATTTCAGTGGTGTAATCTAGAAATCAAAAATATTAAATCTTACATCAGGTAAACTGTAATAAACTCCACTCCAAGCGCGACAGGCCTAGAAGTCCCTTGGTCTACCAACCGGCTGCTGGCCTCACGTCCACATGTGTTAATCATAGAGGTACACGATCATAAGCCTGTGTAGGGGTGATATGTGGTCAGCATGTCGGGTCACGCGCCCAGCCGTTATAATTGGTCTTATCAACCTGGAGTCGTTACTTATTGTAGCTACCCAAATGCCTCACGATGCTGGATGGGCATCTTTCCCATACTGGCCGAAATTCCATGAGGAAAATATGTCTTCCTCCATGGGGAATCGAACCAGCGCAAGTCCCACAGCTCTGCGCCATGGCTTCTTGCCTTAACCACTCGGCTATGGCGCCGGACTAAATTGTAATCAGTTACTTTATATATATATATATATATATATATATGCATACAATTTTAATAGGTATATTTAACAATAGAGAAGGCACTTTGTTATTAAGTATTTAATAGTTTCGTTATTTTTATAATTTAAAATGGTACGGCAAGCGAGTTAATTTAATTACACAATTGATTTAAATTAATATTTTTTTACAGCAAAATTAAATTTAACAATTTTCGTAGAATTGATAAAGTAATTGCAGTTCTTTAATAAACTCTGTTACTGAAGTTGTTTTTCTACTTTCATAGTATTTTGTTACAATTGTGTAATATTTGCATTTTGAAATTCTAAATAAAATTCAGATATGTCAGTCAGTCACAAAATAATGTCAGTCAGTCGCACATCACATATTAGGTCATAACTTCGGTATTAATTGTGAATTAGTTTTATTTTTTTTATTTAAAATGTAACTTGAAATGTGCCCTCCAAACAGTATAATGGAAAATTGAATTAATAATCACATTTCAGAGAATGATGTTGATGAACATGCTAAGCTGCATGATGAGTTGATATTTATGTCAGTTAGTCACACATAATTTGATAGATAATAAATAGCATTGCTTTTCTTCAGAAGTTATATGTTTATGTACAATCTTGATCAGACACTTTTCCTCTATCATATCACGTATATAACACGTCTAATTTCAACCAATTGTAATATTTATGAACATTTTGCAGCAAAAGTCAGTCAGTCACATATGGAATTGCTCTATCATTAAATACAAAATAACGATAATTCCATTTAATTAACTTGGAGCATATGATAATGATGGTCAGATGATGTTCGGGGACCATTTGGACCTTAAATTTTCCTATTATTTTGTCTTACAGGTTAGGAAAAAACCACGAAACAATCACCCAGTAAACTAGTCCCGGTCGTAGATCGAACCCGGTTCCATGCCTCTCTTTCATTCCCCATGCGTGTCACATGTCCTAACCACCGCAATCTATAGGATTTAATTATTCTTATTATATCTGGTTTATCATAAAGATTAGGTAGCTCACTGTTTTTAAGTCTTCTCCATTTGCCTGTCTGTTCATCCCTCTTTGGTCCAAAAAAAAAAACGTTTCCTATTCTCAAATACTCGTAATATTTTTATTCTCTCTTGAAGAAAGTGAAGTACATGTTTCGCATCGATATTCCATAGTAATTCCGCCCCAGGGCAAGCCTCTCACTGCAATAATAGCATTTTCGTGCTATACTTTGCAGCTTTACTAGGAAATTATAGGTGTGGTAACTTCTCGTTGCTATTCACACAGGTGAAGGATGATGATAATGATAAGGGTGATGATGATGATGATGATGATGGCCGGATGATTTTAGTGGACCGTTGGGCCCTAAGCTTCCTGACATTTGTCTTACAGGTGAGGAAGTACTCCGAAAAAAAACTCACAGAGGAGCCTGTCACGACTGGGAAACAAACCCGGGCCCGCTACGTGACAAGGCAGCACGCTACCTAGAGACCACTTTATATTCCGGGAACAACGCTACAAATGCAAAATTGTTATAAATAAAATAATAAGGTAACTGTAATGTTGTTTGTTGCAAAACAAAGTTAAACTCAACAAGTTTCATGGTGACAACAATTAAATTACGTAAATTATCATGTTTATTTTGATTTAGTTTATTGCAGACAACAAAGAGATTATGTAATTTCTCAGGTTTATTTTTAATTCAAGTTTTATGGTGACAACAATGGAATTACGTAAATTCTCACGTTTATTAGATTTGTTGTTTATTTTGACGTGTTCCAACACGATGGAGCTCCCCCACATTATGAAAGGAAACTATGCACAGGATTTTTAAGCCGTAAAAAGTAATTAAATTACTGTAACCGCTTTGACCCCATGGATCTCGAAAGTAGAAGACACATGCGGAAATTTAGAAGTTTCCATAAAACTTGTTGAGTTTGTCTACGTTTTGCAGTTTTGAACAAACTGTATTGCAATAAATTTGTTACGTTCTGTTCTATAACAGTTTGTTATTGGTAGTGTTGATCCCAGACACTCTGTATAAATAGTTTGTACTTCAGTTAAATATTACAATATTCTTTTATTCTAGGATTACTGTTATTTTTGCCATAATGATGGAAATGACATTGGGTTTTTCTGCGCGGAGAAGTGTAAAACAAGATGTTAGGGTTGTTAAAGGGCATTTAACAGGAAGAGGAGAATTCCCATATGTTGTTGCTCTGCAGATGGATCATAAACACGAATGATTAGATTGGTCGGAGACTTCAAAGTGCACTGGGAGTACACTGACTGAATACTGGATTCTCACAGCTGGACACTGCTGTGCCCCAGTACATTAACTTCAGTTGATTGAGTACAAAGCAGGAGAAATCGATGTAAATCCTGGACAATTTAAAAATATTTGTCGAATTGTACTCCATCCTGATTACGGTATGGCTCGGTATTTGAAGACCTATAAAATATATATAAAATACCTTTAAAAGACCTAAAAACTGAAAATAAGCGTAAAAAGTGTTGATATTGCTAATGAGACAATAAAGACAACCTCGCTGCCTTCACTATCTGCTCGAGATAATTTTCACAAAGTGGCAATTTCTTAGAAAATTTGAAGTCGAAATACAATAGTTCACGCGGTCAGTAGACTGGTGGTTATAAATATAATTCTTTTTTGAGGGGTTAATAGTTTCTCGCGGAACAAATCTGCCCTCGAGCAGATGGATGGATATCCATCCATAGTAATTCTGCCCGAAGACAGGTCCTTCACTGCAATCATAGCATTTTCATGCTATGCTTGCAGTTTTACTAGGGAATTGTAGGTGTGGTAGCTTCCCGTTGCTTTCCACACCGGTGAAGGATGATGATGATGATAATGATAAGGATGATGATGATGCCCGTATGATTTTGGGGACCGTGTAATGTAAAACATGTGTTACACAAGAGAGGATTAGAGTATAGGATATTGTTAAACACAGAAATTGTGTGACGGGTTTACAACTACTATTGGAGACGGGTCAATTCACTGCTCATCCCAACACATGTCGGAAGAGGGTCACTACTTACAAAAAAAAAATGGTTAATCTCAAATCTAAGAAAGTGGCCATTTACACAATGCCGGCCAGAAATAATTAGAACCCCTCTAAGTTTGTGAGGGGGTGGAATACACATTCACAGTGTATGAGAAGAATCTTGGCTTTTTGTATTTTGTGTGTGTCCAGGACAGACGCACATTTACTGAATAAAACTGCACTTTGTTTTGTTACTAACTTCATCTTTTAATTCTTCAAGACTTCAACGTAACCTGAATCACCATAATTACCTATCATACCATAATTAATCTTCCAATCTGCCGAATTAATATATACACAATTATCCTTTTCCACCAACCAAACGCTACCGTACCCACATTACACAACAACCGTTCGGGCCATAAAGTTTTCCTGACATTTGTCTTACAGGTGAGGAAAAACCCCGATAAAAACCTCACCCAGAAAAACTGCCCCGACCGGGGATTGAACCCGTAACAAGGCAGCACGCTACCTCGAGACCACAGCGGTGGACTATATATATATATATATATATATATATATATATATATATTCCTAAAATAATTATTCGCATACTGCTACAAAAATTTGTGAGCTTTTGGTTTTTATTTATACTTTTTTTAGACACACTTCTGGCATAGACTTCCAAAGCTACATAAACGATAAAATTACACCTCCAAACTTATTACTTGTTCAAAAGGAAACCAGGCTACATTATGACAAGACAAAATTTTATCCTTCAATATATCCAATGTTCATAATAGATTTCAACTGCCTTTGTCAAATATTTTATGTAAGAAGTGTTGCTATAGAAAGCTGTGTGACTTTATCTATCATATTTTTAAGACACTTTGAGTTAGTTTTTTCATGGGTTCGTTAATTTATTTATTTATTTGTTCATGTTACGTTATTATGTAACACTAGACATTTTGTAACATTGGATATATTATTTTTTTATTGAATCTCCAACAATATGAACCCTATTTCACCAAACGGTATGTAAGGGTTTTAGTTACAATACAATTAATTATTTACCGTAATTTAGAGTATGGTTAATTTCTAACCTAACCTAACCTAACCTAACCTAATAATGGGCAGAAGAAAATGCAATGACATTCAACCTTAATAAAACGACTTACCAAGTATTTCACTGTGTCATCAAGCCCCAAAATTTAATCTCTTACTGAACAATCAACCAATTTCACAGTCTCATGATTCTAAATACCTAGGTATAATTTTTTATAACAAACTAACCTGGAAAGAACAAATAGACAACATAATCACAAAATCTCAAAAACGCCTTTCTGTACTTAAACGTCTAACTGGAAGCACTTGGGGTAGTGCGACTTCAACCTTGAACATTACCTATAAAATGTACATTAAGCCAATGATGATTTACTGTTGCGAACCACTCATCACATCTTCTTCTCAACAGCTTATGAAACTACAGAAACTACAAAATCAAATCCTTCGGCTCATTACAGGTGCAATCAAGACGACTCCAATAGACGCGTTGCTGCTTTTTACACAGAACCTAGACATCAAAACAGACATTGAGATGGCATCCATGAACCTCTATGAAAAATTGATCAGACTCCCAGATGATAATTACTGGTCCAATTATCACAACAATGATAGAAAATTGAAAACTCAACAAGGCTTTCTGCAACATGCTATAGAGCTACAAAGTAAATATCACCTACAAAATAACCCAGAAAAACTACCTGTACAAGATAACCCTCTAAATCTCTACATCCCTACGCACAGTCTAGACCTCCGTCTGCTGTATTAACCCCAACAGAATGGGTACCTCTTCCGCTCTGCTGACCGTTGAGGAGTTTCTTCTTGTTACCCCGGGGATGGGTCTTCATATTTGCCCCTTGAAGAATGGGTGCCTCTTCCGCGTAGTTGTACTATCCGTTGAAGTCTTCACCCGTATCCCTTGGCAGGGGTTCTCGTTATACCCCTAGAGACTGGGTCCTTGACAGAACTTTGTCACTAGTAATTTGTATTCATCCCCGCAACGAGAACGCGCCTGTCAAGAGTTACGAGAATTTGCCCCCTATAAGCGAAGGACCGGGTTAATAGCCTTGTATATTTCCAAGACTAAAGATTATTATTATTATTATTATTATTATTATTATTATTATTATTATTATTATTATTATTATTCGATGAGAAACTCAGCTCAGGTTTTATAAAATTATGGCTGTTCCTGTTCTTTTATATGGATCTAAATCTTGGGCACTTACAAAAAAGATATCTCACACATTCAAGCCACTGAAATGAAATTATTAACATCTGTAAAAGGATGTACACGAATGGATAGATTACACAATGAATCAATAAGAAATGAACTGGAAATATTTTCAATACTCGATAAACTAGAAGAGCACAAATACCGATGGAAAGAACATTTAGACAGAATGGACAATACAAGATTACCCAAAACGATCAACACCTACAAACCGCATGGAAAAAGATCTTTGGAACGGCCAAGGAAATGTTGGACTTGAGACAGGAACAGGTTGCATAGACCTAATTCTGGAAAGGAAGAAGAGGAATGAATTATAATTACACTGACTATTTAACTCATGCCCCAAATGGGAATCAATGACCAATCACGTTACAATGATTTTTGATTTACAACCAATCACAGTCGTGTTTCGCCTAGAATTTACCAGCTAAAGTTAATCATAATAAAGAAAGCACCTCCTTTTTAACATTCTGAACAGGTCATAGCATTATTTCGCAGTGACTGACTCTCTAAAAAATACGGCTACGGGATTGTATATATAGTTCATGAATGTCAACACATACCGCATGTGGGAGTTAATATAAAAATATTTGTAGCAATTGATTATACCATCAAAAAAAGAAACCACTGTTTGTACTTTCTTAAATGTATTTTTTCCCCAGAAACATATAATTGCATATTTACATCATAGGACTTCAGAAATGAATTAATATACAGTTTGATGTATTTCATTTTTTCTCCACTAGAGTGCATTCTTACAATATTGCCTTCCTTTGGCAAAAAATAATATGATCTGGTTGCAGTGAAACAAAAGAAGCAAATGAAGCGTACCGATCGTTTCTCATTTGTTTTCAAACATCGCCGTTTATATTAAATATATAAATATTTTAAAATAAGTATATTTAAATAATGATTTGTGAGTAAACAGCTTAATTTTATTCGTTAAATAGTCCTAACAAATACCACTCTTGATTTCCAAATTCTCTAGATAAATATACTCCTCACTTCGTGAGTTGTGAATTTATCGATAATTTGGATATCACGCGTGGCATTACTTATGAAAAATTACAAGTTTTACTATATAATCATAAACATCAGAGTATGGAACTAGGGTCTTCTTCTTCTTAAACTTAATTTGTAGGATTTTCATCCTGTTTATTTCCAAAATCACTCCTCGGAGGAAGATGTACTGTATGTGCATTCACTGTCTATCCATCTCTTGGCTGGTCTTCCTCTTGTTCTTCTCCCGTCCATTGGTCTATCTTCTTTTGCTCTTTTTTGCAAGCTGGTTTTCTTCCATTCTTTCTATATGACCCTTCCAATATTTTCGTCTATCTATAATAAATTTGGTTATGTCTTGAATATGGCATTTGTCTCTAATTTCTATGTTGTGTATTTTATCAAATAATGTTTTCCCCTGAATAGTTCTTAAGATTTTCATTTCGCATGTGCTTATTATTTGTTTAGTTTTTGTTGTATCAGCCCTAGTTTCTGGTCCATATACGACAACTGGTCGAACTATCGTTTTGTATATGCGGGTTTTGCTTTCTATTGACATATGTTTGTTGCGCCAAATTAAATCTTTCATATACCCTGATATTTGTGCTGCTTTATCAGCTTGTTTCTTTACTTCTTTTATTAAATTTTTAGTGTCTGTTATTAATACACCTAAATAATTAAATTCTGACACTTGTTCTATAACTTTTCTTTCCACTTCTAATTTGCATCTTACTGGTTCTTTTGATATTGTTAAGCATTTTGTCTTATTTGTGTTAATTTCCATATTGTATTTTCTGGCATTTATATTAAATTGATGTAAAGATCTTTGTAAATTATCTTCAGATTCTGAAAGGAGAACGACATCATCTGCGTAACATATTAAGTGAAATCTAGTGTTTCCCATTTTATAACCCAAACATGGTGGTATGTTTTCAATAATTTTATCCATTATAATATTAAATAAGAATGGACTTAGAGTCACCTTGCCTGATGCCCTTTGTGAGGGTTATTTCTTCAGTTTGCTGTTCTTTTACTTTGATTACTGTTTTGCAGCGTGTGTTAATTGATATTATTGCTCAAATCAGTTCACTAGGAATTTCATTCTCTCTCAAGATATGCACAACATCTTCAAGCTGCACTCTATCAAAAGCTTTCTTCATATCTATGAAACATAAGAATACTGGTTTATTGAATTCCCATGATTTTTCCACAATTTGGTTGTACAAACAATATTGGCAATGACGCTGTATTTTTATGTTTACCTTATTTAAAATTTATACACGGATACCATATCTAATAACGATTAAAAAGTTTGAGTATAAAGAAATCCAAAAATCAGAATTAGTGCCTATCATATTTAGTATTTTTTTACACTGTGGAATTGAAAGGAAGGCAAATTCACAAGTCAACAAGAAAAATTTACAATACTGTTATTGGGTAATACCATTAAAGCATCATGGAAAATTGGAAAATCTAAATTCCTATTTGCTGGGCAATATTCCTTGATTGAAACATATACATCCACTGTAAATAATGGTACGGCATTAGTTTAACGATTTCAATGATAAATCTATGTTCAACAGAAAACTCTGTAACGTACCTAATTCTGCCTAAAACTACTGAACGTTTAATGCATTCAGTTTAATCCTTCAAATACATTTACACACTTTTTTTTTTTCCAGTGTTGACAAACACGACAAAACAATTTAACCAATGAGCATGATACTAATTGATGATCAGTAATTGTAATTGCCTCTGTTATTAAACTGTTAGCATTACGACGAACTTCACACACCATCTAAAGTTTCATTTGTATTCTCTTTATTGTTCTAATTTTTTGTTCAAAGCTATCAATTTAATCACGTGAAACCATTCTTAATTTTACAACGAGTAATAAACTGTTAGTAAAATAAAATATATACACGATGTATTCAATTAAATAAAGTGAAACGAATTCGACAATTATTTTATAAAACTAAAATGGCGTAGCGGTCCTGTGTTGGGACTTAGCCTCTCCTTTGTTAGGAGTTACTACACGAAGACAATTTAAAAACAAGCTCGACAGGCCTAGAAGGCCCTTGGCCTACCAGCCGGCTGCTGGCCTCACGTCCACATGTATTAATCACAGAGGTAGACGATCATAAGCCAGTGTAGGGGTGACATATAGTCAGCATGTCGGGTCCGCCATCCGTTATAGCTGGTTTTCTCAACCTGAAGCCGCTACTTATTGTAGTTACCCAAATTCCTCATGATGCTGGGTGGGTACCGGTTCCATACTAACCGAAATTCCATGAGAAAATTTCTTCCCACATGGGGACTCGAACCAGCGCAAGTCCCGTATCTCTGCGCCAAGCATCTTGCCATAACCACTGGGCTACGGCGCGGGACCCAAGACAATTTAGGTACTCTATATTTCCCTAATGCCAGGTTGAAAGACTAGCTATAATGACTGGGGGACCCGATATGCTGACCACATGTCACCCATACACTGGCTGAATGATCGTATACCTTTGTGATTAAGACATGTGGATGTGGGGCCAGCAGTCGACTGGTAGGCCAAGGGCATTGTGGGCGTTTTGCGCAATGCACTCATTTCCCTAAAGGTGTCATCAATGGCATGCGGTCAACATACTTACCAATGAGACATCTAGCAGGCAATCAAGGCATTAGCCCCTACTAGGATGACGGAGATCGATAGAATTAGCTTGGAAACTTATTTATTCAGACTTAAGGATCTTTTAGGAGCCTGAAAATCCTTAGACTCGGGAGTACTTGTTCCTTGGACTTTTCCATCCTAGAAATCCATGGACCTTCAGGACCTAAGACAAGGAACATTACCACTAGACCACCGCGGTCGACTAATATTCTATTAACTGAATTAAATCTCTCACTTTATAGGTACTTTTACGTGCCACAAGCCATCCGGGCCTTAGGGTTGCACGACCTGTCGGGAGAGAGGTTTTAAAATATGGATAACACACATCTTTTTGGACACACAAGGATACTGAGGACCTCCCCGAATGAGTGACCAGCTCAATATCAGAGTCTCCTCCGAGACAACACAATATTAAGGCGAAACACACCATTCACACAACTATTCATATTAACGTGGCGAATATGGAAATTATGATTATGTGGCCAGATGATGTTCGGAGATTATTTGACCTTAAATGTTTCTTGACATTTATCTTATAGCTGAGGAAAAGTCCCGAAAAATTATCATCCAGGAAACTTGCTCGGGCCGGGCATCCAACCTCGGGTCCGCTGCGTACAAGACAGCGAAGCTACACCGAGATCACAGCGGTAGACCAATTATTCAGATTTCTGTTTATTTAATCCAATGAAAAGTTTTAATCAATCACAATTAATAATTATTCAACTCTTCAGTTATTTCATGGCCTATGTATTTGTGATCAATCTCTTTCGTAGTCATGGGCCATTCTGTTTCCTAGATAGATGGAGCGCCATAATTTCTTCCCCTAAGCAGATCGAGGGCCACCAATATATTTAGAATTTTGGTTATTATTATTACTATTATTATTATTATTATTATTATTATTATTACTATTATTATTATTATTATTATTATTATTATTAGTAGTAGTAGTAGTAGTAGTAGTAGTAGTAGTAGTAGTAGTATTGTATTACACCTATTAGTATTATAATTATGACTTCTTAATAACAGAGATAAATTATTAATACAGAACAAACTGGAAAGAACACTTGGCAAGCATGACTGAGAAGAGAATACCAAAAGCAGCATTAAACTATTCACCACGAGGAAGAAGAAGCTTGGGAAGATCAAGGAAAAGATGGAAAGACCACCAATTTGGAGCCGGAACAGGCTAGTAAATAAGCCCAAACCGTGAACAAGAAGAAGAAGAAGATAAATTACTACACAAGATTGTAGGTGAAGTTCAGGTTGGAATAAATATAAACGTTCGAATTAAGAAAATTATGAAAGTTGAAAGAAATATGTTATAAACAATTGAATAAATATGATTAAGATGTACGGACATCAAGAGGATGCCATCTGATGGAATCCCTAAGAAGAACTTGGAATGGAGAATATAAGGAAAAAGAGAGACGGATGGATGGAGTCAGAAGTATGATTGAACTGGGACTTACAGTTACAAAAGGATAAGACGAATTTCTTGAGGATGACGAAAAACATTGTATATTAGTCATTCAAAATATCTTTGCAGGCGGAAGAATTACGAAGCTCTGTTTGTTGCTACACGTGACGTCATATAAGGTAGTGTATACTGTCAGCGTCCTACGTCCCATTGCCCTTTGCACTCATAGATAGCAGTGTCACGTGTTCTATTCCTGCATAAACACGACTGCAGTGCCCTCCTTAAACAACTGCACTTATTCCTTAAACGGGTAATAGTAAATAAATTCCGAAATAAACAAAAAATATTATTAGAGTTAAATATACTAATACAATATTTAAAGTTTACACTTTAAACATATCCCGACAATATTTCAAATAGGCTTATATTTGCAATACAAATGCAAACATGTAATTTATAAATATTTAGCATTGGTTTAGTAAAAGCAATGGCAGTGTGACAGGGGTAGGAATGTCTACTTCCAAATAAAACCCCAGTCTACGCGTATATTTTTCTCTTCAAATATTGAATAATTATTTTTACAATCTAAGAAACAAAATTGTTAATGTTTCAATTAAATTTTAATAAATTTAACAATACTATATTTCCGACAAAATACAGATTGGTTAAATGCAATTTAAGTTAAAATAATTTAATTTAATTTGTCAATTTTATTTATATTATATTTTATTTATTTTACAACGTAACAGATTACTGCCTTCGACGAATAGTCTCGGGGCAGGGAGGTAGATTCGAGAACCGTACAAGATACAGTATTTTTTATATATATTCTTAGATCAATTTCTCCTTTTAAGGTACTTTTACGTGTCACAAGCCACATGGGCTTTATAATGGCATTTCTTTTTTTTTTTTACAACTCGAAGATTGTGACACTCTTTTTACAGACTTAAATATTATTTTCACTCAAAGACTTTAACGTATTCATAATTCTTGCGCAAGTTTTGTTTGTGGTATTCGCAAATTTTACCTGGAACAATTATTGTAGCTTCGTCTAAAGGTACGTACACACTTGCGCGCCGCGCGGCGCGCGCGCCCCGGCGCACCATGTTCGTCAGATTTGGACGGGATTTTAAGGTGCGCGCGCGTCTCTCACCACGATCCACTCATTGTCGGTTTTTTCCACAAACACTTTGATGGTTCGCTGTTTAGATTTGGACGGGTACCTGAGAGGTTCGTTGTTTTCGGTGCGCACCTATTATTTGAGTATGGACTGGTCAGTGGAAAACATGTTAAAACTTATTGATATTTATAGAAGCAAGCAATTATTGTGGGATCCTCAACATAAGGATCATTTTTAAAAATCATTGAAAGGAGATGCCTGTTTTTTTTTTCAATGTGTTTTTTTTTCATATGTACTGTAATTGTATGAATAAATTAGAATTATTTAGAAAATATTATTTATTTAAGACGTTATTTTCATAATATTATGCATGAAGTATCACAAAACAATACAATATATAAACACATTTATTACTAATTATTTATTTATTTCTTCAAAGACTCCAAAGAGCAAGATTGCTCATGTTAAGGGGCAATATACAAAAAAATAATGGTCATAAAACAATTAACAATAAAAACTAGAAAACAAATTCAGGCATAAGTTTAAATAATACAAACTACTAAAGTAAGTAAAGTAAAGTAAAGTGATCCCACAACAGACCCGGAGGCCCTTGGGGTAGTAGGAGGTTAGGGCTCCCACTTTTTCTAGACAATCGGCACTTTATGTCAGCCGGGTTGTCAGCCCTGCGTGACGGCCGCCTTTACCCCCAGAACAAGCGTCTGGTACTCATTTCCGTTAGAGGCTGAGTCGACCCCAGGGCCATAGTGCCGCCAGAGGGTTTGGGTCAGTTTAAAAATCCTGACCCCAACGGGACTTGAACCCTCGATCCTCCGGCTTGTAGCTCAGTGCCTTAACCACTACGCTACGGCGTGCCCACTACTATAGAAGCACAATATATATATATATATATATATATACACATATAAATACAATATTTAAACAGGATAATATTAATAATAATAAAATTAACAAAATTAACTAAGAAAGCAATGAGAAAAAATATTTTTTAATACAATTAGAAAAATGTTTAACATTCGTGAAATGTTGATATTCAATAGGTAAGTTATTGTAATGTTCGATTAATGCATAACGAATCCCTTTTATACCTTTTTTTTGAGAAACTAGTATCTTGTGCAATAAAGTACAACCTCTAGTATAATAATCATGTACATCTTTATTAAAAATTAAGGTCATGTTATGGTGAGATATATTCTTAATAATTTTATATATATATTTTAAACATATATATACAAATCATATATTTTTTTTAATTCCTTTAATGCTATATTATTTGAAAAACTATAAATAAAGTTATAAGATGTAATAAGTAATAAGCGTGACCAGACGTCCCGATTTTGGCGGAACAGTCCAGATTTTTAACAATTTGTCCCGCGTCCCGCGGCATTTTAAAAAAAAAGTTCCTATTTTTGGGAAAGAATGCAGGACAAGCGGGAGAACGGAAAGGGAATAGACATGGTTGGTTACGCCTGCTCTGCAAAATGTCTACTGAAGGTTTGTGGGTTTCCTATGGATCGCAGGAGGTTCGTTGAAATTAATCATTTCGACGAACATAACACGCGCCGCGTGATCGTAGAACTGTCCATTCCTTATCCCTTCTCTATAAAATACTTCACACATCATCGCCTAATTATTTATCACGCCTCTTCACCAGACTATCCGACACACATAATCTTGACACTCGATCCCATCAGCATATTGTCCTTTATATCACTCGTCACCACACAGTATATTATTCATTATCTTTTACGATCTCACTTGACATAACATTGAATTCCCTTCCGCCCTATGTCAGAGACTGTCACACTATAACATCCTTCAAAAAAAAAAAAAAAAAAAGGAAATAATTAATTAATAAGAAACTAACTTATACACTGCAATGATATTATTCATTTAACAATTAGTAAATTAAATTATTTATAAAAATAATATTAAGATTAACAAATATTTTCATTTGTTTTGTTTTAAATATTTTATAATCGTAAAATAAGTTAGCTATATCTCATTACTTTTTCTTTGTTTTTATATACATTCGACAGGGACAATTTAATATGTTTTGTTTGTATACATTTTATTATTAGTTTTAGTCTTAATTTTAACTAACATTTACTGGTTGCATTATAGATCGTAATGTGATAAATATTATCTTTGTGATAAAATTTTATTTAGTATTTAATATTAGAATTAATTGAGATTGTTATATTCTGATGTAATATATGTTTGTCCTGGTGAGTGGAAGAGAAGGCTACTTGCCTTAACTCCATCAGGCTAAATAAATATAAATAAATATAAAAGATATGGAAGAGCTCCTTTGGCAAGTGTTCATCTCAATTCCAGAGTCACCTTCCAAACAACACAAAACACACAGCACACTAATATATTTATACACTATTATGTCCAAAGTGTCCACCGCTGTGGTCCACCGAGGTATCGCGCAGCCTTGTCACCGCTGTGGTCCACCGAGGTATCGCGCAGCCTTGTCACGCAGCGGGTCCGGGTTCGATCCCCGGTCGAGGGTGAGGTTTTTTATCGGGGTTTTTCCTCACCTGTAAGACAAATGTCAGGAAAACTTTAAGGCCCAAACGGTCCCCGAAATCATATGGTCATCATCATCATCATCCTTATCATTATCATCACCATCATCCTTCACCGGTGTGGAAAGCAACGGGAAGCTACCACACCTAAAATTCCCTAGTAAAGCTGCAAAGCATAGCATGAAAATGCTATACTTGCAGTGAAAGACCTGCCCTCGGGCAGAATTACTATGGATGGATGGATGTCCAAAGTGCGGTAGTTATGAAGATGATATATTTACAGAGTAATTCAAAACGTCTCTTGACATTTTCCTCATATCGTTAATTTAGGCATTTTCGTTTTTGATTATTGGGAACTATGCTAACATCAGAGGAAAGATTAGCTGTTGTTTTCGTTCGTATACGAGGATTGACGTACGCGCAGGTCCGAGAAGAATTCACCAGAAATTTCAGAAAACCACGTCCTAGCAGGTAAGCTTTTAGAGATGTAGTACTGAAAATGAAACAGACGGGGTTTGTTATTGATGAGGCACGTAGAGGGAGGGCGGCTATAACAACAGAAGACGTGCAAATCATACAGGATGCCATTTCACGAAGTCCCGGTGCATCAACCAGAAGACTTAGCAGAGAGTTGGGTATATCCCAAAGCACTGTTTGGCGTACTTTGCGCTTCAAACTGAACAAACGCCCTTATAACATCCAGATAATGCACAAAACTATGTACCTCGACAAGTTATGTGAAATGACCTGTTAAATGCCACTGAAAATGAAGACCTCATGGAACATGTATTGTTCAATGATGAGGCAACATTCCATACATGTGAACATTTCAATAGGCATAATTGTAGGATTTTGGCAGGCAAACAGCTAAACGCCATACAAAGAGTTTCAGAGATATACACCAAAGGTAAATGTGTGGCTGGGAATAACAAAAACAAAAATTTACGGGCCGTTCATGATTGCGGAAACAACAGTAACTGGAAATACCTATCTTGACATATGAGAACAATACCTGGAACCTCAGCTGGCACAGGATGCTTTACAAGATACTGTGGCTTTCCAGCAAGATGATGTACCACCCCATTTTGCCATCATTGTTCGTGACCACCTCAACGGAGTTTTCATAGATAGGTGAATCGGTAGTGATTCATCGAGAATTTGGGCAGCCCGCTCTCCAGATCTGACACAACTAGACTTCTTTGTTTGAGATTTCGTTAAGTCCAAAGTGTATGAAGTGAAGATCAACACCTTACAGCAATTGACAAATCGAATAGCTGCAGCGGTACCTGCAATCACACCAGCTATGCTGGCATAAGTGTTTCGCTATACACAAGCAAGATGGAGTCTGTAACGTGACTTAGAGGGCCACCGCACTGAAATGTGCTGAGATTATCATTCAGTAGTCATTACTTTCCATATGCAATAATAAGTTTGGCATAAAACATTGGTTTGACGAAAATGTCAAGAGACTTTTGAATCAGCATGTATACTACGAAATAGTAACTATTTGGAACATTGGAGGCGTCAGTTGTTAATTAAAATCGTGATAGACTAGCATGCTAAATCAGGAAAGTGGTTTAACGTGGGAGGAATTCTGGACAAGAGAAGGACAAAAATAAAATACTCATTCGTAAACAAATATATAAACAAAGTAATTATTTGTACTTATCCATCCCTATCTATTTCTCTCTCTCTCTCTCTCTCTCTCTCCTCTCGCTCTCTCTCTCTCCTCTCTATGTTATATATATATATATATTATATCCAGAGTAATTCTGCCCGAAGGCAAGTCCTTCACTGCAATCATAGTATTTTCATGCTATGCTTGCAGCTTTACTAGGCAATTGTGTAGGTGGTGGTAGCTTCCCGTTGCTTTCCACAATATATATGTATATATATATATATATATATATATGCCATATTTGCCTTCATTGCCAAATGTCAAAAATATAGTTATAACTCTATATATATAGTTATAGCATATATATATATATATATATATATAGATGTTATAACTATATTTTTGACATTTGGCAATGGAGGCAAATATGACATCAAAAGAAAAATAAATCCCGACTCGAGCATTTATTTTTCTTTTCATGGCATTATATACAACCCAGTCCACCGCTGTGGTCTCGAGGTAGCGTGCTTCCTTGTCACGCAGCGGGCCCGGGTTCGATCCCCGGTCGGGACAGTTTTTCTGGGTGAGGTTTTTATCGGGGTTTTCCTCAGCTGTAAGACAAATGTCAGGAAAACGTTAAGGCTCAAACTGTCCCCGAAATCATATGGCCATCATAATCAGCCTTATCATCATCATCATCATCATCATCATCATCTTCTTCTTCTTCTTCACCAGTGTGGAAAGCAACGGGAAGCTACCACACCTACAATTCGCTAGTAAAGCTGCAAAGCATAGCATGAAAATGCTATGATTGTAGTGAAGGACGTGCCCTCGAACAGAATTACTATGGATGGATATACATCCCGTTCATACACGTGTGGGAATTAGGGCTCTCCCTATTGGAAGTGGTTCAACCTAGATAATTTAGTTTAAAATTTATTTACCCAAATGTGTCTACAAGTGATATGGGGTCGACATATCGCCTCTGTGAGATATACAGAGGTTAACTAAGGTATTATTTGGATGGACAACGGTCGGTACAATTTGCACAGAGGACACTTTATTCAGGCTTACAGTCCTTTTACGAGCCTGAAAATCTTCAGACCCAGAACCCACGGCTTAATGTCCTTCCCGGTGGACATGTCCCTTGGATTTTCCCATCCTAAATATTCATCAATCGCGGCCGAGTTTGAACCCGCGTCCCTCGCAATTAGAGGTAAGGGACTTAACCGCTAGTCTACCGCGGTCGACTTGCTACTTAGACTAACTATTTAATTTGGAATGTTATTGTATTGTTATTTATTGCTCTGTTTTTTATATCATTACTATATATTGATTTATTGGTACAGACTGTCAACAGCACGTACAGGTCACTGCCCGTGCAATCCATTTGTAATTATCAATGTATTGTACTGTTTTTTGATCTAATAAAATCCTACTACTGCTATTAATATCGCCTCACTATGATGGTTGTCCAGCGGCTCGCTTTGTTTCTCCGCAGCTGTTATATATAATTAAATACAAATATGCCGACTACCGCCACTGCAATAATTCCGTATGTTAATCATTGTCAAGCATTGTCGCGTGGCAGCCGCTTTTATATAAACGGATAACCATAGTAATACTTACTTAATACT
Organism: Diploptera punctata; assembly: GCA_030220185.1. Taxonomy (NCBI): domain Eukaryota; kingdom Metazoa; phylum Arthropoda; class Insecta; order Blattodea; family Blaberidae; genus Diploptera; species Diploptera punctata. Next base: position 1,513,529 of record JASPKZ010000423.1, on the reverse strand, counting down.
TAATACAGGCTTTCCACTTTACAGCAGTTTGCCTTTTGTTCCTGCTTTCCAGAGATTCCTATCTTCCCATGTCCATCTTCCATACCCCTCTTCATCATGGCATCATATATTCCCTCATACCATGCTCTTCTACTTCTCCCCTCCTCCTTCTGTCTGGTACCATCCAATCCAACACCTGTTTAGGCCACTGGTCTTCCGGCATCCGTTGTACATGTCCATACCATTGTAGAGCTCTCTTTGTTATCCTATTGATAACAGTCTCTTGTGCATCCATTTCTTGTCTGATATATGTATTTCGAATATGTTGTAGCCTGGATATTCTCATACTTCTCCGTAATCAACCCATTTCTGTCGCCAAGATTATTTTCTGCATCCTTTCATTTATTGTCCAGCTTTCTGATCCATATGTAAGTATACTTCCTATTATTGTCTGTATAATCCCTTTTTTTTCTGGTCAAATTTCTATTCCAAAAAGACCATTCAGGGATCTAATCGCCTTCCTTGCACAATTTACTCTGTTAATAATATAGTTTTCACAAGTACCAGATTTATCTATTATAGATCCAAGATATTTAAATTCTTCAACACGTTTAATTATCATATTATTTATTTGTAGGTCTTCTAAATTTCTTCCGATTACCATATATTCTGTTTTAATATAATTTATCTTCAGTCCACCTACCTCAAATGCATCGACCAACTTTCTGATTATATATTCTATATCTTCTTTATCTTGTCCTATTATAATCTGGTCATCAGCGAATAATAAATTGTGCAGTAAATGGCTATTAATGTTGATTCCCATTCCCCTACATGACTTATTCAATTCAATTAATACATCTTCTAAATATATCTTGAACAATGTTGGTGACATCCCGCATCCTTGTCTTAATCTTTTTGTTATATGAAATTCTGAGGATATTCTATTTCCAGCCTTAATACTTGCTTTACAATCATACATTCGTTTTATAAAATGTATGAGAGATTTAGATATTCCAAACTTCTCCATTGCCACCCAAAGCTTGTTGATGGGTATAGAGTCATATGCCTTTTCCAGGTCTATAAATGCCATATGAACTTCTTTTCCTTTAGCCAACATCTTTTCCGTAATCTGCCTGATCACAAATATATTATCAAGGCACGATTTACCTGCTGTGAAACCAGTTTGTTCTTCTGATATTCTATTTTGTATTAGTTCCTCCAATCTGATTTTAATAATTATACTTAACGTTCTACTAATTGCTGCCATAACACTGATGCCTCTATAGTTTCATGGATCTCTTTTATTCCTTTTTTTTTTGTATATTGCACTAATATACGATAACTTCCACTCATCTGGAATATGATCTCCTTCTATCACTTGGTTAAAAAGTCTAGTTAAAATTAATATAATTCCTGGACCACCATATTTAATTAGTTCCATGGTTATTCCTTCTGGACCTGCCGCTTTTCCATTTGTTGCTGTTCTCAACACGTTTCTTACCTCCTCTTCTGTTATAGGTTCTATTAAGTCACCCTTTCCATTATCCAGTGTAGCATAGTCTATAACCATAATAATGAGGCGATAATACTAAACAAGGTGAATACAATCTCGATGATTATGATGGCAAGATCGTGGAGAATATATGCCCCAAAGGTTCCTGACATTTGTCTTACTTATGACGAGAAAGCCCGAAAACAAATCTCGCCCTGGAAATTTGTCCCAATCGAAGATTAAACCCAGATCCTTTGCGTTTGAGACAACGACGTTCCCACTAGACTACAATGGTGGATATAAATATTTACAAATATAAAATAAAAAAAATGTAAACATCCGAAGTGCAGCTAAAGTATATGTGAAATGGGATATAATATTTAGTTTTAAAAATTCACATAATTTTAAATTATGATTAGTTCCAATCACAAAAAGTTCTGTTTCAATCTCCAATATTTCATAATCTTGAATGTAATATTAATTTTATTGAATTAAAGGATCTTATAATATCAATTAATTATATGTTTGAGTTTATTTAATATTCCTTTTAAAAATAAAATTGAAAACTACGCCAAGTATATAATCATAAGCAGCAGTACAGATACTACAACCGAACAGGGCCTCTATCTTCTTCAATAAACGTGGGTAAATTTCTGGAAATGACGCGGAGAATAAGAACAACACTCATTCATGTTTAAATGAATATGTAAGCAAAATGTAGTATCATTAATACGTAATAACTATTATTCATAATAGCAAACACAAAAATAGACTAAAAATAGGAGCAAAATAATAAGAAATATAATTAGACTTAACTTACACTGGATAACACTGACATTTGCACCTGACAAAAATCTCCCTAACATATTTCATGTCCTGATTTCTAAACTGAAATCCCTTTTGCGTTATCACCTACCATCTTGAAGTAATCGTCACTAGCAGCCCGACCGAGCTCATAGTAGCGGGCTGTTGTATACGTAATAATCTATTGTACTGCCGTTACCTCAACCTCATGAAGAAGGAGCATATGACAATACATTAATACTTTATTACTGGAAAAAAAAATCCAGCCTATTGGGTGGTCTGTTTCAATTTATGAATTCTATAAATGGCATGCTGATTGCATGGTTTTTTACACAATTTATTTCATTGAGATCTCTTAACTTCCCCACTTTTATTGTTGAAGCAGAGTGCAAAAGCAGTAATTTAAAAATATATTTCATGTTCTAAGGGATCTCAATTTAACAAAAGTCAGTCGGAACTACTAAGCTCTCGGTTACAGAACTAGTACTTGCTTGAGCCCAATGTCAAAATAACAACTTATAGGAAACGTGAACATTCTTTGAATGAATTTGTCTACTGTAATTATGTTGATGGACTAATGGAACAATTGAGCGGTAAATTTGCAATCCACAAGAATGACGCCTTTTCATTGATTCTTACAAGTTAAGTTTACAGGTAATGTTGTTACATAATTGTAATGTTTACCCTTCTGTGCCTATAGCAATTGCTCATACTATTCATATGAAACAAACGTACGAGAATAGGAATTTACTTTTAAAAACTGTTAACCACATAAAATAAGAATGGAAAATATGCACAGATCTTAAAGCCATAGGGTAACGCCTTGGAATGCAGAGTGATTTCACCAAGGTATTCATAAAATAATATCTGCCGTGCGCTGCTATGGTTGCCCGGGAATCTACTAATCCTGATGTTCTTGGCATCGATGAAAGACAAAAATGGTTATTGTGAGTTACTCTTAAAAGATAAACATTTGCTGTCGCGGACTTTTCTGTAGAGTGTTTTGAGATATTCAATTCTGTGTACAATAGTTTTGTGTATTTGTTATGGTTAGGCAGAGTAAGCCATTAAAGTTTATAAAAGCGACATTTTTTCACGTTTTTTTTCACTAGAGAAGATGATTTTTAAGGGTGAAGGACTTGAGCATTAAAATTCTCTTATAACCTATAATCTTCCCGGGAAAATCCTGAACATTTTGCAAAAAGCCCCATGACAATCGGATGAATGGTATGGCAGCACATGCTTGCCCGGGAATCTACTTATCCCGATCTCCTTGGCATCAATGAAAGACAAAAATGGCTATTGTGTGTTATCTGTAAAAGATAAACATATGCTGTGCTGGACTTTTTTGTAGAGTTTTTGTTTTAGATATTCAATTCTGTGTACACTAAGATTTGTGTATTTGTTATGGTTTAGAAAGCGTAAGCCATTTAAGGGTACAAAAAGGAACTTTTTCACGTTTTTCACTACAAAAGGTGTTTTTTAAGGGTGTTGGAGTTGAGTTTCTCAACTCTTTTATAGGCTATGTTCATCTCGGGAATTTCTTGAACATTTTGCAAAAAACCCATGACAATCGGATCAACGGTATGGCAGCGCATAAAGTACGAACGAACGAACAAACAAACAAACATTAATTTTTATATATTAGATAATAATAGGGCATTATTTTTAACATATCTTAAGTTTTCTTTATTACAACCACGTCTCACTTAAATATTCTAGTAAGCCAAGAAGATCAAATATCTTAAAATGAAAGGCGATGTGAAATTAATATTAGTAATTCCATTAGGTACAGCCTCGGTATAAAGGTTAAAGTTATGTTCAGATAATGCACAAGTTTAATTGCTCCAAGATATACTGTAATTTGTGAACTGTGAATTTTGTATCAACAACTAACTTGGGATTTGTTAACTTAGGAATATATTATCACTTAACAAATTCAACTCGAGTTGAGAAATTTCTGTGAGCAGGAAACTCAAATATTACTATCGCACTAATGTTTACCGTAAGGGTAAATACGTAGAATCGTTTGTATAAGTCCCAATCAGATCCTATTCGTCGTATTTCAAGTAATTGATTTTAATATAAATTTATGTTCGTAGAAGGCGAGGAGAAATTCGCGCCCAGCAGTATATAACATTTCCTATGTGCATACAGAGTGCTTCAGTAATTTTATAAATAATTTTAAACCACACTTCAAGACTAATTATTAATATTAAATCATTATGGTACTTAGCTTAATTATATTTAGTTTGTATTGCCCACCGCTGTGGTCTCGAGGTAGCGTGCTGCCGTGTCACGCAGCGAGCCCGGGTTCGATTCCCGGCCGGGACAGGCTCCTGGGTGAGTTTTTTCGGGCTTGTTCCTTATCTGTAAGACAAACGTCAGGAAACATAGGGCCCGACGGTCCCCGAAAATCATCAGGCATCATCATCATCATCATCCCTCACAGGTGTGGAAAGCAACGGGAAGCTACCACACCTATAATTCCCTAGTAAATCTACAAAGCATAGCATGATAATGCTATGATTACTGTAAAAGACCTGTCCTCGGGCAGAATTACTATGGATGGATTTAGTTTATAATATAATTGCAATATTATATACAGTTTTGTTTTTTTATATTATTGCTAAGCTTTTTAAAATACATTACGATACTCCGTTGAGGCCACTATGTTAAACTTTAAGAAATATAAAAAAGTATACCTGACATTTCAATAGTCTTCAATAACCATCAGTGTAGTTTTGTAGGAGGCTTTTCGAAAAGTTAAGTTTCATCTTCTGCTTTCAGTTTGGACCTAACTACACTGCTGATTATTGAGGGCGACTGAGATTTCAGGTACCGTTTCATATTTCTTAAAATTTTAATATTATTACTAGAACGTTAATTTACAGAATTTTTATATTATTTTTAGACCTAACAATCATTTATTTTATTAGTAAACTGTCAACACCAGATGTGGACTGCTATCGGTACTATCCGTTTGTAAATGATTTTGTACTCTACGAAAAATATAGATTTAATCTAATAAAGTTCACCTATTACTACTACAACTACTACTACTACTGAACACGGGTTTCAAATATATTTTTTAATCCAGTGGTATAACTCAATTCCACTATCCATCCATAGTAATTCTGCCCCAGGGCAGGTCATTCACTGCAACCATAGCATTTTCATGCGATACTTTGCAGCTTTACTAGGGAATTATAGGTGTGGTAGCTTCCCGTTGCTTTCCACACCGGTGAAGGATAATGATGATGATGACCGGATGATTTTTGGGGACCGTTGGGCCCTAAGCTTCCTGACATTTGTCTTAGAGGTGAGGAAAACCCCCGTAAAAAACCTAACCCAGGAGCCTGTCCCGACCGAGAATCGTATCCGGGCCCGCTGCGTGATAAGGCACACGAGACAAGCGGTGATTCCACTATAGGGATTTAATTAATTTGTGGAATTTGACACCACCTTGCATCTCTCTGAATATTTCTTTTTAATTTTGCCTTCCTTATTAATATTTAAGGTAGTGTCATCTGAATTTTATTTTTGTTCTTGACATGTGTACGCAAATCACACTTTGAGGAGTAGAAAAAAATAGATAAGCTATATTTATGAGTTTGTAAGTGTTGCATGTTTTTCGTGAATTTAATTATATCAGTGAGAATTAACAAGCAATTTCTCACTAATATCAGTGTGACCTATACATTTTGAATTGCAATAAAACATTAATTAAGCGGATGATTAAATCATTATACATTCAGTATTGTTAAAGTGATTTATGGTTGAATTAGATTTTTAAATTTGACACAAAACTAATGTTTTGGTAATAAATGTTAGCGGAACGGCGTCTATTGAGCGTGACTGTGAATTCCAATACAATGTCAATCGCACTACAACTGACATATGACTTTTTCCGGTTAAGAATTTATGGTAATCACAACTTCCGGCTTCAAAGTTTAACTTACTGTAATTTACGTCTTGTTATAAGTCACTTATGAAAACTGCTGAATATGTTTAAAACACCTGTTTATTTTCACACATTTTATAAGGTCATCATCATCCTCTTATAGTATTCTCCTTTCGGAAGGTCGATTCCAAATATGTCTCCAACAATCTCTCTCTCCCCATGCTTTGCTTCCTTTTAGTTCTTCCCAGTCGTAATACTGTCTCTTTTAGACTTTTCTTCACTTGGTTAATCCATTTTTCTCGTGGTCTATCTCGTGGTCATTTTCCTTATATCTTGAGATTTAACAGTTCATGTGGTAATCTTACCTTTTCAATTATTCTTCAATGTCAAAATCATTTTAGTCTATTCTTTTCTATGTCTATTTTAATTTTTCTACATTATTTAAGGTCTCCCTGATTTTGTCGATTCTTATTCTCTCTCTCTCTCCTCTCTCTCTCTCTCTCTCTCTCCCTTTCCTTCTCTCCATCCCATCCCTCTCTCTCTCTCTCTTTCTCTTTCTCTTTTTCTCTTCTCTTTCTCTCTCTCTCTTTTTCTCTTTCTCTCTCTCTTTTTCTCTTTCTCTTTCTCTTTTTCTCTTTCTCTCTCTTTTTCTCTTTCTCTTTCTCTCTCTTTTTCTCTTTCTCTTTCCCTTTTTCTCTTTCTCTTTCTCTCTCTCTTTTTTCTTTCTCTTTCTCTCTCTCTTTTTCTCTTTCTCTTTCCCTTTCTATTTTTCTCTTTCTCTTTCTCTCTCTTTCTTTCTCTCTTTCTTTTTCTCTCTCTCTTTCTCTTTCTCTCTCTCTTCTTCTTTCTCCCTCTCTATCTCTCTCTCTCTCCTTGCTTCATGTACCATTCCACGTAAGAATTTAATTTCTGTAGCTTGGAATCTATTCAATTCCTTGTTTTTATATGTCCAAGTCAGAAATGCATATGTTATAACTGGCTTGAAATAAGTTTCGTACATTGCCATTTTACTCTTGATAGTATATATTTTTCCAGATTAATTATTTGGTTAAATTATAGACTTTCAAACGTTTCTCTATTTTTCTACTGATTTCAGTCAGTATTTTCCCATTTGCATTTATCACCGTTCCTTTTTCTTTGGCTTTCCCCCCACTTATAGGTTTGCCTTCTTCAGTTTCCATTTATAACTTATCATTCCAATCTCCTTCTTTCAAATTCCTATCTTACATAATAGTTCTAACATAGGTTTTCCATTTCCATCTTGATCTGCCACGTTTATTTCTTCGAGGAGGTGACCATTGGTAAATCTATTTTTGACCATCTTTAATTTTCAATTCTTTATACATGGCCACACTATTTAAGTGTTTGATTTTCATTCCTCTTAACAACAGATATGTAAAAGTGTTATTTTTAAAACTCACTCAATTCACTAATTCAACGTCAAATTAATGACTTTACTTCTCAACAACACATTAATTAAACACATTTTATACACTTTGAAATCGCGAATGTTTTGCGTATTTTAATGATCACTAATTATATATAACTAACTCACTGGCACTATCGAACCCGTAGGTTTATGGCCGCGCGGACATAAGCTCTCCATACATCCCTATCCTGAGCCAAAGTTTTCCAATCATTCCCTGTATAATCTACTTCCCTCAAATCATAGTTAATATTATTCACCCACCTCATTATTGGTCTACCAACTGGGCGTTTCCCCTCTGGTTTTCCTACAAGAAGCTTCCATGCACGTTTTTCAATTCCCATTCGTGCCACATGTCCCGCCCATCGCAGACTTCGAGACTTAACTGTTCTTATTATATATGGCTTCCTCTAAAGACCATGTAGTTCACTGTTATATATATATTTTTAATGTCAACATTTTTGAATGTGAAATGAAGTTTGGCTATGCTTCAGAATAAAGAGGCAAATGTTTAATTATTGGCTTTACGGCCCTTTTAGTCTAGCCATAGTTCACCTTTATTATGATTTTCAAGGCCAAGCTAATTCAGTTACTAATTAAATAAAAATAAAACTTTGTTTTATTTGATTTTCATATTTATTAAGATAGATTCAGTGACAGCTGTTTCGGTACACTGTACGTTCTTCAGACATGTTAAATTATGAATTTGTAATTATAGTACATATCAACTGATCAAAGCAACAATTGAACAATAATTTTTTTTTAATTTAACAAAGGTGATTCATTCAAAGTTATGCTTATTTCTGTATAAATGCCAGGAATGGCATGTAGTCAGCTCACCGACCCAATCAGACACTTAAGCGGCCCTTACACGATTAATATTTACGTCTATATATTGCACAGCATTTTGTACAATAGTATTACTTGGCCAACCCACGCGGTGCAACATTATTGCTCAATAAATCAGTTCGTGAGTGATACTTGTGCAGTCAACGTGTGGAATAATAACAACACAGAATTGAACTAGTATTGCGCAATATTGCCAACAGACGACGCAATATTTACTAGATTGCACAATAAAACTCAAACTGCTTTTAATTGACTCAATATATTGCGCAATCTTTCAATGTGATCCACACACGCTCAATATTATTGTACAATGTCAATTATTGTGCAACATATTGACGTAAATATTGATCGTGTAGGGGCCGCTTAAGCAACTAAGATATACTTGGATAATGAAGGCCGGTAAATGTTGCTTAGAGGCCTCTTTTTTCAGGCTTTAGGTTTTTTACGAGTCTGGAAATCTTCAGACTCTGGATCCACGGCTTAAACTTCCCCCAAAGGACTTCTCCCTTGGATTCTTCCATCCTAAAAATCCATCTTCCCCAGGCAACAAATCCACCTATCCCCGGCCGGGTTTGAATTCGCGACCCTCGGGACTAGAGACTTTAAACATAACCACAAGTCCAATTCGGACCTAATCGGAATATTTCCTATCTAATAATATAATAACCTACAACAGGCATATTCTAATAATTAATATTAGTAAGTAGGATTGGAAGTAAAGATTAATAAAATAAAATAAATGGTTATACGTAGACATTAAATTGGATGCAATTTGGATAAGATAGTATAAAAAATCTAACTTCTGTCAAATCAAAGGGATGTAATGCACACGTGCTATCTTGTAACATCACAAAGGCTTAATGACTTGATCAGCACCATTGGAAGGGTCTGCCTGGAGTTGATGGGTTAGGGTAATTATTCTGTCTTTTGATATCCCAGTACAATCTGGCCAAGTACATGTGTTAACCCATGACAAAGGCAGGGGCATTATATGCTACGATCAGAGATTCTACAGAGATTCAATTCCGAATTGAAAATTTGTAATCTATCATCGTCCTTCAGTCTCTTCACTTGTTATCCTATATCACACAAGAGATGTAATTTCTCTCGCTCTATAAACAACTCAAAATCTTTCTACTTAGATTTTACAACAAATATTGATGAATTCTTATCTATAAACATTCACTAACAATCAAATCGTGGCTTTTAAGGGAATATATCCAGTAAGATCAAAGCAATTATAGATAAAATAAAATCATCTTTCTCTCTTTATTTTAAATTCTCCCTTTATAACTAACTAACTAACTCACTGGCGCTATCGAACCCACCGGTTCATGGTCGCACGGACATATGTTCTCCATACATTCCTATCCTGAGTTAATGTTTTCCAATCATCCATTATATAATTTACTTTAACAAATCATGGTTAATATTATTCTCCCACCTCATTCCTGGTCCGCCAACTCGGCGCCTTCCCTCTGGGTTTCCTACAAGAAGCTTCCACGCCCTCTTTCATTCCACATTCGTGCCACATGTCCTGCCCATAGCAACCTACGCGACTTAACTATTCTTATTATTTCTGGTTTCCTGTAAAAGTCACGTATATCAATGTTAATTAGTCCTCTCCATTCGCTTGTCTGTTCATCTCTCTTAGGTCCAAAAGTTTTTCTAAGAACTTTATTCTCAAATACTCATAATATTTTTTCCTCCCTTAAAGTAACAGTCCATTTTTCGTGTTCATATAAGTAGGACAATAATAAATTTACTTATGTTCAACTTAATGTTTTTTGGTCCACCGCTGTGGTCTCGAGGTAGCGAGTAGCGTGTCACGCAGCGAGCCCGGGTTTGATTCCCGGTTGGGACAGGCTCCTGGGTGAGGTTTTTTCGGGGTTTTTCCTCACCTGTAAGACAAATGTAAGGAAGCTAAGGGCCCAGCGGTTCCCGAATACCATCCGGCCATCATCATCGTTATCATTATTATCAACCTTCACCGGTGTGGAAAGCAACGGGAAGCCACCACACCTACAATTACCTAGTAAAGCTGCAAAGCATAGCATCAAAATGCTGTTATTGCAGTGAAAATCCTGCCCTTGGGCAGAAATACTAGAATGGAATAGAATGTTTTTTGATAGAAGTTGGAAAGACAAGAGTATCTGTAATGCATTTCTAGAACTCATCCTATCTTTCTGCATCTCATACTTACTTGTACTTGTTCCTAATATTTGAATTCAGCCACTTCTTCATAATTTCCTACATTGTTATTACCTATCCATTTACATTATATAATGTATTTCTATGTGAGACCATATATTTAATATTATTGATGTTTACTTCCTGTTCTAATTTCTCAATGATACTCAATAGGATTGGTCCTTATTATCTCCTCCCTATCCTCTAATAATACTACATCATCAGCATAAACTAGCAGCTTATTAATATCTTTGAGTTGTAGGCCTTCTTCAGCCTCTAACGATTTGATGGCATACGTACTCCGTTACAAAACTGAATAGTAGAGGAGATAGTGGATCTCCTTGTTTACCCATTACGAATTTCAAAAGTGTCTGAAAAGCGTTTGTCTACACGCAGCCTACTCTTTGTATTATTTAGACACATTCGAATAAGTTTAACTTTTTAGGAATTGCGAACTGAGCTTGCTGTCTACTTTAATTTCCAAATATGCTGTTTCTAGTATTCGTAGTGGATTTGTCTCATTCTACTTCACTTAATATTTACACGGCATTTGCATGAATGAGTGGAGAAGTGTAAAATTGTGTACGTAGTGTAGAAATAGATTCCATCAATCCATAGACATTGGCATCTTTTAAAAGAAATCTAAATTTATATTTGCTCTAAACTCGACTTCATTATTATCCAGTGTAAGATATATATATTAATTGGTGTTTCCCGTATAATGTATCATATTTATATTATTATTATTATTATTATTATTATTATTATTATTATTATTATTATCGTATCATTATTGTTATTACCCTATAAAATGTTGTTTGTACATGACATTTACATTGCTACATTTATTGCATCTTTAACTGTTTATAATTAGTATAGTGTATATCTATATTTGTCAAATATTTATTTGTATTTGTGCTGGTTGAGTGGAAGAGAGGGCCTTATGGCCTTAACTCTGCCAGAATAAATAAAGTATTATTATTATTATTATTATTATTAGTAATTCTGCCCGAGGACAGGTCTTTCACTGCAATCATATCACTTTCATGCTATGCTATTCAGCTTTACTAGGGAATTGTAGATGTGGTGGCTTCTCGTTGCTTTCCACACTGGTGAAGGATGATGCTGATGATGATGATGATACTACCTCGAGCGTGCTGCCTTGTCACGCAGCGGGCCCGGGTTCGATCCCCGGTCGGGACAGTTTTTCTGGGTCAGGTTTTTATCGGGGTTTTTCCTCACCTCTAAGACAAATGTCAGGAAAACTTTAAGGCCCAAACGGTCCCCGAAATCATATTGCCATCATCATCATAATCATCCTTATCATTATCATCATCATCATCATGCTTCACCGGTGTGGAAAGCAACGGGAAGCTACCACACCTACAATTCCCTAGTAAAGCTGCAAAACGTATATATATATATATATATATATATATATATATATATGTATGTATGTATGTATACAGTTTTTATAGGCCTAAATCTTTATATAGGTGTGCAGCCATGTAGGTAATTGTTTTTTTATATTTATTTTCATTTTTTTTTCGTGGAAAAATAATGCGCGTACGGTCATGCTGGCCCGTACGCTATGTAAATTTAAACGCATTTCCTTTATTTTGAAAAAAAGACAATGAATTCCATTCCATTTCATTCTTTCATATACAGAGTGAATGGTAATTACACCGACAAACTTCCGGGACTGAACCCTGACTGGAAATGAAGGGGGGGAAAAAAAGGTCCTATAAACATGTGTCCGGAATTAAACGATGTGCATGCAACGATAACAAATCGTCCGGGCACACAGTACAATGCACGTCACGTCACAACAGATGTTCAGAGTAGCGTCCATTGGATGTAATGCACGCACTCTCAAGTCGTATCGTGGATTGCCTTATTCTTTTGCCTTATTGGTGATCCATCAGGCCATGCAACAGGACCAGACAATAATGCCTATCGTCAGTGCCATCTACCGTGGCAACGATGAATTTATGGACACTTATTCATAGATTTTTGTGTGATAGTGCGTTTTGTCGCACTTACAGCAATGGCGACCATGATTGAAAGTTCAACTTCCTATATTTCGGGATTGCCAACCTAATTAACTATACTGTAATATTATATTTACACCCACGTGCGGGAAGTAAAACCACTGCCCTCTACGTATACTATGTACAATGTATATAGAAAAAAAATATTCAAAAGGTAGTGTTAATAAACATTATACGAAACAAATCACTGCATTTTAATTGAACTGAAATTCATTTGAAACAATATAAAACAATAAATACGTACTTGCGGCCATTTTATCAATAATAATGGTCACACGGCCTCCTGTACTTTCTACTAATAAACATTGCCTACACTGTTAACATTATTCAATTCTATATAATGAACACACATATTTATAATAAATATGTTATTATTTTACTACTATTTATTATTTTGAAAACACCAACGCGCATAAAATAATATACAACGCACGTTTGTGAAGTGTTTTACAGAATCTGGGAAATTAAAAACCTCGTTATCGCTTGGTTTTTAAACATTTTCCTCAATTCTGTAAATACTACTTCTCAACCTTGCATCGTAATATACTACTTTTCCTCAATTTTCAGTCAGGAATCAGTCATTACAATGCATCGGGATAATTTTAATTCACCCTGTATTCACCAGACTACCCTTAGCGCAATCTACGCGCCTAACTCCGAACCCTAAGTACGAACGTACAATGGGTAGCATTGAAAAAAAAAATACACACACAATTACACACACAAACACACACACTTTTTCTGTTAAGAGAACTAATTTAAATTCTGAAACACATGTACAAATATGTACGTGTTATATTTTTAATGCGTGTACACTTTGTTTAGAAAGAGATATTATAAATTACCTGTCATTTTATTGTCATCACATTTTCGAATTATTTACTTTACAACGAGGAATGCATTTTTTCGCACTCTTTTTTTTATGCATGATGTTGCTAATATTTGATGTATTGTTAATTACAACAGCGTTTTACTATCTGTTTTAGGCTGTATAATAAATGAAATTGGATTGCGAGCAAATTAGATTACGTGAGCTATAAATCTCTACTGTTTGAACTTCACACTTAATTAGAATTTTCACTTAATTATTTGCAAACAAATTCTTTTTTCACACACATTATATACATATAGGCTTAAATAGGCTTATATCTAATTAATTCCCTCATATTTACATTATATTCCACAATAATTTAATTATATTTTGTATTAAATTAAATATGTTTATTTAGTTAAAATCAAATTTAAATACGTTGTCTGTAAATATTGGTTTGAAATGTGCACAAATTAACTGACGCTTGTAACATAGGACATAGCTGAACTTCAACAGTGTCTAAATTGGATTTGTGACATAATACACAGAAGATAAAAAATGATGTTTGGATCTGTTCCCAATTTGAAGTTAACTGCGTTAATTAGATATTTCAATTAGGAGGAATCGACATTCCATCGCTAACCATTACTTACAATGCGATGCAAACATAAAGTTCCCACTGTATTTCTCCATAAAGTCAATACCATTTATTTGCGTCCCGTACAACACAAATAAATTCTCATTTAAAACTGCAAAATTAAATCAGTAAAGGACAATTGCAAATCGTAACAAAAAGCTCAAGCATCCCATAGCCATATAAAGCCAACTATCAACTTTACAGACTAGCTAAATATCCAATTAACTCACGGGCACTATCGAACCCGTTGGTTCATGGCCGCACGGACATAAACTCTTCATGCTTCCCTATCCTGAGCAATTTTTTCCAATCACACCCTGAATAATTTAGTTCCCTCAAATCATTATTAATGTTATTCTCCCATCTATTTCTTGGTCTACCAACTGGGTGTTTTCCTCTTGCTTTACAAGAAGCGTCCATGCTACTCTTTCTTTCCCAATACGTTCCACATGTCCTGCCCATCGATGTCTACGATTCTTAACTCTTCTTATTATATCTGGCTAGGAATGAAAATAATGTAACTCACTGCTAAACATGCTTCTCCATTCGCCTGTCTGTTCATTTTTCTTTGGTCCAAAAATATTCCTGAAGTCTTTATTCGCAAATAATCGTAATCTTTTCTCCTCTCTTAAAGTAAGAGTAGTTCTACAGAATCCATATAGGTCTAATATAACTGGGAGAATAACAGTTATATATTTTCTATTTAAGACTATGGTCTCGAGGTAGCATGCTACCTTGTCACGCAGCCGGCCCGGGTTCGATCCCCCTCGGGACAGTTTCCTGGATGAAGTTTTTCCTCATCCACAAGACAAATGTCAGGAAACTTTAAAGCCCAAACCGTCCCCGAACATCATACGGCCATCGCAATCATCATCATTCATATTCATCTTAGATTAAGCTTAGGATTAGGGACTCTCCTGGCGCACCACTATCATCATCACCCATCATACCATTGGGGCAACGTAACCCCGCCTTCCAGGCACCCCAACCTCAGAAGTGGGTTACAAGTACGGCAATGCCAGGAGAGAACACTATAAATCTCCAAAATAACAAACTGGGGCATTAAGATAAAAAAAAATGATTTTATTGGAGGCTTGAACGAGAAAAGTCCCTGTACTTCATAACAATATGGATTTACAAAAATGAGCCCATGTTTAATTCTTTTGTGTATCTTATTACTATTTGTAATTATTGTTCCTAGATATTTTAATTCAGTTACTTCTTTAAAATTCCCCTCATTTTACTATAAATGACCATTTCCATTATATAATTTATTTCTATATTTGAACATACATTTCGTTTTATTGTTGTTAACTTCCAGACCCAATTTCTAAGTGTAGACTCAATGGAGCGTGCGTGTTGGTCCTTAGATTCCCTCGCTATTTCCTACTACAACATCAGCAAACACTTACAGCTCTACAAACTTCTAGAAAAATGAAAGTCAATACAAATATGCCATGCAAAGCCCATCGTTTTGCCGCTTGACGAAATAAATTACAATTTTATCCAGCTTTCTCTAGAGAACAATGATCCTCAACGAAAACAGCAAATATTATATTAAATAGCGACAGATAGTCCTCCCCTCGAGTTAAAACTTTCACCTCATAATAATAATAATGATAATAATAATAATAATAATAATGATAATAATAATAATAATAGTAATCACCATTATTATTATTATTATTATTATTATTCACCATTATTATTATTATTATTATACCAAAGAAGATCCTTAATTGGAAAGCTAATGGAAGAAGTGGAAGAGGCAGACATAGAGAACGTCGGATAGATGGAGTGAGGAGAAGTATGAAAGCTAGAGATTGGAGGGAAGAAGATGCTCTAGACAGAAACCTCTGCCGACAAGAACAAACACTGTATTGTGGAATATTCCTAATAAAATTATTATTATTGTTATTATTATTATTATCGTTGTTGTTATTATTATTATTGTATTTAAAGCTGCCAGCGTTAAGGTCATAATGCCACCTCTTCCACTCAACCAGCGATTAATAAAACAATACAGAGTTTCATAAAATAATATAATTTCATACATTAATACAGTGGAGGAAATTTGTATAAAGCCACTTGTTAAAAGGGTTAACACAAGTTTGTTTACTCTTTCTTTGGCATTTTTCTATATTAACTTAGGAGGTGATTGAGTATAAAACACACACAAATAATGTCAAAATTAATTATCCATTTCCGTCCAAAAAAGTACATGAAAACTGAAACCATTCTCACATATTAGTATAAAGGCACTTTGTGTATTCCACAGATTAAACCAAAAAGACTGAGCGCAAAGTTTACAACAAAGTTCTAAAATTTAGTTGAACCTCCATTGTTGTTAATTACTTGGAAGATTCTCTTTGGCATTGGCTTGATGAGGGTGTTTATTTCTTCCACTGAGATTGAAGCCCACTCTTCCTGAATAATATTTTTCTGCTCAGTCACTGTCCCAAACTGCCGTCCATTGCGATACACACGCCATGCCAGGATCCCCCATAAGTTCTCAATCGGGTTTAAATCAGGACTTCTGACTGGCCACGTCAAAAGTGGTATTTCTTTCTTCCTGAATCACTCCTTTGATTTGGCAGACACGTGAATGGAAGCATTATCTGGCTGAAAAATTAGATCTTCGCCAAATTCCTCATACATTCGTATCAATTAGGACTCCAGAAGCTCCTCAGTGTAGGACTCAGAATTCATCTTGGTGCGTATCCATGCTATTTTTTATCTTCCTTTAAAGCGGAATGCTGCTCAAATCATAACGCCTCCATCACCGAAGTTTCTACTCATTCTAACTTGCTCTTCAGAACGGCGGTCGTTCCAGTAATACTGAAGGCCATCAGGCCCGTCCAGATTAAACTTCCTCTCATCACTGAACATTACTTTATTCCATTCTGAGGTCCAGGACATGTGTTCTTCAGCAAACGTCATTCTAGCTTTCTTATGTGCATTGTTCAGAGGTAGTTTACTAAGACTTTTTTTGAATTTTAGGTTCTTGTCTTCTGACAGAATTTGTCTTACTCGTCTGGCTGTTATTGGCAACTTCAAATCAGCCTGGAGTTGAGAAGAAAACATACTCTTACGTTTTGCTTTACGTAAAATGAGACGTTTAGTGCGCTCAGACAATTTTCTTGTCCGTCCATATTTCCCGTTTTTTTCCATATTGTGAGCCCAGTTTGACAAAATTATCAATGACAAATCTTGAAGCCCCAATTTCGTAGGTATTTGTCTATTGTAAAGGCCCATCTCCTTGAAGGCACTAACTCTTGATTTATCTTCATTTGATAGAGGCTTTCCACGTGGCATTGTACGTACTGCTGACTTGTAACTGATGAACAATGCTCACAGACACGTCGTCTCCACCTAATTGCAGTGTTTTGTTTACATTTATGTCTCTGTACGAGCCAGAAGTTGACCTGGCTTTATACCGATTTCCACCCCTAGGACAGCGTTTTCTCAGATTTTACATATTATTTACATATATAATAAATACAAAATGAGGAGACCTCTATGGAATTATGTCCAAGATAATTATATGTAATGTATGACACACATACTGTATTTGCATAAATATTTCAGGTTGTTTTACTGCTAAAAGTTAGTGGCTTTATACCAATTTCCTCCACTGTATAATGCTAGATAAGAAAATAAATAAAGATATAAGAAAGGAGCTAAATATTTTCAACGTTCAGAACGAATAATTAAATATAGGAACGACTGGAAAAAACATATTGATAGAACGCCAGAAGGAAGATTTCCAAAATTATTGCTAAACTATAAACCGCACGGAAGGAGAAATGTTGGACGCCCATACAGAAGACGGTCTGAACAATTTTAACAATTCTAGGTTTCACGAAACCGGAACGAGCCAACAGGCTTAATCCCTGGATGATGATGATGATGATGATGATGACAATAACATAATTAAAAAAATATTCTTAAATTATAGACCTAAAACCCCCTGGAGTCAGGGAATATATTTATACATGAAGGAGAATCATCTACAACCAGGAGATTGGATAGACCGACAAAATTAGCTATTAGGAATCGGACGATGTCAAAGATTTTAATCAACCGATGATCTATCTATAGCTTAAGTGCTCCTATTCAATCCTACGTCGCGTCGGGTAGACTGACGAGGTAAGACACTGCTACTCACTTGTTAGTTGTGCTGTTTGTAGTACATCTATAAGCGAGTAGAAGAAGCGAACGCGTCTTCACACCTAGCGAGCACTTATTAACAGTCCGGTCTAAACAATGCACAACGTTAATCCAGTCTAATAATAACATTAACAAAAGCAAAAAATACAATAATGAAAAAACAATTAAGATATATGTCGGATGCAGTTTTCCAGTAGTTATATTCCTTGCTTCTATTTTCGAATGCCGCGGGTTCATAACCGGCCGGGATCGATGGATTCCTAATGTGAAAAAATCCACGGAATAAGTTCTCCGGGAGGGACTTTGAACCATGGGTCCCGAGTCTGAAGATTTTCAGGCTAGTAAAAAAACCACAAGCCTGATTAAAGAGGATTCTGTGCAAAATTTTACCGACCTTCATCCATCCAAGTACTACTTTTGTTGCCTATTAGATATCTCATTGAGGCGATGTGCTGATCTCATGTTTCTCGTTGACATCTATAGGTAAATAAGCGTAATTATATTATCTTGGATAACACCGTTCTGTATGGATTTTGTTTTTTGGAATAAATTAGCGTTTCTGAATCACAATTTCACACGGATTGCAAAAATGAAATCCGCTTTCGCGTACCACGTCAGAATTTTTTACAATTCAAAATTTTATGTTTTGAATATTTTTCGTAATGTACGTACTGTAGCAATATTACAGTGTGATTATCGTTTGTTAGAAAGGACCAACATTTATAAATTCAACTTTATTACTTAAAATGTGAAATAATATAACTATTATCATGTTTATATTATAAATTATGTTTATATTCATTAAAATCTACTAATTATATTCGCCATAGGTCCGTACAAAAATTTGTGGTTGTTTAAATGATCCAAATCTGTTTTGCTATAGGCCTATATGTGGGCCATATACGTTAGTAAAACAAAGAATATAACTATGATGATCTTGAAGAAGATTTTCGGGCTGTAGGCCGTGGTCGTGAGGCCTGTAGTTCCCCGAAGTCTCTGGCGAAACGTCGGGGAACTACAGGCCTCACGACCACGGCCTACAGCCCGAAAATCTTCTTCAAGATCATCATAGCAACTCCGGCCGTGAAAGTCTACGTGAATACAAAGAATATAACTGCTTTTGTAAAGAAAACTTACTTTCAACATTTTGGCATTACGTTAGGAGACCAGGATAACAAAGTGTGTCGTAGTTTTGTTGTAACTAGGAACTTCCATTTCTTACTTATTTATCACAAAGATAAAAGTTATGACAAAAAAATATGTATGTTATATATGTGCCTACCTAATCGGATGTTTACGCTTTTTCCCTGGTGTCGATAGATATACTTTATTTACAAATTCCGTTACGAGCAGAATTCATGTTCTCTGCTGAACCACTTGTAAATTCTAGCGGTATTTCATCACACCCTGAATAGTTAATATGGGATAATTTCACTAAAATGTTTTAAAATATTCAAAATAATATTTTTCTCTCCGCATTTCAAAAGTTTACCTTTCCGATCTTTTAGAAATTCCGCGGAAGCGGCAATTTTAAAACAATTGAAATCTTACGTATTCTGCATTGCCATGCATAAGAAAATAAAAACCAAGCTTATATAATCTGTGAAAATTGCAATTACATATTTTAAGATTTCTCAAGTAACGTATATAGACATGTGCAAAATAATACATATTTTTAATTTCTTTATATCGATTCTTAGAGAGGGAACTAATTTTGTTTTATGCTCAAAGGTAAAATCGAAATTGAAGTTTTATAAAACATTGGTAGTCCCTGCATTACTTTATGGGAGTGAAACTTGTAATTACCAAAAAATTACAAAGTAGAATACAAAGTTTAGGAATGAACTTCCTTAGAAGAACAAAGGCTGCACAAGATTGGATCGGTTAAAGAATGAAGATATAAGGACAGAGTTAAATATATATCGGCTCCATTAAATGGTAAAATCAAGGAATATATAGAGAAAAATGATTTAGACATGTAGAAAGAATGAACGTAAAGAGATTACCAAAAGCAGCATTTAACTACAAGCCAAGAGGTTCAAAGAATGTAGGAAGGCCAGTGAAAAGATGGACAGAACAACTGTGAGGCGGAACAGGCATTTTGCCTAGCATGTGAAGTGAAGAAGGAGGAGAAGAAGGTAAAATCGTTCGACCAATGAAAATACAGGCATACTTCTAGTTTGTTTACATTACAACTGGTATTTAGCTTGGAATTACTATAGCGGGCTGCTGGCTTCACACCCATCCACAGAGGTGGATGGTCATCTATCTAGTAGAGTGGTAACATGCGCCAGCATGTGCGATTCACATCAATTGTAGCCAGTTTTCTCATCCTGGAACTTCTCCTCCTAATAGAACGATGTTTCTGGCTCAAGAACTCGATCTGAATTTGTTTACTTGATTACCATATGCCGAGTATGATTCTGTAAATAAAACTGCGGCTGCTAGAGGATTAACACACACACATATATATATATATATATATATATATATATATATATATAACTGTTGGTATAGTCATTTTCAGTATCTGCTAGATATGATCGGTGAAGAAATGTAAGCTAAAAAAAGTTTTCAAAATCTTTCCATAAGAACAACCTCAATTGCCTCATTTCTTCGGAATTAGCTAAAAGGAGATTGTATTATGTGTTTAAATTTTAACTTAAATATCATCATCATCAACAACAACATTTTAAGTTTAAGGGCAGTTGAATCTGTTTTTGTATCTCAAGATATATTGTAATCGTGGCATTAGCAACCAAAGTGTTGAACATTTCATCTATGACTTCCTTTGTTCTGGAACCAAAGATTCGAATTCTCATGTCTTCTAAATAACACCACCTGTTTAAGTGAACCACCTATTACAGAAGTGCTTATGACAGAAAAGAACTTCAGAGTTTTTTATGTTTTTATAAATAAAGTACACAAACTTCAATTTTAGATACAATTATGTAATGACTCATTTTGTAACAAACTCTAGTGTTAGACAAAAAAATAAAATCATCCGCCGATTCTATCAACCGATCGGGGAAATTCGTGAGCGCTCGCAGAAGCTGTATTCACATCAAAACTTTTCACTAATTGTACTGGTTGTTTTGCTAGTTAACGCAGTGCACACTCAAGGAACACGAAATAGAGAGCTTGGCTTAGTGTGTTTCCGTGGTCGAGATGTTTAACAGACATCATCTGCGTTCATAACCTCACCCGTTCTACATTTTTTAAACTAAATCTTATAATAGTATTTTGCCTGTAATATAGTTTCATATTAAATTTTATATTTGACTTTTATGGCTCTAATGCACACACAAAACACACAAAAACATAACTTAAAACCTTCTTGTAATAAATAAATGAGGAAAGATAATATCTTCTAAAATGAAAACCTTAACAAAATCAAAGTCAATATCGGGTGTATGAACCCTCAGCATCTATTGCCGCCCTCAATCTGCGGGGTATTGAGATTGCCTTGTGCCTATGTCCTTGTGTGTGCGCTGAGCCATGGTAAAACTCAATATTATTCATCATAAACAAACTTGTTAGAGGCTGTTGCTTTTCCGCAGAAATCTGCGCATCACAGTCTATCGAATGCAATACAATGAAATTACCTAGAACAAACCCTGAATGAGGTAAATATAATTGTTACAATAATGATATTAACATTGATTTAATTCAAATGTCAAAATAAAATGTTGTATTTAATTCCTAAAACATTTAGTACAAATATCACGAAAAAAACTGCATAATTGAGAACGCGAAACTGCGACCTTCATTAACTGAAACAGTGACTGCATTGCTTTACCGCTGACCTAACAGGACACGTAGGAGTATCTTCAGTTCATGCCACATAACACAGTAACTCAGGGACTGTACAATTATGACTAGATTCCTAGTTTGAACCCAGCGCTGTGCCGAGTAGGACTTGGAGGAAATGTGCGTTCAAGAGATGACTCATTTTTTTTGTCTAAGGATGTACCTAAGGTCAAATAGGATTATAAATTACGGATATCAATATCTCAAGAAGATCTTGATTTACCCAGCGTTGTTTAGGTTTTCTTCCGTCTCTGTGTCCTTTAGGTTGATACTGTAATATCTCTTTAGGCAAACGATTTGATATATTCTGTAGAGGTGATTTAACTAACTTTTTTGATATGTTTAGATATCTTCTGCTATGTTTTGATCATTAGGATTCCATGAATATCAACATTCCTTTTCTACTCAATGCACTTAGACTGAAATAGGACCTAAAAATAGCAAGTTCAGCTTGTAATTTCGTTTCATGTCTACAATTCAAAATCCAATTTTCACTGCTATATTTCAGGGAGGCTTCTGTAATGCTAACATTACGAGAATAAAATAGAAAACAAATAATTAATAAAATATTATGACTACAGATTTTTTCAATAAATTTGATCAGTATTCTTGGAAATGCCTAAGGCCTTAGTTACATGAAAAAAAAAAAGGTGTCAAAGGATAGTCGGAGAGAAAAACTTTCAATTAGAGTAGTAGATAGAATTCTTGGAAATGCGCAAATCCCTTTCTGGTTGTAATACCATTATATTACATGTTTCCTGTAATAGCTTTAAAGATGGGTCGAACAACAACACAGTCCAGAACAGACTTAAAAGAGTTTGCTAATGGAGGTTTACACATTTCAGAAAACAATATTTTGACATCCAAGTTTCGCGATAGAAACAACAACATTAATAATAATAATAATAATAATAATAATAATAATAATAATAATAATAATAATAATAGTTTACAATAACAATAACATAAAACAAAAGTTAAAAATTACATAAAATAATAAAAATAATTTTAATATTGATAATAATAATAATAATAATAATAATAATAACAATAATAACGATAATAATAATAATAAACTAATAATAACAATAATAATAATAATAATAATAATAATAATAATAATAAACTGGGTGAGATTTTTATCAGGGTTTTTCCTTACCTGTAAGACAAATATCAGGAAAACTTTAAAGCCCAAACAGTCTCCGAAATCATATGGCCATCGCAATCATCATAATTCATATTCATCTTACATTAAGCTTAGGATCAGGGACTCTCCTGGCGCACCACTATCATCATCATCATCATCACCCATCATATCATCGCGGCAATGTAACCCCGCCTTCCAGGCGCCCCAACCTCAGGAGTGGGTAATAAGTACGCCGTGCCAGGAGAGAACACCAAGAATGTCGAAAGACAACCTAGGGCATTTGTAAAAAAAATAATAATAGGCTTATAAAATATTATAACCGTACTGAAGCTTCTGAAATGGAATATGTCTGAACTTTACTTACTTACTTACTTATTTACTTACTCACTGGCACTATCGAACCCGTAGGTTCATGGCCGCGCGGACATAAGCTCTCCATACATACCTATTCTGAGCTAATGCTTTCCAATCATTCCCTGTATAATCTACTTCCCTCAAATCATAGTTAATGTTATTTTCCCACCATTATTATGATATATACGAAATTAGATAAAATTATAATTCGAGAAATATAAAATGTTGACATGATCATTTTCGACATCTACTAAGTGCAATCGTGAAGACTTTCAAGAATTAAAAAAAAGATTTTCAAGAGAACAATCTCATTAGCTAAAATCTACAATATTTCGGAATTCGATAAAGCAATAACCAAATTTAAAAAGACTACACCTTATTAGTGAGGTAAGGGTTTTGATGCATTTGCATCTTTTTTCTATGAGGACTATACAATGCAAAGTTAATTACAAATTCGTTTAGGCGGAAAAGGATCTTAAACAGGCACCTTTGTGGTTTCATTTATTTGCATTTTTGGTTTCTTTTGAGGATAATTAATTTTTTGTGGATTTTCAGTATATTAGTGCTTACTTTAGCCTCTCGAACATTTTTGGCATTTTTATGCATTTTTGCAAGGAAATGTACTTTTTTAAACACAATTTACTTTTGCTATCTATATAATGATAAAAATTGACTTGAACTTCGTTGTTCACTCATACCACGTGTTATTCTGACCAATCTGATCACTATTTATTTTAGCCAATTGGAGTACTCGTTATTATAAGTAATCACGCCACATCTCGTACCATCAGCTCATTGTAGTTACATCTTTCGTTAGTATAGCAGATACAGTGTAGTGAAGCCATGGGGAAATAAAAAAATAATAAGACATTTACATTAAAACATTATGATTCATTGTCGTATGGTCAAAAAGTGTTCAGCACGGATGGTGAAATATTGTTTTGCAAAATATGCGACAACAGAGTTTGAGCTGAAAAAAATATTCTGTAGATCAACCACGTGACTACAGAGAAGTATAGAACAGGCCTACAACGAATTCAAGGCGAAAAACATGTGATACTTTAAAAGATAATTAGCCAGCCACATCTTTCAGGTTCTCCTTTATCGCAGAACCCTGTGAAGCTTTGATTTCTGCTCACATTCCACTGACGAAAGTAAATAAACCGAAGTTCCGAAAGTTTCTAGAAAAACATACTGGAAAAATTATACCCGATTATTCTACACTTATAGTAATATGTGGGAAAATGCTTTAAAAATACAGCATATTAGGACAAAAGTGAATGGGAGAAAAAAAACCTGGATATACAAAAACGAAACTACAGATTCGGAAGCACGCTACGTCGCTAATGATGTGGTAGGCACAATGGAAGAAAATGTTTCCGGTAAAGTGTTCTTAATAAACTGTGAACAATTGCTAAAAGTGAATTTTCCACCAATTATTAAATTGTTTGATAGTTATTTGTGTCTATCATACCCCAGTGGAATTCAATATGGCAACATACTACTCTTCCTGACCGATGTGACGCTGCTAAATACATGGCAAAAGCTGGTAATTTTCTGCAAGCTCTTTACTCCAAAACGGTATATGTAACGTGTCTAGCACACGCTTTACATAGAGTGGCATAAGAAGTTCCGAATCAGTTCCCTGAAGTCGACCAGCTTATAGGATGTGTGAGGATGATCTTCCTGAAAGTGCCTTCACCAGTGGCCCATTTAAAAGCTGTAGCTACTGAAGTACCTTTGCCACCTTCTTCATTTTTAACAATGTGGGGTTCTTTGGCTAGAAGCATGCAACTATTACGTGAACACATAACAGTGGTGAAAAACATAAAAGTCGACCAGCTTATGGGATGTGTGAGGATGATCTTCCTGAAAGTGCCTTCACCAGTGGCCCATTTAAAAGCTGTAGCTACTGAAGTACCTTTGCCACCTTCTCCATTTTTAACAATGTGGGGTTCTTTGGCTAGAAGCATGCAACTATTACAGTGAACACACAATAGTGGTGAAAAACATAAAAGTCGACCAGCTTATAGGATATGTGAAAATTATCTTTATAAAAGTGCCTTCAAATGTGGCACATTTCAAGTCTGTAGCTGCTGCAGTACCTTTGCCACCTTCTCCATTTTTAACCAGATTAGGTTCTTTGGCTAGAAGCATGCAACTATTACAACAGTGGTAAAAACATAATTGATGCTTTTGATAGCAGTGATGTAGCATGCGTCAAACTTACACAGGAACTTCTCTCCAACAAAGAATTGAAAGGTAAACTCTTGAATATAAAATTCAATTTTGGAATCCTATCTGGTGATATAACGTGAACAGAACTTGTTCAAATAATGGAACAAAGGAACCTATTGAAAACTGTAGTAACAGATGTAGAAAAAAGTGGATGGGAAAGGCTGTATCGAAGAAATTAGTCCTGAGTAAAAGTAAAGGATTTGATAACTGATGTTCTGTCAAGTGAAAATTGTTCTGTAGGAGAAATAGCAGGGGACTTACAATCCAGTGATATAGTTCATTTGAAATTTTCGCCGTTAGTATCAGCATAAGTTGAGAGAAGTTTCTCGATGTACAAGTCATTGCTAAGAGACAATATTTCTCTTTTGGTAATTTACAGCAGTGATTTGGAAAAAACTGCACTTATACTTACTTGATATATTTTCAACAACAGTGCTCATGCGCTAGAGTTTATAGAACCAGCGATAACCTACCATCGAACCACATATCGATTATCATCCTTGCCACATATCGATTATTATCGATATCGTGCTAAAGTTCATACAGCGTATGCTAGATGGCAGCACGTTACGATGAAATTTAAATTACCAATCTTTGCAATAAATCCCCAAATCTGTGTTAAAGAAATGTATTAATAATATTAAAATTACCAAACGTTTATTAAAAATGGGTGTACACTTACTTATCACTTCCTAACGCCGAACCAACCAGCGATAATCCTAACCAGCGAGAGAAAAATCATAGACTAAGCAATATACTCTATGGAGAAAATAGCAGTTAGCATCACAATATTGTCTTACAGTGTTTTATTGTTGTGATTTGCGTATTTAAATAAATGCTTAAAAATTATCAAATAATGTTATAAAAATTCTTTGAAAAGTTTAAAATTTAAAAAAAGTTAGTAAATACAGAAGAATAATTATAATTTACAACAAAAAACTGAAAAAATCAAGGGTAAGTCATTCTGGTGAATAGCCAAAATATGTATTTAAATTCTTATATTTTGCTAATGACGTTGAATGGTGTGTCTTGTCTCAAATATTCGTGTTCTCTAGGAAATAGCCCTGTTATTGAGCTGATCACTCATCCAAGGAGACCCTCCATGCCTTTTTGAGGTCAAATAAGTAGGCATGTGGGTTTAACTATTATATAAAAATATTTTCTCGACAGATTGTGTTCCTCTAAAGCCTGTGTGGCGCGGGATATGTTAAAATACCTGCAACAAGTAGTAGTAACGGAATTTACTGACTTCCGAAAGAAAGGAAATACCGTATAGTTTCATTTACATTGCGCACGGGCCTGTTTGGCCGTATATGCATATTTCGTTCCACGAAAGAAAAAATAAATGAATATGAAAACAAATACATAAATGGCTACACGCCTACTTCCATACATAAAAAAGGCATAAAACAATGAATATGTATAAGCCTACGTCTACAGTACATACGCAATATACACATCTACACACATACATAAGAACACAATGTATAGACATATAAAAAATTTCATTTTGTACAGTAATAGAAAAACAGCTAACTACAGAACAGATAAAAAACTACACACACACACACTCACCCACGCTCATACCACCTTCTTCCCCGCAGACAGCAAAAGCATTAGAAGGCTATTCAACAAATACTACTTATTGCACCATGCAATTGAAGATCAGTAACAAATTACATATTGAAGTTCTTATTGACTATTTAACTCATGCCCCAAGTGGGAGTCAATAACCAATCACATTTCAATGAATTTTGATTTACAGCCAATCACAGTCTTTTTCACCTCGATTTTATCAGTTTAATTTCATCACTTTAAAATCAAGCTCGTCCTTTTTAACATTCTCAATAGGCCAGAGCATTATTTTGCAGTGACTGATTCTCTAAGTAATACGGCTACCAGATTGTGTATATAGTGCACGAATATAAATAGATACTGCTAGCGGTGATATAATAGAGAAACATTCGTAGTAATTGATTAAACCACAATAAAAAGAAGCCACTTTTTACACTTTCTTAAACGTACTATTTCCCAGGAATTTATGTTCCAGAAAAATATAATTTACAACATAGGTCATCAGAAATTAATTAATATGTTGTTTATAAACAGTTTGATGTTTCATTTTTTCTCCACTAGGGTGCATTCTTTCAATATTGCGATCCGTTGGCCATAAATAATATGATCTGGTTGCAGTGATGAATAAATGAAGCATAAAAAACATTTCTCATTTGTTTTCAAACATCGCCGTTTACATTAAATACTCGTATATAAATAAAATAACTATATTTAAATAATTATTTGTGAGTAAACAGTTTAATTTTATTCGTTAAATGGTCCTAACAAATGCCACTTTTAATTTCCAAATCCTCTAGATAAATTCACTCCTCACTTCCTGAGTCGTGAATTTATCTATAATTTGGAAATCACTCGTGGCATTACTTATGATAATAATACATATTTCGTCATTGATCTCCTTTCCGTAATGTGCCCAAAACTTTGCAAGCACCTATAAAGGAAATGGTTTAACTAAGGGTTATACTAATAAAATTCACGATAAAATGCCTTGAGGTATTTTATATAGTGTAAATTTGGATGTTGGTATATCTGGGATTAATAAACTTCGACACTGTTTAACCGATCACCACGAAAGTTGGCACAAAATGTTTTTTTTTTTTCATGGAAAGAGGTTTTATGCTATCTATTGTGTTCTAAAATCTTTGGGTGTAGAGAAGTTCACCTGAAAGAAAAAATAAATAACAATCGCTCTATCGGTCGCAATTTTCGATGTTTATCCACAAATCTCAATATAGGCCCCTATCCTATTGAAATAAACCGAGTTAGATATAAAAAAGCTAAATCCGACAATTATAAGTAGGGTTTTACCTGAATTCGAAATTAAAAATTGACTCTAGCAACTGCTATCCTTGTTTCTTCACAATAAAATACAATTAAATTAACCATTAAATTGGTAATGTATCCTATAAAATTCTTTAGTCTTCTTCTTCTTCCTTCCTTCCAAGTATTAAGCTAAGGCCTGTTACGATCCTATAGAAAATTTTCCCTCCAGCGTTTCATAGGACGGCCGAGATATCTTCGTCCTCTTGGTATATAATTATAAACAACTTTGGGGATCCGATTTGAACGCATTCTTTGAAGATGGTGTTTCCAATTTAGTTGGTACTGTTTAATATATTCCAAAATTGGCGTAGTCTTCAATTCTTTTAAGATATCTTAAAGTAAATTTTAAGATAAATTCTTTAATTTATTATTTAATTTTGTATATAAAGTAATGGAAATATTAATCACTGGATGTTATTTAAATTGGTGTCAAATTGTCAGCAAATAGGTTATGCATGATTTTTCACTCCATTCTGACATTTTCAAATAAATTGGCACCAGAAATTGAGTTCTTCCAATTTAACAAAATAAATATATATTCCGTAAACCAGCAAAATGGGACCAAAAATTCGGCTTGCTGAATAATTCACTTAGTTGTCGCAGTACTTTTTTTTTATTTTAACATTTCATTCCTACACTTTAGATCATGATTTTTTTAAATTATTTATCAATTGTTTAAAATTCATTCTAAATCACTGTTGAGGTTATGTGATATTAAATTTTGTACCTGAAATATCAGTTACTGAGTATAGAACAAGAAGTAATGAAAGGCTTTCAGTATTTTAATGAATTTTGATTTGTTGAAGACGACTGATATTTCAGGAACATAATTTATTATTTTAACTTTTTTTAAATAATATGTAGTGAGGTGATAGTAGTTTGAGGATTTATACCACGGTTAAACTTATCTGTCAGTTTGTGACTGGGTTAAGCAGGTCTCTAAGGTCATCAAAATCTTCGCTTGTTATTAGTTTTAAAGTTGTTAGTATCACAAAGTGAACGTAATTATGTTCTGGCCAAAGTCGTGGTATGATCTATATTTCCCAGGAGTGTCTTTGTGATTTTGAGCTGGTTCACTAACTAAAGCGTAGCAGGGCTATAACCACAACATCCATCAGGGATTGTAGTGTAAATGGGTCAATAACACCTCACTAAGTTTCATTATAGATATTGAAACACCGTACCACCAGTGAATATTTGATCGGAGAACAAGTGACTGCTAGCGTCTATTGGCCATCGTGATAACTAGGACTAGGATTTGTATGTACTGAAAGGTAAGATTGCAACGTAGTATAATGAGAAAATATACTTCTGGCTGTCATTTATCTTGGTTTCATACAAAAACAGTTGACTATCATAACGTGAAGTTAGACATCTGACTGTCTTTTATCTTGGTTTCACACACAAACAGTTGAATATTATAATGTGAAGTTAGACTTCCGATTGCCTTTTATCTTGGTTTCACACACAAACAGTTGAATATTATAATGTGAAGTTAGACTTCTGATTGCCTTTTATCTTGGTTTCACACACAATCAGTTGAATATCATAATGTGAAGTTAAACTTCTGACTGTCTTTTATCTTGGTTTCACACACAATCAGTTGAATATCATAACATGAAGTTAGACTTCTAATTGTCTTTTATCTTGGTTTCACACACAAACAGTTGAATATCATAATATGAAGTTAGACTTCTGACTGTCTTTTATATTGGTTTCACATACATACAAACAGTTAATAATACAATGAGAAGGTAGACTTCTGACTGTCTTTTATCTTGGTTTCACTCACAAACAATATATATATATACTTTTTTCAAATGCCCCAGGTTTGTCTTTCGACATTCCTATTTCTCTCCAGGCATGGTGTACTTGTAATCCACTTATGAGGTTCGGGCGCCAGGAAGGCGGGGTTACGTTGCCCCGATGATATGATGGGTGATGATGATGATAATGGTGTGCCAGATGAATATGAATGATGATGATTGCGATGGCCATAAGATTTCGGGGACCGTTTGGGCCTTAAAGTTTTCCTGACATTTGTCTTACAGGCGAGGAAAAACCCCGATGATAACCTCACCCAGAAAAACTGTCCCGAATGGGGAACGAAACCGAGCCCGCTGCGTGATAACGCAGCACGCTACCCCGAGACCACAGCAGTGATCTATATGTGTTCCAAACTTATCTTCTATTATATAAATTCATAGCCTTAGTGATAACACATGTTCCTACATTAGTGCGTAAGTTATGGTGAGAAAATGGGTAAGTTAGTGTCAGATGGGCAAGATAGTGTTTGTTTGGGCGAGTTATGGTGAGAAAATGGGTAAGTTAGTGTCAAATGGGAAAGATAGTGTTAGTTTGGGCGCGTTATGGTGAGAAAATGGGTACGTTAGTGTCAGATGGGCAAGATAGTATTAGTTTGGGCGAGTTATGGTGAGAAAATGGGTAAGTTAGTGTCAGATGGGCAAGATAGTGTTAGTTTGGGCGAGTTATGGTGAGAAAATGGGTAAGTTAGTGTCAGATGGGCAAGATAGTGTTAGCTTGGGCGAGTTATGGTGAGAAAATTGGTAAGTTAGAGTCAGATGGACAAGATAGTGTTAGTTTGGACGAGTTATGATGAGAAAATGGGTACGTTAGTATCAGATGGGCAAGATAGTGTTAGTTCGGGCGAGTTATGGTGAGAAAATGGGTACGTTAGTGTCCAATGGGCAAGATAGTGTTAGTTTGGGCGAGTTATGGTGAAACAATGGGTAAGTTATTGTAACATGGGCAAAATAGTATTAGTTTGGGCGAGTTATGGTGAGAAAATGGGTAAGTTAGTGTCCGATGGGAAAGATAGTGTTAGTTTGGGCGCGTTATTGTGAGAAAATGGGTAAGTTAGTGTCAGATGGGCAAGATAGTATTAGTTTGGGCGAGTTATGCTGAGAAAATGGGTACGTTAGTGTCCGATGGGCACGATAGTGTTAGTTTGGGCGAGTTGTGGTGAGAAAATGGGTACGTTAGTGTCAGATGGGCAAGATAGTGTTAGCTTGGGCGAGTTATGGTGAGAAAATGGGTAAGTTAGTGTCAGATGGGCAAGATAGTGTTAGTTTGGACGAGTTATGATGAGAAAATGTGTAAGTTAGTATCAGATGGGCAAGATAATGTAAGTTTGGGCGAGTTATGGTGAGAAAATGGGTACGTTAGTGTCCGATGGGCAAGATAGTGTTAGTTTGGGCGAGTTATGGTGAGAAAATGGGTAAGTTAGTATCAGATGGGCAAGATAGTCTAAGTTTGGGCGAGTTATGGTGAGAAAATGGGTATGTTAGTGTCCGATGGGCAAGATAGTGTTAGTTTGGGCGAGTTATGGTGAGAAAATGGGTAAGTTAGTGTAACATTGGCAAGATAGTATTAGTTTGGGCGAGTTATAGTGAGACAATGGGTAAGTTAGCGTCAGATGGGAAAGATAGTGTTAGTTTGGGCGAGTTATGGTGAGAAAATGGGTAAGTTAGTGTGAGATGGGCAAGATAGTATTAGTTTGGGCGAGTTATGGTGAGAAAATGGGTACGTAAGTGTCAGATGGGCAAGAGAGTGTTAGTTTGGGCGAGTTATGGTGAGAAAATGGGTAAGTTAGTGTCAGATGGGCAAGATAGTGTTAGCTTGGGCAAGTTATGGTGAGAAAATGGTAAGTTAGTGTCAGATGGGCAAGATAGTGTAAGTTTGGGCGAGTTATGATGAGAAAATGGGTAAGTTAGTATCAGATGGGCAAGATAGTGTTAGTTTGGGCGAGTTATGATGAGAAAATGGGTAAGTTAGTATCAGATGGGCAAGATAGTGTAAGTTTGGGCGAGTTATGGTGAGAAAATGGGTAAGTTAGTGTAACATTGGCAAGATAGTATTAGTTTGGGCGAGTTATAGTGAGACAATGGGTAAGTTAGTGTCAGATGTGAAAGATAGTGTTAGTTTGGGCGAGTTATGGTGAGAAAATGGGTAAGTTAGTGTGAGATGGGCAAGATAGTATTAGTTTGGGCGAGTTATGGTGAGAAAATGGGTACGTTAGTGTCAGATGGGCAAGAGAGTGTTAGTTTGGGCGAGTTATGGTGAGAAAATGGGTAAGTTAGTGTCAGATGGGCAAGATAGTGTTAGCTTGGGCAAGTTATGGTGAGAAAATGGCAAGTTGGTGTCAGATGGGCAAGATAGTGTAAGTTTGGGCGAGTTATGATGAGAAAATGGGTAAGTTAGTATCAGATGGGCAAGATAGTGTTAGTTTGGGCGAGTTATGGTGAGAAAATGGGTAAGTTAGTGTCAGATGGGCAAGATAGTGTTAGTTTGGGCGAGTTATGGTGATAAAATGGGTAAGTTAGTATCAGATGGGCAAGATAGTGTTAGTTTGGGCGAGTTATGGTGAGAAAATGGGAAAGTTAGTGTCAGATGGGCAAGATAGTGTTAGTTTGGGCGAGTTATGGTGAGAAAATAGGTGAGTTCGAAACCTGTTCACTTGTATGTTAGCGGGTTTTTGTGATAAGTTAGCTACTTTGTCAGAGCAATGACTAATACATATTTTACATTGGAAATTCGCTGATTTTAGGTTACTTTGAGCTCAAATTCTCAATTCATTTGCAAGAATTTCTCACATTTTCTTTAAAAAATATATTTATCTCAGGTAACTACTAGCCCATTTCAATGCTCAAAGTATTACTGCACATATAGATGAAATCAGAACAATTTTCTTCTCTTTGAATATCCATGCTTTTCTCATATCTGAAACGTGGCTAAATCCCAACATTACCTCTTCTTTAATTGACATGGATGGTTATACTTTTCTTAGACATGATCGTGTTTATAGTCGCGGTGGCGGTATTGGAGCCTTCGTTAGAACGGACCTTACTCTAAAATTGTGTATTTATCTAATAACGAACCATCTGCTGAAATTATGTTCATAGAAATATTTGTGAGTTTCAAAAAATGTCTTCTCTGCGTAGTATACCAACCTCCTAAAATAAAAGCTATCGCTGAAATAGAGTCCACTTTACAAAACGCGCGAATACAATATGAACACGTTATCGTTATGGGCGACTTTAATATAAATATACTAGACACTGATAACAGACATACACAACAACTGATGGCTACATTCCAGGCTTGTGATATGACTCTCCTACCCCTACGGCCTACACATCACACTCATCACTCTGAGACGTTACTTGACTTAATTGCAACTAATAATCCAGACAGAGTACTTACTCACGGACAACTGCCAGCCCCTGGAATATCAGCACATGATATTTTATCCTTATCATATTCGCTGCAGTGCCCTAAACCGACTCGAAAGATTATTACGTATAGAGACTTTAAACATATAGATAATGCAGCCCTAATTGAAGAAGCTATGCAGATGCCGTGGCATTCAATATGGACGCTGCATTCTGTAAATGAAAAAGTTGAGGCACTAAATGACTTTACACTACAATTATACAACAGACACGCCCCACTAAAAACTAAACTCGTGAAACGAAGCCCTGCACCCTGGATGACTCTTTCAATTCGTAACTTGATGGCTGATAGAGACGCAGCACATAAGAAACATAGACTCGACAAAACAGACACAAATCTCAATTAATATAAACAATTACGCAAACAAGACAAATGAAGCTATAAGAAACGCCAAACTTTGACATTTATACAGCCTAGCAGATACCAATACTTCAGAAATCTGGAAAAACTTGAATAGAATGGGAATTGGGAGAAAAGACACTCAGGTAGACAAACTACCTGTTTCCCTGGACACACTCAATAATCACTTCACAGGAATAACTTACTACTCCAAAGGATAAAGAACAAACAATAAATGAATTATCACTGACAAATCAACCCGACAGAAAACATTTCCATTTCTTCATATGTTACAGATGACTAGGACGTAAAGAAAGCCATCATGCCGAATAAAAACCAAAGCAGAAGGAACTGACCATATAAATATTACTTTACTGAATAAAATAATCGACGCTATATTACCTACTATAAACTCATATTTTCAACTCCCTCACTACAAACTTCTACATATCCCTCATTGTGGAAACAAGCCCTCGTACGCCCACTGCCTAAAGTTAAAACGCCCTCAACTCCGAACGACTTTCGACCCATTAGCAATTTAACCTACCCTTTCAAAAGCTCTGGAACGATTAGTCCATAAACAACTGACTGACTACCTAAATGAATACAACCTTCTAGATACATTTCAGTCAGGCTTCAGGACAGGACACAATACAAGTACTGCTCCTACTAAATATTTGCGATGACATACGCGAAGCAGCTGATAATCGAAAACTTACCATTCTCATATTACTGGACTTTAGTAAAGCATTCGACACGGTAGACTTGGACTTATTGTTGCATAAACTTAAAAACATCTTACTCTCTGATAGTGCCACGCAATGGTTCAATTCCTACCTTCATGCGCGCCAGCAATCTGTTGTAGGAATTCATGCATTATGTTCTTCTTGGTCCTTCTGTAAAGCTGGGGTTCCTCAGGGTTCGGTGCTTGGTCCTTTGCTATTTTTAATCTACATAAATGACATATCTGACTCCCTAAAGCATTGCAAACATAATTTATTTGCAGACGACATGCAAATCTACATCCACAGAGACAAATATTCTCTAAATGACGCTGTTGCCAAAATTAACGAGGATCTTGACTCACTAATAACATGGACAGTTAAATATGGACTGCAATTCAATCCTAGAAAGTCACAATTAATCATTATGGGTCAACAGAGAATATTATCTACAATGAACTTAAACACAGTCTCGCATGTGTCACTAAATGGAGTTCAAATCCCTTATAGTGAGACAGTAAAAATTCTAGGAGTATTTATTGACAACAACTTAAATTGGAATACACAAATAAACCATACATGCAAAACAGTCTTCTTAATAATACATTCATTAAATCGCGTAAGAAACTGTCTGCCATTCACTCTTAGGAAAATGTTTAGTAAAAACACTTGCAATGCCCCATTTTGATTATTGTGACACTCTTTTTACAGACTTAAATATTATTTTCACTCAAAGACTTCAACGTGTTCATAATTCTTGCGCACGTTTTATTTGTGGTATTCGCAAATTTGACCATGTTACAACACCCGTCCCTGGAACAATTATCGTGGTTTCGTCTAAGAGATCGTAGAACTGTCCATTCCCTATCCCTTCTCTATAAAATCCTTCACACATCATTGCCTAATTATTTATCACGCCGCTTCATCAGACTATCCGACACACATAATCTTGACACTCGATCCCATCAGCACATTGTCCTTTATATCCCTCCTCATCACACAGTATATTATTCATTATCTTTTACGGTTTCGCTTACCAAAACATGGAATTCCCTTCCGCCCTATGTCAGAGACTGTCAAACTATAACATCCTTCAAAAACAAATTAAAGAATTATTTAATAACAAACTAACTTATACGCCTCACTGATAGTATTCTTTAACAATTAATAAATTTAATTATCTATGAAAATAATATTAAGATTAACAAATATTTTCTTTTGTTTTGTTTTATATATTGTACAAACGTAAAATTAGTTTTCAATATCTCATTATTTTCTTTGTTTTATATATACGTTAGACAGGGACAATTTAATGTCTTGATTGTATACATTTTATTATTAGTTTTAGTCTTAATTTTAACTAACATTAACTATTTGCATTATAGATCATAATATAATAGATATTATCTTTTTGATCAAACTTTTATTTAGTATTTAATATTAGAGTTCATAGTGATTGTTATATTCTGATGTAATATATGTTTGCCTGGTGAGTGGAAGAGAAGGCCACATGGCCTTAACTCCACCAGGCTAAATAAATAAATCTAAATAAATAAATCTAAATCTAAAAACAAACTCTATTTGTGTATTTTTACATTTCTTTTTTATTTGAATTTATGTTGGTGGCATAGAATACCCCATTATTCATTATTCCTGCACATTCTACCATTTATTTTATTACAACGCTAAATAATCATAGTTTACAATTTAGTATAGGTTAATCGGTCGCGGTGGACTAGTAGTTATGTTCCTTGCCTATAATCTCGAGGGTCTTGGGTTTAAACCCGGCCGGGATGGACGGATTTTTAGAATGGAAAAATCCAAGGGACAAGTTCTCCGGGAGGGACTTTAAGGCGTGAATCCCGAGTCGGAAGAGTAAAAGAACCGCAAGCCTCAATAAAAGGACTCTCTGCAAAATGTAACATACCTTCATCCAAGTAATACCTTAGTTTCCTACAAGATGTCTCATACAGGCGATGTGCTAACCCACGTAACTCGTTGACACATGTAGATAAATATGAGTAAATAAAATAGCTTGGTTAATAAAATCCAGCTAGGGAACTCTTCGTATTCACACACCGGACGTATGGGGTACCTATACACATTGTATAAATTATGTTAGTAAAGATGGGTTCGAGTTTTAAGGGTAACCCATCTTCACTAAATTAATCTAACTAACTAACTATCTAACTAACTCACTCACTCACTGGCACTATCAAACTCGTAGATTTATGGCCGCGCGGACATAAACTCTCCATACATCGCTATCCTGAGCAAATAGTTTCCAATCATTCCCTGTATAATCTAATTCCCTCAAATCATAGTTAATGTTATTCATGCACCTCATTTTTGGTATACCAACCGGGCGTTTTCCCTCTGGTTTTCCTACAAGAAGCTTCCATGCACTTCTTTCATACCCCATTTGTACCACGTATCCTGCCCATCGCAGTCTACGAGACTTAACTGCTCTTATTATATCTGGCTTCCTATAAAGACCATGTAGTTCACTGTTATATAGTCTTCTCCATTCACCTGTCTGGTCATCTCTCTTTGGTCCAAAAACTTTCCTAAGAACTATAATCTCAAATACTCGTAACCTCCTTTCCTACCTTAAAGTAAGGGTCAATGTTTCGCTTCCATGTAATTTAACTGGTAGAATAATAGTTTTATATATTTTATACTATTTTACTAACATAATCACTATCTTATTTTAGGTTCATTGTACAGCAATACCCATCTTTACTTTATGGGAAGAATGAGATGAAATCTACTCTACGGTGATATGTAGTCTGTTATGGGATTCTAATTCGACACACATCAAACATTCACAAACATTACTCATATCGAATTGGAAAACTGCTAAAGAAAGAAGACATAAAAACAGTATATAGGCCTACCAGGAAAATCAAAAACCTCCTCAGACCTATTAAGGATCAACTTCATCCTCATCAATCAGCAGGCATATACAGGATCCCGTGCAGTTACG
This sequence comes from Diploptera punctata, assembly GCA_030220185.1. Lineage (NCBI taxonomy): Eukaryota > Metazoa > Arthropoda > Insecta > Blattodea > Blaberidae > Diploptera > Diploptera punctata. The sequence continues at coordinate 1,475,466 of JASPKZ010000423.1, read as the reverse complement.
GCCAAGTGTATATAGGCACCACTAAACGCAGCATCATAACCAGACTTAAAGAACACGAAAGTTACAGCCGTCTTAAACAAGTGGAAAAGTCGGCAGTAGCAGAACACTCTCTACTTTAAGGCCATACAGTACAATACAACAACACAGATATATTATCTAACTGCACACACTATTTTACCTGTCTGCAACGAGGAGCCATTGAAATATTCAAATATCAAAATAGTTACAATAGAAAAGAAGAATCATTAAAAGTCAACAAAGCATGGATACCAGTCTTAACAAAAGCCAGATGTAAACCCCTACGAGAACAATCTACTAGGATATCAGACAGCAACCTCATTGGTGCAATGGAAGACCCTAATGCTAACCAACCAGATGGCAGATACAATTTACGAAGTAACGGACCGCGCAGAGAACACGTCGCGGATACATGTATAAATAGAGCAGGTAGTCGACAAAATTGCCAGTCTCAAGACAACCCTTGAGGATGCCGGACGCAGTCTCTGGCGAAACGTTGGGGAACTACAAGCCTCACGACCACGGCCAACAGCCCGGAAATCTTCTGCAAGATCATCATATTACCCATACCGCCATATATTTGAGGCGAGGCTACAACACTCCCTTAAGCCATATCCTGCCTTAAGTTGACACACAAGCTTGGACTCATGAGGAAGTATATGAGTGACCCCATTAGATCACTATAACCACATATTTTGACACCTGTGATGTACTAAACCAGATTATTATTACCTAACATGAGATGAGATGAAAGGTGGTATGAAATGAATGAATGGAGATGAAATGATATGATGATAGGGAAGAGGAGTAGAGAATGTTAGTGTGATGAAATTCGGAAAATGGGAGAACCCCGAGAAAAGTCGCAAAAATCATGGTGTTGTCAACCGAACATACTCCTCCGTTAAAGTCATCATTCGAATCTGAGTACCCAGTCATGGCAGCCACGCATTTAGGAGATGACTAATGACCTTCACTATATTTCAAACGTCTACGCAGCAAGTGTACACACAGTTGTCTAGCCTTGAGGCTGGTGTTGGACTCTCATTGGCTGTTTTCCTCATTATCTCACCAAATAGCCATAGAGAGTACAACTCCAGCATCAAGGCTAGACAACCGTGTGTACACTTGCTGCGTAGACATTTAAGTAGCTTCATCCTGGATCCATCCATAATAATTCTACCCGAAGGCAGATCTTTCACGGCAATCATAACATTTTCATGCTTACTTGCAGCTTTACTAAGTAATTGTAGGTGTGGTATCTTCCCGTTGCTTTCCACACCGGTGAAGGATGATGATGATCATATGATTTCGAGGATCGTTTGGGACTTAAAGTTTTCCTGACATTTGTTTTAGAGGTGAGAAAAACCCCCGATAAAAAAATCACCCATGAAAACTGCCCCGATCTGGGATCGAACCCGGGCCCGCTGTGTGACAAGGCAACATGCTACCTCGAGATCACAGCGGTGGACTCATCCTGGAAAATGTAATATTATTCCTTATTTCTGTAAATTCCTTCATCTCTTTATTACAACAATAAATATTCGTAGGTTCGTGCATTTTTTATCTTGAACATTCTCTCTCTTTATCTTAATTTAACCTCTCTCTTTATAGTACGTTTACGTACCAAATACCATTCTAGCCCTATGGGGACAAGACTTGCAGGGAGTATATTTGTAACTCTGGATCACACATTTTATTTTTGACCATATAGGACATGGATGGTCCCCCTGGATGACTGAACAGCTCAATGTTAATGCCATCACCGATGCAACACGAACATTTAAAATAAGTCACACCTTTCACTCGGTCATTGATACTAAATATTGTGAAAATGATATGGATTATATTCTCAGGGTAGAGACTACTTCAGCGAATCCATGGCAGAGACTCATACACAGGGACATATTCCTAGAAATGTAAGGAGACAGGAGAATGGAGATGACTATATAACAGTAAGCTACATGATCTTTATGGGAAACCAGATATAATAAGAATAGTTAGTCTCGTAGACTGCGGTGGGCAGGAACAGATAATGAAAAATGAAACCGGGGCATGGAACTCCTTGTAGAAAAGCCAGAAGGAAAGCACCCAGTAGGTAGACCATGAATAAGGTAGGAGAATAACATTAATCATTATTTGAGGAAAATAGTTTATGCAGGGAATGACTGAAAGAAATTAGCTCAGAATAGGGATGTATGGGCCAGCGAGTCAGGTTGTAGGTAGGAAGTATATATTTGACAACGCTATTTAATACTCAGCACTCTAACGTCGTAATTCAAAGCTCGGCATGAAATGGCCGAATAATTTTTCATAGAGGCCTCTTATTTTAGACTTCAAATTATTTTACTTGTAAATCTACGAAATACTTTTTTTTTATCTGATATTGAATTCTAACAAATGGAAAGTGAAACAATGATTTATATATCGAGGGAAATGTGTAAACGTATTTCCTCACTTCTCAGGAGGCGCACCGACATTTCACTCTCTTCTCAGGGGAGCTAGTTCTTGTCACAACTGATGAGTATTTTTTTTATTGAATAAAATATATTTCTTCTTTATTAAATTACTTTATTGTTCACAAACAAGTTCTCATATTGAAGATGAAACTTGTTGTCTTTGTATCGATTATTAAATATGGTGACTATCAATATGGTATGTTAACAATCAAGTTGTTATCAATATTTTTTTGATTATATAAAATTCATAAACAATTCTTCTTTAAATATTATTAAATATGGTTCTCATTGTAATTATAAAATGTTAACTTATTATATTCTATTATTTCTATATTTATATATCAACTTGTTATATTTGATATATAATGAAATTTCGCCAATTTGTAAACACTTCATGAATAAAATAGCATAGTATTATATTTACGCCACTTACGAACTTTTTTACTATATATAAATCAAACTATTATACTTCATACATATTTGTTAAATCTACTTTTATGTAGACAACACTTAATGGCGTCAATCTTCTTTTTAGCCATCTCTATTTTTCTTTTGTTTGCGAATTATCATATTGTTAAGTTTTGACTGGCTACAAAATAATTAAAAAAGAACACGATTCGCTGGCCTCCTTTCTCAATTCTCCAATCATATATGTTATGTTCGGCCGATTCAAGACCACATTATTTAAACATCTTCTCATAGTCATGTGTCAGTATATTTCGATATCTATTGTTAATCAATAGGGATTATACAGACAATAATAGAAAGTATACTTACATATGGATCAGAAAGCTGGACAATAAATGAAAGGATGCAGAAAAGAATCTTGGCGACAGAAATGGATGGATTACGGAGAAGGATGAGAATATCCAGGCTACAACATATTCGAAATACATATATCAGATAAGAAATGGATGCACAAGAAACTGTTATCGATAGGATAACAAAGAGAGCTCTACAATGGTATGGACATGTACAACAGATGCCGGAAGACCAGTGGCCTAAACAGGTGTTGGATTAGATGGTACCAGGCAGAAGGAGAAGAGGAAGAAGTAGAAGAGCATGGTATGAGGGAATATATGATGCCAAGATGAAGAGGGGTATGGAAGATGGACAATGGGAAGATAGGAATCTCTGGAAAGCAGGAATTAAAGGCTAACTGCTGTAAAGTGGAGAGCCTGTATTAAGTATTAAGTAAGTATTGTTAATCGAAACAACAGGTACGATGTAATGATTGTTATTCTTCTCATCAATGTTATAAAAATATTTATTATATTTTATCATTATTTAATAAATAATTATTAACTTGAATTTATTTATGTCAATTTTTAAATTGAAAATTAAACAAATAGAATCCCAAATTATTATTAAAATCAGGGTGATTTTTCCGGTTATAAATGACAATAGAGCTATAGGCTTACGTTTTCAACGGATGACATATATTCACTGTCTGCGCCTCAGAATATTCAAACACTAAACTATTGTGTAATACAATACATATTAAATGACCACATTACAAATAGTTACGCAGTATGATGGACAGAAGCAATTTCAATCGGTATTCTATTCATTTCACAAATGAGATGAGCCCAATGACCTCTGCTCCTACTATGGCTTATAGATTTTCTTTTTAATTATCCCCACAAATTCCATCATCACATTTCACTATAGCTTCCTCTAAAATGAGTATTTATCGAAGTTTTAAACCGGGTTCACATATACATATACTTGACAATATATTATGGAGTATAGTGGGTTTAAACGTCACTTGTATAACATATACAATAACTGTTCTGTAATAAATTACGTAGCCACTGTCCATAAAGTGCATCACTAAATTCCCATACTAACATTTCATGGATACAAAGTAATACCCTTTCATTATGCATTTAGGGATTAAAGAGTTCCTGGACTGGTTAGTAGGATAGTAGGAAGGGAGGGATATTTCAGGGGGAGAAGTTTGATGTATGTGGTAATGTATACGGTTTGCCAGACAGCATCCGTTTAAAATTTTGCCTCTGCCAATTTTCTATGCCCTGGATACTAAAATCTGTATCATCATTGCTGGAAGTACGTTACATTTTTGTGAATTAATTAATTAATTTATAGAGGGAAATGTTGCTTAATCCTAATGGGTAGTGGTTTTAACTTCAGAGTCCCAATGTTCATATTACTGGAATAATTAACCACAGTAAGTAGGACATTATTGATTGATAGAAAAGCAATAATGTAGTTAAGTGTTAGCATTAATTTAATGTTGAAATGCAAAGCTTTGTAACAGTTGAATTAAAACTTCTGAGGATTATTAAATATTCAGAAAAATTATGCACTGAGATAAAATTTCTATCAACATTATTTGTATGTTTTGGCGCTGATTGGAATACAGGTGGAACGTACATTGCCTCTGCTTCTCATATGACTCTTTGTCCACCTCGTCACCCATTTATATTTCTACTCGCTTCCATTCGCTATCCTACCACCATAAGTTAAACACACGATCGAGAGAAAATTTAACTGTAACTGTTCATCTACATTGAACATCTTACTATTCCTCATCCTTCCTTGTTTCAGCCACCCGACTCTGGAATTCCCTCCCCTCGTATATCAAGGATTATCCCATTCAAAAACAGTTCAAGAAAAAAACTCACTACATATTTCTTTAGACAATATAATATATAACCGTGTTCCATGTATACTTTTATTATAAAGGTTTATTAGGTAGGGTTTGCAGTGGAGTGTATTAATTATTAATGTAAGTTAGAGTTAGTTATTTTTTACCTAGCCAATTACTTAATCAAATTATAGGTTATTATTATTATTATTATTATTATTATTATTATTGTTACTATTAGTATTAAATTTACAAATTGTATTTCTTTCCATTGTTAACTATATACTGTGTAGGCTGTCTACATCTATTATGTATCATTAATCATGTAGTTAATTCATAATTGTTATTATATGTATAATTTAACCCTGGTGAAGTGGAAGAGAAGACCTTACGGTCTTAACTCCATCAGGTAAAATAAATAAAAATAAATAAATAATTAAAACGTTAATCTTGTTCCAGACTCTTACCATGTAGGTCTAATATAATTTTTGTTCTTGTTGGTTATTTTTAATTCGGATACTCATAAATAAAAAAAACCTTCATGGATTTTATAGGAAATCAGCTGTAATAAGAACATGTTAGCAACAAAAGGAAAAAAAGAGAGATATGGAAACTTCTTGTAGGAAAGAGAGAAGTGAAGCGTTCAATAGACAGGCCTATGCCATAAATGCAGCGGGAAAATCGTATTAACCATGATTTGTGAGAGGTAGAGTATACATGTAAAGTTTAGAAAATACTAATGCAGAATAGGGATACACACAGACTTTGGATTCGCGCGAACATGGACCTTATAGTTCGAAAGTATCAGTTAGTTACTTACTAGGGTATTCTATAGCAGGAGTCCATGTCCATAAATTAAAAGAAAATGCACAAATTATCATTGCTATATGTGAAAAATTATCATAAGTAATGAATGCCACGAGTCATTTTCCATTTATCTAGACGATTTGGAAATTAAGAGTGTCATTTATTAGAACTACTTAACGAATAAAATTAAGTTGTTTAATCAAAAGTCATTATTTAAATATAGTTACCGGTATTTTAAATAATTCTATATTTAATGGAAAAGGCAATGTTTGAAAACAAATTAGAAGTGCATGGTTATCTTTTTCACTGCAACTTGATCATATTATTTTTTGGCAAACAGGATAGTAATCAGCGATAACCCATCAAGATCATTATTTATAAAAATGCACCCTAGTGGAGAAAAAATTAAACACATCAAACTGTAACAAACATTATAGGTTTTTATTTATTTATTTTTAGGAAACAACTCAGTAAAATCATTATTTCAAAATACAATATTATTGAACACACAATTATCAACTTGTGGTTCGAAGGAATCTGTTCATTATTTGCTATATTCCACGTATTTGTTGGAGAGTCGCTCACTTCAAAATAATGCTCTGACCTGTTCAGAATATTAAAAAAGAAGAGTTTTATTTATTTTAGTAAACAGAATTCGATAAATATCGAGGTGAAGCACGACTGTTATTTCTTGTGAAATAAAATTCATTGAAACGTGATTGGTCATTCACTCTCATTTCGGACATGAGTTAAATAGTCTGAAAAAACTTCCCAAATAAATTTTTGTTAAAAAAATAATATTACTTATGAATGACTATCTGTAATTGAATGCCATAAAATACCATCATCCTCTATCATGGACACCTCCTCATGTTGGGCAATGTTTCGTTTAACCGTAAATGTTCAATATAGAGAGATTTCTTCTGTATTAAATAATAATTCCATGTTTTTTTATTTAAGAAATCGTTGAATTAATGGACTGAAGACGACACTATAGCATACTTTACCTAGATTTTAACATTCTTTTTTTAAATCTTCTCTTTACTATTTATATTTCCGCTTATTTAAAATATCTCATACCATATGTTTAATATATTTTCAAAAGAAAAATGTATTAAAGGAACACTTGCTTCATTCGCGTTCATTATTCTTTCTTTTTATTCCTTTCCTCATTTAGGTAATTCGTTTTGAAATGCAAATGAGAAGTTGATGGCACGTACCTCATTAGAAGAAACTCTTTCTTGTGCTAGCAGGGCTCTGCTATGGGCATGGAAATATGACAGTAATATAAAACATCTACTTTTATTTCAAACTCACAGGAAATAAATTTACTTTTTCGCTTCTTTTTCCATTATTCTACTCTCACAGATTCTCTCCATTACGTCCATTACCTATCTGAAATGGAAATTTCTTTCTTCCTTTCTTTTATTTCAATTACTGTTTAACTAGAAGCTAAATCAGTATGTATCAGGTAATTTTGAAGACGTATTTCCTTGTAATATTGAAGGAAATGTGTTTCAATGACAAATGTGTTATAATTCTTTTACAATTCTACCCTGAATTGAAGGCCTATATAATACATAGGCCTATAACATGTCCCAAAATAATTGCATCTCTTTGGAGTACTTTATCATAAGTATACATACATAAGGACTTTATTAAACTAAAAGTAAGATACATACAATGTTATTTACAAATATGGTTCGCATGGGCAGTAAGCCGTACGTGCTATTGACAGTCCGTTACAATAAGTTGATGTTTAAAAAAAACACACAATAATGTTATAATTAGATATCAATACAATTTACATTATACATTAACTTAGTTATGTATAATTATTAAGAATTAATGCTACTGCAATTTGTTAACATATTTATTTATTCCTGAATAAGTGTTGTTCTAATTTTCCGCGTTTTGTCTAGAAATCTACTCAAGTTTATCCAATTTTCTGAGTTTACCAGTAACTCGTAGCATGCCAATCTTCCACGTATCATAAGTAATGCCACGAGTGATTTCCAATTTATCTAGAGGATTTGGAAATCAAGAGTGGCATTTGTTAGGACTATATAACAAATAAAATTAAGCTGTTTACTCAAAAGCCATTATTTAAATAAAGTTGCCAGTATTTTTAAATAATTGTATATTTAATGAAAACGGCGATGTTTGAAAACAAATGAGAAATATGAGGTATATTCACTGCAACTGGATCATATTATTTTTTTGCAGAGAGGATCGCAATATTGTAAGAATGAACCCGAGTGGATAAATAATGAAACACATCAAACTGTATTTAATATAATAAATATTCATCCATCCATAGTAATTCTGCCCGAGGGCAGGTCTTTCACTGCAATCAAAGCATTTTCATGCTATGCTTGCAGCTTTACTAGGGAATTGTAGGTGTGGTAGCTTCCCGTTGCTTTCCACAATATTAGAGGTAATTAATTTATTTTTTTAGTAAACAACTCAAACCAAGAAATCTGTTCATTATTTGCTATATTCAATGTATTTGTTGGAGAAAAATAATGCTCTGACATGTTCAGAATATTTAAAGGAGGAGCTTTCTTTATCACAAAAACAGGCGCTTATAAAGATAAATCGATAAAGAGCGAGGTAAAGCACGACTGTCATTGGTTGTAAAACAAAATTCTTTGAAACGTGATTGGTTATTGACTATATTTGGGTCATGAGTTAAATAGTCTCTGTAAAAATTAATGCTACAGAAATGCGGTAAATTGTAATAAAATGATAATCCACATGCTCTTTTTTTTCTCATTTCTCTCTCTTGTAAATTTTATATTTCTTTAGTTTAATCTAGAGTAAATCAAAATACATATAATTGCATTGTACATATACTATTTAACAATTTTGTTTATTTTTTTTTTGGTAACAGTAATTTTTGTATTCATTTTAATCTGGTTAAGTGGTAGACAAGACCTTAAGGCTTAGCTCTCCCAGATAAAATTAAAGCTACCATTGTTATTTTTTTTATTGCGGATGAGCCCATGTAGGACTATGCAAAGTACTTAGTGGCGTTTCCTTTGAGCCCAAATTTCTTTCATTATTTTGCTATGAGCTTGTTTTCTATCATCTGTCCAAGTTTTTCCAGTTTTTTCTTCGGTTTGTCCTCTTGGTCAACTTGCCACTTATTCACCTTAATTCTAAATATATATATGCTTGGGTTATCTTCTTTAGTAATTCCTGCCTATTTTAAGTCCTTTTTGACTTCATCAATCCAGTTCATAGTATCCACTGGAGCTTTACTTCTGTTTTCGTAGAATTCCATTATCTGTTTTGTAAGCCTATTTGAGTTAATTCGTTTAATATGGCCATACAATTTTAACCTCCGTTTTCTAATACGTATCGTTATGAATGTCTGTATATATATTTTTATTTCCTTTTTACTCCTGAGTCTAAATGCTTCACCTTTGACTTGTGGACCTAAAACTTTTGTTATAGTTTTGCATTCTTTTTTCACTATATTTTCGATATCTGTTTTCTTTTCAAAATTAATGTTCCTGCTCCATAGAGGCACTCTGGTTTAATTACAGTGTTATAGTGTCGTAATTTTGTACCATTGTTATTATTACTATTAAAATTCTTTCTCTCTTTCCCTTCCTCTTCTTCCTTAGTTTAACCTCTCCTTTTAACCATACAAAGACATGAAGGCCTCACAGGATAAGTGGTCAGCGTAATATAAGGTTTTTTTCGAGATATAAGACAAATCACACCATTGACATGTACATTCATAATTCATCAAGGAAAATATGATAAGAATGATTATAATGGCAAAATAATTTTCGGGGATATTTTGGGCTTTAAAATTTTCTCACATTTGTCTTCTAAACTCCAAGCGCGACAGGCCTGGAATGTCCTTGGCCTACAAGCCGGTTACTGGCCACACATCTATATGTGTTAATCACAGAGGTAGACGCTCATCTAGCCAGTGTAGGGGTGACATGTGGTCAGCATGTCGGGTCCCCCAGCCGTTATAGCTTGTCTTCTCAACCTGGAGTCGCAACTTATTGTAGCTACCCAAAAGCCTCACGATGCTAGGTGGGCACCGGTCCCATACTGGTCGAAATACCATGAGAAAAAAATTCACGCATGGGGACTCGAACCAGCGCAGTGTCCCTCTGCGCCACGGCTTCTTACCTTAACCACTCGTCTACGACGAGTCTTATACTTAAGGAAAATAATCGAAGAAACCTCACCCCAAAAACTTTTCCAGCTACGGTCTGAGGAAACGATGTTATTGGTATACCACATTGATGGTGATCTTTAAATTCACCAAGATAAATAAATAAACAGTATCTTAGTCCACAGACGAAGTGAATGAAGTAAAGTAAAGTGATCCCACAACAGGCCCGGAGGCCCTTGGGGTAGTAGGAGGTTAAGGCTCCCACTTTTTCTAGGCAATCGGCACTTTATGTCAGCCGGGTTGTCAGCCCTGCGTGACGGCCGCCTTGTCAGCCCTGCGTGACGGCCGCCTTTACCCCAGAACAAGCGTCTGGTACTCGTTTCCGTTAGAGGCTGAGTCGACCCCAGGGCCATAGTGCCGCCAGAGGGTTTGGGTCAGTTTAAAAATCCTGACTCCAACGGGACTTGAACCCTCGACCCTCTGGCTTGTAGCTCAGTAACTTAACCACTACGCTACGGCGTGCCCCCCGAAGTGAATGAAAGGAGTAGGTATTTCATACTCAGCACATTATATCATGAAGGATTTTACTATAACGTATCTTCATTTAGACGCTGAGCGGGCGTGTTAGTTCCGAATCTGACGGACACACTTCAAAATTTTAATCATCACCCTTACCTCACAGTGAACTACGAAACCTTAAAATATAAAGTAACTAAACTGAATAAGAAGAGGAAATATAATTATCATAAAACACAAAATATAAAACATAAAATTGAGTACGCCTGACATAAACTACAAAGGTGAGTGACATCATGACTGTTCCTGTATTCTCAGGTAGTAGGACATAGTATAGCTTACAATCCCCGTGCCTCCCTTCGTCCCTTGCTATCATTCTTCTCGTCTGTGAATTATAGTTATTTATTTCTTCTTTCTGACTGGGGAGGGGGTAAGATTGCCCGGACCACCTCAACCTTGAAGAAATTTTGCGCTTCCCCAGCATTATGGAGATAAGTGAAATGAAAGTCTACAGGGCCGCATGCAAATACATTAGTCTATGGTGAGTTGAGCTTTCCGCGAGAACGTGCAAAATTCGAATTGGCGAGTCGCTGATTGGTCATACATGAAAGTAGTTTTTTCGTAATATTGACAAGAAATTACCCAGAATTCTCAGCGATGAAACCACTTCCGTTATTTTCGTCTGCTAGAGGAACGCATTTGCGCTTGCGTCCCGCAAATAATACCGTATAGGCCTACGACGTCTGCGTCGTGCGATATTAAGTCGATTCTCCTGTTCTTCCAGTTGAATTCTTTGGTACACTCTATCAAATTCCTCTTCTCCGCGTATACCACATGATCGAAGTCTTCAAGGTCCGACATCTTGGATAAAGCAGCAAGGTAAGCATCAAGGTTTCAAAGTACATCGGTTCCCATCGGGTTGCTCACGATCCGTTCTCTGCAAAGTCACCTCGCCAGGTAGCGTAGGAATTTCGACAATTATTATCGCATGAACAGACTTTTGAGTACGCAAAAAGTCTTTGGAAGCAACTTTCTTAGCCGAGAACGACTTTTACGGTCTAATGCGTTCATAGATACGACCCTACGACGTTATGTAAACAGAAGATCGTTTTCCAGATCCGATACACCAGATTATAAACCAATGAATCATACCGCCATTTTTGGGTTGTGACTCTGACCGCGAGAATTGGGGGAGGGGCTATAACATTTCCGTTGGGCCCTCCTACCATATTTTTATTGTATTGTATTGTAAGCCTATGTTTTCCCTTTACAGAGATTTAGGCACTCTCCCCCTACAGGGAAGAAATTGAACCATACTAATTTAGTTACACTTGTTTTCGTATAGATGTCATTTTGAGTGGTTCTATGGTCAGCGTTCCGCCTCATACTGACATCTAGGAAACCAAGGACGAGAAAATTCGGTAAATTTTGTTTAGAGGCATTTCCATTCAGGCTTAAGGATTTTTTACGAGCCTGAAAATCTTCAGACTCGAGACCCACGGATTAAAGTCCCTCCCGGAGGACTTGCTCCTTGGATTTTTCCGTCCTAAAAAATCCAATGACCCCGGCCGGGTTTGAACCCGCGACCCTCGGGACCAGAGGCAAGAAGCATAACCACTAGTCCACCGCGGCCAACAACACATTTTTAACTAAACGATAAATGTACTATGGTGAGTATTCCACTAGAACTCCGCAACCACATATTTTTAATGCCTTTGGATTGACTGAAAGTGTTTTTCCTTACATGAATTTAGCTGAAGGGTGATATGAAATAAATGAATGGATGAGTGGTGAAATGTCATGAAGGGGGGGCGGGAAATAGAGAATGTTGGAGGGATAAAATTCGGGAAATGGCAGAACCAAAAAAAAAAACGATAAAATGATAAAATACCAATATGGTACACTACCAACACCCCTCTAGAACTTCCAGCATTCGAATCTGAGATCTCTTTTGCGGCAGCCACGCGTCTAACGAGATGGTATAAATAGTAATAAAAACTATTAAAAAATTCAAAATTTTTAAACACTAAATTTCATGTGAGTATTAAATATTAACTATTTAACTAACTCACTGACACTATCGAACCCGTAGGTTCATGGCCGCGTGGACATAAGCTGTCCATACTTCCCTATCCTGAGTTAATGTTTTCCAATCATTCCTTGTATAATCTACTTCCATCAAATCGTAGTTAATGATATTCTCCCGCTCCATTCTTGGTCTACGAACCGGGCGTTTTCCCTCTTGTTTTCCTATAAGAATCATCCATGCACGTCTTTCATTCCCTATTCGTTCCATATGTCCTGCCCATTGCAATCTACAAGACTGAACTGTTCTTATTATATCTGGTTTCCTATAAATACCATACAGTTTACTGTTTTCTAGTCTTCTCCATTCACCTATCTGTTCATCTCTCTTTGGTCCAAACATTGTCCTAAGAACTTTATTCTCAAATACTAGTAATCTCCTTTCCTCCTTTAAAGTAAGAGTACATATTTCTCATCCATATAATATAACTGGTAAAATAATACATTAAACATATTTACAGTTTAACGTTATTTGAAAGAAGTTGGGACGTCAAAAGTCCCTGTAATGCATAAAAGCACGCATTTACAGAGTTGAGCCTATGTTTAATTTCTTTGTGCATCTCATTCCTATTTGTGATTATTCTTCCTAGGTATTTGAATTCAGCCCCTCAAAATTTCCCTAATTTGTCATTAGCTGTCCATTACCATTATATAATGTATTTCTATGTGTGTCCATATATTTAGTTTTATTGATATTTACTGAATCATTAATTATTATTTGAGGGAAGTAGATTATACAGGGAATGATTGGAAAACATTAGCTCAGGATAGGGATGTATGGAGATCTTATGTGCGCGCGGCCATGAACCTACAGGTTCGATAGTGCCAGTGATCAAGTAAGTAAGTAAGATAATTTACTGAATAAATACTATTACAAAATTCAAAAAAAATTAAATACTAAATTTCATGAGAGAATCCAATATTAGGAGATACAAGTACTGTATATGTCTAAATACAGAGTACACATAAAGCCCCTTTATATTTATATGATACTGACAATAAACGCAACGATCGAGGCCAGTGGAGTTCCACTTGTCAGCAGTCTGTCTCAACACACCGCTCCCATTTCCATAATGTTAAACGTAACTACCCCTATATCAGCGGTCTTCATTACGCGGCCCGCGGGCTGCATGCGGCTCTTGAAGATATTTATTAAGGCTCTTGGAATAATTTTACCTTCATTACATTACATTTAAATTTTAAATTCTAAGTATAAAATAATATTATCTTTATTGAAATTCTACAAAACTTTGGATATCCCTGTGTCATTCCGAGCAGTACATTACCGCACGTGTTCAACAATGCAATGCAATGTCCTGGCTAGTGTTATTGGTTTTGAATATGTGTACGTTTGTTTTTAAAACCGTTTAAACTTCTACATTGTCTTCCGAATATTTCACAATGAAATATTATACAATTTAGTTTCTATGAACAAGCGACTGGATACTGTGTGTTACGTAATCAGTTGAAGTGAAGTGAAGTGAATTTCAGTGTTTAATAATGGCTGGTGTTTTTTCGAAAGAGAAAAAGAGAAAACTCGAAGATGAAGGAAGAGTTTTTCAAGATTCTTGGGAGCATAAACTTTTCTTCATATCTGCTAAAAGGAAGGCAGTGCGATGTGTTTATTATGTCGAGACATATATCAAGGTTATAAACGATTTAATCTTAATAGGCATTATAAAACGGTGCATTCAAATTTTGAGTGCAAATATCCTAAAGATTCTAAATTGAGAGCAGAAAAACTAAAAACATTAAAAATGTCAATAGTGTCTGACCGGAAAATGATGTTGGATACCGTAAGTGAAAATAAATTGATAACAAAAGCATCATATGAAGTAGCAGAAATTTTAGCATGTAAAATGAAACCGTTTGCCGATGCAGAGATTTTTAAAGAGTGTTTTCTAGTCGTTTGTGACACATTATTTTCTAAAATCCCAAATGCAAAACAGATAAAACGTTACATACAAAAGTTACAACTTTCCGATTCTACTTGTGTTAGGAGAGTTAACGAAATGTCTGTAGACATGCTCCTTTGTACTCTCGATGAAATTCGTGAATGTGACTATTTCAACCTTGCTCTGGATTCGTCCACAGATATTAGTTCCACCTCTCAGATGCTTTTATTTGTTAAATATCGTAATAAAATAGGAATTATAAAGGAAGAATTTTAACTGTAATACCTATGACAGGTCAGACAGGAGGAATAGATTTTTTTGAAGCAGTTAAATATTTTTTTGACAAATACAAAATTGACCTAAACAAACTTTTATCAGTGTGCACTGACGGTTGTTCCTCAATGGTAGGTTGTCATACAGGATTAATTTCTCTGTTAAAAAATAATTTAAATAGAGACCACTTATTAACATAACATTGCATTTTACATCAAGAAAATCTTGCTGCTAAATTTGACGAAACTTTCAGATCTGTGACGAAGAAAGTAATTAACATTGTTATTTTCATTAGATCACGTGAACTAAATCATAAGCAATTCATAGAATTTCTCAAAGAGCTTAATTCACAGTATGATGATGTTATTTATCACAGTGAGGTCAGGTGGCTGAGTAAAGGAAGAGTTTTGGAACGATTTTTTAATCTTCGCCATGAAATTAAACTCTTTTTAAGTGAACGAGACAAAGAATACCCTGAACAAGACTCTTCTTTATGGTGGTTAAAAGTTGGCTTCCTGACTGACATAACAGGAATACTGAATGATGTCCAAATTAAAATGCAAGGTACAAATAAACTCATTACTCAGCTCACAAGTGCGATTTTTTCTTTAGAATAAAAATTAAATATGTATACAGAAGAACTTAGTAATAATGATTTCACTAGTTTCCCATATTTCCAACACCTTATTGAAGAATACTCTGTGGAAGAAATAAACTTGCAACTCTTCATAGAATTGCTCACTGTACTACACCATGATTTCAGCGCGAGATTGAATGATTTTAGAAAGTTTCGAAACCCATTTCGATTAGTTGAAAATCCCTGGTCAATAACGACAACAGATGTAACTGGGTTGTCAATTTTTGGTCCTGAGATTAGAAATCTAAAAAATGAACTTATTGATCTCCAGCAGGATTCGGAACTGGAAGGTATTTTTCAAGAAAAACGAAAAACGAATTCAATTTTAGAGTTTTGGAATACAGTTCCAGAAACAGTTCGAAAACTTGGTGTCGTGTGCATATAAAATTCTGTGTCTTTTTGGACCAACGTATGTTTGTGAAATGACTTTCAGTAAGATAAAGTTCATCAAGGGTAAACATAGATTTCGTCTCACCAATGTGAACTTGGAAAACCTGCTGCGGATATGTGTGGCAAATCAACCAGCTCGTATTGACAAAATTGTGCAGGAGAGTAGCAGAGTTCGACCATCAACTTCACAGCAATAATCTACACAACTGTAAGTTGCCTTAAAATTAAGTACAGTACCGTAATAATAATAATAATAATAATAATAATAATAATATATTAAACAGTTAATTATTAACAAAAAATTAAATGACAGTAATCAGTAATTGTGTTTTGTCCATAGACGTAAAAAAAAAAAAAAAAAACTGCGTGTTACCAAGACTGAGAACTGTGAAATTTGGTGCGGCTCTCGAACAGATATGGTTTCTTATATTTGGCTCTTTTATATTTTCTAGTGAGTACCACTGCCTTATATAATATACCTCTCTCAAATTATGATTAATGTTATTCTCCCACCTCATTATTCGCCAAACTACTGGGCACTTTTATTCTGGTTTTCTTACGAGGAATTTCCATGGCTTTGTCGTGGATTCAATAGAGTAGTCCCGGAATGGTGAAAATTTTTACCTCAGTGGAACCCATGTCAGCGTTTCTTGATGATTATATTTTTTATAGTGAAACATAGTTGTTTTGAAAAAGCTATTTGGTTCATCTGGTTTTTTTGTTTGAGATATCCTGCATAGATGACCATTTATGCAGCACTGCTTCAGATTTTGAGATAATGTAAACATGCAAAAAATTTCACCACGAAAATATACAGATACCATCTTAGGTTTCCTAATACTTACAATATTCTTATTAAGTTTGTCACGGAGTATTCATATGATTCCGAACATTGAACCCATATTTACGAATATTACAAATCGCGATACTGCAATGTTATATTTTCTGACCTTATTGTAAAATCATTAAGTATAAAATGAGATATAAACAAGGTGATACTAAGGGCCAACAAACACACTCTATTGAGTAATACTAAGAAATTGGGGCTGGAAGTAAACACGAATGAACCTAAATTCATGGCCACACACAGAAATTTATATATTATGGAAATTGTTATCCACAAGTGAAGAAAAAATTGAAGCCGTGGCTGCATTCAAATATCTAGGAACTATAATTACAAACAAGAATGAAGTATATTTGAAGAGAAAAATTATACGCTCAGACCGGGACTTGAACCCGGGACCCTTGGTTCTCTAGACCAAGTGCTCTACCAACTGAGCTACCTGAGCAAGTACCGATCTAAACGCAAATCTTTCTCTATATACATTGTAATTCCCATCCACCAAATGCTGTGAAGCCATGCTTCTATCTTGCAAATGGCGGCTCCTTTACTAACTTGGAAAAAGCCGTACTGGCTGTAATGTTTAATTCCAAATATGTCTTCTTAATAAAGGAGCCGCCATTTGCAAGATAGAAGCATGGCTTCACAGCATTTGGTGGATGGGAATTACAATGTATATAGAGAAAGATTTGCGTTTAGATCGGTACTTGCTCAGGTAGCTCAGTTGGTAGAGCACTTGGTCTAGAGAACCAAGGGTCTCGGGTTCAAGTCCCGGTCTGAGCGTATAATTTTTCTCTTCAAATATGATTTATCCATCATTGAGATGTACGAAATCAATAACAAAAACTTGGAAAAAGCCGTACTGGCTGTAATGTTTAATTCCAAATATGTCTTCTTAATAAAGGAGCCGCCATTTGCAAGATAGAAGCATGGCTTCACAGCATTTGGTGAATGGGAATTACAATGTATATAGAGAAAGATTTGCGTTTAGATCGGTACTTGCTCAGGTAGCTCAGTTGGTAGAGCACTTGGTCTAGAGAACCAAGGGTCCCGGGTTCAAGTCCCGGTCTGAGCGTATAACTTTTCTCTTCAAATATGATTTATCCATCATTGAGATGTACGAAATCAATAATAAAAAAAAAGAATGAAGTACACAAATATGTTAAACATAGGCTCAATTCTGGGAATGCGTGCTATTATGCATTACAGGGGCTCTTGTCGTTTTCTCTCTAAAAAGTTAAAAAACTGAAATATTATATAACTTATTTTACCAGTTATAGGCTTGTTATACGGATGTTAAACATGGAATTTTATATTAAGAGAGTAAAAAAAGAAAAAAACGAAAATAATGGCATTTTGGGGAAGAGCACATATAAGATAAAACATCATAATAGACAACAAACCTCTGGAACAAGTAACAAATTTTAATTAGTTGGGTTGTAATTTTACTATAAACACAAAAACTGAAAGAGACGTAAATGTGAAACTGTCAAGATTTCAAATGATATGTGGAACTATACATAAAACATTAAAGAACAAAACAAGAAGAGCTACTAGATTGAGGTTTTATAAAACATTGGCAGTTCGTGCATTAATTTATGCGAGTGAAACTTAGGTAATGACCAAAAAAAATTACAAAGAATACAAAGCGTAGAAATTAACTTCCTTAGAAGAACAAGAGGCTGCACAAGAATGGATCTGTTAAAGAATGAATATATAAGAACAGAGTTAAATATATATCCATTAAATGATAAAATCGAAGAATATAGAGGAAAATGGTTTAGACATGTAGAAAGAATGAACGTAACAAAATTACTAAAAGCATAATTTAACTACAAGCCAAGAGGTTCAAGGAACGTAGGAAGGCCAGTGAAAAGATGGACAGAACAACTGTAAGGCGGAACAGGCATTTTGCCTAACCCATGAAGAGAAGAAGTAGAAGAAGAAGAAGAGAGGAACAAATATTACGAGTATTTGAGAACAAAGTATTTAGGAAAATGTTGGACGAAAGAGAGATGAAACAGACAGGCAAATGAAGAAGACCATATACATGTACAAGCGAGCTACACGATCTTTATGGAGAACCAGTTATAAATAAATATGAAATTATTGTATTGTCACGGGTCCTTTACAAGTATACAAAGTTTCAAGTCAATCCAATGTTTCTAAGTGGGTGAAAATGGTGTTCAAAGATTCCGTTACATAGATACAAAGATACTTTTTTTTTTATTTTCTGATGATTCTGGCCAGGATTTTAGAAAACAAATATGAAATTATTGTATTGTCACGGGTCCTTTACAAGTGTACAAAGTTTCAAGTCTATCCAATGACTGTAAGTGGGTGAAAATCGCGTTGTACGATTCCGTTACATAGATATATAGATAGATAGATAGATAGATATAGGTCAAGCTAATATAAAGCGTGTAAAACGAGTAAAGTCTTGTAGATTGAGATGACAGGATATGTGAATTAAATAAGAAAAGCGCCCATTAGGCAAGCTAAGAATGAGATGGGATAATAACATTAACCACGATTTGAGGGAAGTAGATTATACAAGGGATGGTTGGATAACATTAACTCAGCGTAGGGATTTAGGGAGAGCTTATGTCCGCGCGGCCATGAACCTGGGTTCGACAGCGTTTGTTATTTAGTTTTAAAATGAGATACAATATGAAATAAAATTGCTGAACCATTGTATGAAAATACTACATATTATTGTGTTATGACCTCTCGTGACCTTAACCTGACATTGAGTTCTTGATAAGTGGGCCATAATTTATTTATAATTCACAGAATCCACTTTGTAATATCACTATCGTCCAATTGCAGTTTTCGAAGAAAATGAACAATGATAATGGAATACTTGTAACTTATTAATAGCGTCATTTACTTTGTAAAATTCGCATAAACTATATTCTACTATACAATATGCCTTAACGTTTCTAAAAACAGCGGATGGAATACTCTGAAATAAAAATAAGTTGCATTATAGAAAAATTCGCACAAGGGCCTACTATGTGTAAATGCCCACCGCTGTGGTGTCGAGGTAGCGTGCTGCCTTGTCACGCAGCGAGCCCGGGTTCAATTTCCGGTCGGGACAGGCCACTGGGTGAGGTTTATTCGGGGTTTTTACTCACCTTTAAAACAAATATCAGGAATCTTAGGGACCAACGGTCCTCGAAAATCATCCGACCATCATCATTATCCTTATTATTATCATCATCATCCTTCACCGGTGTGGAAAGAAACGGGAAGCTACCACACCTATAATTCCTAGTAAATATGCAAAGCATAGCATAAAAATGCTATGTTTGAAGTGAAAGACCTGCCCTCGGGCAGAATTACTATGGGCGGAATAAAAACCGATGTGACAACAAGCATTTCTTTAACTAGGTTGAAAGACAAATGATGATGTAAATAATAAGTCAGGATTTTTAAACTGATCCAAACCTTCTGGCGACACTATGGCCCTGGGGTCGACTCAGCCTCTAAAGGAAATGAGTACCAGACGTTTGTTCTGGGGGTAAAGGTGGCCGTCACGCAGGGCTGACAACCCGGCTGACATCAAATGCCGATTGTTCAGAAAAAGTGGGAGCTTTAATCTCGCACTACCCCAAGGGCCTCCTGAGGCCTGTAGTGGGATCACTTTACTTTAAGTAGGAGTAATAGGAACGTAATTTGGCTGGGACACTAACTAACTCATTAGCACTAACGGACCAATAGGTTCATGGCCGCGCAGACATATGCTCTCCATGCATGTCTATCCAGAGCTAATGTTTTCCAATCTACATCCCTCAAATCATGGTTAACGTTATTCTCCCAACTCATTTTTGAATTATTTACGGTGCGCTTTACTTCACAATTTCCTACTAGGGATTTTGATGCCCTTCATTCGTGCCATTCCCCATTCGTGCCACATTTCTTCCCCATTGTAGTTTACGAGACTTAACTTTTCTTATTATGTCTGGTTCCTATAAACATATTGTAGTTCACTGTTATGTAAGTCTTCTTTATTCACCTGTCTGTTCATCTCTCTTTGGTCCAATCATTTTCCCCTGAATTTTATTCTCAAATACTCGTAATATTTTCTTGCCCCTTATAGTTAAAGTCTTAATTTCGCATCCATAATATAACTGAGAGAACAACAGTTGTATATATTTTCAGTTTAGCGTTTTTTGACAGGAGTTGGGACGACAAGAGTCTCTGTGATGCATAATAATATGCATTTCCATAATTGAGCTTGTGTTTAATTTCTTTGTGATAGGTTACTAGCTTAGGAAAAAAAGAAAATGCCTGATATAGGATCTATTTTAAGAAGCAATGGACGGAAAAAATGACCAGAAAATAAATTATATATTCAGTCGTACAGATTGACTTGATTACCATATTGACTTCTTGGCAGGTCTCCTTATAGGTAATTTGTACATGCCACACGCTGCCTGCATCTTACAGCGGCGCGACTTATCGGGATAGGAATTTTAACTCTCGATAATACACATGCTTATTTTATCACAAACGGATATGGAGGACCTTCCCTAATGAGTGATAAAATCAAAGTTAGGGCGATCTATGGATTTTGAGGGAGTAAAATCCTTAGGTTCCCCACTGTGTTTTAGGGGTAGCGTTGCTGCCTCGTACGCAGAGGGCCCAAGATCGAACCCGGTCGGGACAAGTTTCCTGGGTGATGGTTTTTTAGTGTTATTTCCTCACCTATAAGACAAATGTCAGGAAACTTTAGAGCCGAAACAGTCCCCAAATATCATCTGGCCATTAAAATCATCATTAACATTCGCGATGTTTAGTAAGAATGAGAGTGTTTGGAATAATGTGCTCCGTCTTAATGTTGTGTTGTCTCGGAGGAGGCCAAGACTTTACGCTGATCGCTCATTTGGGGAGGCCCTCCACGTCCTTGTCTGGTCAAAAAAGTATAAGATAGAATTTAATATTTAAAATTTGCATATTGGCAGGTGCCGTCATCCTCAACGTGTTAAAATAATATATGTAAAATATTAATTGGAGGCCTTTCGGAAGTTAACTTCGATCATCAGCAGGATGAGTATGCGCTACTAGTTATTTTTAAGATGCTGTAGATATATGATCACAAGTATGTATGTGAACCATAGTTTAAGATCCCTCTCCCGACAGGTCATGTCACTATAAGGCCCGGGTGACGTGTGGCACGTATTAGTACACATAAGGTGAGATGTTAAACTGTATGAACGGGATGAAAAAGTCCACTTTTTTGTTGCATATATTGTATTGGAAGAAAACTATATAATAATTTATGCTAATTGTATGTTAGCTTTACGACTAATTATTATTATAAATTGTATATAACCTGGTTAAGTGGTAGACAAGAGCATAATTGCCTTTATTCTGCCAGGTAAAATAAATTTATTTGCTCTCAATTAAAAAACCCTCCATATTTTTTTGTGTACTTAATTACATGTTGGGGATCATGTAATTTAATATGAATCAGATTTTTAAACATAGAACAAAGTATATGTTTAATAATGCTCTCTATTCATAAAATGTTATAAAACAATTACATTTTTACTGAGTAAATAAACTTTAAACGTTTTATAGGATTTTTATATGTATATTAATACACATTCGTTACAGAGAGGCCTGTCGCGCCAGGAGAGAGTACTGAGACAACTGTGACGAATTTGCAGAATTTTCATGAAAATAAAAATGAAAATCATATAAAACTTCAACAGTTTTATTTTATTCTATCAATAAATGGATTTTCCTCAAGTAAACACCAAATCAATTGATTACTTAAATTTTTGTCATACAAGAGAAAGAAATTCTAACACTCGGTAGATCATGTACCATTCCATAGTAATTCTGCCCGAGGGCAGGTCTTTCACTACAATCATTGCATTTTCATGCTATGCTTTGCAGTTTTACTAGGGAATTATAGGTATCGTAGCTTCCCGTTGCTTTCCACACAGATGAAGGATGGTGATGATAATGATAACGATGATGATGATAATGGCCGGATGATTTTCGGGGGTCGTTGGGCCCTAAACTTCCTGACATTTGTCTTACAGGTGAGAAAAAACCCGACAAAAACCTCACCCAGGAAACTTGTCCCGACCGGGGATCGAACCCGGGCCCCCTGAGTGACAAGGCAGCACGCTACCTCGAGACCACAGCGGTGGTACTTGGCTTATTACATTAGTGTAATGTAAAGAAATGCGATGGAAGTAGAATCAATGATAGTGAAATGAGATCAATGGCAGTCTATACTATATGTGACCATAACAGAAAACATGAAGATATCTTAAAGGGTCTTAAAAAGAACTCTATAATAACAGACATGTGTCACTATCAAGAAAACTGATACCATTACATGAAACGTATGTCCAAGGGCATCATCATCATCAGCACTACAATCCGATTCGAGCCTCGACTTCCCTCAGAACCATCCTCTAAGTTTCCCGTCTCTGACAACCAGACACCATCCCTCGATTCTCAGCTTCCTCAGATCCTCCAAAATCCCATCCACCCTACAGTCAGGGTCGTTCCACATGACTTTTCCTTTAAATTTACATTTCATATTTTTTTATTTAATATTTATGTCGAATTTATATTAATGAAATGGAAACAAAGCTGCAAAGGTATGGGGATCCCAATAGCAACAGAGTTCTGCTGACATTTCAATTTGCCGATGATCAACTGGTTTTAGCGCAAGACAAATTTGATATGGAATTCATGATAAAAAGGTTGAAAAACACATATGAATCATGAGGTCTCACAGTAAATTTACAAAAAAACAGAATATCTGGCAATAAATAGCAATGAAAGAGAAAATTTAATATTCGAAGAGGGAATCCAAATAAAGCAAGTGAAACAAACTAAATATTTGGGAATAATTATGGATAACATTGAAGGTATAGGCAAAGAGAATATAAAACACAGAATTGAATTGAGTAGCAAAATAATATCATCGTTAAATTCCATATGGTGGGATAAGCATATTTGGAAAGACACAAAAAAAATATATTGGTAAAACACTGGTGGAATCTATTGCAATGTATGGAAGTAAGGTATGGGCAATCAATAAGTACTACAAGAATAGACTAATAGCTCTAGAAATTGATTATTTACGCAGAAGCGCCAGAAAGTCTAAATTAGAACATGCCACAAATAAGGAAATTAGAAACATAAAGGAAGCACAAGAAAGCATAATTGAAAGAATTGAGGAGAAGGATTTAAAGTGGTTAGGACATGTTTTAAGAATGGATGATGAGCGATGGCCGAAGCAACTATACGAAGGGCATCCGAACAGAAAGAAGAAAAGAGGGAGGCCAAAGTTAACATGGAAGGAAAACATGAAGACAGCAGTGTAAGCCAGAGGGCTAAGCATCGAAGATGCCAAAGATCTCATGCTTTGGAGGTTTGGCACGGGAAGACGGCAGCAGCTGTAAAAACCCGAAGACAGATAGATTTTTTTTTTTAATCTCATTTTTGGTCATTCTTTGTACGTCCCTTGTCCATCGCAATTTTTAATTAATGTAGTCAGGTCAGGAGGCTTACATAACTGATAGAGCTCAGAGTTTTATATCTTAAACGCCATTCTCCCTTGTCGCATATTGGACCGTATATATTTTTTGTTACTTTATTTTTCTTTGAACTCAGTCTTGACACATCGTTCTTGTACCCAATTAATCCAAAGTACGTAAAAAGACGTAATACGGTACTATATAATCTAAGATTGGCTATTTTTTTTATAATGCAGAATTTTGTCTAATGTGGGGAAAAAAAAATTGTCCCATGCGATTCCGCTTTGAAGTAGTTTTACTGTATTAAGAAATAATCTAAAGAAGAAAAGAAAAAAATATGCACCCGCCGGGATTCGAACCACGGAATTCGCTCCAGCTCCAACAAAACTCAGAGCTTTGTTGTTCCTGGAGCGCGTGTTAGCCATTACACCACGAGTGCTCCAGCGATAAGAACTGCTGCAATAGTATAAGTAAAGTGATCCCACTACAGGCCTCAGGTTAAGACTCCCACTTTTTCTAGACAACTTGGCACTTGATGTCAGCCCTGCGTGACGGCTGACTTTACTCCCACAACAAGCGCCTGGTATTAATTTATGTTAGAGAGTGAGTCAACCCCAGGGCCGTAGTGCAGCCAGATGGTATGGATCATTTTAAAATTCCTGACCCCACTGGGATTCGAACCCTCGATCTTCTGGCTTGTAGCGTATTGGCTTTAACCACTACGCTACGGTGTGCCCCAATCACTTTTGTACAGTATTTCGAAAGCAAGAATTTCTAATTGTAACATTAATAAATGCTAGAAGAAAATGAATGGAAGGTGAATAATAGATTGTAAATTTGACTATGGTTTTAAGTTAAATTTAAAATAATAAATACTTTCAGACTTATAAATAGAGCCCTCCATGGTATCTTTACCTTGTCGTGGTGGAGTGGCTTGCGTGCTTAAATGATCCTGAGAGCTATGCCGGCGGTAGCATTGCTGCCGATAGGGTTACCCATGCCGGACTGGTCGAAGGTGATAAGCCAGACGAAAAAAGTACCTTGGGCGAAAGACTGACGATCTTTCACCGTAAAAATACAACAGTCAAGAAATGCGGACATGGGTTCATCTGGGGTAAAATTTTCCGGAGGTCAAATAGTCCCCCATTCGGTTCTCCGGGCGGGGACTACTTCAGGGAACCCATGCCAAAGGCTCAAACACAGGGACATGTTCCTAGGAACATGGAATGTTAGGACTTTATACAATAGCGGGGCACTAGAGATATTAACGCGGGAATTGGATAAATCGCCCTTGGATATAGTCGCTTTACAGGAAGTTAGGTGGCCAGGAGAAGGTAGTCAGGAATCAGGAAGCTTTGCGTTATACTACGGGGGTGCAGAAAGACCTGCATTTGGAACGGGTTTTTTAGTCAGAAGGAGGATCTTATCCGCTATCCGAGATATTAAGTTTGTTAGTGATAGGATATCATACATAATTCTAAAGGGTAAACGACATGATTTTATAATTGTAAATGTACATGCTCCCACCGAAGATAAAGATGACAAGATCAAGGATGAGTTCTATGAAGAATTAGAATGCTTATTTGATAGCCTTTCACGATATCATATGAAAATTGTCTTAGGAGATTTTAATGCAAAAGTGGGGCGGGAAGATATATTCAAACCAACAATAGGCAAATTCAGTCTTCATGAAGATAGTAACGACAATGGCGTTAGATTAGTCACATTTGCCACATCGAAGAATCTCATTGTTAAGAGCACAACATTTCAGCATAAGGATATTCATAAATACACCTGGACGTCCCAGATGGAGAAACTTGGAACCAGATAGATCATGTATTAGTGGATAAAAACGCTGGCACAGTAGCATCATTGATGTTAGATCAGTTAGAGGGACAGACTGCAATTCGGATCATCATCTGGTCAGAGTGAAAATCAGACAACGGCTATCGCTTATGAGAGGAACGAACGCTAATGATGATTCTGTAAAATATGAATTAAAAAACTTGAAAAATGATGAAATGCGACAAGAATACCAAATCAAAATTGCTAATAGATTTGAAGTACTGGAATCTTCAGATGACAATGTGGCAAACGAAGAAGAAACTGATATAAATAAAGAATGGGAGGCTATAAGAGATACTATTAAATTGTCAGCATCAGAAAGCATTGGTTGTTTAAAAAAGAGGCAAAACAAGAAATGGTTTGATGAGGAATGTGCCGACATTGTAAAGAAAAGAAAGCTAGCAAAAATTAAATGGTTACACGAGCCAAATGAGGTAAATTTAGAGCAATTGGGTAGTGTTAGACGGGAAACCACCAAGTTACTAAAGAGTAAAAAGAGGGAATATTTGAGAGAGAAGATTAATGATCTTGAAATGAATGCAAAAAAAAGGAACATTAGAGAATTATATCAGGGAATTAGTATAGAGAAGAAAGGGTTTCAGGCTAGAACAAACATAATTCGGAATGAAAATGGGGATATGATTGCAGATTCTAGGAGTATATTAAATAGATGGAAAGGTTACTTTAATCAGCTATTAAATGTACATACAGAACAGGACATTGAGGAGGATAATTTACAGACAGCAGAAATGCTAGTCGCAGAGCCAAGTGCATTAGAGGTTGAAATGGCGATTGAAAAATTGAAGATGTATAAAGCATCAGGTTCAGATGAGATCCCAGCAGAACTGATAAAATCAGGGGGAGAAAAATTGATGGACAAGATACGCTGGTTGCTTAGTAAGATTTGGGAAAAAGAAGCTCTTCCAGATGAATGGAAGGAATCAATTATCATACCAATTTATAAGAAAGGAGATAAAACAGATTGCAACAACTACAGGGGCATCTCATTACTTTCAACTTCGTACAAAATTCTAACAAATATATTAGTAAGCAGACTTACTCCCTATATTGATGACATTCTAGGAGATCATCAATGTGCATTTAGAAGAAACAGGTCTACAACAGATCAGATTTTCAGTTTAAGACAGATGTTAGAGAAGAAATGGGAATATAATGGTACTGTACATCAACTATATGTAGACTTCAAAAAAGCATATGATTCAATTAAGAGGGAGAAGTTATATAGTATCCTGCTGGAGTTCGGAATTCCTAAAAAGTTAGTTAGACTTATACGAATGTGTCTAAATGGCTCAAAGAGTAGGGTGCGTGTAGGCAAACAGTTTTCAGACACTTTTGAAATCCAGAATGGGTTGAAGCAAGGAGATGCACTATCTCCTTTACTATTTAATTTTGTACTAGAGCATGCCATTAAATCTTTAGAGAATGAGGAAGGCTTACAACTCAATGGTATTAATAAGCTGTTAGTTTATGCTGATGATGTAGTACTACTGGCCGATAGCGAGGAGATACTAAAGGCCAACACGCACACACTATTGAGTAACACTAAGAAATTAGGACTGGAAATAAATATCAGTAAAACTAAATATATGGTCACACGTAGAAATTCAGTATATATGGAAGTGGACAGCTAATGACAAATGAGGGAAATTTGAGGAAGTGGCTGAATTCAAATACCTAGGAACAATAATCACAAATAGGAATGAGATGCAAAAAGAAATTAAACATAGGCTCAATTCTGGAAATGCATGCTATTATGCATTGCAGAGACTTTTGATGTCCCAACTCCTTTCAAAAAACGTTAAGCTGAAAATATATAAAACTATTATTCTACCAGTTATATTATATGGATGCGAAACCTGGACTCTTACTTTAAGGGAGGAAAGGAGATTACGAGTATTTGAGAATAAAGTTCTTAGGAAAGTTTTTGGATCAAAGAGAGATGAACAGACAGGTGAATGGAGAAGACTACATAACAATGAACTACATGGTCTTTATAGGAAGCCAGATATAATAAGAACAGTTAAGTCTCGTAGACTGCGATGGGCAGGACATGTTGCACGTATGGGGAATGAGAGACGTGCATGGAAACTTCTTGTAGGAAAGCCAGAGGGAAAACGTCCAGTTGGTAGACCAAGAATGAGGTGGGAGAACAACATTAACTATGATTTGAGGGAAGTAGATTATACAGGGAATGATTGGAAAGCATTAGCTCAGGATAGGGATGTATGGAGAGCTTATGTCCGCGCGGCCATGAACCTTCGGGTTCGATAGTGCCAGTGAGTTAGTTAGTTAGTTAGTTAGTTCTTATAAATAGAGAAACAAGAGACAAATTGGACACCAATAAAAATTTGGGTGAAAATTTTCGTAGATTATTTTCCTAGGATTATAATCTCTACGGTGATGATGATGTCATGATAATTTCATAGTATTTATAAATTTGTGAGAAACTGAAAAGTTGGAATTAGTGTCAATGTTGAGAATTACACAACAAGCTTACCTTTTCATTTGCTTCACGTGATCTTGAATCTTCTAAACTACCACAACACTTGGCACACCTATATAAAGAAGAAAATTATTATTAATACCTGTTCAAAATTGATAACACATTTTTCCTACACTTTAACTGTGCATTGCATTAATGAAATTCTGCAGCCACTGAAATTCTCATGAAAATATTATTAACAGTATTTTTAAAACACCATGATCTTCTTCTTCTTCTTCTTCTTCTTCACAGTTTAGGCTTATTTACTAGCCTGTTCCGGCTCCAAATTGCTGCTCTTTCCATCTTTTCCTTGGTCTTCCCAAACTTCTTCTTCCTCGTGGCGAATAGTTGTATGCTGCTTTTGTTATTCTATTCTCAGTCATCTTTGCCAAGTGTTCTTTCCAGTTTGTTCTGTATTTCTCTAAGGTTGTGTTTAATTCCTCTACTTTTAGTTGTTATCTTATTTCTGTGTTATGGTTTTTGTCTGTTCTTTGATATCCCGCTATTGGTCTGAGGAATCTCATTTCAGCAGCTTGTATTCCGGCAGAGTGTTGTGTTGTTACTGTCCATGTTTCGGATCCATAAGTAATAATAGGCACTGCCATTGTCTTGAATAATTTCGTTATAGAGTCTGTCCTGGCTTTATTTTTTCAAAGTTCTTTTTAGTGTTCCTGT
The DNA here is from genome assembly GCA_030220185.1 of Diploptera punctata. Taxonomy (NCBI): domain Eukaryota; kingdom Metazoa; phylum Arthropoda; class Insecta; order Blattodea; family Blaberidae; genus Diploptera; species Diploptera punctata. The sequence goes on along the minus strand of JASPKZ010000423.1, from coordinate 1,446,262 downwards.
TATATAATTAAACTTATTTAGTTTTTTTGTTTATATCTGTTTCCGCTGTGTATGAAATTTCACAACTTAGGAAGTTACTGCTTGTTCTGTTAGTTTATAACACCATGATACAAATGAATATGAATACATATATATGTATGTATATATAGTGTTTCAGAATAAGTATTACAGACTTCTATGGGTTGTAGAGGGGACGTAGTAGATAAAGTTGTGATAAGAAATTCACATCCGAAAACGTACCATTTCGATGTAAAATAAGTTTGAAAATCGAAACGCAATAGGCTGATAACGTGTCTCGTGTTTCAGAATAAGTATTACAGACTTATAGGGGTTGTACTACAAGTGTGATTCCACGTGACGACCCTGTTGTACGTTGCACAAAGTGTACCTGCGACGCATGTTTTCATACAGACCTGGTCTGTCGCAGTAATTTCCGCTGCTGCCAGAATTTGTGCAAGATCTTCTTCCGACTCGACAGGCGTAGTACAACCCCTAAAAGTACTTAATCTGAAGCTCGACACACGCGATATTAGCTCATTGTGTTTCGATCTTAAAACATATTTCAACCTATATCCAAATAGTACGTCTCCGGACATGGGTCCCTTATCTACTAAGTCCCCTCTATAACCCCTAGAACAGAGCCGTCCAAACTACGGCCCGCCATGGCTTTGTATGACCCGCGTAAGGAATGAAATGAACAAATTAATTTTATATTTTTAATTTAGTTTTAAAATGTAACATCTAGTTTGGACATACCTGTGTGAAATTCATCTCTCTGGAATGTGGATTTGAGGTGTCACCGCTTCTCTTGACAAAGTAATAGAGATGATTCATCCCTTATGTACCGTTTTTTTTTTTCCCACTCCAAACTTTGAACATTAATTGTTTCGCTTGTTATATTGTCAATCAAACAGTAGCCTGTGCACGGACTAGTTTTAAAAATAGTGTTAAAGTGAGAAAATGCTTAAAAAATGCAAAGTTTATTCCGAATGTACGGAGTTTAACTAATCCTGGTCCAGTAAGTACTTCGTGAAGGAATATGGAAACAAAGTGTTATTTGTAATTATATTATTGCAGTTGTGAAAGGATATAACATTAAAATACATTACTAAATAAAGCATAGCCATTTTGATAAATTTGATGGAGATGAGCGTACTGAAAAAACGAACGAGCTCCTTTCTAAAGTTACGGCACAACAGCAGTTATTAATTCAGGGTGGTGGTGTAAGACAAAGAAACGTTACCGAAGCGAGTTATGAAGTTTCGAAACTAATTGCTGAAAACGGAAAACCGTTTTCTGATGGCGAATTTGTGAAAAGATGTCTGATTGCTGTTGCCAATAAGTTGTTCCGGCCAGCGATCAATTGCACAATCAGTTATTGGCCCGGCCCATTTAAAATTTTGGGCGGCCCTGCCCTAGAAGTCTGTGATATTTATTCTGAAACACCCTGTATATATTTATATACTCGGTATGTCTAACATAATACTTACGTAATAGTAAATGGAAGCAAGAATTTTAACAACAATCAAATAAATAATGTTAATAACTATAGTAAATCTAGTTAGGCCTATTAAACAAAAAGTGAATGTATTGTTACTGATTAAGAATAAGTGCACTTCTAGTGTGTTTTTGAATACTTGAAATATTCTACATTTTGTTTTTTTATTAGGACTACTATACATATTTTTCAATTAATCAAAATTATACTAACATTATGTTAAAATGCACAGATAAATTGCACTAGTAATGTACGAAGTTATGAATATATTGATGTATTTCCAACCCTTACTGGATTTCGCTTAGTTTCAACTACATATAAAAGACAGCTTTCTCTCATTTGTTTTCCTGACGGTTCGATACGCAAGGTAAACCCAGAAAATAATGATTATAGAAGCTCTTAAAGTTTGAGTTATTAGCAGAATTAAGTTAAAAGGAAGCACAAGTTTAATTAAGTGGGGGACGCAATTCAATTAAAATGCTCTATCTGTGAGGGAAATGACAATGAGTCTACCTAAGTACAACCTAGAACCCGGAACGGTTTGCTACACACAATTTTTAACGCTTCTGCAAACTGGCATTTTCTGAATATTCAATTTTTTACGTCACAAAATAAAAGAAAGGCTTTTCAGCCACATGTAGTGAAATGGCCTTAATTGCATTCGTAATTAAAAAGCTTAAATGTTAGTCAATGTCCACCGCTATGGTATCGAGGTAGCGTACGCAGCGGGCCCGGGTTCGATTCCCGGTCGGGACTGGCTCCTCAGTGAGCTTTTTTTCGGTTTTTCCTCACTGGAAAGACAAATGTCAGAAAGCTTAGGGCCCAACTGTCCCCGAAAATCATCATGCCGTCATCATCTTCTTCTTCTTCTTCACTTTACGGGCTAGGCAAAAAATTGCCTGTTCCGCCTCACAGTTGTTCTGTCCATTTTTCACTGGACTTCCTACATTCCTTGAACCTCTAGGCTTGTATTTGAATGCTGCTCTTGGTAATCTTGTTACATTCATTCTCTCCATATGTGTAAGCCATTTCTCTCTATATTCTCCGATTTTCTCATTCAATGGATATAAATTTAACTCTGTTCTTATATCTTTATTCTTTACACAATCCAATCTTGTGTAGCCTTTTGTTCTTCTAAGGAAGTTCATTTCTGCGCTTTGTATGCCGTTATCATCATCCTTATTAATAACATCATCCTTCACCGGTGTGGAAAGCAACGGAAAGCTGCAAAGCATACCATGAAAATGCAATTATTGCAGTAAAAGACCTGCCCTCGGCAGGATTACTATGGATGGATCCAAGTGTTAGTGTAAATTGTTAATATGTCCAGTCATTATACAAATACATAAATTGCGTTAAAAAATTTGAAGTGGCTACATGGTCTTTGTAGGAAGACAGATATAACAAGAACACTTAGGTCTCATAGACTGCGATGGACATGACATGTAGCACGAATGGGGAATCAAAATCGTGTATTGATGCTCCTTGTAGAAAAACCAGAGGGAAAACACCAAATTGGTATACCAAGAATGAGGAGGGAGAATAACATTAACTATGATTTGAGGGAAGTAGATTATACAGGGAATGATTGGAAAACATTGGTCAGAATAGGGATGTATACCCGCTCTGTCATGAATCTATGGGTTCAATTGTGCCAGTGAGGTAGTTAGTTACTTACGTGTAAAGTAAAGTGATCCCACTACAGGCCTCAGGAGGCCCTTGGGGTAGTAGGAGGTTAAGTCTCCCACTTTTTCTTGACAATCGGCACTTTATGTCAGCCGGGTTGTCAGCCCTGCGTGACGGCCGCCTTTACCCCAGAACAAGCGTCTGGTACTCATTTCAGTTAGAGGCTGAGTCGACCCCAGGGCCATATTGCCGCCAGAAGGTTTGGGTCAGTTTAAAAATCCTGACCCCACCGGGACTCGAACCCTCGACCTTCCGGCTTGTAGCGCAAAGCCTTAACCACTACGCTACGGCGTGCCCCCCTACTTACGTGTAGTTCTATATATTATTTTTATACAGTGCATAATACAAATCTGTATTTTAAAATTAAAAAATATATAAAATTCGTACATGTTGTATCAGTCGTCCTGAACTAAAACAAACTTCTGTTTATTAAACATCATCAAACAATAAAATAGTAGGCCTTTCAGAAAATAGTCTTCCATCATCAGCATCTTCAATGGTACTGAGGGTTTTAGTAGATTTTATACGGCGGATTCAGGTCGTTGGTAGTGTTCTCGTTCAACATTTTTGTTGTTGTTGTTTGCTTCTTTAAAAATTAAATATAAAGTAGGATCTAGGATGTTGATTTTGTATAGACAACATTAAAATCATAAAAGAAACAAATAATAACACACACATGTTAAACCGAGACACAAGACAGTTAACAAATAGCAGCGTATAAATTAAATGGAATAGCAAATAAATTCAATATGACAATCTCTGAAAGTAAATCGTAAGTGATGGCACTCAACGGGAAAGACCATATGAGGTGTAAAATCAGCGTTATTAACAGTACAATACAACAGATAAACTATTTCAATGATTTAGGATGCAATTTATCATACTGCCAGAAGAGAGATATTAATATTAAATTAAATTTGTTTTATAGAATATGTGACACTGTAAAACGGACACCGAAAAATAAAACTTTGAGGAGCACACAATTAAAATTTTACAAAATTGTGACAGCGCCTGTCTTAACAGTGATGATTGGACTCTTAACCATTCATACAGAAGAAAACCCGAAACAGCAGATATTAAGTGCTTACGTCCTGTAGCGTCCCGCGCCGTAGCCGAACGGTTAAGGTAGGAAGCCTTGGCGCAGAGCTATGGGACTTGCGCTGGTTCGAGTCTCCATGGGGGAAGAAATTTTCTCATGATATTTCGGCCAGTATGGGACCGGTGCCCACCCAGCATCGTGAGGCAATTGGGGAGCTACAATAAGTAGCTGGCTCCAGGTTGAGGAACCAGCTATAACGGCTGGGGTACTCGACATGCTAACCACATGTCACCCCTACACTGGTGTTGATCATCTACCTCTGTGATTGGCACATGTGGATGTGAAGGCTCAGCAGCCGGCTGGTAAAAAGGGCAACCGCTGAAAAGTGGAAAGACCCTCAATCGGCAATCGGAATCGTCCAGTAGCAGGTGTAACAATTTTGGACAGAAAAAGAAATGAAGTTATTAGAAACGATTTAAATATTTTTAATTTAACAAATAGAATTGACAATATAAGAATCAAATGGTATCAACATGTTAAAAGAATGCCTACAGATAGAATCCCTAAGCTGTTATTAAAGTACAAACCAATAGGACATAGACATGTTGAACGCCCATTTATTAGATGGGGAGATTCATTAAATCCCATTTGATATGAAAACAGATCAAAATGCCTAATTTCATGAAGTAGAAGAAGACATGTTGAACCCAATGACTTGAAGCAGCTAAACCTTCTGTACTATTGCAGATGGAAGTATGTCTTCTGAAAGGCTTACAATTTTAGTGAATGACGATGTTTTAGAAACATAAGTGTGTTTGAGTTGAGGACGGCTGATACAACAGATACGAAATTTACAATTTTAATATTTTAACCAATAACCCCAAACGGTGGAGATACTAAAGTCCAACACGCACACACTATTGAGTAACACTAAGAAATTGGGACTGGAAGTAAATATCAATAAAACTAAATATACGGTATGGTCACACAGAGAAATACGTTATATAATGGGAATTGACAGCTAATGATAAATGAGGAAAATTTTGAGGAATTGGCTGAATTCAAATACCTAGGAACAATAATCACCAATAGGAATGAGATAACTAACTAACTCACTGGCACTATCGACCCGTAGGTTCATGACCGCGCGGACATAACCTCTCCATATATCCCTATCCTGAGCCAATATTGTTCCAATCATCCCCTGTATATCTACTTTCCTCAAATCATAGTTAATGTTATTCTCCCACCTCATTCTTGGTCTGCCATCTAGACGTTTTCCCTCTGGTTTTCCTACAAGGAGGAATGAGTAGCACAAAGAAATTAAACATAGCCTCAATTCTGGGAATGCTTGCTATTATTCATTACAGAGACTCTTGACGTCCCAACTCCTTTAAAAAAAAACGTTAAACTGAAAATAATGAAAGCTATTATATATATTATTATATTATGTGGATGCGAAACATGGACTCTTACTTTAAGGGAGGAAAGGAGATTACGAATATTTGAGAATAAAGTTTTTAGGAAAAATTTTGGACCAAAGAGAGATGAACAGACAGGTGATTGGAGAAGACTAAATAACAGTGAACTATATGGTCTTTATAGGAAGCCAGATATAGTGAGAACATTTAAGTCTCGTACACTGCGATGGGCAGGACATGTGGCACAAATGGGGATTGAGAGACGTGCTTGGAAGCTTCTTGTAGGAAAACCAGAGGGAAAACGCCCAGTTGGTAGACCAAGAAACAGGTGACTGATTAACATTAACTATGATTTGAAGAAAACAGATTATATGAGGATTATTGGAAAACATTAGCTCAGGATAGGGACATATGGAGAGCTTATGTCCGCGCGGCCATAAACCTACGGGTTCGATAGTGCCAGAGTAAGTTAGTTAGTTAGTTAACTTCAACGGTGGTTTACCATGCATTTTAAAAGTATTGAAACTCTATTTTAATAACAAACTAACTCACTGACACTACTAAACCTAGAACGTCATGGCTGCGCTGGCATAAGCTGTCCAAATAACCCTATCCTTAGCTAATGTCTTCTAATCATCTCCTGCATGATTCATATTCCTCAAATAATAGTTAATATTATTTTCCCATTTCATTCTGGGCTCACCTACTCAGCGCTATCACTCTTGTTTTCCTACAAGGGAGTTCTCGTGCCCACATTTCATTCTCCATTCGTACCATATGTCCACCGAATACTATGAGAGTTAAGTATTTTTATTACAACTGGTATTCCACAAAGATCATGTAGCTTACTGTAATTTAATTTACCCCATTCATCTGTCTGTTCGTCTTTCTTCGATCAAAATATCTTTTCTAAGATCATCGAATGTAGATCCAATACTTTTTCTCTCATGCTACTCCATCAATCCATGTTATTTTTGGCAGTCCTCTTGTTCGTTTAACTGATGGGACCTATTAAAGTATTTTTGTTGAGAATATGTCTTCTATTATTCTTTTTGCATAACGATAACTTTTTAATCGTTTGTAACTGTAAAGTCTCATAGACTGCAATGAGTAGGACTTATGACACGAATGGAGAATGAAAGAAAAGCATGAACATTTCTTGTAGGTAACTCAGAGAAAGCGCCCAATAGTAACTCAAGAATGAGATGAAAGTATAATATTAACCATGATTCGATGGAGATATATATTATGTAATGAATCATAGGATGCAACGTTCAAACTTCGATTTCGATAGAACCAATGAGTAGTTAATTATTTTTATCATTATTATCAATATTATTATTATTACTATTATTATTATTATTATTATTATTATTATTATTATTATTATTATTATTATTATTAGTCATCCGCTATGGTCAAGTGGTTATGTTCCTTGCCTCTAGTTCCGAGGGACGCTGGTTCAAATCTGAGCGAGGTCGATAGATTTTTAGGATGGAAAATTTCACGGGACAAGACCTTCGTGAGGAACTTTAAGCCGTGGGCTTCGAATCTGAATATATATATATATATATATATATATATATACACCCGTCTCTAGGGGTAGAGATCTCGTGTCCAGAGATACGCGTGAACACCTCAACGGATAATGCAACTACATGAAAGTGGCAGCAGATATGCTTCAAGGGACAAATATGAAGACCCATCTCCGGAGTAGCAAGAAGAAAATCCTCATCGGTCAGCAGAGCGAAAGAGGCGCCCGTTCGTTTGGGGTAATACATCAGACGGCTTGATATCGAGTAGTAGAAAGCAGCCCCATCACATATCTTACCCTGCGAGAAGCCAGTAACATCTCCAGGGGACATCAATATATACTTTCAAATCTCAAGACAGAAAATGCCGGCAGACTCCATCTCATTGTAACATCATCAGTTTAATAATTGGTTATATCAGCGTTATGAATAAGGGAAGAAGTTGGCATGATGTGGAATGATAGAACGGAACATGTGCTCCTAAATCACGTGTAAAGGAAGTAATCACGTGGTACTTGTTACGTCTGAGACCAGTGCCGTGTAAATTAATTAAGACTCTCTTTTGTTAGAACTTGAAGTCCGGAAGTTGCTCGTTTGCTTGTAACTACACGTTGTCATTCATTGATTAACAGCAGTTCGCAACACCTCGTTAAAGACACAGAACGATAAAATAGATCCATGGAGATTTTTCCTATACCTCTTCCAGTTGTAATGTAAAAACCAGATGTATGTATGTCTGCATTTTCATTGGTCGAATAATGATATTACCTTTAAGCGTGTAAGAAAATGAATAAGAAAGTGAATAATTTTACATATCTAGGATGCAATATCTCATATGAAGAAGAAAAGGACCTAAATGCAAAAATATATAACTTTTTAAAGAATTTTAGGGTTAATAAATTCTATCTTCAAGCCACAATTAGCCCAAAAACACTCAAGACTTAAAGTGTATAAAACACTGGCTCTTCCAACTCTTTTGTATGGTAGCGATGAACGGACGTTGAAACAGAAGGATATACAGAGACTTAGATCTGCTGAAATGAGATACCTTCGGAGGACGCCAGGATACACACTACTAGATCACAAACAAAAAATGAAGACATCTTAGAAGAATTACACATGGAAACTTTAGAAAACAAAATTTCTGATTATAAGTCAAGATGGATGCAACATGTTCATCGAATGGAAAATCACAGGATACCCAAACAAATGTTAAGATATCAACCTACAGGAAGAAGAAGACCGGGACGTCCACTCAAAAGACTTCTGGATGGTGTTTCTCTTGAGGCCGAAACAGGTTAACAAATTACCTAAATTCGTGAATGTACTATGATGATGATGATGTGTAAGAAAATGTAGTACGCTCTCTAACACTCTTAGTTTATCAACTGGGTGTTTTAATTCTTGTTTCGATACTTTTGAAACTCATGAAGAAACACCGTTGAGGTTACTATGTAATATTTATAATATAAAAATAAAATACCTAAGATCTCAGTCTTCCTCAACTTTGCATTTGGGGTATACGATATAACGAACATCTCAAGGACTTTAGATTTAATGAAGGCAAATCTACCTGTGCAAAACATGTCATAGAAATAGGATACCAATTCAGTACCATCGACAACTATATCCATAGAGAAAACAACAAAATTCAAAATCAACATTCTCGAAGAAATCGGGATACTAAAAGAAACCAATAACACTCACTTACTGAACGAGAACTCACCCAGTGACGTCAATCCGCTCTACAAAATTCTCACAAACAACCAGAACCGAGTTACAAGCAGAAGATGAAACATATGCTTCGAAAGTTCTCCACACACCAAATCCAAAGTTGATCTCAGGTATTCTATTTTTATATTATAAATATGAATTATTGTTATGCTACAAGAAGCTTCCATGCCCCTATTTTATTCCCCATTTGTGCCACATGCCCCAACTGGTTTCCCATAAGAATAACATAGCTCGCTGTTATGAAGTCCCCTGCATAAATGTTTAGAAGCTAAATTCTAAATGACCGAATTTAAAGGTATACCGTAAAAAAAGGGAAATGGTTTTTCTTCTTTTTTTCTAGAACGTTCAAATGTTCACACGTCACAAATGCTACTCTATTGTTTTATTTTATTCACATCTCTAATTCAATTCAATTTAGTTCAGTTTCATCCCTTCGAGTTGTAGTGACAGGTTTGGCACGTCAGAATCCAGGCAATACGAGTACAATATCCATAAATATTATATAGAATCAAATATTTACAGAAAACTTCACTCAAAGACACAGTTGAAAATAAGGAAATAAAGAATAACAAGTTGAAGAAGGAATTATGCCACACGCTGTGATGACATTTTGAAGAGGGATTAGTGTGCCCACTAAAGGATATCTGGTTAGGTTTAAATTTAGGTTGGGATTAATTTAGGTTAATTGCGGTAGATTTGGATTCTCTTCACAGGGGTCGGAGTTGGTACTCAGGTGATGCGTCATGAAACAAAATACAGTTTCTTGTAGGAATTATGAGGATTTATTCCAAGTCTTGAATTCTCAGTGGATCAAGTAAATTAGGTGGAAATACATGGTGTCCCATTCAAACCTCCCACATTTTAATTAATCATAACTAACAAAATAAGCGGAATTATGAAATGAGGCCGGTATTAAACGAAACAGAGACTCAAATAATTTTCATTGCCACACATTGTCACATACTAAAACACCTCTATATGTGCGCCATTAGTAGCACGAACAATATCAAGCCTATGTTCGATTTCGGGCCACGTTATGTCCAACATGTCCATTGAACTGCCGTTAAGCTTGGCGAATTTATTTTTGTGGACTTCTCTGAGATCCTGCTCTAATATCTTCAATCTTTCTTCTGAAACACGTCTGCGAGCACCTGCTGATTTTTTTAACGCTTCCATTCGCCAGAAACTTCTCAAGCCATGCCATAATGGCCTTCCATCAGGTGCATGTCCTCTATATTCTCTCCGGTAATTTATTTGCACTATAATTATTGACTTCGTCTCTGCATACACAAACAACAGTTTGTGCTCGTTGCTGAGCAGTCGCCATTTTGTTTTATGTCATTATTGTCCAACATGCGACAGATGAATTAACTGCAACAATGAAAACAAAACTTCTTTGAGTTTCTCTTCCTTTTAATACCAACCTCATTTCATAATTCCTCATACTTTGAGAGTCATGATTAATTAAAATGCGGGAGGTTTGAATGGGACACGGTGTATTCTTCACTGTCTATTTAAAATCAACTCTATGTATTTTCCAATATTTTGACCTGTCATTTAGATAAAACAAACGAGAGTTATAAGTACTGTATATTTTATACGCATTAACATTAATTGAATGTAGTGGACATTCTGAATGTAATAAAATTTGGTTTGCATGATTAATTTTGCGATGATAATTTGCAATAGCATAAATAAACTATTAAAAACAACAATAATGGAACCAAGGCTAATAGTGCTTTATTTTTCATTTCCATCATTATAATTAAATCCTATTACTTTAACTATGGACAAAATCAAATAAACGTAAATTTCATTTTCACATTTATAACGTATTTTAAAATAAGATAATTTTGTTAGGTTATGTCTGTCATATATTTCATACTTCATTCAGTAGCGTATTATATCAACACGAAATATTTACGTTATTAATAGAGCTCGGTCTGTTAAGCTTTGAAGGATGTATATTTACACATATGAATTGTAAAATAGGTTACTTTTCTTACAAAAATGGAGTTGTCAACCACTGCATTCCGAAACCTACGTTAAAATTTCTTCCAGAGAAGAAGTCCGTACCAAAAAATAAATAAATAAATAAATAAAATATATATATATATATATATATCCCCTTTTTAACTGTAAGGTATTAAAATCCAGCGCCAAATCTCTCATTTAAATTATAGGAGAGTAATTCAACTCATGAAATGGTAGACTAGAAAATCCTCATTACCTGCCGTCCGCGCCACATCCCACCTCAATTCACTCCAATCTTATTCAAGCAGTGAGTCTTTCTGCACCGTGCAGTGGGTTGCCTATGCTGGATTCTAGCTCCGATTTGTGTGCCTTGCAGTTAAGAATGGTAGATAAGTTTTTGGACTCGACCTTGGTACATCACAACGCTTCTCTGGGAGAAATTTCAAAGTAGGTTTCGGCATGCAATGGTTGACAGTTCCCTTGTTAGGTTTTTAAAACTTCTTCTTCTTCTCCTCTTAATCCTTGGCTCACTGTCTGTTGGGAAACGAGTTTTTCCAACTTTGTCATGGTCTTCCTGGGGATCTCTTGCCATTTCGAATATTATTTCGGAACTTTTGATAGCCTGACACAACTCATCCTTGAGACAGGATTATTCCATTCCTATCTCCTTCTTGATATTCACTCATTTATTGGCTGAATTTTATATTGTTCCGAATTTATTTATATCTGATTCTATCACATATAATTTTTTTATTATTTTTCTAGGATTCATCATTTCTTATGTGTTTTCAACATTTATTTTGCATTGTATGATTCGGCACTTGCTTCAGAAGTGTAAGTGAGGACATATTGTACTATATATTTATAAAGTCTTACTTTAGTTTATGATCTTAGGTATTTATTCCTTCAAATTACATAGTTCAATGATCCCACAATCCTTGCTGCCTTATTCGCTTGTTTCTTGATGCCTGATTGTATCTCTCATTTGTCGTTAGCTCAGTGTCCATATATATAAAATTCATAGCTTAATATATAATTATTCCTTCGCTTTACGTCGTTTTATTCTTTTGATACCACTAATGATTTTGATTTCTCAATTCAAATTTTCAAATTGTACTTTTTTTGACCGCTGTGTTCAATCGTGACAAGTTTCCTGGGTGAGATTATTACGGAGTTTTCATCATTTATACAACAAATGTCAGGAAGCTGAGGTCCAAACGCCCCGAACACCATTTGACCATCATAATCATCATCATTCATATTCACATTAGATTAAGTTTAGGATTAAGAACTCTCCTGCCACACTAGTACCATTAACATCGCTCATCATACCATCGGGGCAGCGTAACCCCACCTTCTAAGCGCTCGTAACTCAGAAGTGGGTTACAATTATATCAATGCCAGAACAGAACACCAGAAATATCGAAATGACAACCTGAGGCATTGCATACAAAAAATATATATATAAATTTTATAGAGCAGGTGTTGAAGAATATCCTCAGAGTCACCAGTTAACACTATGCCATCCACATAACGTACGGTATTGATTTCCTTATTACCCATTTTATATCTCTGCAGAATACAATGTTTGTGTCCTCGTCACGGAGAGCGAGTAACGCAAGTAGGAGATATAATGATGGTGTGATGTAAGGTGAGGACTTTTGCATACTTCTCAACCGCTGCGGTATACTAGAAAGTCCATCAGAACCCTGAACATGTCGGCAAAAGAGGCAATGTTCACCAACAGAAAGGCAGCAAAATAGCTGAGGTGTAATGCTATTGTTCAAAGAATTACAAAAACCCATCATCATCATCTTCTTCTTCTTCCGAACAAATTTAAGGGCCAAATCTACTATGGTTTCAGCGAAGAATTCTGGGTCCATTTTTTATAGGACTTCCCAAAGATCTCTTCACTTGAGGAGCGTATTGATGCATGACTTTTTGAAGTCTATTGCGATTCATTCGTTTCATACAAGTTTTTCATTGTAACTGTCATATATTTATAAATTGTGAGATTGCTTGTAATTGAAGTGATATCTCCATTCCTTTTGCGGTCTATCTTAATGTTGCTCTAAAAAATATAATTTCAATACCAGTTATTCTGCTGATATCAGTACTCGTCGTGGCACATGCTTCGAGATTATATGCATGGAGATTTGAATATTAATCGATTTATTTTCCTTGTTCTTTTATTTGTTATATCAATAATATTTTTAATTATTAGCCCAAATGTAATTAGAATTTTAATTGGTTGAGACGGACTATGTCTAGTTTCATATTGTTTAGTGATTTATTATCAAAATGTAAAATCTTATAATGAACCCAACCGAACTCCCTTTGATTTTGCTGAAGGGGAGTCGGAGTTGGTTTCTGGGTTTAATGTAGAATATAGAAGAGGGGGATTTGCATTAATTTTTTTTAGCGGAATATGCTAGAATTTTGTTTATGAGAATAATTTTTTGTGTAATTTTCCTCGGGTGCTTACGTAACGTAGTACAGGTCTACCTAGGGTTTTATATAAACTTATTTTTGTACGTCGCTGTACTAGGGAAGCTTCATGATTTTGTTAATTATTACATGTTTTATTATATGTATATTTATAAAATTTACAAGTTATGTCTGTCTCACCGACAAAATTCAATTTTATATTCAATATATGTAAAGTTATTGACCCTTTCTATTAACTTACTCTATTAATTAAATTAACATAAGTAATACAACATAACAATATATCATTAACAGCGAAACCACTATCATCATCCTGCCATTCATTAGGCCTAGTGATTTGTTAAGATCACATTACATTTTTAATGGTATTCCTAAATATATCTTTCCTCTCAAAAGGTCACTTAAAATCTGACGAATGATGAGGGTTCCATGCATGTGGCGAATGTAGTGCTGCCAGTTAATCCTGTATGTAGTTATATGTCCATAAGGGAAGATTTTTTAATTTCTTGTAGGACACGGCCTTTCAAATGGCGGTCCGTGGGTCGCATGCGGCCCTCAAAGACATTTCAAATGGCTAACAATGATCTCGCTTATTGTAATGTGATGTAATGCTACTTTTTCATTAAAACTATTTTCTTTCAAGATAATTTTAAGAGTTATCATTCCTATTAAGGTGCATGATATATGAAACTGTTAAGCATTATATTAGAAATTGTACATTTGAAATTAATTATGCATTTATCGATTCTCCAGTGTGATAAACACGTTCATCCATCAAACAACCTCTAGTTGCGAGAGAAAGTTTTCTATGGCACAAAGTCACGTGATCAAGAACAGAGTTAACGAAATGACTTATCCATCCTCTGTCCCAATTCAGTGCTATTGTGTTTCCGAATAGTCACATTGAAAAGGTAATCTTGCAAAAAACATATTTGTTTTTTCTTTCATAAGTAGTAATTAAAGTGTATTTGTTGATTATAATTTTTGTAGAAACATATATTTTATATGCAATCTGCGGCCTTCCACCTGATTAGAAAATATACTTCTGTCCCCCAGGTTCATTATAATCTCCTATGTTGTAAGATGTCCGAATTTATCTTTTTCAGTAATATTGGGTACCCTTTTAACCAAATGTATATGGAAGAACACAAATTTACCTGTGTCACGATTTATATGAGTTTACCCTAATCCGATGGGATTTCTTTATTGAAACACCCACATTATATATCATCATCATCATCATAGTACATTCACGAATTTAGGCCATTTGTTGACCTGTTTCGGCCTCAAGAGAAACACCATCCAGAAGTCTTTTGAGTGGACGTCCTGGTCTTCTTCTTCCTGCAGGTTGATATCTTAACATTTGTTAGGGTATTCTGTGATCTTCCATTCGATGAACATGTTGCCCACATTATATATATATATATATATATATATATATCAACGAATCGTGGTTTCATATTAAACAGATCTAAGAGTTGAATCTTACAACTTTAATGTTAGATAAGGAATACAGACGAGTCACGCTTATATATTAAAAATTGTGAGCAGTGATATGTGTAATGTTTAATATCGAAGTTGATTTTAAATTTGACGAAAGAAAATTGTTGGAAGAACAAATAAAGTGGAAAGGAACTAGAAAAACAACCGTGTCAGAATGTGGATCATTTTATTTTATTTTTACCAAGATATATACGTCAGGATGAAATTTAAGAAGGTATGACATGTGTCGCTGCTCTGACAACTTATTACTTTCAGCGACATTTCCTATAACTATTTTTTTTTATTTTCAAAAATCTAAAAAAGAAAGTATCAATTCTTTAATATATTTTTATAATTTGTTTAATATTGACATATTATAAAATTAATATAGATTTATTATATACATATTTAATATGTACACATCTTTCTGTGCCTAAAGTTTTATTTTTCTTTTCCACTCGTCTCTATCCAGTCCTCTTGTTCTCATTCCAGTTCTTATTTCTTGCATCCACGAGTTTCAAGGTTTTCCTTTCCTTCTTCTTCCAGGTGGACGCCATTCCAATGTTTTCCTGGGTAACCTTTCTTCTTGCATTCGTCGTACGTGCCCATACCAATTTAATTGCTTATGTCTTACATAATTTACTGTTGAATATCTAACATTATTTTTTTCTCGAAAGACAGTATTTCTTATTTTTTCTAATTTTTAACATCTTGCTGCTTTCCTCAAAAGATATAGATAATAAATATAGATAATAAATTTAATTTATGTAGATCTGTAGGTGAATTTTAGTTATTAGTAAGGTGAGAATATTCCCTAAAATGCCAATTTCTTACTGTAACTACTAAACATGGAGAATAAGGCCTCTCCATTGCACTTGTGTCCTTCTAAGGTTCGGGAAGCGTGAGACATGTGAAAATTGAAAGGTAAATAAGAAATATAAATTAATAAATCAAATTAATATGAAATAAATTAATTTTCTAATATATATAAAGCTTAATACATAACATATATTACATCATCATCATCATCATCATAATCATGAACAAATCTGTTTTGGGTCATGTGACTTGTGACGGTAAACCAAACGAAGATGGTCTTGATATTTCTACCGATGATCTAGTCTTCCTCGGTCCCTATGTCAGATGGTGTATATTGGAATGTCAATTTTGGAAGTGTATTTCTTATATTCTTCTCAGGTGATTTTTCGATTGTTGACATATTCTATTCTATATTGTTCTTCCCTAGGGTAGGTCCTTCACTGCAATCATAGCATTTTCATGCTATGCTTTGCAATTTTACTAGGGAATTATATGTGTGGTAGCTTCCCGTTGCTTTTCACGCCGGGGATTTAATGATGATTATGGCCAGATGAAATTCATGGACCTTTCGGCCCTGAACACTAACTGACATTTGTCTTACAGGCGCGATTACATATTATTATATAAATAAAATAAAACAAGTTACCTTGGCAGTAATCCCGCTAAAAGAGTCAGCAATTAATCTGGGATGGAAATCTTTCTAATTAAAACCACAGATATCAGTAAGAGTAATAAAAAAGAAAATAAGCATATTCAAATTGATCCCGAGACGTGTTTCGGCCTTGAACAGGGCATCATCAGGGTGACCACATCAAAGTAAAAACACTACTACTACCACCAAAATATTTTGTTTTTCGAGATGAAATTTGAAATCGAAGTGTTTGGCTATATTATTTAATTTTGTTGTCCCAGTTTTAATTAAACTTCCGAAGTTGCAAGAAAGTACTGAATCGACTCTATACAAGAGTGTTTGAATAACTAGTAAACAAAATAATATTAACAAATACTCGGGATCCATCCACCCATAGTAATTCCTCACGAAGGCAGGTCCTTCACTGCAATCATAACATTTTCATGCTCATCTTATCCTTTTCATTCAATTTCGTTCAACTGCCCCTGTGATGGTGCATGAGGCGTGGTCGACCGGAACTTTGTCATTCACAGAGCTCTATACATCTCTATGTTCATCTCATCTCATCCTTGGACACGATCCTGAGTTTATCACGAGTTGAGGATTGTTTTATTTATACTTACTTTCGTACTCTTCGGCTCTGCAGCCTTTGATGAGCTTCATAACCTTCTTCCATACCTCTTTTTACTGTGATAATCTTCTCCATCCTCTTATCCGTAGTCTTGCTCTACATCCTCTCCCGGTCTCCCTATCATTTTAACTATTATAATATTGGCATGTAGTAGACTTTTGAGTATCCTTTTGTTTTACATTCTCTCTACATGACCTAATAATTCTAGTCGTAAAGACTTCACTTATCTCACAATATCTTCTCCTCCCATTATTATTTGTTCAATCTCTGTATTATGTCTTATTCTCCATACCTCATTTTCACAGATTGATCCATACATAATTTCTCTTTCAAATGTTATCAGGAAATCTCTATCTTCCTCATCCATAACCCATAGTTGAGCCGCGTATATTACTAATGGTCACATACAGTTTTATTTTAGTTTATTTCGTTAATAAACTTGGTTTTAATAATTTAATATTTGCATATTAAGCTCTATTTCAATCATTAACCTGTTATTTATTTATTCTGACGAAGACCCTTCGTTATTTATTTGTACTCCCAAATATGTGAATATTTTACTCTTTCAAAATCGTGGTTTCCTATTTAAATTTTCGAATATTACAGAATATGGTACTGTAAAATTCATACACTTTTATAAGTTAAGTACTTATAAGAGAGTGAATTATATTAATTAAATTGAACACTTTTTTACGGTTATTGAACAAAGTTGAAACTGGTTGTGATGAAATGTTGTTTGGATAAAGAGGTTTTATTCAATTGGTTGATAGAATTATCACTCAAAACAGAATTGTACTTGGCGAGGTTCTCTCTCCGGTAAGAGGTATAGCAGGCAGTGTATCATTTTCACAGATGTAATTCAAATACGATTTCTACGCAGCACACATATTCATATTTGATGAGTGCTCAGTTTGCGCTTCGCCATTGTTATAAACTGGCAAACGTATAACGTTACAAACCCTAGAAAATTGATTTCAGCTGCTGAATGCAATAAATCCCTCTCTCCTCATCCTCCACTTTCCAATTTTGTCTCTTTCCTAATACTCGCAAACTATTAATAATGATGAGAAATCCAATTAGCGACTCCATGATGCAGCAGACTATTTGACGTCTATTTAACTAAACGATACACAATGTCTATTCCTTCCATTTAATTATTCTTGGTTTAATTATTTGTAAATTATATATATATATATATATATATATATATATATATATATATATATATATATATATATGTGTGTGTGTGTGTGTGGAAAGCAACGGGAAGCTACCACTCCTACACAATTCCCTAGTAAAGCTACAAGCATAGCATGAAAATGCTATGATTGCAGTGAAGGACCTGCCTTCGGGCAGAATTACTATGGATATATATATATATATATATATATATATATATATATATATATATATATAGTCAACTTTTATAAGATTCGTGATATGTTCCGTTGAGGTATTATTCAAAATTAAAGTATGACGTTATGGAATATTTACCTAAAAGGTCCGTCTCCTCGACTGTATTAGTTATTTAACTGTAGCTCTTTCGGGACTAGTCCAGTTCTGAATCCTGCTGATGATGAGACTAGTCCCGAAAGCGCTACAGTTAAATAACTAATACATTTGAGGAGACGGACCTTTTAGGTAAATATTCCATAATTTTATACTTTAATATATATAGGCCTATACAATTAGATTTTCTAAAGAGGGTATTATAAACCTTGGTGTAAAATAAGGCTGCCCCCTCTCCCCAAAACTATTTGCGATATATATCAACGAAGTAATATGTTGTTGGAAACTAGAAGCATACAGTCGGAATTAGAATATAAAAAAATACAAAATGAAACACTTTATTGTTTGCAAATTATCAAATAATAATTACACATTCATAAGATAACCTATAGAAAGGTCTGTAAGGACTCTAAAAATGACAGAAGAATATGGAATGAAGATACATAAAGAGAAAACGAAAATTATAGCATTTGACGGTATAGATCCTGTTAGAAGTAAAATTATATCTACTTGTCGTTAAAATTTTGGAGCAGTTGAATTATTTTATATATCTAGGATGCAGTGTTTTATACATTTATGAATAAGACAAAATGTAAATAAAATAAAAATTTCTAGGGATTGTAGGGTTAATAATTTCTATCTTCAAGCCACAGTTAAACCAAAAACATTTCTAGACTTAAAGTTTACAAAAGGCTGGCTCTTCCAACTCTCTTGCATGTTAGCGAAGTATGGACATTGAAACAGAAGGATATACAGAGAGAGTAAGGACTCTAAAAAAGACAGAAGAATATGGTTTCAAGATATATATAGAGAAAACGAAAATTATGGCATTTCAAGGTACAGATCCTGTCACAAGTAAAATTATATCTACTTGTCGTTAAAATTTTGGAGCAGGTGAATAATTTTACATATATAGGATGCAATATCTTATACATATATGAATAAGAAAAATATGTAAATTAAATAAAAATTTCTCGGGATTGTAGGATTAATAAATTCTATCTTCAAGCCACAGATAAGCCATTAACATTCTAGACTATAAGTTTATAAAAGGCTGGTCTTCCAACTCTCTTGCATGTTACAGAAGTATGGATATTGAAACAGAAGGATATACAGAGATCTTCGAAGTACTGCAGGATACACACTACTAGATCATAAAAAATTAATAGAGCTTAGAAAAATTACACATGGAATCTATAGAAAATATTTTTTTATTATAAATGAAAATGGATGCAACATGTTCATCGAATGGAGGATTACAATATACACAAGCAGAAGTTAAGCAGGAAGAACAAACAAGGAGGTGCACTATAACGACTTTTGGATGCTGTTTCTATTGAGGACGAGATAGGTCAACAAATGACCTAAATTCGTGATTGGACTATGATGATGATGATATATATATATATACATATATATATATATACATATATATATATATATATATATAATATAATTACGCACTGACATTATTGAACACTTAGGTTCATGGCCGCGTAGATATAATCTCCCCATGCATTCCTAACCCGTGATAGTATTTTTGAATAATTTTCCTATTTAATTCATCATCATCATTAGCACAACAACACTGGATTTGTTAAGTCTTCCATTAGATTTTTTTGCAGGCTTCTCTGCCTCTGGCAACCGTCCACCAGTTCTTGAGTTTTAAATATTTGACATTCTGTAGTACTCCATACAACCATCTCAAATTCGGTCATCCAATTCTCTTTTTTCCTTCTGGCTTACCTTCTAAAATTCTTCTTACTACTTTATTGTTCTTATTATATCCATTCGCCACTCTCCATTTTCCTTAATAGGTACTTAGGTATATATATATATATATATATATATATATATATATATATATTCTGAGTAACTTTCTTTAAAAAAATATCCAATCGCGATTTGTCATGTACACAGTCAGAACTCAGGTTTCACTCTTGTAAGTTAGCACTGGTTTAATTAGTGTTTTATGTAATCTGGTTTTTGTTCTGTGTGTCACAGATATTTTAATTTCAAATACTTCATTATTTCAAATGAACATTTAATAGGATTTTGTATTATTTAATTTAATTACTCCTGAATATTGTTTTATTTATTTCCTGTTTAATTTAACTCCACAAATTATGATAAATGATCTTCTCCTTCCTAATTCTTGGCCTACAAATGGTTACCAGTAAATAGCATGTCCTAGAGTCTTCGTTTATTGGCTGCACAAGTTCCGAATCGAACACCTATGGCGTGTAAGATTTCTGCTGCAACCCGCGTAATTCAAAAGGCGGTAATTTGAGCAAAGGATCAACAATGTGTCATATTATATAAATTTTATTTATTATATAAATTTTATTTACATACAGATTCTAAATGTTTAAATATCTTTCTGTGCTTAAAGTTATATTTTTCTTCTCCACTCCTCTCTTTCCATCCACTCCATTTCCTCCAGTCCTCTTGCTCTCATCCCTGTTCTTATTTCATGCATCCACGAGTTACAAGGCCTTCCTTTCCTTCTTCTTCCAGGTGGACATCATTCCAATGTTTTCCTGGGTAACCTTTCTTTTTGCGTTCGTCGTACGTGCCAATACCAGTTTAATTGCTTATATCTTAAATAATCTATCACTGAATATCTAATATTCATTTTTTCTCGTATGATTGTATTTCTTATTATTTCTAATTTTGAAAATCTTGCTCCTCTCCTCAAGAAATCCATTTCCATCGACATAAGTTATTGTTGAATTTCCAAACTTCATCTCCATATGTAACAGTACATCTCAATATTGAATTACATATTTGTAACTTTTTTTTTCTGGTTACATGTCTGTTCCATAAGACTCCATAGACCATTGCTGTTATTGCTCTACCTTTATTTATTCTGTTCTTAATATAACTTTCTTGTTTATCCCCTTTACATACGTTTACTCCCAGATACTCAAATTCTTCACATCCTCAATATACCAATTTTGATCTTCTAGTATTAAATCTTCGGTTTCGGCTCCATATCCCACATAAAAATGTTTTTTTTTAAATTTATTTATACCAAGCAATAACATAAGATTAGTTGAATATGTTTTATTTTATTTTTATTTATTTTCATGTTTACACATATTTCTTGCCAATTTCCTTCCCCACTCGTCTCTATACATCCACTCCATATTCTCCAATCCTCTTGTTCCCATTCAAGTTCTTATTTCTTGCATCCACGAGTTTGGAGGACTTCCTTACATTCTATTTCCAGATGGACACCATTCAAATGTTATTATGGGTAAACTTTCTTCTTGTATTATTCGTACATACCCATACCAATTCAATTGCTTATATATTATATGTCCACCGCTGTGGTCACGAGGTAGCGAGCTGCCTTGTCACGCAGCAGGCCCGGGTTCGATCCCGTGAGGATTTTTCGTGGCTTTTCCTCACCTGTAAGACAAATGTCAGGAAGCTGGCCCAAAAGGTCGCCGAACATCATCTAGCCATTATCATCCTCATCCCACGATGTGGAAAGCAACGGGAAGCTACTACACCTATAATTACCTGGTAAAGCTACAAAGTATAACATGAGAATGCTATGATTGCAGTGAAAGACTTGCCCTGAGGCAGAACACTATAGAATAGAATAGATTATATTATATACTGATCTTGTTCTATTGATATTTAATATTTATTTTTTCTTGTATGACTTCATTTCCTTTTTTTGTTTGCTCTAATTTGAACATCTTGCCGCTCTCCTAATGAAATCCATTTCCATAGACAAAAATGTTTGTTCTAAATTTTTGTTGAATTTCCATTGTTGAATATATATATGCATTATAAATTATAAATAGTATTATCTGAGATCCTGGGTTCTGTATCTCAAATTATGTTGTGCGATTTCTTTCAAAGAAATAAATGCTGAGTTAGTGTGAAAAACGGCCCGCCCTCCCTATTCAACTTCGCCTCTCATATTCAAATTTGTCAGTTGAGTTGTTTCATTGGGAGAGCATCTGATGCGGAAAGAAAGTGAGGCTGTGTTTTTACACATAGTGAGCAATGTTTTAACAGGCCTGCCTTAAAACAAAGTACATTTCTTCAGTTTAATATATTTCAGGGCTGTAAGTTTTTCTCCACTATATGTTCTAGTTGACTAAAATATAAGGTATATATACAGTCAATATGCCCAATTCACCAATTAATGTTTTAAAATGGTCAACACGTTTCCACATCCAAGCTGTCATTCTTGAAACCAGATATTGGCTGAAGACAAAATTGATAATAAGTAAATAAACAAATTCAGTTAAAAACAAACTACGTCACATGACGCAATCAATCACAAGTAAACAGTTAAACACAATAAAACTAATCCTCTTCTCTTTCAATTAAAGAAAAGAGGGCGCTGTACGGAATAGGGCCCTTGTCTTTATTCATGATTTTATCCTTATAAAAACAAAAATAAAATAAGGATAAAATCATGAATAAAGACAAGGGCCCTATTTCGTAAAGCGCCCTCTTTTCTTTAATTTAAAGAGAAGAGGATTAGTTTTATTATGTTTTACTGTTTACTTGTGATTGATTGCGTCATGTGACGTAGTTTGTTTTTAACTGAATTTGTTTATTTATTTATTATGAATTTTGTCTTAAGTCAATATCTGGTTTTGAGAATGACAGCTTGGCTGTTGAAACGTGTTGACCATTTTAAAACATTAATTGGCGAATTGGGCATATTATCTGTATATATATATATATATATATATATATATATATATATATTTTAATATTTTATCACAAAGAAAATCACTTGTGTATTAAAAATATAAGGGGTAGCGTTATACGAACCTAACACTTGATGTTCAAATGCGCATTTAAGATAAATTATACAATCTCTCCACAATAAACGTTACACGATATCTTACTAAATGTTATAGCACGAAAAAAAACATATTTACTTAGCATATTATGTGAAAGAGAGGGGGTTTGCGGTAGCCATAATATATATGTTCTAAAATCCACGATGCAGAATACACACGTGAGGGATTAACTGTGAACATTGTAGCATTAGTAGTGAATGTAAGGGTGTTTGTGCCATTATCTCTACTGCCATGTGGTGGAGTCATAAAATGGAAGCATGTTCACCACCGAGAGGATTAATGCTTTGCAATGGCTACCCTGCTGCTAATGATAAAACTCGTTAATAGTTTTTTTTGTTTGTTTATTTTTATAATGCATCGTTATAAAATTTGAGTTTTTATGTTGTTACGAGTTTCGCTCCCCGCTTTAAACCATGAATGGTTACGTTGTTTCTGTGGTGCGATGTTTAGTATTATCAAAAACAAATAAATTAATATTCATGAGAAAATATCAACGTTTAACAACTTTACGATAAGAGAAGACTTTTAACAATAATAGTTTTACTTGTTAGATTAGATAAGTAAAGAAGGGAACATTTTATAAGACCCTAACTTGGAAACCTTATAAAATTAAAATAAAACAGTATACCTTAGTGATCAGTTATATTATATGGGTGCGAAACATGGACTCTTACTTTAAGGGAGGAAAGAAGATTACAAGTATTTGAGAATAAAGTACTTAGGAAAATTCTTGGACCAAAGAGAGATGAACAAACAGGTGAATGGAGATGACTACATAACAATGAACTACATGGTCTTTATAGGAAGCCAGATATAATAAGAACAATTAAGTCTCGTAGACTGCGATGGGCAGGACATGTTGCACGAATGGGGAATGAAAGACTTGCATGGAAGCTTCTTGTAGGAAAGCCAGAGGGAAAACGCCCAGTTCGTAGACCAAGAATGAGGTGGGAGAATAACATTAACTATGATTTGAGGGAAGTACATTATACAGGGAATGATTGGAAAGCTTTATCTCAGGATAGGGATGTATGGAGAGCTAATGTCCGCGCGACCATGAACCTACGGGTTCGATAGTGCCAGTGAGTAAGTAAGTAAGTATACTTTAGTGATTATTTAACTCATGCCCCGGATGGGAGTCAATGACCAATCACATTTCAATGAATTTTGTTTCACAACCAATGACAGCCGAGTTTCAGCTCGATAATTATCGAATTTCGATTACCAAAATAAAGAATGCTCTACCTTTTTAATATTTTGAACAGGTCAGAGCATTATTTTGGAGTGGCTCACTACAACAAATACGTTGAATATAGAAAATAATTACACATTCCTTCCACCTACACATTTGATAATTTGTGATCTATAATTGTGTTTTTAAATACTGATTTTGACGAGTTGTTTAGGAAAAAAATAATTACCTATAATGTTGGTTATAATATACAGTTCGACGTGTTCCATTTCTTCTCCACTAAGGGTACATTCTTACATTGTTGTGATCCTATTTGGCAATAAATAATATGATCAAGTTGCAGTGAAACACAAATGAAACATAACCAAACATTACTAATTTGATTTCAAACATCGCCATTTACATTAAATATATAAATATTTTAAAATAACTATATGTAAATAATGGTTTGTGAATAAACAGCTCAATTTTATTCGTTAAGTAGTCCTAACAAATGCCACTCGATTTCCAACTCCTCTATATAAATTCACTTGTCACGGCATTCAGTCGCTTAGTGACTCGTGAATTTATCGGTAATTTGGAAATCACTCGTGGCATTACTTATGATAAGGGATCGTCGTAGCATAGTTGGTTAAGGCAATACGCTATAGACCGGAAGATCGAGGGTTCGAGTGCCGGTGCTGATACGATTTTTAAACTGACCCTAACCTTTTGCTGGTACCATGGCTCTGGGGTCGACTCAGCTTCTAATGGAAATTAGTATCAGACGCTTGTTCTGGGGTAAAGGCGGCCATCATGCAGAGTTGACAACCAGGCTAACATCAAGTGCCGATTTTCTACAAAAAGTGGGAGCATTAGCCTCCTACTAGCCCAAGAGTCTCCAATGGCCTGTAGCGGGATCACTTTACTTTTACCTTAGTACACTTTCGCTAGAAGCCAGTAAACGACGCGTGATGCATATTTGTCCAATTAAAATCACAAATACCAGTGAAAGAAATAAAATCATGACAAACTATATATCCAACTTTGTCAAAACTTTTAAAATTCATACTGAACAACCGTTCACGGCTCTTTTTTTTTGTAATAAGTTAAAATAATAATATTAGCACAAGAGATAAGAATCGTCCTCATCATTAAAATGTATTAAAATTGTGAAGGTCTTTCAGAACTACTCATTACATCTTCAGCAGCTGCGATTTGGTGGATTATTTTAAGGAATTAGGTAAAGGTCTATTCGCCTGTTTATCAAAAACATCGCTTGGTACAATTGGTAAAATAAATTAATAATAATACATCCACGCATCCACAGCAATTCTGCCGGAAGGCAGGTCTTTCACTGCAATCATAGCATTTTCATGCTATCCTTTGCAACTTTACTAGGCAATTATAGGTGTGGTAGCTTCCCGTTGCTTTCCACACGGTGAAGGATGATGATGGTAATGATAAGGATGATGGTGATGGCCGGATGATTTTCGGGGACCGTTGGGCCCTAAGCTTCCTAACATTTGTCTTACAGGCGAGGAAACAATCCGAAAAAAACCTCACCCAGGAGCCTGTCTCGACCGGGAATCGAACCCGGGCTCGCTGCGTGACAAAGCAGCACGTTACCTCGAGATCACAGCGGTGGACTTAATAATAATAATAATAATAATAATAATAATAACAATAATAATAATAATAATTATAATTATAATTATAATTATTATTATTATTATTATTATTATTATTATTATTATTATTATTATTATTATTATTATTATTATTATTATTATTATTATTATTATTATGGACGCGGGATGTCACCAACATTGTTCACGATATATTTAGAAGATGTATTAATGAAATGGAATAAGTCATGTAGAGGAATGGGAATCAATATTAATGGTCATTTACTGCAACAATTTATTATTCGCTGATGACCAGATTATAATAGGACAAGATAAAGAAGATATAGAATATATGATCAGAAAGTTGGTCGATGCGTTTGAGGTAGGTGGACTGAAAATAAATTATATTAAAACAGAATATATGTTAATCACAGGAAATTCAGAAGACCTACAAATAAATAATATGATAATTAAACGTGTTGAAGAATTTAAATATCTTGGATCTATAATAGATAAATCTGGTACTTGTGAAAAAGATATTATTAACAGAGTAAATTGTGCAAGGAAGGCGATTAGATCCCTGAATGATCTTTTATGGAATAGAAATTTGACCAGAAAAACAAAAAAAAAATGGGACTCTACAGACAATTATAGAAAGTATACTTACATATGGATCAGAAAGCTGGACAATAAATGAAAGGATGCAGAAAATAATCTTGGCGACATAAATGGATGAATTGCGGAGAAGTATGAGAATATCCAGGCTACAACATATTCGAAATACATATATCAGACAAGAAATGGATGCACAAGAAACTGTTATCGATAGGATAACAAAGAGACCTCTACAATGGTATGGACATGTACACTGGATGCCGGAAGACCAGTGGCCTAAACAGGTGTTGGATTGGATGGTACCAGGCTGAAGGAGGAGGGGGAGAAGTAGAAGAGCATGGTATGAGGGAATATATGATGCCATGATGAAGAGGGGCATGGAAGATGGACAATGGGAAGATAGGAATCTCTGGAATGCAGGAATCAAAGGCAAACTGCTGTAAAGTGGAAAGCCTGTATTAAGTATTAAGTAAGTATTATTATTATTATTATTATTATTATTATTATTATTATTATTATATTATTATTATTATTATTATTATTATTATTATTATTATTATTATTATTATTATTATTATTATTATTATTATTATTATTATAAGTTATTAGCACCAGTGATGGATTTCTGTAGAAGAACATCCAGATTAAAAAATGATAAACTATGAAATTAAGAAAATCAGGAAAGTTGAAAGAGACGTATTGCAGGCAATTGAAGAGAGACCATTAAGATGATATGGATATCTCAAGAGGATGACATGTGATAGAATCTCTAAGAAGATTTTCAAGTGGGTATAAGGGAAAAGAAGAAAGGAAAGTTGGATGGATGGAGTAAGAAAAACTATGGGTGAACTCGACTCAGGAGGATGTTGAAGACCGCTACAATTGCAGAAGGGTAATTTCTTGAGGATGACTGAAAAATATTGTGTTGTGGATAATTTCTGAAATAAAACAATTACTATTGTTACTATTGTCATTATTATTTATTATTATTATTATTATTATTATTATTATTATTATTATTATTATTATTATTATTACAGTAAAACTTATTCAAAGCGGAATCGCATGGGATCAATTATTTTTCCCACATTAGACATCTTTCCGCATTATAAAAAACAAACAAAAAATTAATCAATCATAGATTATAGAGCACCGTATATGTTTTTTATTTACCTTGGATTAATTGTATATCCGCAGGCCGTTGGAAAGTGATGTATAGTATGTACGAGCGACTTCGACGGAAACGCGCGAAAAAACAGTCCCGTTTCGTCAGCGTTAAAATATCTCTTAGGCGTATCCTGAAATTAAAGTACGCAGTTTCTGTTTCCAGTCATTAATATAATTTCGTCCACATCCATTGATTCCCCCAAATTTCATTCCACACTAGATTGTGTCGTCTTTTAAAACTGTCCACAATTAACCAGAAGATGCCCTGAAATCATTATTCCCTAGGGATATAGCAAAAGATGGAGCTTGACTTTGGACCATCGGTCCGGAAATTTGGAGACTTTTTAATCGCGGACTTGTGAAACACTCCCACATCTCGTTGATCTATTTTTTTTTTGCTCTTCATTTGACCATTTCCTTGCATCCATTCATTCATTATTTTTTCTTTGTGTTTTATAATGTCATAAACTTGGGTCTTTGCACCTTAAATTTAGTCATTATTTGACGTACTGAGAGTTTATTTTTCTTTATCTTCAATCACTTTCACCTTTTTGTTTAATGACAACGAAACATACCATTTAGCTATATTTATTCCGTAAATTTTGTACGCTACCTTTGAAAGAAACATACAGAATCGATCTCAGATCTTAAACTAATTTAAGATTTCACAGTGCACTGGTTATTTGTAAGACAGATGTCACACGCCAAATATTTGTTAAATGAACCCGTATTTCGCAAAACATTTGTGCTGTGAGGCCGAAAGAAAATTCCAGATACAGGGAGAAACTCTACTTCTCCCGGAGGCAGGATTCATCAGTCATCACTTATTGTTAATTCACCTAACGGGAATTCAATGAAGTGGAAACTAATTTACTTCTCTCTCTATGTTTCCAGCTTATAAACCTTTTTTTTCATTAATTGTGTAAAACTACCCTTCCGTTGGACAGATTCCGTTTTATACAAAATAAATGCACGTAAAATTGCTATTATTTTGCCGGGACCAATAAATGTGTTCACATTGGAAAGACTTTCGCATTATTCACGTTCCGGATTAAACAAGTTTTACTGTACTATTATTATTATTATTATTATTATTATTATTATTATTATTATTATTATTATTATTATTATTAAGTAAACCAGAATATTTTCATTTAATATTTATCTTTTACAAAAAATAATGGGGCAAACATTTTTTATTAAATCAGTAAATTTAACTTAACGTAAGTTTAAACTATCCGTAATGTATATCTAAGCAGATAGGCCTAGTTCTCTGTTTCTTATATTCCAATGAATGATGGGCTTTTTAACTCGTGCTCCATAGACATTCATATTGCTAAGAAGCATAGAATATCTGTGAAGTTTTGAAGTTCGGAACACATTTTACGAGGATTGCGTGATTTGTGTCCTTATTTTAGCAAGTTTAAAAACGTAAAGCAGCTTAAAGTTTGGTAGGATATTATGAACGAAAATGATAGCCTGGGTATAAAAAGCGATAACTTCCTCCGCAATGATATTATAAAGTATGGCTATTTTCTTTTAGTTTCATTACATGAAAAAGAACCTCCATCATTATTGCCAACTTAATACAACGTGATTTATACGTCAGATTTTGGAATATCAATTTCATTTTTAACGCAAGTCTAAAACTTTGGAAACTTTCTTCACATTTACTGTTGAAAGAACATAAATGATCCTATTATTAAATCAAATATTATAGGTACCTTCGTATATGATAATTACGTATTGAATCATTATTATTATTATTATTATTATTATTATTATTATTATTATTATTATTATTATTATTATCATTATTATAACTAACTAACTAACTCACTGGTACTATCGAACCCGTAGGTTCATGGCCGCGCAGACATAAGCTCTCCATATATCCCTTTCCTGAGCTAATGTTTTTGAATCATGCCCTGTATAATCTACTTCCTTCAAATCATGGCTAATGTTAGTCTCCAACCTCATTCTTCGTCTACCAACTGGGCGTCTTCTCTCTGGTTTTTCTAAAGAAGTTTCTATGTACGTATTTCATTCCCATTGGTGCCATATGACCTGCACATCGCAGTCTACGAAAATTAACTGTTCTTACTATATCTGGTTTCCTATAAAGATAATGTAGTTCACTGTTAAGTAGTCTTCTCCGTTCACCTATCTGTTCATCTCTCATTTGGTCCAAAAATGTTCCTAAGAACTTCATTATTTTTACTACCTCATTATTAGTTTATAATGGCAAGGGAAATGACAACCATTGTATGTCGAAAACTACCTTATAATTTCTTCCAGAGACGCGTTGTGATATACCAAGGATATTCAAAAAAATTATCTGTCACTTTTAACTGCAAAACACAGAAATAGAAGCCAGAATCCAGTAAAGGCAGCCCACTGAGTGAAGCAGATGGACGTCCTGCTTGAATAGAACGGAGTGGAGTGACGCGACGCGGGAATAGACGACAGGATGTGAAGTTTATCCAGTCCACCAAGTCAGGAGTTGTATTAGTTCACTGTAGCTAAAATGAGATATTTGGTGCTGAATTTTAATGTATTTCAGTTAAAAGCAGTAGATAATTTTTGGACACGGTCTTGGTACGTCTCAACGCTTCTCTGGGAGAAATTTGAAGGTAGGTTTCGATAAGCAAAGGTTTACAGGTCCTTTGTTAAGGTAACATAATGAGGTTAGGTATGTTTCCACCAAAAAAAAATTGGCTACGTAATATATAGATACATACAAATCTTCTTGTTCGTCATGGTTTAGGCTTTTTACTAGCCTTTTCCGGCTCCAAATAGCTGCTCTTTCCATCTTTTCTCTGGGTTTTCCAAGCTTCTTTTTCCTCGTGGTGAATAGTTGTATGCTGCTTTTCTTATTCTGTTCTCAGCCATCCTTGCTAAGCGTTCTTACAATTTGTTCTGTATTTCACTGTTGTTGCTGTTTAATTCCTCTACTTTTAGTTGCTGTTCTTAATTCTTAATTTGCTATTCTTTGATATTCTACTATAGGTCTGAGTCACTTAATTTCAGCAGCTTGTATTCCGGCAGATTGTTGTATTGGTCCTGTCCATGTTTCGGATCCATAAGTAATAATAGGAACTGCCGTTGTCTTGTATAATTTTATTATAGAGTATTTTCTGGCTTTATTTGAAAAATAATAGAATTTTAGTGTTTTCACATATTTCTGTGCCTAAGGATTAATGTTTCTTCTCCACTCGTCTCTATCCATCCACTCCATGTCCTCCAGTCCTCTTGTTCTCATTCCAGTTCTTATTTCTTGCATCCACGAGTTTCGAGGCCTTCCGTTCCTTCTTCTTCCAGGTGAACACCATTCCCATGATTGCCTGGATAACCTTTCTTCTTGCATTCGTCGTACGTGCCCATACAAATTTAATTGCTTATATCTTATATAATCTACTATTGAATAACTAATATTCATTTTTTTCTCATATGACAGTAATACATATTTGTAAGTATATATTTATACGTAGTAAACTAAAATTATAATGAATTAATATTATACTCCAAGCGCGACAGGCCTAAAAGGCCCTTGGCCTACAACCGGCTGCTGGCCTCACATCCACGTGTGTTAATCAGAAGCGAAAAATCAATAACCATCAATTAATTCACTGAAGGACCAATTATTATAAAAAAACAGATTCGATTTTTTAAAGGTAGCTTTAGTCCAGTAGTAATTAATCTCATGTGATAAGGAGTATAGGCTAAAAGTAGATACGGTATAGGTATCAGAATAATGCGAAATTCTGTGTTTTGGGATATCAAGAAGCAGGTACTGGTGAGATCGTGTACTCAAATTGTGATCAGAAAGTAGGAGATGAAAGAGAGTTGTAAAGGTATACATTTGAAGAGAAGAGTAAGATAATTCTTTTTTCTACGAACGTGTAGAAGAAATAAGCACAGCTTACGGAGGTAGTCTATGAAAAATGTATTGCCATAAACTAACTCACTGGCACTATCGAACCCGTAAGTACGTGCGGACATAAGCTCTCCATACGTACTATCCTGAGTTAATGTTTTCTAATCATTCCCTGTATATTCTACTTCTCTCAAATCATCGTAATGTTATTCTCCCATCTCATTCTTGGCCTATTTACTGGGCCCTTTCTCTCTGCTTTTACAACAAATAGTTTCCAAGCTCCTCCTTCATTCCTAATTCGTGCCACATGTCCTGCCTATCGCAAAACATATGGTAATATTTACAAATATTGAAAGTACAATTAAACCGCTGAGTTGAAAAGGGACAAAACTCTGCTGCCTTCGAAGAGCGATAAAACATCTGTACAACACAGAAATTATGAATTCCGTGTAAGCAGAGAATCAATATATTGTAATTGATAAAACATTTATCAGGTAGTCTATGTAAGTAATTATGTAGTTTTTTTTTTTAAGATTTTCAAAAGTAGGATACTTGTAGTATCTTCCCTTTTCAACTCAGCGATTATTATTATGAATAAGTTTCAATGTATGTGCTACTTCATTGTTACCATCTGTCCATTAGATATCACAGTGAACAAAAAGTAGCAGCACAAGAGTTTGCACTAGAAATTATTTTGAGCCAGTCAAACTAATTATCTTACTCACTGGCACTATCGAATCAGTAGATTCATGGCCGCGCTGGCATGCGCTCTCCATACATCCCTATCCATAATGTTTTCTAAACATCCTTGCATAATCTGCTTTCCTCAAATCATGGTTAATATTATTCTCCCATCTCATTCTTGGTCTACCAACTGGGCGTTTTCTCTTTGGTTTTTCTACAAGAAGCTTCCATACTCGTTTTTCATTCCCCATTCGTGTCACATGTCCTGCATATCGCAGTCTACGAAACTTAATTGTTCTCATTATATCCGGATCATATAGTTCACTGTTATTCAGTCTTCTCCATTCGCTTGACTGTTCATCTCTCTTTGTCCCAAAAATGTTCCTAAAACTTTAGGCTGAACTGCACTTCTACTTACCCTTGTTTTTTCCAGTTTATTGTTGTAAACTATAGTTCTTCTTCTGTATTTACTTTTTTTTTAATATTCTAAACTCTTTCAAACAATTTGTATAACATTATTAAACAATTTTCAAGTCAATACTAATAAAATTCACTGTTAAAAACCGTTGAGATGGAGAGTCATAAAATAAAATAAGATAAAATATACCTTCTTAGGTAAAATCCGTCGTCCTCAACTTATACAATATGTAATCATTATGCCTGTAGGCCTTTCAGAACATCCGTTCCATCTTCAGCAGGTCACTCTTCGCTACAACATCCAATATGATGTTTGATTTTGCGGTCCTAATGTGGATTTGTCTTGACTAAAGCTTCTTCCTGACGATATCGTATAGTGGGTTGTTTAGTGTGGGAGTGCTTTCATTTATTAAAAGCTTGTTGTCTATTTCCTTAATAATTTACAGGTCTTCCAATAGGTTGATTTTAGTTGGATTTCCCTCTTTGTGTACTATTGTAAGGGTGTCTTCTATTGAGTTCATTCTATGACCGGCGTTTATTATGTGCTTAGCGTAATTAGACTTTCCATATGCGTATACGAAATCGTTACGATGTTCAATATACAGTTTAAAGAACATCGTAACGATTTCGTGTACGCATATGGAAAGTCTAATTACGCTAAGCACATAATAAACGCCGGTCATAGAATGATCTCAATAGAATTTTCAAGTATTTATTTAAATACGCAATCACAATATTATGACAGTGCTAAAATATATTGTGATGCTGCTATTTTCTCCACAGTGTATATTATTTAGTCTACGATTTTTTATTCGCTGGTTTATGTTATCGGTGGTTGGAAGGGCGTTAGGAAGTTATAAGTAAGTGTACACCCAATTTTAATAAACGTTTGGTTATTTTAATATTATTAATATAGGGCCTAGTTCTTTAACATAGATTTGGGGATTTATTGCAAAGATTTGTCATTTAAATTTCATAGCTACGTGCTGCCATCTAGCATAAGCTGTATGAACGATATCGATAACAAACGATATGTGGCAAGGATAATAATCGATGGTTGGTTATCGCTGGCTCTATAAACTCTGGCGCATGCGCACTGTTATTCTATAGGACTTTGAAAATACATCAGGAAAGTTTAAGTGCAGTTTTTCCAAACTTTGTTCTCAACTAGTCGAAATATAGCCTATATATTTTTTTTAATGTAAGTAATATTAAAAGCCAAACACACACATTCTATTAAATAACACTGAGAAACTAGGACAGAAAGTAAGTATTAATGAAACTAAATATAAGATCATACGTTGAAGAATATTATATAATGAAAATGTAAAGTTAAAAAAAAATTACAGATATTTTGAAGAAGTAACTGAATTCGAATATCTAAAAATAATAATTTCAATCACGAATGAGGCGAAGAAAAAATTAAACATGGTCTGAGTTCTGGAATCATGTACCCTTTAAATTGTCGATAAAATTTTAAGCTATAAAGCTTAAACATGAGTCTAATGTTTAAAGAAATATAAAAGCTGTAAAATCGAATTTGAGGATAATCCAACGTAACTAAACTAAACTCCGTTTTAATGTAAAGAAGAAAACTTATTCTGATTCGGTATTACAGAGACTTCTTTAGAAATTTTTGTTTGTCTTTGTGAAATTCGTAAGTGAATTAAAAAGTCATGAAGTTCAGCATTGCTTTAATAATGCAAATAGCTGCCAATCACGCATTATAAATTCATAATTCTTTGCTACTTTATCAAATGAACTTTCTTTATAATGAACAAGTAAATTGTTATAATTCACAAGTTTTCAGTAGCACTCAACAGAACTTACAAGAATCGCAAAGATATAATAGTCACAACAAATGTTCCTTTTTCTAATTTGACCACTCGCTTCGTATATACTTTCACATAACCCACGTCTCCAGGGAGGGAAATTTTTTGGCTACTATATGTCAGGGTACAAACAATTAATATTCGATCAAAGAACAAGTGACTGCTAGCGTCACGTTGACCAATGTGATAACACACGTTCCCGATAGAGGCAATTGCCAACATTTTTACACACATTTAGGGATACTCTATCCCCGGGAATCGCTTCATTATTTGCAAGTTGGGTGAGAAACTAGACGAGTTAACACCAGATAAATTTAGCGTTCAATTGTTTATAGACAACAAACTCTGGAACAAGTAACACATTTTTATTATTTGCGTTGTAATTTTACTATAAGCACAAAAACTGAAACAGACGTAAATGTGAAACTTTCAAGATTTCAAATTATACGTGAAGAATCTGTTTAAGGATTCTGTTGCTAACCATTCTATTGATGTGGTCCATGCATTCGTCTCTGCATTGTGCAATACTGTGTAATAGCTTGAATATATTTAGTTTCCATCGTATATTTTTGATTTGTTTCCGATCTGCTATCATATAACAAGCCACACTCCTCCAACACTTACTTTGTGAATTTTCTATTCTTCGTTCTTGATTTTTTGTTAAGACCCAGTGTTCTGATCCGTATAGCATTGTTAGAACCGCCATTGTTTTATAGAATTTTAAAAGTGTCTCCTTTCTACTGCCCGAGACTTTGTTTTATTATGCCACACATATAATTAAATTGATTTATCTTGTTTGCAGTGTCTTCAATATACAATAATAAAATATATGTATATATTTTTCTCCTACTTTAGTTTTAATTAGCTTTTTCGGTTATATACTTTACCAAACTTAATTTGTCCAATACACAGTAAAATATACAAAAATTAGTTTCACAAAATATACTATTTTTACTAGGAGCTTACCAAATTACTAGAAATATATAACAATGTAAAAAACATAAAGCATTCGATAATGGCAAAACAACCAAAAGGTTAAAAACTTTTAATAAGCAATGCGGAGCTAATTGGTTCATTAAATAATTGGTAAGCCAATTAGACTCTGCCGTTTAATTTATTGATCTTACCATTGGTACACTTTCATTTTAATTAAAAATTTATAAATAATGATTAGCAATACGTACTGTTGTTTTGTTAGGGAGAGCGTGAAATTGTAATTATCTCAATGTACGTCATAGAAAAATTTGATATGGAACATGCACAAATTAAACAAGAACCTAATTGCAATAATGTTTAGTCATTTCCATTATTTACCTGAATCAGTAATATTGATGTATTTGTCCAGATAATCAATAATCTACCAATAAATTGTGTTAATTAAAAAAGTCATCCGAATTTTGAAATTTGTATGTCCAATGTATATTTTTCTTTTGCCTACAAAGCAATTAAGTATTTATTTATTTTAGGCCTATGTTAGAAGGAACATGATTTCAAATTCAGTTTTCCTTCATAATTTATTTGTTATAAATTAATTTGCTGTTAAATTTGTTTTGAGCAATTCATTTTTCCTCCGGTTATCACTATAAATTGTTTGAATTTGACATGAAAATAGGTGTGCCTCAAGGCACAGTACTTAGATCCATTTTGTTCCATATATTCCAATTACTATTTCTATAGATATACTGTTTTAATATTTGAAGGGAAAATTGCCAAAACACATGAAACAGTAAACAATGGATTACGAAATAATTTTAAAATGGTTTAATATGGATTTGCTTTCGATTAATTCTTAAAAAGCAATAACCATCCCTTGCTCATTATCTTCAGCTAATTTCATACCTAACTACTCTAATTTATTAGAAAGAATGCATATTAATGCCTCCTGGAATTAACTGTAACTCTCCTACTACAAAATAATTTAATAAGATTAAAATTAGCCTACTTGCGTATAATTATTATTGATCTCCAATGGGACACGATTATATCATATTTCTACAATGAATTAAGAAAAACACTACCGTATAGTATTTTGTTAATCTTCTATCCTACAATGATAGGCGTATTCTGCAACTGATTTATTTATCTCAGGTTCAATTGACAATTCAAAATGAAATTATAGGAGAGGAAAATAATTATTTTGATGCATTGTTGATTCGTTGCTCAAATTACTGCTTTCGAATGTCACGGGCGGCAGCAGGATTTCTTATAAGCGAAGGAGTTCAATTTGGATCGTATGCAGCCAGAATACCACCTCTGTAGACTTTCTTATCCAGATGCGTTGATTCTAGAAGAATCTGATTATCTGAATCTTGAGGCTCGGACTCGAGATTAGTCTGGACTGGGATTTCAAAATGTTCCTGTCCTCATATATATAACATGAAAAGAAAAATAAATGTCTGAGTCGGGATTTGAACCCGAGTCTCTAAACTGTGTACGTTTAGCGCTCTAAACATCTGAGCTACTCAGGAATCCTAACACAAACATTTATATGTCTTATATATGTAGTATTCTCAATTTACATGAGAGGTAGCGGGATATCGTTCCAACTGTCATCTTTGGCCACCATAATTGGTAAGCAAATTTTTAAAGAGAATATTTAGTTTATAGTAGTAACGCTTGTATATAGATGTTATAACTATATTTTTGACATTTGGCAATGAAGGCAAATATGACATGAAAAGAAAAATAATTGCTTGAGTTGGGTATATATATATATATATGATCAATTAAGTCTCGTAGACTGCGAAAAATAGGACTTGTGACACAAAGGAGAATGAAAGAGTACTATGAAGATTTATTGTAGGAAATACTGAGAAAATGCGCCTAGTAGGGAGGCAAAGAATAAGGTGGAATAATAACATTAACCATGATTTGAGGATCGTGAATTAGGTCTACAGGGGATGATTGGTATATTTCAGGATAAAGATGTATGTAGAGCTTATGTCCATTAACCCCTTGGTTCGACAGTATCAGTGAGTAGTAAGTCATTATTCAAAATGTTAACCCACATTTGTGGACACTGATTCAAAATTACCAGGACAAAATGACTTCACATCTTGGAACCAAGGCTGGCTAAGCACATCAATATACTAACGAAAGTAGTGTAATGTAAAGTCATTCCACTACAAGCTAGAAGGCTCTTGCGGTAGTAGAAAGTTAAGGTTCCCATTTTTCTAGATACTCGACGTGTGACGTCAGGTGGGTATTCAGTCGTACGTGGTTGCCACATTTACACCCATATAAGTAGGAGGTTGAGTCGACCTCAGGGTCATAGTGCAGCCAGAAAATTTGAGTCAGTTTGAAAATCCTGACCCCACTGGGATTCGAACTCTCGACCTTCCTGTTTGTAATATATTGACCGAAAATTGTATAACCGTCATTTCCGCTCAACATGGGTTGCAGAAAATTTTGTCCTTCATATTTTAGTGTAAGTCAACCGCTGTGGTCTCGGGGTAGCGTTCGCTGCAGGCTCGGGTTCCATCCACGGTCCGAACAAGTTTCTTGGGCGATTTTTTTCGGGATTTTTCCTCACCTGTAAGACAAATGTCAAAAAACTTTAGGACCCAAATAGTCCCCGAACATCATCTGGCAGGACACGTCCCTGGGAGGTAGAAAAGTTGAACTCAATCCTCCACCCCTTGGGATACCTCGGTCACATCGACCATACTCCCAAGTCTCAACTTGTCCTCCCTAATCTACACCACGATTCGCATATTCTAGTTCACGGAAACAGGGCACGGCCCAGAGCAGCCCAGATGCGAGAACCCGCGCTGACTCCCGGCTAAGCCTATGGGCTCGTGGATCAATTGTGAGGTCGTCAGGAGATGAGCACCTGGATGTACTGTAGGCTCACACTACGATGGGTTGTTGCCTAGCAGATCTCACAACGGCTGCAGGATGCGTCCTTGGAGGTAGAACAGGGAGATGGTCGGTGGATCTGCAATGCTCCCAAGCAAAGCGGTCCTCACGGCCAGGCTCATGGAGCCCGTGAACCAACTGCGGGGTCGTCAGGGGCGAACGATCTGGCGTACTACTTAAGCTCAAACCATTCTACCCGAATGGAAACTCCAACTCCTCCTCCCCGGGGTGTTGATTTTAAGTCAATGAAGTTCCGAAGTGGTTTCGCAATAAACTGGGGAGTAGGAGAGTTATCTCCAGGAATCCCTTGGGGTGGTGGATGGGTCCAACATGTCATCATAGTTACAATTATCATATTCTCCATATTTTGTATGAATATGTGTGAGTGAATGACGTGTTTCGTCTTAATGTTGTATTATCTCAGATAAGGCTCTGACTTTGAGCTGATCTCTCATTCCGGGAGCCCCATTCGGGGAGCCCTCCGTGTTGTTATGTTGTCAAAAAAAATAATAACAATAACAATAATTTAATACACAAGTGATCTTCTTGGTGATATAATATTAAAATATATATGTAGTCAATATGCCCATTTCACCAATTAATGTTTTAAAATGGTCAACAAGTTTCTACAGCCAAGCTGTCATTCTCAAGACCAGATATTGACTGAGTCAATATCTGGTCTTGAGAATGACAGCTTGGCTGTAGAAACTTGTTGACCATTTTAAAACATTAATTGGTGAAATGGGCATATTGACTACATATATATTTTAATAACAATAATACTTACTTACTTATTTACTCACTGGCACTATCGAACCCGTAGGTTCATGGCCGCGCGGACATAAGCTCTCCATTCATCCCTATCCTGAGATAATGCTTTCCAATCATTCCCTGTATAATCTACTTCCCTTAAATCATAGTTAATGTTGTTCTCCCACCTCATTCTTGGTCTACCAACTGGGCGTTTTCCCTCTGGCTTTCCTGAATAAGCTTTCATGCAAGTCTTTCATTCCCCATACGTGCAACATGTTCTGCCCATCGCTGTCTAGAGACTTAACTGTTCTTATTATATCTGGCTTCCTATAAAGACCACGAAGTTCGAACAATAATAATAATAATAATAATAATAATAATAATAATAATAATAATAATAATAGTCTTCAGCCTTGGAAATATACAAGGCTATTAACCCGATCCAACGCTTATCGGGGGTAAATTCTGTAACTATATGCAGATGGCTAACTCTTGACAGGCGCGTTCTCGTCGCGGGGGTGAACACTAATTACTAGTGACTAATTTCTGTCAAGGACCCAGTCTCTCGGGGTATAACGGAATATATAAGGGAATAATATGAAGACCCATCTCCGGCATTCATTCTACTTTGAGCTTCTGAAGATATAGCATCATTGAAACTCTCCTAGAAACTTCGTAAATCGGCTCCGCCGATACCACCATCAGCTTCCGCTACTGTGGTATAGCACGAGCATCGAACATCGAAATTGTCCAGCAACATCGAGTCTGTCTTGATTGTGTATGGTGACCGGTAGTTTAGTGTGCTGTGATTGGCCGAAATAAAAAGTGTTCCTATTGGCCAATTAAAGTGCGTGGCAGCCTTAAGACCGGGCACGTGCCCGGTCCAGTGTTTATAGTGCAAATTAGCACTAATATATATATCGTGTGCTTTGTGGCGTCAATAAGTGTTATAGTTCAGCGCAAAGTGTTTTTTGTGTTAAAGTTCTACCTTAGTGTTGGTGACAAGTGTAATTAGTGTTTTTTGCATATACCAAGCATGGCATCTATGCTAGATATAAGTGGGTCAATGGATGTTGAAGACTACGGACCTCTCATTTATTGGGAGGATGCTGATAGTAAATTTGAGAAGCATGTTGCTTCATGTAAATTTAAACGTAAGGAGAGTGAAGAAATCAAGGCTATTCTTCACCATATCCGGGGTACATTTATGATAATAATAAATTACTTTCAAACCTACCAAGAATTTGAGAGGTCCGAGTCAGCTGGGGATATTACAAGCCACTGTTTGGATCGCTTGAACAAAATTATTGATAAATACGAGCCGGGACTTGACTTATTTACTAAATTTTCATACTGAATTGAGAGCTTGCGCTACTGAAATACAAACTGCTTGTTTCCTATTTCAGAAGCAAATAGAATCAAAATCAGACACTGAAATTAGTGAAATTGGTGATGCTCCTACAGGGGCTATCCCTAAAGAAAAGAAAAAGAAAAAGAAATCTGGGGAAAAAATCAAAAGTTAAAGAAAGTGTTATACCTCCTAAAGCTAAAGAGAGTGCTATACCTTCTAAAGCTAAAGAAGGTGTCACACTTTCTGAAAGAGAAAGAATTATACTATCACGTAAAGAACACAAGGAACGTATTGTTAATATGTTCCAAAATTCTGATAAATTCAAACAAACAGTGGCAACCCCTGCTGTTGTCCCAGCAATTGCGATAGAAAATACTTCTTCAGTTTTAGCTGAACCTTCTACACCAATAGCTGGAACATCTTCACAGGTAGAGCCATCTCCAATGGAGGAAAGTACACCAACCGTTCCAACAGTGAATGCACCTTCTGATAACCCTGTTCGTATGGGACAAAGACCTCCACCAATTACTATAACTGGTCACGGGGACTTGTTCCGTATGAACCGGGAGCTTAGAAACTTACTTTCTGAACCTTTCAAAGTAGTTAATGTATCAGAAGGATTGCGGTACTATGCCTCAAATCTGGATGACTTTTTAAAGTTAAAGGAGTATTTTCGTTCCTTAAATAAGGAATATTATACTTACCAACTCAAAAAAGATCTTCCATTGAGACTGGTACTCAAAAGGCTGCCCTCAAGCATACCTCTAAACGACATACGAGAGGAAATCCTTTCACTAGGATATCCTCTCAAGACGATAAAACAAATTTCTAAAACTGAAAATGATCTTACTGTAAAGCTACCTATCTGGATTCTTGAGTTAGAGAACACTCCTCAAGGCCGGGAAATAGAGAACTTGAGGCGACTTTTGTTTACTGTTGTTGCGATTGAACCTTACAGGCCGCGCTCTGGGCTGAAACAATGTTTTCGTTGTCAGTCCTTTAACCATACTTTCCCTGGATGCAACCGGACTCCACGTTGTGTTGTCTGTGCTGGGTCTCACAGTCACAAAGAGTGCGCAGTTAAGGCTGAAGCACAGCGCAACAAAAATTTGCTAAAGTGCGCAAATTGCGGGGAGTCTGGCCATCCAGCTTCCTATAGAGCTTGTCCTGCTTTTCAGGCAGCTCAAGAAAAATACAACCAAGTCACTCGACCTGTCCCGAAACTTCCAGCTCAACCTCGAACCTTTAATTCCACACCAGTTACTCCAAATGTTTCCTATACTGCAGCCTTACAATCTGGCAACGCTTTACCAAACAATAATGTAAACAGCAATGCTCCAGTTCAGAGCCCGCTACAGTGTACTTTACCTTCAAACGATACAGTAGAGGCAATGCTCCGGAAAGTCGAGCCATTATTGGCTCGACTTTCCACTCCTATGGAGCGTTTCCTCTTTATGAATCGTATATTTAACCTATGCTTTGCATAAAACAAAATTACAGATGGCCTACCAAGTAAATTGTGTGAGTGTACTCGCCTAATATAGTGAGGTTCAGTACTGCACTGTCTGGCTTTCGGACTCTCTGCTTGCCAGCTGTGCAGTTTCTGACGTCCTATATAGTGTGATAATTTTCACAATTTACAAAATCTATTGACTTGCTTGACGAAAACATCTTGTCACCATATGGCTAGGGTTGAAAAGAGCTATAACCCATTAATGATAGCCACAAAGGAATTTGGCTGCCAAGTACGACCTTGTAGGTTACAGAGCAGCACACGGACGGCGCCAAGTCACCGTCAACACTCAGTCTGTCCCATCTCCGGGGTAACAAGGATAAAATCCTCAATGGTCAGCAGAGCAGAAGAGGTACCCCTTCTGTTGGGGTTAATACAGCAGACGGTTTGATATCGAGTCGTAGATGGCAGCCCCATCAGATATCTTACCCTGCGAGACGCCAGTAACGTCTTCAGGGGACATCAATATTTATACTTTCAAGTCTCATGGTAAAAATGCCGGCTGAGACAGACCAATTCTAACATGAGATCGGAACAGACTAGCAGGTCCAATCCTTGATGCTGATGATGATTATGTTAATAATCATAATAATAATAATAATAATAATAATAATAATAATAATAATAATAATAATAATAATAATGCTTTATTTTAGCTGGCAGAGTTAAGGCCATAATACCTTCTCTTCCACTCAACCAGCGGAATAACAAAATTATACAAACATTTCGGATTTATTACAATTTTAAGATATTATTAAAATACAGACTAAACAAAATACAATGATGATGTTATCTAATACTAGCTAATACTAACAAAAACATGGAATATAATAAAATTAGAATAATATAAAGTAAAATAAAGTAAGTAAAACTTTCTAGATGATTATATGTATGTCATCTGTAGCTAAAAGCCAGAAGGAAAAATGCACAGTTGGTAGACCAAGAATGAGGTGGGATTTGAGGGAAGTAGATTATACAGGGACTAATTGGAAAAAAATAGCGCAGGATAGGGATATTTGGAGAGTTTATGTGCACGCGGCCATTAACCTACGGATTCGATAGTGCAAGCGATTTAGTTAGTTATCTGTAGCTAAAAACCTTCTCCTAACACATTGTGTCACTGTAATGCATGCGCGACGTAAAATTAGGCCTATTTATGAGGTAAAAGGTTAAACTGTGCCAGTGGAATGATATATTTAGAGTGTGAAGATATACGTTCATATATTTACACATAAATTAATGTTTATAAATTTGACTAATAATTAAAAATCTAATATATAAAAATGTTTGTTGTTTGTATGTTTGTTTGTTTGTTTGTTCGTTCGTTCGTACATTATGCGCGGCAATACCATTGATCCGATTGTGATGTGATTTTTTGCAAAATGTTCAGAAGAATCTCGGGATGAACATGGGCTATAAGAGAGTTGAGGCTCTCAACTCCTACGCCCTTAAAAACACCCTTTGTAGTGAAAAACGTGAAAAGGCTCCTTTTTTTACCCTTAAATGGCTTACGCTGCCTAAACCATTACAAATATACAAAATTAAATATCTAAAAAAAACTCTACAAAAAAGTCTGCGACAGCATATGTTTATCTTTTACAGATAACACGCAATATCAATTTTTGTCTTTCGTTGATGCCAAGATCGGAATAAGTAGATTCCCGGGCAAGCATGTGCTGCCATATCATTCATCCGATTATGAAGAGGGTTTTTACAAAATGTTCAGGATTTTACCGGGAAGGTTAAGAGCGCATGGCGGGTATTCTTTTATGGATAACTCAAAATAACAAATTTTGTCTTTCAGCTCATTTATGCCAAGTAGGCCTACATCGGGATGCATAGATTCCCGGGCAACGCCGGGTAATCAGCACGGAGTAGGCTATCTAAAAAAACTATATAAAATTGTATTTATTCTTTCCTTTTACTTATTCAACTAAATTCAAAATCGCATTATCATTTATTTAGGTGTGGCACTGCACGCCAGGTATTAGCTAGTTATCCATAAATTAAACGAAATGTACTAAACACCTGCATTAATTTTACTGCCTCTAAAATACAAACGCACAATTAACTAAGCAGAGAAAATTAACAAGCGGGGAAGTTGCCCCATTTAATTAAAGACGTGTTCGTTATTGAGTGATCTAAGTACAAGGGATTTTAGTTCTAAGTTTAAGGTTGTATTGCAAACAAGTGTTGGAATTATATACAGTGCTGGGAACTTGTGCACGTCTCTTGTGTGTTTAGTAATAAAATAATGCATTAATTCTCATGGCATAAATTAACAGAAACCCGCAGTAAGAACAGCTCCGCACAGATGTCGTATACAAACCTGACATCCCTACCTCGTCAAGGGAACTTAGTGGTCTAGTTTCAACATTTGTAATGAAGCGAGGGAATCCTAACCACCACTGAATTCAGATTTACTTGCAAAAATAACATTCTCGAAATGATTTAATTGTAACAAGGCTCTTAGCAATGGAATTTTTTTTAAATATTTTGTATTACTTACTAACTTACTCACTGGCACTATCGAACCCGTAGGTTCATGGCCGCGCGGATATAAGCTCTCCATACATCCCTATCCTGAGCTAATGCTTTCCAATGTATAATCTACTTCCCTCAAATCATAGTTAATTTTGTTCTCCCACCTCATTCTTGGTCTACCAACTGGGCGTTTTCCTTCTGGATTTCCAAACAGAAGTTTCCATGCACGTCTTTCATTCCCCATACGCGCAACATGTCCTGCCCATCGCAGTCTGCGAGACTTAACTGTTCTTATTATATCTGGCTTCCTATAAAGACCATGTAGTTCATTGTTATGTAGTCTTCTCCATTCACCTGTCTGCTCATCTCTCTTT
This sequence comes from Diploptera punctata, assembly GCA_030220185.1. Taxonomy (NCBI): domain Eukaryota; kingdom Metazoa; phylum Arthropoda; class Insecta; order Blattodea; family Blaberidae; genus Diploptera; species Diploptera punctata. Next base: position 1,401,296 of record JASPKZ010000423.1, on the reverse strand, counting down.
GGTCCAAAAATTTTCCTAAGAACTTTATTCTCAAATACTCGTAATCTCCTTTCCTCTCTTAAAGTAAGAGTCCATATTTCGCATCCATATAATATAACTGGGAGAATAATACTTTTATATATTTTCAGTTTAATGTTTCTTGAAAGGAGTTGGGAAGTCAAGAGTTTCTATAATGCTTAATGACATGCATTTCCAGAAATGAGCTTATGTTTAATTTCCTTGTGAATCTCATTCCTGTTTGTGATTATTGTTCCTAGGTATTTGAATTCAGCTACATCCTCAAATTTTCCTTGTTTTGTCATTAGCTGTCCATTTCCATTATATAATGTATTTTTATGTGTGACCATATATTTAGTTTTATTGATATTTACTTCCAGTCCCAATTCCTTAGTGTTACTCAGTTGTGTGTGCGTGTTGTCCTTTAGTATCTCCTCGCTATCGCCCAATAGTACTACATCCTCATAAGTAATGCCACTAGTGATTTCCAAATTATCGATAAATTCACGACTCACGAAGTGAGGAGTGAATTTATCTAGAGAATTTGGAAATCAAGAGTGGCATTTGTTATGACAATTTAACGAATGAAATTAAGCTGTTTACTCACAAATCATTATTTAACTATAGTTATTTTAAAATATTTATATATTTAATGTAAACGGCGATGTTTGAAAACAAATGAGAAACGATTAGTACGCTTCATCTGCTTCTTTTGTTTATCACTACAACAAGATCATACTATTTATTGCCAAAGGAACGCAATATTGTAAGAATGCTCTCTAGTGGAGAAAAAATGAAACACATCAAACTGTATATTAATTCATTTCTGATGTCGTATGATGTAAATATGACAATTCTATTTTTCTGGATTGTTACCTGGGAAAAAATACATTTAAGAAAGTGCAAACAGTGGTTTCTTTTTTTGGTGGTATAATAAATTGCTACAAATGTTTTTATATTAACTCCTGCAAGCGCTATATGTTGACATCTATGCACTATATATACAATCTGGTAGCCGTATTTTTCACAGGCTCAGTCACTGCAAAATAATGGTCAGACCTGTTCAGAATATTAAAAAGGAGGAGCTTTCTTTAATGTGGTAATTATAACACTGATAAATATTTCGTGAAACACGACTCTGATTGGTTGTAAAACAGAAATCATTGAAACGTGATTGGTCATTGACTCCCATTTGGGGCATGAGTTAAATAGTCAGCATAAACTAACAGCTTATTAATATTTTGTATTGCAATAGTATATTACAACGCGAGGTTAGAAAGTGTTTTATTTTACAGAAGCGAGGAAATTGTTAAAAATCGAGCTATAGCTCATTTCCGCGCTTCTGTCAAACACTTCTCAGACGTGAGTTGAACATTATTTTTTACACGATGTTGTTATTAAAATAAACCGCGGAATGTAGTTTGAAAAAATCAAAGTTATCTTTCTATTAGAAGTCGGGATCTGGCATAAACCTGAATTAAAGAACTGACTCTACCAACCACCATGTTTGGTTCATTGCAATGTATACCATACAATATAAATAACCCTCAAATTGTCAATGTATCCTTTAAGATTCATTACTTTAACATATTTAATATTTTTAACATCAATGAAAAAGGCAACTGGTAGATATTATTTAAATTTGTGTTAAATTATACAATTATAGGCCTTTGCAAATAGGTAATAACTTACGGTTATTCATTATTTGTTTTCACTGCGGTCCGACACTTTTAAATCAGTTGGCATCAGAAACTGAGTTTCTTCAATTTAACAATAGTATATTACGATGCGAAGTTAGCAAGTGGTTTTTAAAGAAGCGAGGAAATGATTAATAACCGAGTGATAGCGAGGCTTTTAATCTCCGAGATTCTGTAAAACACTTCACAAACGTGTTTTGCACATTACTTTTTGTACGATGTTGTTTTCAAAATAGTAGATAAAAGTAAAATAGTATCTTTCTTGGAAAGATTTTCGTTGATTGTAAAGAACTGACTGGCGTTAGTTGTCTGGCCAATGTACATTCGGTAAGTACCGAAAATAATTTAGTTGAGACTACAGCAGGCCGTGATACCAATCAAGCATAAAATGGCGACAAATACGAATTAATTGTATTATATTGTTTCAAATCAAGTTCAGTTCATTTAAAATGCAGTGATTTTGTTTCGTATAATGCATATTAACACTACCTTTAGGATACATTTTTGTATATATATATATATATATATATATATATTGTACGTAGTATGCATGAAGGGCAGTGGTTTTACTTTTCGCCCTAGGTAGGTAATTTCTAATATTACAGTATAGGTATTTAGTTATTTATACATTGGCAACACCGAAATACAGGAAATTGAACTTTCAATCACGGTCGCCTTCCCTTAAACAAGGCAGAATGCACTATTATGCAAAAAAATATATATATTTATGTGATGTAGCTATGTATGCTTGTGTTTGTTAAAATGTATTTAATCGGAAATACATATTTAAGTTTACTTTAATTGAAGGTTAAAATTGAAAACACTTATTTTATGAAGCGCACGAATGCGGAACGAAAGAGAGACATGGAAGTTTTTTTTGGAAATCCATAGGGAAAACGCCTAGTTAGTAGGCCAAAAATGAGGTGGGAGATGAACAGTACTCATTATTTGAGCGAAGTATATTATACAGGAGATGATTGGAAGACATTACTTGAGAGTTTATGTCCGCGCGTGCGTAAACCTGCGGGTTCGATGGTGCCAGCGAGTTAGTTATTTTATCTTACGAAGCAGTGTATTATTTTGTAGGTTTATCCAACAGGGGAGAGATCTCTGGGCAGTCCAAGGTAACGCTGGATACAAAATTCATAAGTGAGATCGTAATAGGCATATAAGTCTAAGACTTGGTTGGATGAAGAATGAAGAAGAAGATAATTTATGTAATCATAAACGCCCCTCAAAATCCAACCTCAGTGGTCCACGTCCCGAGGGGTGGGCAACGGGAAGTACGGAATAGTCTATTGGGGTGATGTACGGTGGAGACTAGTTACCCCGTGACGTTTCCCCTACGGTAGCCGAGAAGGCCCAATAGGAATCCCGTAAACCGGCAAATGAGGCTCTGGTTAGGTTACCCAAATGCGGGGGTTGGCGAAGGGCTGACAACCCGTTCCATAAAAAATAATTGTTACGTTTCCTGCAAAGAGAGATAAATCCGGACAGATCAATAGGCATAGACTTTCGCTAAGAAAAAGGACAATGATTTTGGCAACTTTGAACATACAAGGTTGGAATACTAAGAACAATGAAGTACTTAACGAGATTACAAAGAAGGGGGTGGATGTAGCAGTTGTGACAGAAACGAAAAGGAAAGGGAAAGGTCAAGAAATGATTGGTGAATACATGCATGTATGGAGTGGGGCTGAAAAATCGGAGAGAGCTAAAGGAGGAGTATCAATTTTAATTAAGAAGAAATGGAAATCCTCAATAAAACAAATAGAAGAAATAGATGAAAGATTTATAGTTATGGAAATAGCAATGTATGGAAAATAATTAGTAATAATAGGTACATATGCCCCAACAAACGATGCATCACAAGTAATAAAGAAACAATACTTTGAAAAATTTACTGGGTTGATAGAAAATATTTCTCAAAAGAAGGAATGAATAATTATGGAAGATCTGAATAGCAGAGTTGGAAAGGGGACAGGTGACATAGTTGGTCCATATGGAGAAGATATTGAGAATGAAAATGGACAACGTTTAAAAGAAGAATGCAAATTGAATGACCTAATTATTATGAATTCAATGTTTAAACATCGGGACATCCATAGATATACGTGGGAACAACGCACTAAAGGTCTAAGATCGATAATAGATTATGTAATAGTGAGGAAACGGAGAAATATTATAGTTCAAGATGTTAGAGTGAATCGAGGACCCGAATGTGGAACGGATCATTATATGCTGTCAACTAGGATAGTATGCCCTATAAACAGGCGAAAGGTAAATAAAGATCAAAATATAGAAATAGAAAATGATTTAGAAAAATGTAGATATAATCTACATTTACTACAAGATGAGAGTATTAAAAATCTATATGCCCAACGCCTCACCGAAAAATTAAAATTTGATGAAGATTGGAACTCTGTGGTTACTCGTGAACATTTGAAAAAATATATACATGAAGCAGCAAGAGAAGCACTTGGTCTGGCAAATGATAAACACCATAAAAACCATTGGGTGAATAAGGAAATACTTGATATCATAACAGAAAAGAAAAATGCATATCAAAAATATTTAAGTTCCAAGAAAGATGAAGATTATCAAAGTTATAACATACTTAAAAGAAAGGTTAAAGCAGAAGTCAGGAAACATAAAAAAGAAATGTGGAATAGGGAATGTGGAGAAATTGAGCATAGAGTAGGCTATTCAAAGTCAGCCCAAGCACGGAGGACAATTACAAACATGCGAAATGATAATATGACAAAGAGTTTTAATTTAGTACCAATGAAAACTTTTCAGGAATATTTTAAAATGCTTTTAATAGAAACTAGGAGAGAATTTATAGACTATGCTACACTGGATAATGGAAAGGGTGAACCTATAACAGAAGACGAGGTAAGAAACGTGTTGAGAACAGCAAAAAATGAAAAAGCAGCAGGTCCAGGAGGAATAACCATGGAACTAATTAAATATGGTGGTTCAGGAATTATAAGAATTTTAACTAGACTTTTTAACCAAGTGATAGAAGGATATCCTATTCCAGATGGGTGGAAGTTATCGTATATTAGTGCAATATACAAAAATAAAGGGAATAAAAGAGATCCAGCAAACTATAGAGGGATCAGTGTTATGGCAGCAATTAGTAGAATGTTAAGTACAATTATTAAAATTAGATTAGAGGAACTAATACAAAATAAAATACCAGAAGAACAAACAGGTTTCACAGCGGGTAAATCGTGCCTTGATAATATATTTCTGATTAGGCAGATAATGGAAAAGATATTGGCTAAAGGAAAAGAAGTGCATATGGCATTTATAGACCTGGAAAAGGCATATGACTCTGTACCCAACAAGCTTTGGGTGGCAATGGAGAAGTTTGGAATACCTAAATCTCTTGTACATTTTATAAAAAGAATGTATGATTGTAAAGCAAGTATTAAGGTTGGAAATAGAATATCCTCAGAATTTGATATAACAAAAGGATTAAGACAAGGATGCGGGATGTCACCAACATTGTTCAAGATATATTTAGAAGATGTATTAATGAAATGGAATAAGTCATGTAGGGGAATGGGAATCAACATTAATGGTCATTTACTGCACAATTTATTATTCGCTGATGACCAGATTATAATAGGACAAGATAAAGAAGATATAGAATATATGATCAGAAAGTTGGTCGATGCATTTGAGGTAGGTGGACTGAAGATAAATTATATTAAAACAGAATATATGGTAATCGGAGGAAATTCAGAAGACCTACAAATAAATAATATGATAATTAAATGTGTTGAAGAATTTAAATATCTTGGATCTATAATAGATAAATCTGGTACTTGTGAAAAATATATTATTAACAGAGTAAATTGTGCAAGGAAGGCGATTAGATCCCTGAATGGTCTTTTATGGAATAGAAATTTGACCAGAAAAACAAAACAAAAAAAAGGGATTATACAGACAATAATAGAAAGTATACTTACATATGGATCAGAAAGCTGGACAATAAATGAAAGGATGCAGAAAAGAATCTTGGCGACAGAAATGGATGGATTACGGAGAAGTATGAGAATATCCAGGCTATAACATATTCGAAATACATATATCAGACAAGAAATGGATGCACAAGAAACTGTTATCGATAGGATAACAAAGAGAGCTCTACAATGGTATGGACATGTACAACGGATGCCGGAAGACCAGTGGCCTAAACAGATGTTGCATCGGATTGTACCAGGCTGAAGGAGGAGGGGAAGAAGTAGAAGAGCATGGTATGAGGGAATATATGATGCCATGAAGAAGAAGGGTATGGAAGATGGTCAATGGGAAGATAGGAATCTCTGGAAAGCAGGAATCATGGGCAAACTGCTGTAAAGTGGAAAGCCTGTATTAAGTATTAAGTAAGTATGAAACGAGAATCGTTACACCAAAATTTTAGTTTCAAATTGAAGACTTGATTCGAAAAAAGATAATATGACCTAGATGATTCTGCATTGTACCTTTCAAAATAGAATTTCTAGTAAATACTTACTACGGAAACAATTTTAACAAAACTTTATAAGTAAATTTTATTCATGATGATCAGACTATTGAACGTGAAGTTACTAACAAGGAAACTTAATTTCTTTAAAAGTGCGAGCGCTGCTCAGGCAATATCAAGACTGGCCGCAATTAGTGATGCCTATTGCTCTGTGGGTATAGTCTGCTTACTCTGACAACTGGTACATACTACGAACTTACATATCCACAACTGTATTAATTCACTGTTGTTCAGCACTGAAATGAATAGTTATGTTGACTATGTAACTGTAGATTCTATGGTCCTGACGTAATTACAGTACTCCATTCATGCATTTGTTAACGATTTATTTTTACTCTTTCGACCAAAGATTATCTATTTTAGTCTGGCATACCGCCTTTAACCTGTTCAGCTTGGGTGACCCTATTGGCAGCAATAATATCCATACTTCCAATAATCATGTTTGAACAACGTTGAGGATAAAATTATTTCAATTTTAAAATGTGTACCTTATAAAACCGTAAGAATTCCTGAGGATAAAGCACGTCTTTAAAAGGCCTTGAATTTTAATAGTCTGGCGTCGTTTATAACATAAGTTGTTATAGCTGAGGACGACCGTTTTATAAAGTACAAAATTTAAAATTGAAGCAATAATATCACCAACATAGCTCTCAAGATCATTTAAGCATCAAACCACTCCACCACAATAAGATGAAAAATAACATAATAGGAAGGCAATTCTGTTGTAACATTACTATATTTATTGACATTTTCATGTCACCTAAAGCCAAGTAAGAACAAATGGAAAAACTGTCAAACTTAGTTTGAAACAAATATTTGATTACGATTCATCGTACTCTAAAGGAGACACAAACAAGTTCCCAGTCGACTTTTTTAATTTCCGTTCATGACGTGTGAACATGTAACTTCTATCTCTAGTTACACGTATTATAGGTTTTTTTTACGTCTACAAAGTAGCACTGCCCTTAAGGAGCGATTATTAGTAAACGTGCTCATTTATGCGAGATTAATTTATTAGTTGATTCGTTTAAAATAAATAAATTAATTAATAACTTCAACTCGTGTCCAACTCAGAGTCGGGTCGATGGATGAGATGAGAAGAAGCCTCATATATACACCATGATTCAAAATTGACTTTACAACTTTACAAGCATGTAGAAATTTATTTAGAAGACCTACAGAATTGATTTAAATGTCATATGATAGCACAACTCATCAAGTTTTGAAGACCTACAGAATTGGTTTAAATGTCATATCCTAGGGTTCCGAGCAAAGCTATCCCTCCCTTGTTCAACCACAGCTTCAGCCGTACGTGGACGGCCAGTATGCTTGGAATGACTAACAGAACAGCCAGTCCTAACAGATGTTTGGTGCCAAGAATAAATTGTTGGACTGCTACGAGGATCCTTACCATATTGGGTACGAAATCTACGCTGAACAATTGTCGCGGATTTAGTTTCTTCGAACAAAAACACACAACGAGCGCGCTCGGCACCTGTGAAAGCAGCCATTTTGATATGAACTACGTTAGCGCACGCGGTGAGTGAACTAGGTACTATAAAACTATGTCGATGAAAACGTGATGAGTTGTGCTATCATATGACATTAAAACCAATTCTGTAGGTCTTCTAAATAAATTTCTATAAGCTTGTAAAGTTGTAAAGTCAATTTTGAATCACCCTGTATAGATATCTGTGAATGACAAGGGTGCCGACCGTTCATGTCTGATTCAGTATCACAGGGGCAAATTAAGAAAATTAAACGAAATGGATGAGATGAGTATGGAGAAATAATGGAATAAAATTGTGACTGGGGAAAATGGGAGAAACCTCGAGAAAAACTTGCTCAAGCTCCGATTCGTACACCACCACGCCGGTCTGAACTCAGATCATGTAAGAATTTAAAGGTCGAACAGACCTATTATTTAAGCTTCTGGGAAACCTACATGGAATGACCGAAACTGGATCTCGGGACCCCAGCGGTGTCATTTGAAATAAATAATGAAGTCAATTATAAGAAGCCAGATATAATAAGAACAGTTAAGTCTCGTAGACTGCGATAGGCAGGACATGTGACACGAGTGGATGAAAGACGTGCATGGAAGCTTCTTGAAGGAAAACCAGAGGGAAAACACCCAGTTGGTAGAACAAGATTGAGGTGGGAGAATAATATTAACTATGATTTGGGGAAATAAATTATACAGGACATGATTAAAAAACATTAGCTTAGGATAGGGATGTATGCAGAGCTTATGTCCGCGCGGCAATGAACCGCGGCCATGGTTCAATAGTGCCAGTGAGTTAGTTAGCTAGTTTGTTTTACTCATAACTTTTCCAAGAAAATGACGGCCCAATTTATGAAAAAATAGTATTATGAAACATATATTCATCAAACAATTCTTCTTCTTCTTCTTCCTTCCAAGTATTAGGCCAAGGCCTGTTACGATCCTATAGAAAATTTTCCCTCCAGCGTAAATAGTTTGATCCTTCCGGAAAATTCTCATATAAGATTTGAAAGCATAATAATAGTCCCTTCGATTGGTTGCTGGCCAAAGGAAGGCAAGACCAGTGATGGGGCCGCCATCTTATAGCCTCTGGTCAGGCTTTTCTGGAGAAGAAAAGAAAATAAAGGAAAGAAGAAATGGAAGAAAGGAAAGACTCCCTAGCCCTCGGATGCCCTAATAGCGTCGGGGTCGAAAAAACAAGAGTTAACCAAGGGAGGTTAGATAGTAAAGTTAAAAGAGTGCAAAACACAAGTAAGTGGAAGAAATTGTTTTGCCCAGCTTGGGCACCTTGTGGTCGCCATCCACATATCCTCTAGATGAGGACCCCTGAGGGACTCAATTATCTAAACAGCGGCCAGGAAAGATGCCACTGAACCACCCCCTTTCACCGAAACTTGTTTTGTCACGTACACCTATTGTCAAAGAAGAGTACGCAACCCGTGTGGTTTATTTAGCGGGAATGTTCTGAAGATACTGGCGCGTCTGTGATCACAGTCTATAAAATTCCAAGTGTTAAGTTCTTTAGTAGCATTATAATAATTACGGTTTACATTTTAGAATATAATAGATTTATTTAGTAGCAGTATTGAAGATAATTGTGCCGTAAACTCATGTTCATGCTGTACTTATGCTAGAAGGAGAAGAGGGTGATATATTTCCATCTCCGTCATGTAGTCTGCGGTGTTAAGTGGCAATAGCGTTCCCATAAGAGCAACACTATTTTATTGACATGAAAAACCCTACAGTATTACTTTTATATTATATGCAGGAAGATACGAGGTCGACGTTTTGCACCGCAATGTCACACTTTTTCTTCTTCTTCTTCTTCTTTGAACACGCTTATGTCCCTCATTCAAGTATGGGTGCCCCCCCGTTATCGGGAAGTATTTTAACCAAGCTAATCTAGATACGCTTGTTTCCCTACAGATGTCAGTAAGTGAAACTTGGTCAGCGTTCCGACTCAATGAGACAAGGTATTAATAGGAAGAGTGAAGGTCGGTTAAATTTTGCACAAGGCACTTTTTATTCAGGCTTGTCATTCTTTTACGAGCATGAAAATCTTCAGACTGGAGAACCATTGCTTTGAAGTCTCTACCGGAGGACTTATCTCTTGGATTTTTCCATCCTAAGAGAACCCTTCGATCCCGGCCTGGTTTTAATCCGTGACACTCGGGACTAGAGGCAAAGAACGTCAGCAATAGACCACCGCAACAGACGCCATGTGACAGTATAAGATTTAAATTTGTGTTAGATTTTTCCAGAAATTGTTATATTAAAATTAAAATATAGAGTGGACATTTGTTTTAAATTGTTTTGCTAAACTCAGGTAAACCACTGCAGACTCGTGAATTGTAATTTGCCTACAATCTCCATTAAGGTGAATGTGATCACAGTATAAAACATTTTATTACCAATTGTGGGTTGTTACCTTTGCATATTAATGTGGGAACATTACCAGCCTGTGTATCTTCATACAGAAACTAATAACTATAAACTCAAATTAACCTGCAAATATGTAGCTCTATATAGTACAATTTGCCAAAATATATTTTTATGATCACACTTTCAATTTTTAGAGTAATTACGAATTGATTAGCTGTTTAAGCTACGGTGAAATCAATATCTTTATAATTCCTATATAGGGTGCAACAAAAAAGTACTACGTCACAATTTTGGAAAAATGTTCGCTATATGTAGACATAAAAAAATTGATGTACCAAATGATACATACATATTATAGCACAATTAACAGAAGTATTATATGGTGCAACAAAAACGTACGTCACAATTTGGGGAAATATTAGCTCTATGTAGACATAGAGAACAAAAAAAAAATGTACTGTACAAATTACAGAAATTCTATATAGTGTGCATCAGAAAATCACGTCACAATTCGAGGGAAATATTTGCTATATATAGACATCCATCCATAGTAATTCTGCCCGAAAGCATGCTATGCTTGCAGCTTTACTAGAGAATTCTGTAGGTGTGGTAGCTTCCCGTTGCTTTCCACACCGGTGAAGGATGATGATGATAATGATAAGGATGATCATGATGATGATGGCCATATGATTTCGGGGACCGTTTGGGCCTTAAAGTTTTCCTGACATTTGTCTTACAGGTGAGGAAAAACCCCGATAAAAACCTCACCCAGAAAAACTGCCTCGACCGGGGATTGAACCCGGGCCCGCTGCGTGACAAGGCAGCACGCTACCTCGAGACCACAGCGGTGGACTATATGTAGACATAGAGGACAAAAATTTGACGTACAAAATGATACTGGAATAATGTTGCATATATCTGTGGGCTCAAAATGCAACTTGATAGACTATATATATATATATATATATATATATATATATATATATACCATATATTTCACGTGGGAATACGGATGCTCTCTAGCGTAAGATTCTTAGTTAAACAAATTTGGTTACGCTTATTTACCTACATATGTGAACGAATGGTATGTGGTTAGCACATCGCCTCAGTGATACATCTAGTAGGCGAACTAAAGTATTACTTGGATAGATGAAAGCCATATAAATTTATTACAGAGGCTATTACGAGTCTGAAATTCTTCAGATTAGGGACTCATGGCTTAAAATTCTCCCAGACGATTTCAGCTTGGATTTTCATATCGAACCTGCGACTCTCGGAACTAGAAGCAAAGAACATAAGCACTAAACCACCTCGAACAACAACTTAATAAATTGATATAAATAAAGTTCATGGTAAAATAGAATTAGTAGCTCGATGAAAGCTGGACAGTAACCAACCATCCTCTGTTGCTCTTGTAAGGTTACATTGTTTAATAATTTCTACAATTAAGGGGACTGCTAAATAAGGTACAATTTTATATTTTTATGTTATACTTTTTATAATATCTCAATAGACTTAAGTTTTCGTAAGTAATGCCACGAGGGATTTCAAATTTACCTAGAGGATTAGCACTATTTAACAATAAAATTAAGTGGTTTACTCCCAAATAATTATTTAAAAATAGTTATTCTAAAATATTTATATATTTAATGTATACAGCGATGTTTGAAAACAAATGAGAAATGTTTGTTTATGTTTCATTTGTTCATCACTGCAACTTGATCATACTATTTATTACCAAATAGGTTCGCAATATTGTAAGAATGCACCCTAGATTAAATAAATTAACACACATCAAACTGTATATTATATCCAACATTATAGATTATTAATTCATTTTTTCTGAAAAAACTCAGTAAGATCACAATTTAGAAACCCAATTATTAAACACACAATTACCAAATGTGTATGTCGAAGGAATCTGTTTATTATTTGCTATATTCAACGTATTTTTCAGAGAGCCAATCACTGCAAAATAATGCTCTGACCTGTTCAGAATATAAAAAAGCAGGAGCTTTCTTTGTTTTGGTTATCAAAATTTAAAAATTATCGAGGTCAAACACGACTGTGATTGATTGTAAAACAAAATTCTTTCAAACGTGATTGGTCATTGACTGCCATTTGGGGCATGAGTTAAATAGTCATTAAAAATACTGATGATAAAAAACAGTATAATAAATGTATTTGTTTACAACAGACCAACTTTAGTGACAAAGGACAAGTCTGAATCTTCTGATGCAATGTGCATTATGTTTATTAGCCAATGGCAACGCATAGCATTTTGAATAAGGGTAGCGCCAGACAATTTAATATTCTATGTAAGTCTTTTTCTTTTACTGTTTTTCCTTCTTGTTTTTACCTTTTTGTTAACTTTATTTTATTCTCACTTATAGATACTAGGACAGGACACACACCCAGACCCAAGGTGGAGATTTAAAATCCCCTACACTGCCGGAAATCGAACCCGGGTCGCCGGAGTGGAAGGTAGGGACTCTACCGACAACGCCACGACGACGGTCTCTAAAGATAAATATATCAACATTAAACTTGTTTCACGACTTTCAATAACAAAATACTTAATTTAGCTTAGGTCTTTCAATAATTGGGCGGCTCCGTGGTGCAAGGTTAGGGGCTCGCCTCTCACCGCTCCGATGGGATCCGGAGCTCCAGTCTCGGTCACTCCATGTGGGACTAAACGGAGCATGGGCAGTTTTTTCTTGGAGTTTCTCCCGTTTTTCCCCTGCCAAAAATTTGATTTCACCAATTCTCCATACTCATCTCATACATTTCGTTTTATTTCGTTCATCCGCCCCTGTGACGGTGCGACAAGGATGGTCGACGGCACCCTTGTAGTTTACAGACTTCTATAAATATAAGGGCTTCATCTCATCTCATTCCTCGACCCGAGCCTGAGTTGGACACGAGTTGAGGATATTTATTATTATTATTTACTTGCAATAGTTGGATATTTAACATATGTACTCCTTACAAACGAGGTCATTATTAAGCATGTTTTTCGTTATTCTGCTTTGAATATAATTAGTTTTTGTCCTTGCATTTCATCCATAGTTATTTACTAATTCACTGGTACTATCGAACCCGAAAGTGCATGGACACGCGGGCATAAGCTCTCCACATATTCCTATCCTGAGATAATATTTTCCAATCATCGCCTATATAGTCTACTTCCCTCAAATCATGATTAGCATTCTTGGTCTTCCAACTGGGCGTTTTCCCTCTGGTTTTCCTACCAGAAGCTTCCATGTTCCCCTTTCATTTCCCATTCATGTCACATACACTGCCCATCGCAGTCTACGAGACTTAACTCTTCTTATTATATCTGGTGTCCTATGAAGTTTATGCAACTCACTGTTAAGTAATCTTCTCCATGCGCCTATTCTTCATCTCTGTTTAGTCCAAAAATGTTCCTAAAAACTTAATTCTCAAATACTCGTAAAGTGTCCTCCTCCCTTAAAGTAAGAGTCAATGTTTCGCACCCATATAACTGGGAGAATAACAATTATATATATTTTCAGTGTAACATTTTTTGAGTGTGTAAGATGCAGATTACCTGCGTTTCACCTCTTTTCCTCATCGGTGGTTTAGACCAAAGCTCTGGAATAGATGAATATTAATACTGCTAATTGAATTGCACAATATAATAAATGTAGCGAAAGAAAATCATCATCAAAGACTATTCAGGATTAGGCCATCTGGTTTGTTCCGCTTCAGGTAAGTTTGTCTTTCCGTCGCTTCTTCGGTCTTCCAAGATCGTCCTCCAATTATGTCTGTTGGTAAAGGGTTTTTGCGGTAGCCTCTCACTAGGAATGCGTGATGTGATTCCGTACCAATTATCTCGATAAACATTTATGGTTTCAGTGATGGCTGAGATGTTCAGTTTTTCTCAGATGTCAATATCCGACACACGTAAGTTTGACACACGATCCCATCAGCACATTGTCCTCTTTAACCCTCCTCATCACACTGTATATTATTCATTATATTTTACTATCTCACTTGCCAGAATATGGAATTGCCTCCCGCTCTATGACAGAGACTGTCATGCTGTAACATCCTTCAAAAACAAACTAAAGAATTATTTAATAACATACTAATTTATACACCTCGCTGATAGAATTCTTTTAACAATGAATTAATTTAATTATTTATGAAAATAATATTAAAATTAAAAAAAATATTTTCATGTATAACCGTAAAACTAGTTTTCTATATATTTATATATTTTTTGTTTTTATACATTATACATGGACGATCTACCAACAATTTAATTTATCTTGCTTGTATACATTTTATTATTAGTTTTAGTCTTAATATTAACTCTCATTAACTGGTTGTGTTATAGATAATATAGTTCGTAATATAATAAATGTTATCTTATTGATCGAAACTTTATTTAGAATTTAATATTAGAATTTAATTGTGATTTGTATATTCTGATGTAATATATGTTTGTCCTGGTGAGTGGAAGAGAAGGCCACATGACCTTAATATCACCAGGCTCTGAAATAGCCTAAATAAATAAAAAATATTCAGCTTACAAACAAAAAGCCTGCAATTTTACATAAAAAGAGTGTAGCCTACTAAATGCCATAGCAGTCTCATCTTAGCTGTTTCTATTAAAGATTTGACATCAACGTTCATTGTTCCGATCCGTACAACAAACATAGGATTGCTTTTGATTTATAGGATTTCCAAATTGTCTCTAGTGTTACTTTTTTATAGTGTTAATTCTATTGTATCTAAAGTGGGTTGAAATGTGGATAAATTTATGTTAACATCCCTGGAATTTAACACTAAGAAATTGGGACTTCAAGTAAACATCAGTAAAACCAAGTATATGTTCAAACATAGAAATACATTATATAATGGAAATGAAGACTTATTAAAATTAGTAAAAATTTGAAGAAATGGAAGAATTCATATACCTAGGAACAATAATCACAAATAGGAATGAGATGCACAAAGAAATTCAATATAACCTCAATTCTGGAAGTGCATTCTATTATGCATTACAGGGACTCTTTTCGTCCCAATTTCTCTAAAACGAAGTTAAACTGAAAATATATAAAATTGTTATTCTCCCACTTGTATTACGGTATATGGATGCGAAACATGCCTCTTACTTAAAGGGAGGAGAAAAGATTACGAGATAATAAGGATCTTAGGAAAATGATTGCATGAAAGAGAGATGGACAGGCAGGCGAATAGAGAAGACCACATAACAGTGATTACATGATTTTTATAGGAAACCAAATATAAGAAGAAAAGTTAAGTCTCATAGACTGCAATGGCAGGACATGTGACATGAATGGGAATTAAAGAGGGGCATGGAAGCTTCTTGTAGTTAAATTAGAGGGAAAACGCCCAGTTGATAGACCTTGCAAGAGGTGGGAAAATAATATTAACCATGATTTAATGGAAGTAGATTATACAGGGAATAAATGGAAAACATTACCTCTGGACAGTCTGTATGGAGAGTTATGTCCGCGCGGCCATGAACTTATGGGTTCTATAGTGCTAGTGAGTTAGTGTTTCATTTTTTATCCCTGTAGTTTATATAAGGTGAATTACAACCGAGGTATTTTTAATCCATTGCCTTGTTCTATACCCTGGTTATTAATAACAGTTTTAGATCTTTGGTGATTTTTTACTTCAGATACCATAATTTTAGTTTTCGTTTTAAGAAAATACAGGACATAAATTTAAAAAGTTTCATGTACGTATTTTCTGAAGCACGTTTAATCCCATAAATAAAAACTGAATTTACGTAGATATTAGAACCTATGTTTATATAATGTAGTTAGAATTTATGAAGCTTTGCGTGCAACTAAGTAAATTATTATCTATTGCATCGCTTAAAAATAAGTAACGGCAATTAAGTAGGCTGAAACAGAGTTCAATAAGTAGTTAAGCAATTTAGCGAGTTGGCTGATGGAGGGCATTTCATATAATAACTATACTACGTACCTTGTATGAATACACATTTCCACTCTTTAAGTGAAGAGGAAAGTAAAAAAAAAACTTTTTATTTTATTTTGTGTAACATCCCAGTATTCAACACATTTGAGAAGTACGTATTAATACTAAGAAGCATCAAATGATAAAAATAATTTGGGGCTCAATTTTTTAAAATAAAAAGACTTCAAGTTCTTAAAAAAACATATATAACTCAAGTCGTTTTTGAACCTAAATGTAAAATTCTTTCCAGTTCTGTTAATAAACTGGTAGCCTGGAATTTTACTTTTTTATAATTTTAATATTGCATAAATAAAGTGAGATATAATTGGTGTTCTTTTAAAATTTGGAAATCAGGGGCTGCCAATTGTAAGAATCATTTAAAAGAAATTCAAATTTTAATTTGCTTTAACATTTGGATTGAATATTACCATCACAATTATCATGAATTAATTGGTTCTATTAATACATGGTGTTTCCTGTTTAATGTATGATATATATATATATATATATATATATATATATATTATAATCCATGGCTTATACATGTGTTCTATGTATATAAATTCTAAATTGTAATCTTTAATGTCTTGTTTAATTTATTATAACCAGTACACTGTATTTTGGCAAAATATCTAGGTTTTCTATTTTAAAAAAAAAAATACAGGTCATTAGTATAGAATGTAAAGGCTGTATTATTATGTAAAGTGATCCCACAACAGGCCTCAGGAGGCCCTTGGGTTAATAGGAAGTTAAGGCTTCAACTTTTTCTAGACAATCGGCAATTGCTGTCAGCCGGGTTGTCAGCCCTACGTGACGGCCGCCTTTACCCAGAAGAAGTTTCTGATACTCATTTCTGCTAGAGGCTGAGTTGACCCCAGGACCATAGTGCCGCAAGAAGGTTTGGGTCAGTTTAAAAATCTTTACGCACGGGGCTCGAACCTTCCGGCTTGTAGCGCAGTGCCTTAAGTGAAATATACATAAAACTTATAAAAATGAAATTTGTCAATTAGAAGGCGTTGTTACAAATATTGTTATTCAAGTAAATTTATAATTATTATATTATAAATATAGTTATGGTATGGGGATGTAAGACGAATTCAAGAAGAAAGGTTACCCAGAAAAATTGAAATAGTGTTCACCTGGAAGAAGAAGGAAAGGGAAGACATCGAAGCTCGTGGATGCAAGAAATAAGAACTTGAATGAGAACAAGAGGACTGGAGGAAATGGAGTGGATGGATAGAGATGATTGGAGAACGAAAATAAAACTTTAGGCACGGAAAGATGTGTAAACAATGAAAATCTGTATATAAATAATTAAATATTGTTATTCAAATAAAATATATAGCCTATATAATGGCCAGCTTCATGGTCAGACTGCAGTTCATGAGGACCAGGTATCGATTTCCGATCAGACCACGGGAATTTTTCTTTAATGGAATTATTCCTGTAGTTGTTCATGGTCTAAAATTTAGGTTAAGTTTAGGTTAAGGACTCTCCTGGCGCTTCATTATCATTTATCACCCATCATATCATCGGGGAAACGTAACTCCGCCTTCCAGGTACCTCAACCTCAGAAATGTGTTATTAATCCGACAATGCCAGGAGAGAAGGTCAGAAATGCCATAAAAACAACCTCGTGGCATTATATATATTCCACTCCACAGTAATTCTGCCCGAGGGCAGGTCTTTCACTGCAATCGTAGCATTTTCATGTTATGCTTTTCAGCTTTACTAGGGAAATATAGGTGTGGTAGCTTCCCGTTGTTTTCCACAATATATATATATATATATATATATATATATATTATAAACCGTAGAACTTGATTTTAATATCCTGTCATTTTGCAGCTTGCAGTTTTAAAATTGTGTGACGTGACGTGAGCAACAAAAAAGAAACTTTTCTTTTTGTCTCAGATAGAAAAATATGTGATTCTGATAGTATTTTTTTTTTCTTGAATTCAAAATATGATATCGGTTTTCTCCATCACGCAAGGTTTCCGAGAGACACGTGTTGTTTACTATTTCAAACACTTTAATATTTTTTACATTCGTAACTACACAATATTCGAATATTCGGACTCACCTACAAAATAAGAAATGATGAATTTCTGCTATATTTCGCCTGTGGAGCATCCCTCTTGATGGTCCAACAATAATTGACCAGCATATCAGGATTCCATTTTCCTTGATATCTCTTATCCATAGCTGAAATCTCCTGATGAAAGTGTTTCTCGTGCTCATCGCTCAATGGACAAATGGACGAAAAAACTTTCATTAAAAAAATATTATTTACTTACTTACTCACTGGCACTATCGAACCCGTAGGTTCATGGCCGCGAGGACATAAGATATCCATACATCCCTATCCTGAGCCAATGCTTTCCAATCATTCCCTGTATAATCTACTCCCCTCAAATCATAGTTAATGTTGTTCTCCCACCTCATTCTTGGTCTACCAACTGGGCGTTTTCCTTCTGGCTTTCCTACAAGAAGTTTCCATGCACATTTTTCTTTCCCCATACGCGCAACATATCCTGCCCATCGCAGTCTACGAGAAAAATATATTATTTAAATCCATTAATTGAAATTGGAATAAAAAACTGTGGGTGATGGAGGAATTCCGAATACATATTTGAAAACACGATAAAAACTGCATTAAATACAACTATGAGATAAAAATCATGTTGACCAGTGTTATCTAATAATTTTAAATCATATTGTTCTACGTGACTTAATGTGTTTTTTTACAATTTCGAAGTTAAAAGGAAAAATTGTTCGCAGATAAAAGGCGGGATATTATTATTATTATTATTATTATTATTATTATTATAATTATTATTCACGATTACATGAAAGGAAAAGCAAAATAAAACCTTGTTACTTGTTGACAATGCTCGACACAAATGAATAAAGCCTCCCAACACCAAATTGCTTAAAATATAAATACAAACCGAGTTAATTTAACATAATATACATTTCGATGAAAATATAATTAAAATATATTTATATAATTAATCAATAATCAACACATAAATCAAAATTATTGACACAACATTAGCTTAAATATACATCCAATTTTGAGACTTCTACTTTACCAACCCGAATCAATATCCCTTTGAATTAACTTAGGGAGATATAATACAGTGGGTTGATAGTTGAAATTAATGCTTGGTGGGCATTGGTCCCATACTGGTCAAAATTCCATGGAAAAGTTTCTTTCTCCATGGGGATTCGAACCAGCGCAAGTCTCATAGCTCTACACCACCAAGGCTCGGCACCAACCGCTCGGCTATGGCGCGGGACAAACGAAAGGTTAAATTGTATATATTACAAAAATTTCTCCTCATTCTGTTTTCGAGTCTAGGATGAGATGCATTGAAATCCTTTGCAACGAAGGTATGTGAATTACAAAGATATCGGCCGACTATACTTGACGTACCATCACAGTGGCATATGAAATTAAACGAAATGAATGAGATAAATGTGGTAGAAATGGTGGAATGAAATTTGTGACAGGAATAATTATCCCTTTAGTTTGTCCCGCTCCATAGCCGAGCGGTTGCTGCCGAGTCTTGGTGCAGAGCTATGGGACTTGCGCTAGTTCGAATCCTTTTCATGAAATTTCGGCCAGTATGGGACCGATGCCCACCCAGCATTAATTTTAACTATCAACCCAGTGTATTACTTCTCCGCAAATTATCCTATTATAATAGGACATATTCCGAGAAAAAGATGTCCTGACTTCGTGACCGGGTTCCGATATTACCCCAGCGGTAAGAGACGAGCGTCTGTTTGCATCACGGATCAGCTAAAATATTAGAAATGGGACAACTTTAATATGGTTAATATCAGTTGAGACCCTTAGAAGCCATTGGGAACAAGTGACAAATTGCTAATTTTGAAGTTAAGTGTAGATTTTAGTACTTAAAGCAGATAATAATCTTAGTAACAAATGGTTAAGAATAAAAATCTGTCTGGTGCTGAAATCTAGTGGATTAAAATAAAATTCCTAAGACAATCACATAGGGAGTGTCTCAACTTCGAAAATCATTTACTCAAAAATGACCTTTTGTTATTACTAATAAAATTCATATCAAATTCCGTTCCGGTAAATAGTCATAAAATATAAATTTTAACTGCACTCATACAAAAAAAAATATTGTAACAAAAAATCAGCACACCCCAAACGTATAATCCATTATACGAAATAGTTAAAAACCACTCAGTTGCTACTAACGACACATCAAGACCATCAACGTCAACAACGTTTTAGATTCAACTAGTGGCAAATACTCATCATGCTGATGATGGAAGTTAACTTCCGAAAGGCCTCCAAATAATATTTTAAATACATTATTTTAGTTGAGGACAACGGCACCTACCAACAGGTACATTTTTTATTTTTATCTAATGACCTTTTTGTTACCTACTGTATACCCTTTGGCTTCTAAGGATCTGTAATCAACCTTTTCATATAAACCACTAGAGGATTCGGCAGACGTCGTCCTGTCCGAACGTTCAATTCTCGTGTGATGGCCGGACGACAAAATATAAGTTATTTTTTGCCATAAAATTCACCAATTAATAAGTTCGTAAGAAAACTCCTCACTGTCATCTGTTGTGGCTCAAGAAACGCGCATGATGACGTCACATTGTTGTAGCGCAGAACATGTCTATAATGCAATTGATTACACAACTGACATTAAAAAAAAGTCCTGTAACCCGATCGCAGCGCCACCTACCGAGTCCAATTGTGATTCAGAATAATACAGGTAACCACTCAAAAAACTCACACACACACACATGTTAATCAAAATCGCGTTCCCCCATGTCGTTTCGACAGTTTTTAATTTCGGGTAAAAAGGAAAACCTCCAGTTCTAATTGTCGGATTTCGCTCATTTTTGGGGGTAATACCTAACTCGGTATTTGTGTAGTAGCGATTAGGCCTATAATCAGTTTTGTTGCGAAATATGAAAAACAAGATATTAGGACCGCTAGAGCAATTTTTTAAATTTTCACGTGAGGTGAACACCTACACCTAATGATTTTAGAGGGTCCAATTGTGAATCTAATCCATCGAGGGAGTCAATCAAACAGACACAAAAAACGTAATCAAAATCGGTCTAGTCGTTTGGAAGGAGTTCAGTGACAAACACACGTACAGAAGATTATATATATATATATATATATGTGTGTGTGTGTGTGTGTGTGTGTGTGTGTGTGTGTATAAAGATAATCTAGAATGCTAACGTATTGAATTTTGTGTTAAGCTCATTTTACACGCTTTATATTAGCTTGACCTGTATCTATCTATGTAACGGAATCTTTCAACGCGATTTTCACCCACTTAAAATCATTAGGTCGACTTGAAACTTTGTAAACTTGTAAAAGACCAATGTCAATACAAAAATTTCATAATTGTTTTCTAAACTCCTGGCCAGAATCATCAGAAAATCAATAAAAGTGTCTCTGTAATTATGTAACGGAATTTTGCAACACGATTTTCACCCACTTAAAATCATTGGATAGACTTGAAACTTTGTTTACTTGTAAAGGACCAATGACAATACAATCATTTCATAAATGTTTCTAAAATCCCGGCCAGAATCAGCAGAAAATCAAAATAATAAAAAACGGTATAATAGGTTGCGGACTTATCAACATCTTACTCAATCATTGTAAGAGCTCAGTTGGTAGAGCAGTGGACTGTAGTGGTATATAATTTCAGTAATCCACAGGTCACTCGTTCAAATCCGGCCCGGAGGATTTTTTTAGTAGAGTATTACTGTTAGCTCATACTACAATAGTATCGAATTTATAGATATTTACATTTTTATCTTATTCTGTAAAACATTAAAACTAAAAAAATTAATAATAAATAATAGTTTAAAAAACTAAACCAACACGTTTTATTAGAAAACCGAACTAAAAAATGAAAAATAATTTTAATTTCCAACACGCTTATGATAAAATTGAAGTGGTCAACAAAATAATGATCTCCAACACATTTAGAATAAAACTAAAGTTATCTACAAAAAAAATAATTTTACCTTCAAAAGCGTGGGGTGCTTTTTATTTTTTAACGTTTTCTTCTTATAGACTTCACTTTTACCAATATTTGTTTATTATCATATATATTAATTGATATAGAGCACCCCACGCATTTTATGGTAATTTATTTATAGATAACTTCAGTTTTATTCTCGATGTGTTGGAGATCATTTTTTGTTGACCACTTCAATATTATCACAAGCGTGTTGGAAATTAAAACTATTTTTCATTTTTTTAGTACGGTTTTCTAATAAAGCGTGTTTTAGTTTTTTTTTAAACTATTATTTATTTCTCTGAAGTTTAAGTATTGTAATTATAATTATGGCAATTACGTAACTGGAAGAAACATAAACTCTCTCCGTTTATTGCATGTTTATCAGGCGATAGATTAAGCCTATACAGAGTACTTTTAAAGAAATAAAAGTAATGTTAGCATAGTTATGAGTAATTAACAAAGTTCTTGAAAGAACTATTAAATTAAAGAAGAGAAATACAGCTTCAATTCCAGACTGTAATGGATGTTTATGACCCATTTTTCAAGTAATTACGCCGTGATCGCAATTATTGTTGTAAGAAGTTATTTTACAGTTGTGCTAACTCTAAGATATGTAATGATTTGCCGTCTCGGTGGATGCGTGGCTAGAGCTGTCAAGACTGAGATCTCAGATTTCACTCCTAGCGGTTCCAGAGGGATAATGGTTGTGGGCCAGAACGGGATGTTTCTTCATGCTATTTCATTTTCCATTCATCCATTTCACATCACCCTTCTCCTCATCTCTTGTCGGGAAAAATGTTTTGGTTTGGAAATTCATAGATGTTGAAAATATATGATTGGGGAATCCAGTTGGTGCTCACCCGAGTACTGCCTCATAACTCATAGGCAATAAAAAAAACAGAAGAGGTCAACTGAAAGATTGTAATTAAAAACGGCAGATTTATTTTTGGACAAGAACTTGGTATATCACTACGCTCCTCTGGACGAAATTTCGAGGCAGATTACGGCATGCAATGATTGAAGGTTCCCTTGTGGGAAAGGTGTATGATCCCATTTGTAATAATGACGTCTAAAGAAAACATTATAATCAGGATTTATGCAGAAGTACCAGGAAGTCAAAATTGAAACATGTCATAAATAATGAAATTAGAAACATAATACAAGCAGAAGAAAGCATAATTGAAAGAATTGAGGAGAAGGAATTAAAATGGTTAGGACATATTTTATGAATGGAAGGTGGTCGAAACTACTATATCAATGGCAACCGACCAGAAAAAACAAAAGAGGGAGGCCAAAGTTAACATGGAAGGAAAACATGATGATAGTAATGCAAGCAAGAGGGCTAAGCATTGAAGATGCCTAAGATCGTAGGCTTTGGAGGTTTGGCACGAGAAGGCAGCGGCAACTGTAAAAACCCGAAAATAGGTAGATAGGTATGTATATGTTCCATTTAAAGATGTACATTTATTCAGTTAACAAGACTTTGATTGGCAGGGAATGTAAGGAGAGAGGAGAGTTTGAATTTTTGTAAGATGATGTGGTCCACACAACCAGAAGTTAGTAGGAAGAAAGTAAGGACAGGACATCTTTGGAAGGATGAGGTGGATTGAGACACTAGACAATTGGGGTTGAGATATTGACGAAAAGAGGCACTGGATCATGTTAATTGGAAGAAGCTCCTTGAAGAGGCCAAAAGTTAGAGATGAGTTCTCGTGCCAATGATGATGATTATAATGAGCCCATGTAGGTCTAGAAGCGTTTCCTTTCAATCCATATTCCCTTTATTTATTTATTTATTTATTTTTGCTATGGGCTTGCTTTCTCTCGTCTGTCCATGTTGTTCCAGATTTTTTTTCGGTTTTTCCTCTTGGTCAACTTGCCACTTGCCACATCTTAATTCAAAATATATATCTCTTTAGGATATCTTCTGGAATAATTTCTGCCAATTTTAAGTCGTTTTTGACTTCAACAATCCATTTCATATTATCCACTGGTGCTTTACTTCGATTTTCGTAGAATTTTATTATTTGATTTTTTTTATTTTGAGAATTTTCCTCATCATTGAGGGTTTTTTCCAACCAATTTTAGTAATTAACATGAACTAAATATATATATATATATATATATATATAAATGACTACGGACTTATAGACTATCAGTTTGCAACAAACAATCACAATTTTCTCTTAATTAAAGTTCTCCATCGTTCTCTGTCCTCTGTGTCTTCATCTGTTACACCAAATTTCCACATTGAATTTTGAATGTTGTCTTCCAGGTTGTTCTTGGTCTTCCTTCTTTCAATTTTCCATGCATAAACGGCCTTAGGTACTCTTCCATCCTGCATTCTTCTTATGTGTCCATACCATTTTAGTCTTCTGTATTCAATCTCATCCATTATATTTCTTTCGGCATTCATCCATTTTCTAATTTCTATATTTATAATTTTTTCCAGTCTAGATTTTCTGGCAGTTCTTCTTCAAAAATCCATTTCAACTGAAGTTATTCTGCTGACATATTATTGTGTCATTGTCCAAACCTCCGATCCATATAACATTAATCATTTGATTATTATTATTATTATTATTTTATTTACAGGTTTCACAATTCTTCCTGCCCTCAATTAACCTACTGTCATTTTCCTCCATATATTTCTGTCATTCCAATATCCGTCGACCAATCCTTTTTCCCTCATGCTGATCAAAATTCCACCAATACAAGTTTTTTTTTAGCCTTCCTCTTCTTGATCTACCAAATGGCACCCATCCGTACTCTTCTTGGGAATCTGTCATATGTCATTTTTTTACATGACTCTACCATTTAATTTGTTTCTTCGTTTATGAAATCCTCAACTGAAGTTTAAATGTTCATATTTTTTTAATTATACTGTTCCTTATCACTTCTATAAATTCCAGTTTAACGCCTCCAAAAATTCATTTGTGCAAAATTGAATCTACATTTTTATTCTACATTTTTTGTTCAATGCCACCATGTTGTCTTATATGACATTTCTGCCTTTCTGCCCTGGCATTGGCGGAATTATTATCCATTTCTTAGGTTGGATTACCTGGAAGGCAGGGTTACGTTACCCCGATGATATGATAGGTTATAATTATATAAATTATAATCTAAACTAAACCTAAATTCCAGACCATGAGCAACCCGGCACCTCTTGAACAGTAATCAGAAACGCTGACCTCTAGACCATGAGGCTGCTATGTTCTAGATTTTAATTCCAATGTTACTGCACCGTATTTTATTGTACTCATTATTGTATCAAAATGTATGTATTTGTTTTAGAACGTATTATTATTATAATTATTATTATTATTATTATTATTATTATTATTATTAAAATTATGACATCGAGAAAATATACATAAAGAACTCTTTCAAACCTTTCAACTATGTAAACAGCACGAGAAATCTTCGCCACATGTGGAATGGTATTTCACTATCCGAATAAAATGTCCAACTCACAACGTGACAGAAGAATTTAAAATATTTGTGAAAGATTACAGGAATTTTATGTTTAATTAAATCTCCACGACAGTGACAAGTATTGAGTTTCAATATATTGTATGTAGGAATGCAAATTCTTTAAATACTCTCTATAGATATTTTCCAGTACTATTTTGTGGTTTTCAAATGTATGAACTCTATAAATACCATTCTTGTCATACATACAGGAAATAATTTACTACTAAGCTTACATAGATCTACAAATTATTGCTCCTGTTATTTTTAGCGAAGACTAAATTGAAACCAGACTTCCACTTTAACACATCCATCCATCCATAGTAATTCTGCCCGAAGGCAGGTCCTTCACTGCAATCATAGCATTTTCATGCTATGCTTGCAGTTTAGTAGAGAATTGTAGAAGTGGTAGCTTCCCGTTGCTTTCCACACCGGTGAAGGTTGATGATGTTAAAGATGATGATGATGACCATATGATTTCGAGGACCATTTGGGCCTTAAAGTATTCCTTACATTTGTCTTACAGGTGAGGAAAAAACCCGATTAAACCTCACACAGAAAAACTGCCCCGAGACCGGGGATCGAACCCGGGCCCGCTACGTGACAAAGCAGCACGCTACCTCGAGACCACAGCGGTGGACAGTTTAATACAGTTATTCTCATTATTGGAGAGTTCTCGCATCCTACTGAGAAGTCTTTGTTAAAAGTTATTCCGACGCCATTAAGCAGAGGCCAACATTTTTAACAGCCTTAATAGCAGACCGCTTATTCGAGCGAGCAGGTAATTCGTATGAAGATAGCAATAGGTGGAACGATATTCAAGATATAGTCCACGAAGGAACGGGAAAATATTTCTGTCTTCGCACACTGGAAGACCATGTGGAACACATCATTCAATGATGGAAAAGAAAAAGACAAAGCTAATCTGAGGAAGTAAATATAGCTATAATATTTTCTTTACTGTATTGTATAAAATATGAACAGAAGAAACTGTAATGCAACATCATTAGATCTACTCAAACAAAAGACCAATGATTTTCATAATCTCATCTTGAAATATAGCCTATAGTTAGAATATGTTGAACAAAAGAAGAGCGAACATTTCCAAATGCATGCGAAGAATAAATCATAGCTTAGTAGCGCAAAAACTATTTTGTAGTCATCGTTAACCGTAATCACGTCACTGACACGTCATCGTTTCAGGCATACATATAACGTTAAAGTTTAACAGAGAAGAGATGTGCGAAAACTCTGTATTATTCAACTTGAAACACAACCCTTTATTGTTCTATCTGAATTACACTGAACTGAAAATTCAGTTTTCAGCTAATTCCGTAGCAATGATGCCACTGAGGTTGTTCCCATGAAAATATTTTTTTTTTAAATATTCACCGATTGTATCTTGTAGACACAAAAATGAACATCGTCGAAATATATACATATATATACAGGGTGTACCTAGAAAAGGATGGCGCAAACTTACATGGTTGAGAGTGCACGATAATAGAAGCATTAATATCCCACTAAACATGGGTCCGCAAACGAGCCGTTTGCGAGATAATTACGAATGTTTGGTTACAAGCCGCCACTGTCGTCATTGTTTTACAAAACTGAACATTGCCGAGAGGTGGAGTTGAAATCAAACCATACACGCAGAACTTACATGACGGATAAAGTACACAGGCTCAAAAGGTATCAGTCCCGTCTGAGGAGTGCCACTTGTGCTGTGTTGTAGTTACAATGGAACCTTGCAGTAACGAAGAGTATGCGGTTATGCATTTCATGTACGGTAGGGCTAATGGCAATGCACAGGTGGCTGCACGCTTGTACCGAGAAACATATCCTGATCGAAGATACCCACGAAAGTCGTACATTTACAAGGGTCCATCAGCGCCTGAGAGAAAATGGGGGTTTTGCACATGACAGAGCAGTAGATAGGCCTGCTCGCATTACGCCTGAGGTTGAGGATATGATGTTGGAAGCAGTACAGCTCTCTCCAGGAACCTCGACGAAAAGAATTGCCACACAAGTGCCTGTACTAAGCCACAGTAGTGTATGGAGAATTTTACAGCGCAATTTACTATACCCTTACCCCTTCCAACGTGTTCAATATCTCAATGATGCGGACTTTGTTCCTAGAATGATGTTTTGTCAGTGGATGCTTTGTTCCTAGAATGATGTTTTGTCAGTGGATGCAATAACAGACTGTAGTCAACCCTCGTTTCGCATCTAACATTTTATTTACAGACGAAGCAGGATTCAACTGCGATGGTGTTTTTAATTAACATAATACACATTTTTGGTGTGAAATAAACCCACATGCTGTTCATGAGTCACCACATCAGCACCGTTTCTGGTGTGGTTAGGGGTACTAGGTCATCATCACATTGGGCCACACATTCTTCCACGAAAACTTAATGGACGGAGGTACCTTAGGTTTCTGCGGCGTCATCTTCTAGGATTGCTTGAGGATATTCCTCTTCAGCAACTTCGGAGTTTGTGGTACATGCATGATGGAACTCCGGCACATTTTGCTGCTGCTATGAGACGGCATCTATCGCGCAGATACGGCCAAAGATGGATAGGTCTCCAAGATCACCTGATCTAAATCCTTTGGATTTTTGTGTCTCGGGTCACCTCAAAAGCGAAGTGTACAGCGCACCCGTTAACACGGTTGAAGAACTGGAGCAGAGAGTTGTACATGCTTGTCAAGAATTCAGAAATGATCCAGGAGTTTTCGAAAGAATTCGACATTCATTGCAGAGAAGAGCACAGTATTGCAACCAGATGCAAGGAAGACACTTCGAACACCTACTTTAACAGGTAACCCATAAGTAAAGTGAACTGTTAAATGTGAACTAAATGAGATGAAAAATTAATAGTAAAGTCTAAATTCAAATTAGTTTGTACTAACTAGGCGGCTTGTAACCATACATTCGTAATTATCTCGGAAACGGCTCGATTGGGGACCCAATGTTCACTGGGAGATTGTTGCTTCTATTATAGTGTACGTTCAGCCATGTAAGTATGCGCCATCCTTTTTGATACACCGTGTATATATGTATATGTGTATATATATATATATATATATATATATATCCTAATTTAATTAGGAATGTTTTTGACAAGAAATTAACTATTCTTTAAAGTAAAGACACACACACACACACATATATATATATATATATATGACATGATAAGAAAAATAAATGCTTCGACGGGATTTGACTCCGGACCTCTGGATCGATATTCCAGTGCGCTACCAATTACGCCACCAAGCAAATAGTAGCTCCTATAACAAATAAGCAAATTGAAGATAATATTTTTACTTTAAAACAGTGACGCTTCTTTATTTCGATGCTATAATTAAATGTTTCACATTGAGCAATGCAAGCTTATTATGACATGATAATAAAAATAAGTGCTTGGACGGGATTTGAATCCGGAGCTCTGGATTGATACTCCAGTGCGCTACTAATTACGCAACCAAGCAAATCTAATACAAGCATTTATTTTTCTTTATGCATATTCTCTATTACGAGAGGTAGGCTTATATATTATATACTTATTTAGGTTTAGGTCGTTTAGACTATTCCTATGACATCTCAATCTTAATTTTGATCTTACTTTATAACGATGTTCTTTAGGTTGATACTACAATGGTAATTTAGGAAAGGGAGATGGATTCATTCTTTGAACATGTTGTAACCAATTGCTTTGATAATTCTGAATTTCTATATTTTTAACGTTGAATTTATAGTGTATATTTGTATTCCTTTGCTTCTCCATTTTTGTGAATCCTAGAAAAACTCATATGTGCCGTTTTCAATTTTCATTTGATTTTAGAATTTAGTATCCAATTATCTCTGTTATATTTCAGTACTGATTTTGAAATTACATTGTGTAATCTCAACTGCGGTTGTATATACTGTCCTATACATAAAGTTTTTTTTAAACAAAACTTTATTTGGGATGTTTTCTGACAAAGAATTAAACTAATCTTCAAAACAGAGACCAGCAGATTATATTGTCTTGAGCCATCGGTACCAGTCACAGGTATTTAATGCAAAAAAATTATTTGTGACTCACTTCCACAGCTGTAATGTTCTCAATATTTTTTTAATTTCGCACATGATATGGGCCATGGATCGAAGTTGTTGGTAATCTGAAGTGCAAGATCATAAATAAATACTGGGTGGTAACAGTTCGATTTCTTCCAAATCCTGTAAGTCTGTCATGGTTGTTCGTGTAGTATAGGGCCCGGTCAGGTTTGAACCTGGACTTCAAAACTTCATAAACTCGATCCAGTTATTGAGAATAAAGATCCTCACCTACTGCTTGTCTAATTAGAACAAACTCCCAGTGAATCATACCTTCAAACTTCCACCAGACACACTACGTTGTATTAAAAACGGACGTTGCCATGAGAGAACCAATATATGCATGAGTGTGTTAACGCTCTAGGAGCCGCCATTTTTGATTAGTCGCAATATACTGTATGTACAACAAACATTCAATTAATGTATCCATTTTTTAACATGTAAAAGCAAATTCTGCCTTAGGTGATGAGCTGTTCACGAAGGTGAATAAATGTTTTTATAGATATTATTAAACACAATGTGTACATTTTGAGTTTTCGCCAGTCCTTTGTAATTGTGATGACAGGCAGAGTTCTGCTTTTGCATTTCGTTAGATGTCACTCCTAGCATGGCTCGGCGGAAAGCTTACATCTGCAGTCCTCCTTGGTGTCGTGGTATGACGGATTCTGGCATATCTTCCCGTGGAAACCATGCGCGGCGAAGCGTGTGTATAGGTGGCAAAGTTGGAAGTTCGGGCCTTTTCCCACATCAGTTTTCATCGTTTCTGTTTCCATTATTCCCCTCGGTGTTGCATTTACTTTGTTTTGTCTCTCTTTGATGACGTCTTTATATGCCTGGGTTTCTGGTAGATTGAAGTGGAGCTTGATATCCTCTATGAAGTAGGATTCATGT
This sequence comes from Diploptera punctata, assembly GCA_030220185.1. Taxonomy (NCBI): domain Eukaryota; kingdom Metazoa; phylum Arthropoda; class Insecta; order Blattodea; family Blaberidae; genus Diploptera; species Diploptera punctata. Next base: position 1,370,688 of record JASPKZ010000423.1, on the reverse strand, counting down.
GCCATTTTGTAGGCGTATCTGTTTCGTGTATACGTTGAGATATCTGGCTATGACAGTATTCAATTTCTTGAGGTTTTTCGCTGTTAGGCGAGTCCAAGTTATCTGAATACCGTATGTGGCCGTTGGTGCTACATTGAGTTGAAACAGCGCCATCGCCTTTGGCAGAGACAGTCTTTAAAGCTTGGGGATGTCGAACATCGAATTTATTGCCGTTGTGGTCCTGCCATGTATGTGCATGGTGAACGTAGTTCCAGTGGTATGCAGCGTCACTCCCATGTACTTAAAGTTGGGGACTATTTCTAGGGCTGAATCGCCGCACATAAAGTGGTCCTTTTTTTGATAATATTCCTCCTCTTCTGAACTTCATTGCTTTTGTCTTAGAGCTATTTATTTCCATTCAGTTTTCTAACGCCCATTTTCTGATATTCTCCATGGCTTCTTGCAGAGCTTCAGGATTCTTGGAGAGGAAGGCCATGTCATCTGCATACATTAATAGCTTTACATTTCTTGCGCTTATAGCTTGCCCGATATCTGCCGTCATTAAGTTAAAGAGGACTGGGCTCAGTGGGTCACATTGTAGGATTCCTCGTGTTTGAACAGTATCTTTTAACATTGATATGCCATCATAGATCGCCTCATAGTTGGTGCTAGAATCGATTTTATTTTCTCCAGTTCGTGACTTGCCTTGCCCAGTGCGTTCTTCAGCTTGTGGGTGAATAGCTTTCTGTCAATGCTGTCAAATGATTTTGAATAATCTATTAACATAACGTACAGGGGAGTGAATTAAAATTAATCCTTTGGTGATCTCATCATTTATTTTACAATATAAAAGACTAGCCAGCAGTTCTCAATAAAAACGCCTTTTATGAAAGTATTAGACGTTTTAGATTTTCATTCCAGGGAATCCAATCTCTCTGAAGTAGGCTACATGATGTAGACCTAGGTGTTTTATCACTTTGTATGATTTTAACTATGTATACCTTTACTCTATTTTTTTAAACCTAATTATATCTCAAGGGTGTTATTATTTTTTATTTTCTTTGATCCATCTTTCTTCGGCACGATACGTTAACTGGTATATTAGGATAATATTTAAATATCTATTGTACCACTGTTTTGACTCCTGATGAGTGATGGAAGAGCGTTGCATTTTATTGAGCAAAATGTAATGAAGTTGAAATTATAGGATATATATATATCATCATCGTGTACAAAGCGTAAACATCTGATTAGATAGGGCCATATACATATAATTTTTGTCGTAAATAGATAAGAAATTAAGGAAGTTCCTAATTATTGGTACAACCTTATCTTTATTCAGTCTTACTACCCGTAAATTACGATATTGCCTATGAACAATGTTTCTATCTATGAGAGTTCCGTACAAAATTCAGTCATATGGCGAGTAAAAGTAGCACTATGGTCCCTTCAAAAGACTGAGTCGGCAGAGAAATATCTTATGGAAGTTTGTTTACAGTACAATTGGAACCTATCTCGGAATTATTATAGTGACTTTGTTTTCAATCATATGTCCTATGATAATATAGTCTGTGAACATAATGTATTACTATTTGTATGGTAATATTACGTACCCGAATCAACAGGTAAACATATTAGCGATGCTGTTGAAACCACTAAATGACCATTTCCCAAACGATTGGTATTATATATTAACTTACAACAGTATTACCAGTCTCATGAGAGCAATTGTAATATTCAATGCTATACAGTATTTGTTACGTAAATCCTGTGATGTAAATAACGTATTTTGTTCGCTTTTACTTTTTATTATATATAAATGAATAATAGTTATATTAATAATATTCTACAACTACAATGGCGTAGCAGCCCAATATTGGGCTTTAGATTCTCCTTTGTTAGGAGTTACTAGATCAAGTTAATTTAGTTACTCTTACTTTCTATAGATGTCATGAATGGAATGTGGTTAACATATTGACCCAATTAGACATATAGCAGGCAACTAAGATATTACTAGGATGATGGAGGTCGGTAAATATTACTTAGAGGCAACTTTATTTAGGCATAAGGATCTTTCATGAGCCTGAAAGTCTTCAGACTCAGGACCCACAGCTTAAAGTCCTTCCCGGAAGGACTTGCTCCTTGGATTTTTTCATCCTAAAAAAATCCATCGATACCGGCCGGGTTTGAAATCGCGTCCCTCGGGATCATTGTCAAGGAACACAATCACTAGTCCACCACAATAATAATAATAATAATAATAATTATTATTATTATTATTATTTATTATTATAATTATTATTGTCATCATCATCATAGATGTCCAGTGAGAGGCTCTTTTAAAACTGTATGCCTATAGATCTAACGGGAGGAGAGATCATGGAAGGCCGAAGAAGCGATGGAGAGTCAAGCTCACCTCAGGCGGAACAGACAATAAGGCTTAATCCTTCATAGTACTTTATCATTATCATCATCAGCCTCAAGGATTAGGTCTTATGGCGTGTTTCTTCTCGAAGTAGTTGTTCACTATATCTCTTCAATGGTCGGTCTATATTTATTTTTCCTTCTGAATTATAGTATAGAACAGCTTTAAATACCCTTGTGCCTGTCATTTGTTGAATGTGTTCTCTTTAGTTTGTTCTGTATTTTTTTTACATTTTGACATAATTTATTTTTTATTTAATTCTTCTCTAATGTCTATGTTTCTTTTGTGGTGTAGTACTTTATACCCTGATATAACTAGGATAAATCTAATTTCGGGTGATCAATTCGTCTTAACTGATCTCATGTTAAGGTACAGCAATCACTTCCACATAATAGTAAATACAATTCAATTACTTTATAAGGTTTTCATAATCTATGTTTTTGTATATTGGGTTCTAATGTTCTTTGTATAGTTCAAATAAGACTTTCTAAGTCTGTTTAGTTTTATTTGGACGGCTTCAGATTTTCTGTACCCTATATTAGCCTACATCCCAGATATTTTAATTTATTTATTTATTCAATAATTTTTCCATTATAGTATCTGATTTTTATTATTATTATTATTATTATTATTATTATTATTATTATTATTATTATTATTATTAGAGAAAGAATGAATTTTGGTTATCCAATAGTAGATTATAATTATACAGTATAAGCAATTAAATTGGTATGGGCACGTACGACGAATGCAAGAAGAAAGATTACCCAGGAAAACATTGGAATGGTGTTCACCTGCAAGAAGGAGGAGAGGAAGACCTCGAAACTCGTGGATGCAGGAAATAAGAACTGGAATGAGAGCAAAAGGACTGGAGGACATGGATTGGATGGAGAGAGACGAGTGGAGAAGAAAAATAAAACTTTAGACACAAAAGATATGTAAACATTAAAATTCTGTATATAAATAAATTATTATTATTATTATTATCATTATCATTATGTTCATTATTATTATTATTATTATTATTATTATTATTATTATTATTATTATTATTATTATTATTATCATCATCTTCATTACTGTTATTATTATCGTCTACCGCTGTGGTCTCGAGGTAGCGTGCTGCCTTGTCAGAAATACTAATCATTTATTATTATTATTATTATTATTATTATTATTATTATCATTATTATTATTATTATTATTATTATTATTATTATTATTATTATTATCATTATTATTATTATCATTATTATCATTATTATTATTATCATTAATATTATTATTATTATTATTATTATTATTATTATTATTATTATTATTATTATTATTATTATTAAGTAATCAATTGATTTGGTGTCAACTTGATGAAAATCCATGATGTATTTAATAAATAAATCTTTGATACTTTTATTTATTAAATATATTATTATTTTATTATTATTATTATTATTATTATTATTATTATTATTATTATTATTATTATTATTATATTATTATTACCGTTGTTGTTTATATTATTACTGTTATTATTGACAAATTCAAAAAAAAAACTAGAATATTTGTGCACCCTATGTTACGCCTTATCAACATATGGTCGGCAGGTAATTTTTGTCTACAGTAAAATATTGTAACCGTTACAATGAATTGTACAAGTTCCGTTCAATTGAAACCTCTATGTTAAATTTGTATCCAGGCGATATCCATAAAATAATAACATTACAACATGTTTTATCTTAAATCTATTACAGTATTTTTTTGCGTAATGTTAATTTCTGAAAAAAAGTCCGTCACGCAGAAATCCCATAAACTAAGGGAATTCCTTAGCAATTCAAATGTATGGTGCTTTTGCTGATTTATGGAATGTATGTTTCATTTTGTTAAATTGGAGAAACTCAGTTTATGATGCCAGCTTATTTAAAGTGTCAAATTGCAGTGAAAACAGATCATGCACTAACGTAATTTATCATCTATTTTTCATGTCTTTGTATAATTTGACACCTATTGAAATCTACCGATTCGTTTTTCAATACTTTGCAAACGATAATTACTTCGGCTAAGTAGTCTTATCACATAGCAGACATGAGTTCACAACAACAGACAACAAATCGTTATTTTAAGAACGACAAAATCATTATATCACAATGGAATGCAGGCGCTCTTAATCAACAGAAAAAAAACTGAACTAATTAAGATTGTCATTGATAAGCAAGCAGACGTCTTCACTGTCATGGAATCCAACATTGGAATAGAAGATTTTCCAAAATTCCAATTTCCTGGTTACTATATGTACTTCCTCGACAAATACAGACGAATGGCGAGTGGCATTGTAATAGGTGTTAAAAATTCTCTAATATATAATTTTAAAATAATTAAGAACATGGGAAATACTGAAGATATGTGTGAAATTGTTATGACAGATGTTTGGAAACAAAACAATCATTACAACATATATACGACCTATAATCCTCGAAATAACAAACTAATGCTTGATATAATTGATGTGTCTTCAAAGACAGTAATAATCGGCGATTTCAATGGTCATTCAAAAAGATGGGTTTACAATAATAACAATCAGACAGGAGATATCATTGAAGAATATATTGACTCAAAAAATGCAGAACTAGTCTATAAACCAGGAGATATTGCAACTTATATGTACTACAATGGAACCTTGACCAATCTTGATATACTAATTGTCTCTTCTGATATTGTAGAAAATACTTTAAGAAATGTCATTGAAGACCCAGGCTCTGGAAATCGCATCATGCTTGCAGCGATATCAACAAGACAACATATAACAAAACAAAAGCTAAATATCTCCTGGAACTTCAAAAAGGCTAATTGGAAAAAGTTCATCACTGAATTGGAAACAAACATCAACTTCTCACTACATCCAGAAAACATATGTGATAAAATCAACACCAACATATTATCTACTGCAAAAAAATATACCCAGAGATGCAAATAGAAAAGACAAATGTTTCTGGAATCAAGATTTAGATCTATTAAAAACTGAAAGAGACAATGCAAGGACCAGAGTAGAAGAAACAAAGTCAAGAGAAGATATAATTTCATGGAGAAAACTTGCAGCTAAAATGAAGAAAGAAATTACTCTCGCAAAGCAGTCAACGTTTAATAAATTCATCTCCAAAATAAAATTATCGGAAAGGTAGTCAACCCATCCTTAAACATGTTAACAAATTATCAAACAAGAACTCAAAAATGAACAAACAACCGCTAAAAATCAACAACAAATTATTAACCAAAGACAGTGAAATTGCGAAACCCTTTTGCAATACATTACTCCAATCAACAGAAAAGGACAAATTACATAAAGAAACATTCTTCAGTAATAAAAAGGCAGATAAAATTATCAACACTGAACAACCAATTACAATCCACTCATCAACTAATGACATATTTACAAAAGCATTTCAAAACATGAACTACATATAGCAATAAATCAGACACAAAACAAAAAAAAACGCCTGGCGATAATATTCATGTGGAATTTCTAAAACACATGGGGCAAAATGCCAGATACACTCTGTTAGAACTACATAATGTATCATGGAAAAAATCTATTGTTTCCACCAAATGGAAGAAAGCTATAATTATTCCCATACCTAAAAAGACAAAGATCCAACAAACATCGAAAGTTATATGCCAATCTCTCTCACAAGCATTATGTCGAAAACAGTGGAAAGAATGGTAAATAACCGACTAAAATGGTATATCGAATCACAAAATGTATTAGTATTTGAACAAGCTGATTTTAGACAAAACCGTTCAACAAATCAACGAGTTGTAAGTTTAAGTAAACAAATCAAAGACAGATTAGATAAAGAGAAATAAGAGCAGCAATTTTCATAGACCTTAAAAATGCATTTGACTCCATTTGGAAAGAAAAACTCATGTTGAAACTAGCTAAATATGGAATAAGGGAAAATATGCTAAGGTGGCTTCAAGACTTCATAGCACAACGATATTGCAGAGTGCAGTATGGAGAACAAACATCTGAATTCAAACCACTGAGAACTGGTGTCCCACAAAGAGCTATCCTGAGCAGTATATTATTCAATCTCTTTCTCAACGACATCATATGTGTCATAAAAGCATAAGAGGAGTCAATGCTCTTATGTACGCAAATGATCTTGTCATTTGGATATCTGAAAACAAAATCTTCAAATAGCTCTGCACTTACAAATAGACTCAACGAAGCATTAATTCCCATAGGGCAATGGGCAGAAGAAAATGCATTGACATTCAATCTTAATAAAACGACTTACCAAGTATTTTCACTGTGTCAAGCCCCAAAATTGAATCTCTTACTAAACAATCAATCAATTTCATAGTCTCATGATTCCAAATATCTTGGTGCAATTTTTTATAAGAAACTAACCTGGAAAAAACAAATAGACAACATAATCACTAAATCTCAAAAACGCCTTCTTGTACTTAAACGTCTAGCTGGAAGCACTTGGGATAGTGCGACTTCAACCTTGAACATTACCTATAAAATGTACATTAAGCCAATGATGATTTACTGTTGTGAACCACCCATCACAGCTTCTTCTCAACAGCTTATGAAACTACAGAAACTATAAAATCAAATACTTCGGCTCATTACAGGTGCAATCAAGACGACTCCAATAGACGCGATGCTACTTTTTACAAAGGACCTAGACATCAAAAAAGAAATTGAGTTGGCATCCATAAACCTCTATGAAAAATTAATCAGACTCCCAGATGATAATTACTGGTCTAATTATCATAACAATGATAGAAAATTGAAAGCGCAACAAGGCTTTCTCCAACATATTATAGAGCTACAAACTAAATATCACATACAAAATAACCCAGAAAAAGCTACCCGTACAAGATAATCCTCTAAATCTCTACATCCCTACGCACAGTCTAGACCTCTTAGAATAAGGACTGATTAAAGCAAATACCAACCCTGAAATACTAAAATTGTGTGCCTTGGAAACAACAGAAGCAAAATACTCCTGTTCTAAATGGTTACATATACATATATACAGATGGCTCTAAGCTCGATCAATGGCCCTGTGGGAGATGGAATCCATTTCTCACTCTTCTCTCTATACACTCCACTTGGGCCAAATTAAACGCCTTTAATGGAGAAATAAAGGCAATTCATACTGCACTTTCACACATCATATGCCGTCAGCAAATCAATGACCATATCGTCATTCTGTCTGATTCCAAAGCTGCCATACAAGCAATAACATCATTCAAATCAGCTCAAAGTAAGAAAATAGTAGATTGCAATAAACTACTCACTGACCTTTATCAAAAACATAAGACAGTAGTATTACGATGGATACCATCTCACTGCGGAATCAATGGAAATGAAGTAGCTGATATGCTGGAGAAACGAGGATCAATGTGTTTACAACAACCTAATTTAAACACATATTATCGCTCAGCAATAAATTTTATCAAACAAACGGTAAAAAACGCATTTTCAACCAATCTTCAGATCTGAATTCTAGAAAAACAATGGAAAACACCATCCAAACTACATCAAATGCACCTCGAAAGGAAGCTGTAGCATATTTTCGACTAAACACAGGACATGATTGTCTTGCAACTCATCTTCATCCAATTGGAATCTATAGATATCCTCATTGTCCGCTGTGCTCCACGAACACCAATATGGACAAAAACCACCTGTTTACATTGTCAGGCACTTCACTCAGCTATGCTGAAGGATAGATACTGTGAAGCAAGAGCCAAACTTTCTGTTTTGCTATAACGTTTTATTGTTTTAATTTATCGTATATATCATCGTTTTCTCTTAATTATGGACAATGTCTTGTCAAGTCCCCTGCATTTGTATAAATAAATACTTTGTTTAAAATATTAAAAGTATTAAACTACTTTTTCTTATAGGACATGACATGACTAGAGACAATTTTTAATTCTTAGTTTCAGGTAAACCAACACATCTAATAGACATCAGATTTGGCTAATTTTTGGAGAGTATTTTCCACGGTTAATTTTAACAGCATACACTGAGTTTCGTTGTGAAAAATAAAAAAATAATAATTGCTACCGTTAGAGTGACTTCTATATTTTCGATTTAGATTAAATCTTACATTTATTGACTCGATTTTGCTGGTTAACGAACTCGACCTTACAGTTTTAATTAAGTCTATATACCACGTTGGGTTTCGATGAAACAAAAAGTGCGGCCGCTAGAGCGTTAACGCTACAATGCATTTTGTTCATGGTAACTTTCGGTATCTATTAGATAAGATCGACCAACCTGTGTATTTTTTTTAAAAAATCATGAAAACAACATATGGAATTCGCTAAAACAAAGAAAAATATAACTGTTAACCTGACCATATGAAGCGAGGAAGAGTTTATTTAGTCCGGCATCTGGTGTACAATCTAGCCATTAAAAATTGTACATTATTATACCTCCTACCTCCGAGATAGAACATTTTACTATTCAGATTTCCAATCTCGCCCGATATCCAATCCGGACCCGCTAGTCTGAATAAGGTATCCTATCACCGGAATTAGCAAAAATAACCGCAGTGGTCTCGAGGTAGCGTGCTGCCTTGTCACGTAGCGGGTCCACGTTCGATTCCCGGTCGGGAAAGGCTCTATTCCCGGTCGGGAGAGGCTCCTGGGAGAGGTTTTTTTCGGGGGTTTTCCTCACCTGTAAGACAAATGTTAGGATGCTTAGGGCCCAACGTTCCCCAAAAATCGTCTGGCCATCATCATCATCATCCTTATCATTATTATCATCTTTTATCGGTTTCAAAAACAACGGGAAACTGCCACAACTATAATTTCCTAGTAAAGCTGAAAAGCATAGCATGAAAATGCTATGATTGTAGTGAAAGGCGTGCCCTCAGGCAGAATTACTATGGATGGATGGACCTTTGGTTATACTAGGGCATTCGATAAATAATGACAACATTGCTATAACATCACAAAATATTTACTTAGGTTATTTTTGACATTACAAACTTCATTTATAGTCTCTTGTCAAGTCAACTATACGTTGCCAAATCCTTGGAATACGGCGCACTCAGTCTGCAGCACCATATCTGGATAGTTCTCTCATATGATCGAACTACAGCTTTCTGAATATCAACTATTGACTGTAATCGAATTCCTCGTTGAAGTTCTTTGATCTTTGTGAATAAGTTATAGTCACAAGAGCTTCTGTCTGGTGAATTTGATGGATGTTTGAGTACTTTACAATTCCACCTTCTAAACAAATTTTACTGATCATTTTTGTAGGGTGATATTACTTACTGAATGTCAGAAACAAGTTAATGTATTTACAAAATATGGCTATTTGGAGACTTTCAATATTACAGATTTATATAACAAAGACTGCTGAACAACGTAATTCAAAATTGCAATTGTCACCATTAAGATCGCTGATTTAAAACAGTGTTGCCATTATTTATTGAATGCCCTAGTATACAGTAATTTCACTTAATGGGATTAAGACACATGCAACACAAAAGAAAACTCTTCAGTTAATGACACAATAATTACAAGTTAATTACAAATTACTTTACGTAGTAAACATTAAAACAAAGAAAAAAGAGCAAAATAATCAGATATGATAAACATGAGATAAGAGGGGAGGGTGAGTTGCACTCAGTTTTGAAAACATAATGGTTACTACACGTTTAATTCTTTTACCTACTACCCTTGTTCTGTGTCATGCAAAATTTATGTTTTCTCATATGTTTGGAGTGTTCACTATAGAATAGTGTTGTTTTTATAACAATTAATTTTATTATTATCTAATATACAAAAATGAATGTTTGTTTGTTTGTACTTTATGAGCGCCCATATCGTTGATCCGAATGTGATCGGGCTTTTTGCAAAATGTTCAAGAGATTCCCGGGATGAACATAGGCTATAAGAGAGATTTGATACTCAATTCCTACACTCTTAAAAATCGCCCTTCGTAGTGGAAAACGTGAAAAACTAGCTCTTTGAACGCTTAAATGGCTTACGCTGCCTAAACCATAACAAATACACAACATTAATGTACACAGAATTGAATATCTCAAGACGCTCTACAAAACGTCCGCAACAGCATATGCTTGCTTATCTGTTACGTTTAACTCACAGTAGCCATTTGTGTCTTTCATTGATGCCAAGGAGATGAGACAAAGTACGTAGATCCTTGTACAAGCATAGCAGCACATGACAGGTATTCTTTTACGGATAACTCACAATAACTAATTTTGTCTTTTAGCTCATTTATGCCAAGAAGATCGAGATAGGTAGATTCCCGGGCAACACCGGGTAAACAGTACGGGGTATCTAAAAATTATTACGATATAAATGTTTTCTGTTAGTTATTTAACTAAACATAAAACACACAAATTTTCGTATTTCAACTCATTTATGTCAAGAAGATCGGGATAAGTATATTCCCGGGCAACGCAGGGTAATCAGCACGGGTATCTAAAAATATAATTTTATAATTATTTTTGCTTTTACTTACTCAACTAAACATAAAAGTACATTAATTTTCATTAATTTAAGCGTAGCAGCGCACGCCAGGTATTAGCTAGTCATTAATAAGATTTTTTTTTTTGCATGACTACTACTTCCCTCTCTCACTCGGCAATGTGACCTCCTGTTACGCGCCTTACGATTCACCAAGACGGCTACAGTTACTAGAACTGGACTATACCTGAGCTTATCGAAACATTACGTCACTTTCACGACTGGGTACATGTCACGTGGTACAACTGGAAGAACATACATATGCTAGTCCATCCATCCATAGTAATTCTGCCCGAGGGCAGGTCTTTCACTGCAATCGTAGCATTTTCATGCTATGCTTGAAGCTTTACTAGGGAATTGTAGGTGGGGTAGCTTCCCATTGCTTTCCACACCAGTGAAGGATGATGATAATGATGATGATGATGACGAGAAGGATGATGTCCATATGATTTCGGGGACCGTTTGGACCCTAATGTTTTCCTGACATTTGTCTTACAGGTGAGGAAAAACCCCGATAAAAACCTCACCCAGAAAAATTACCCCGACAGGGGATCGAACCCGGGCCCGCTGAGTGACAAGGCACCACGCTACCTCGAGACCACATGCTCGTGGTTGCTTATGATTGAGCATACCATTAGTTTGATGAGTCAAAAGGGGAAAATATTTAAGGATTTATATTTCCCTGCATTAAATGTAAAAAGTTAACAATAATATCTCATTGTAATCATATTTTGCCGCCTTAAACTTAGAAACAGAACAAAAACCCACCCTAACCTTATGTTTGTCATTATTAAACTTAAAAGGCTAACAAGAAAGGACTCAAACAAAATTTATATTAATAATTAATATTATTACATTTAATAATATATTCGTTACAGACATACATAAAACTGCAAAACAAGAAAAAAATATAATTTGTGTTCTTAGCATGAATCAAGTAATCTCGGGCCGCACATTGACATTCATTTCAAAAGTCCAGGGACCCACCTCGACGAACGAATAAAACTTCCGTCACCACACAAGTATATTATAAATCGGATTATGGGCGTCCCTGTAGGGGAGAATAAATTCAACTTTCTGAGGAATTCGCTTAATCTGCACACTTCCTGCGTGCCAGACTTTTTTTTTTTAATTAATATGAACACACTTTTAAGAACATTTCAAGATTCAAAACAAATCGCATTCAAAATGTTATAGCATCGTTTTGAACTGATAACATGTTACGTAGAGATATCCTATAAGTCGAATGCGGTGGACCTAATGCTTACGTCTTGCCTCTACTCCCGAGGACTATTTCAAACCGGTTTCAATGGATTTTTAGTATGAAAAAATCCAAAACACAAGTTCTGTTACAGGTATTTTAAACCGTGGGTCCCGAGTCTAAAGATTTTTCGGGCTCGTAAAATAAGTTCAAGTCCGAATATACAAAAAGATCTCTCAGAAAAATTTAACTAATCTTCATCCATTACACCTTAATTTCCTACTAGATTTCTTCTCTCTCGTCCCGCGCCGTAGCCGAGCGGTTAAGGTAGGAAGCCTTGGCGCAGAGCTACGGGACTTGCGCTGGTTCGAGTCTCCATGGGGGAAGAAATTTTCTCATGGTATTTCCCAGAATGGGACCGGTGCCCACCCAGCATCGTGAGGCAATTGGGTAGCTACAATAAGTGGCGGCCCCAGGTTGAGGAACCAGCTATAACGGCTGGGGGACTCGACATGGTAACCACATGTCATCCCTACACTGGCTGTTGATCATCTGCCTCTGTGATTGACACATGTAGATGTGAAGGGCCAGCAGCCGGCTGGTAAAAGAGCAACCGCTGAAAAGTGGAAAGACCCTCAATCGGAATCGGATTTCTTCTCGAGGCAACATACTAACACTGACAGCCATAGGGAATTAAACGAAATTAAATTATCGTGCATCATATTTACGTATGTGATTGGAATTTATAAATCTCACTGGCTGTCACTTACCTTATGTGTCCAAAAATATATGTCACTATAAGATATGATACAGGAATGATGCCAATATTCAGTCGAAAGCTCCTTGAATCGAATAACAGAAACGTTATTGATCAGCAGCCAAATATCTACAAGCTGTCATTCACATGTTGAGATCTCACGCATTATAGTCTGGTTAACTATTTAACGCTGCGATCCTCAGCATGTTGCTGTATGTCCGAGAAGCCTGGAGTATCCTCGCTGCTTTTGTCACAAAAAGAAACTTCAGGTTATACAAAATAAATGTCTCAAAATTATCTCTTCGTCCCCGATATACACGAAGATTGCAGACCTACATAACCTGCTACAAATGTCATATATTGCGACAATAACACTGGTCAACATGATTTTTGTCTCATGAGTACCAATAGTTGTATTTAATGCAGTTTTTTTATCATGTTTTCAAATATGTATTGGGATTTTCTCCATCACACACAGTTTTTTATTTCAATTTCAATTAATTGATTTAAATAATTATTTTAATAAACGTTTTTTTTGTCCGTTTGTCCATTGTAAAATAAAACGGGGATCACTTTCATCAGAAGATTTCAGCTATGGAAAAGAGATATCAAGCAAATGGAATCCTAATATGCTGGCCGATTATTGTTGGACCATCAAAAGGGATGCTGCACAGGCGAAACACAGCAGAAAATCGTCATTTCTTACTTTCTATTTGAGTCCGAATGTTCGAATATTGTGTAGTTACGAATGTAGAATACATTAAAAGTGTTTGAAATTATGAATGCCTGTCTCTCGTAAAACCTTGCGTGATGGAGAAAAACCGATATCATATTGAATTCAGGAGAAAAATAATATCACAATCACATATTTGCCTTTCTGAGACAAAAAAAAGTTTATTTTTTATTGCTCAGTGTAATTGCTTAGTTGCCCTGAAAACAGATCTAAGTCATGACTTAGTCATGACTTTACTAACTTCTTCCGCCATTTAGTTACATAGAGGGCTTAGATCACTATTCGCTTGAATGCCAACTTTTAAAAATAAATAAGAAGGACCTGGAAGATAGCAAGGATATTTTACATGCACCATGTCGTGATACTTATGCTTTTTTACTTAATGATTAAATTAAATTTTATTAAGATAAAAAAATAAATCATAAATAAGTCTGAAATATATTAACTATTATTAAATTATAGCTCCGAATATATTACTAATCCACTGAAAACTCTACATTCGAATTGTTGTGAGTTAAAACTCTTTTCGGGGTAACTATTCAATTGATCAATATGTATAACGCTATAATAAATCACACGTATCCAATTGTTCGCAATATATGACATATGCTACAGCAATGTGCTGATCACCGAAGCATTTTCCCATCACCTCTCTGATGGACCCAAGAAATGAGTGCTGTACTACAGCTAGATTAGTGTGGCTCATTCCACGCGGCTGACTATCTGATTCTCTGCTTGTCTGCCGGCGAGATCTACGATGCCCTGCTCCAGTCAGGTACAATCTTATTTCTCATTTCATCTACATTGTCTTCGGCTCTACACTTACGCCGCGAAACGTGTGACACTAAGCGATTAAACCGTATATCGATAATTGCTAGTAATTTGACCTTCAAGGAGCCTCAATTGGTTCTAGTATGCGTCACGGTAGGCGATGCATAGTCTTACCACCTCTTAGTAGTATACAGTATATACTTTTTAAGTTCATAATTGTTTTTTATACCATTGAGGTTATAACAATGTTAAAATATAATTTTTTTACCTTGCATACTACCGTCATCCCCAACTATAATGTTTCTATTTAAAAATTTCTTTGATTTCACTCTAGGCATTTCGAAGCATGCTTCATCTTCTGGAGTTGTGGTAGTAGTATTGAATTATCTGTACATGTCTGGTAGAGGGTTTTGCTCATTAGGCATATTTTTGTTGAGAATGTTTGTATTCTTGGCATCCTTGATAATTTCGATTTCTTCTAAGCTGTTAATTTTGTGTCTGTTGTTCTCTCTGTTTATAATTGACAGTGTATTATCGATATTGTTAAAACTGTGGCCACTTTCTGAAATGTGTTTAGTGAAATTTGATTTGCCTTCTCCTTTTAATAAAGTCTGAAAAATGTTCATTAAATCTTATTCTAAAACTTGTAGATGTTCTACCAATGTAACATTTTTCACAGTCGTTGCACATGAGTTTATGTATGCCTTTCTTTTTATATTTATTGTCTTCCTCAATTTTGTAACATATTATGTTATTTGATTTGTTATTAGTTTTGTTGACTGTTTATTTATTAAGAAACACAATAAAACATCAAAATATCCCAACAAACTAATAACAAATTAAATATCATAATATATAACAAAATTGAGGAAAACAATAAATATGAAAAACAAAGGCATATATAAACTCAAATGCAACGACCGTAAAAATGTTACATTGGTAGAACATGTAAAAGTTTTAGAATAAGATTTAATGAACATTTTTCTGTCTTTATTAAAGGTGAAGGCAAATCAAATTCCGCAAAACACAATTCAGAAAGCGGTCACAGTTTTAACAATATCGATAATACAATGTCAGAGAGAACAACAGACACAAAATTATAATCCTAGAAGAAATCGAAATTATCAAGGAGGCCAATAATACAAACATTCTCAACGAAAATATGTCTAATGAGCAAAACCCTCTACTAGACATATATAGAAAATTAAATATTACTACAACAACTCCAGAAGATGACGCATGCTTCGAAAGGCCTAGAGTGAAATCAACGAAAATTTTAAATAGAAACATTATAGTTGAGGACGTCGGTAGTATACAAGGTAAAAAAATATAACGCTCAACTGCACTTCTACTAGCGCATAATTTTTCTATATTGTTGTAAACTATAGCTTTTGTTCTGTACTTACCATCATTTTCTAATATTTTAAAACGTTTTAACAATTTTTATAACATTATTAGACAATTTTAAAGTATTTATTTAAATACGCATATCGCAATATTATGAGACTGTTAGACTGTAGACGCTAACTGCTATTTTCTCCACTGAGTATATTACTTAGTCTATGATTTTTCTATCGCTGTTTTGGGTTATCTCTAGTTGGATCAGTGATAAGTAAGTGTACACCCATTTTTAATAAACGTTTGGTAACTCACTATGATGTTTGTGGGTTATCATTCAATGATAACGTTATCGCTGCTACTTCTAACTGCTACCGTGTATTTGCAGTTCTTTGCAGTTTTGAGATAGTGTAAGTGCAGTTTTTCCAAAATATAATTTAACACTCTTAGTAGTAGTAGTAGTAGTAATAGTAGTAGTAGTAGTAGTAGTAGTAGTAGTAATAGTCAGATTAATAACCCTCTCACTAAAGTAGTACCCATGTCGTCAATTTCCTATAGAGGAAGATTATAACATTATTTTAAATAATTGTAATAGCTATATTATTTCGAAAGAAATGTCTGTTTAGGAAACCACAGTATTTTAAAACAGGCAGAGAAATACCTCAGTTCACAGCTGTGTATTGCGAAAGGAAGTGAGCAAACAGGTTGCAAGAAATATTCCGGAAACAAGTCCATTTGTAAAGATTTCCTTCTTCATATATTTTCCACAACTTAAGGAGTTCTTCATATTATTTCAAAACTCGTCATTTAAAATTAATTTAAAATTTCAGTCCATTGAATTCAATTTTATCTCCAGTAACCATAAACACAATATTTAAACACATTTATTACGTTCATAAATTATTCTCTTCAATTAACTTAGGTACTTTCTACATGCTACAAGCCACCCGTCCCTTATAGTATCACGACCTGTCGGGAGTCTGATTTTAAAACTTGGAGGGAGGTTAGATCAATTAAGGCATTATTGGCGATTTTAAATGATTTGTAATGGTTACCCAAAGCGTAAGGATAAACGTTTTGGAATTCAAGACCAAATTAAAGTAGCAACGTGGAATGTTAGAGGAAGATATAACTTCCTAGATTGCGAAATATCATACACAGCGGAAACAAATATAAATAACATACTAAATAAGTTTAATTATATAGGAGGAACACTAAAAAAACTTTGAAAAATAAAGCCAGGAAAGACTATATAATGAAATTATATAACACAATGGCAGTGCCTATTATTACTTATGGTTCCGAAACATGGACAGTGACAACACAACAAACTGCCAGAATACAAGCTGCTGAAATGAGTTTCCTCAGACCAATTGTAGGATATTAAAGAACAGACAAAAAACACAACACAGAAATAAAACAACAACTAAAAGTAGAGGAATTGAACACGACAATAGAGAAATACAGAACAAACTGGATGCAAAACCATGAGAAATTTTCTTCTCCCATGGAGACTCGAATCAGCGTACGTCCCATTAATCCACCAGGCTAAATAAATAATATAACTTTTTAGGAATCCCAAGTCCAGCAGGGTACCATACAACTTCGAGGAAAAGCCTCGAAAAAAATAAAAGAAATAAGAAACCTCTTAGAGGGAACTTGTTCCGACCTAGACTCAAACTTAGAAACAAGGCAGCACGCGCTACCTCGCGACCACAGCGGTGGACTAGTTTTTAATATGCAATAGTCTCAGTCTGTAATACTCGTACGTCTAGTTACTTGCTATTCCAAGCCGACAATGAAAGATACGTGGTGGCGTGAGCACGTGGAGCTTGGTACTGCAGGTAATCTATTTTCCCTCATGTAACATTTCCTCTGGAGAGGGAGTGAAAGTCTGCGGAAACAACAAAACTCCCCAATCAGCAGGGAGGCGACTGCACATGCGAGGAATTCATAAACAACCTGCATCTCATTATATATTGATGCTTTGCTTTCACCGGTCATTAAATATGTACTATCTCTCCCGTATCAAGCGTTCTACGCACATATATTCGATTGTATTCTTAAATTGAAATCAATTCTACCACTAATCAATAATTCTACTGGAGCATTTATACATTTCTAGGCTAGGGTTCACTTGAAGATGCACACACTTTTCCATCTAACATTCTTATGCCACTGATGCACTAAACACTTTTCAACCATTTATAATAACGTTTCGTACTATTTTAAACATTTTGGAACCATTTTATGGGGAGCAAATGGTTGGTACGGCCTCGAGAAGGGAACAGATGCCGACTATGTATACCTTAATAAATCTCGAGTAATGCCACTGCGACTCTTTTAGCAGCTCTGCCAGAAGTCCTAATCCTACGTTCTCGTCGTGCTCCCTGATTTCAGTCGTAATAGACTATAACTAACAGGATGGGACGAAAGGCGAGTTCTCAGCGTCTTAAAGCTGAGACCTGTCGGCTAAGGCAGCAAACCCTAAAAAAAAAACCAGGTCCTCCATGTCTGGGGGTTAGGCGTCAGGCTGGCAACCTAGCCCAGGAAAAAAGTATATCGCTACGTACTTCAGTAAAATATGTCAGCCGAATGGATTTAAATAAGACAGACTTAAGCTACGAAAACGGACCTTTGCTATTGGCACATGGAATGTTCAAGGCTTGAATACTAAAGAACAAGAAGTAATAGATGAGATTACAGCAATGAATGCAGATATTATTGTGCTCTCAGAAACAAAAAAGAAAGGGAAAGGACAGGAAAAATCAGGAAATTATACACATATCTGGAGTGGAGTACCAAAAACTAGTAGAGCAAAAAGAGGTATATCCATTTTGATAAAAAATAAGTTGGTAAAAAATATAGTGTCTTGGGAAGAAATTGATGAAAGAATTATTAAGTTAAATCTCAAACTTTTTGGGATAGAGCTTATAATAATAGGAGTATATGCCATAAATGAGGATGCAACAACCATAGAGAAAAATGAATTTTTTGACAAACTGTCAGAAATTTTGGACAAAATAAAAAAACATCAAGAAGTAATAATAACAGGAGATTTTAATAGTCGAGTAGGAAGTAGAATGAAAGATGAAGTGATTGGACCATTTGGGGAAAAAGTGGAAAATGACAATGGAGATAGATTGATAAGTTTATGTAAACAACATGGCTATATGATAATGAATAGTTTCTTCCAACATCGGGAAATACATAAATACACATGGGAACAGCCAACAAAAAGTCTCAAATCAATAATTGATTATATAATTGTGAAACAAAAACGTGATATGATAGTGAAAGATGTTAGAGTGTATAGAAAACCAGATTGCGGAAGTGATCATTATATGCTTTTGGGAAAATTCATATTAACAAGTAGGAAAAAACAAAATATTGAAGTAACTGAAGACAGAATAAATACAACCCCTTTGAATGAACAAAGATATAAAGTAAGTTTATTCTATGATGACAGTATAAAAAATCTTTTTTCAATCAAGATTAAAACAAAAACTTAATTTAAATTTAAATAAATCTGCAGTGGAAATGTATGATCAACTAAAGGAAAGTATACATTCAGCAGCTTTAGAAGCACTTGGGACAGAAAATCTAGAAATAAAAAGAAATAATGAATGGTTTAATGAAGATATTAAAAAATTAGTAGAAGAAAAAAAGAAAGCACGGATGAAATGGTTATCAGATCACTCAACAACATCTCGAAATGAATATATCACTTTAAAACATAAAACAAAGGCGGAAGTGAGAAGAACAAAAAATGAGTACTGGGATAATATATGCTCGAATATAGATCATTCGATTGGATATGCTAGATCCAAAGAAGCTTGGAAAACATTACAAAATATCATGAAATCAGAAAGAAAAGAAGATAAATATTCAGTTGATAAGACCATCAGAATGGATGCAACATTATAAAGGTTTACTTCAAGAAAATAGAAATGAGTTTCAACTTCAAGATACGGATGTAGAATATAAATTTGACACTCCAGAGATAACAGAAGATGAAGTTAAAAGAGCTTTGAAAGAGGCAAAAAATGGGAGAGCACCAGGACCAGGAAATATTCAGACGGAACTCCTAAAACATGGAGGAGATATTTTAGTAATATTTTTAACAAAACTTTTTAATAAAATTGAAATTGGAGACGATATCCCAGAAGACTGGAATTTATCGTACATTACTCCTATTTTTAAAAAAAGGTGATAAAAAACTGTGTTCCAATTACAGAGGTATAAGCGTTATACCTTCAACAGCTAGGATTTTTAGTAAAATTATAAATTTTAAACTTAAGGAGATAAAAGATAAACTTAAGAGAAGAACAATGTGGATTCCGGAGTGGAAGATCATGTATTGATAATATTTTCTGTATTAGACAATTACAAGAGAAAATCCTAGCAAAAAATAAAGAACTACATATGACCTTTATTGATTTAGAGATGGCATATGATAGTGTACCTCGACAATTGTTATGGATGGCAATGAGAAATATGAATATCTGTGATAAATGGATTAATATTGTTAGGAGGATCTATAGTAATACAAAAGCTAAAGTAAAAATACAGAATAATTTAACAGAGGAATTCACAGTGAATAAAGGCCTTAAGCAGGGATGCAGTTTGTCACCAATTCTTTTTAACATTTATTTAGACCAGGCTCTTAACTTATGGTATAAAAAATGTTCTGAAATGGGTATTCCTATAGGAGGAAAAGTACTGCATTCATTGTTGTTTGCAGATGATCAAATAATTTTTGCAGGGGATGAAGATGATATGAAATATATGATAAATAAATTAATGGAAGAATATAAAAAAATGGGGACTGAATATAAATTTACAGAAAACAGAATATATGTGTTTGGGAAAGGATGTGGATGACCTCATACTTGAAACAGGGAAAATAAAAAAATGTGAATTTTTTAAATATCTTGGGTCAATAATTACAAGTTTAGGTACCTGTGAGAGAGATGTACAGGCTAAAATTGCAATGGCAAAAAATGCAACTAAGACATTACATGGAGTAATTTGGAACAAAAATATTACAAAGGAAACTAAAATGAAAATTTATAAGAGCATAATACAGAATATTTTGTCATATGGAAGCGAAACTTGGTCTTTGACGGAATTACAAAAGAATAAAATTAGAACAGTTGAATTCGATTATTTTAGAAGAAGCCTCCAAAAAACAAGACAGGATAAAATAAGAAATGAATTCCTTTGGAGAGAAATGAAGGTCACCACATCTGTTGTTAAGAGGATTGAAAATCAAACGCTTAAATGGTATGGCCATGTACAAAGAATGGAAAATGAAAGATGGCCAAAAAATATATACCAGTGGTCACCCCCTGGAAGAAATAAACGTGGCAGACCAAGATGGAAATGGAAAACCTATGTCAGAACAATCATGGAGAATAGGAATTTGGAAGAGGGATATTGGAATGATAGAGATAAATGGAAACTGAAGACGGCAAACCTGTAGGTGGGGGGAAAGCCGAAGAAGAAGAAGAAGAAGGAACCATTTTATAAACATTTCGTGCTATTTTTTAAATATTTACAAATTACGCGAATATTGTGCATCGGGTTCTAGAGACGCGGAAATGGTTAATGTATCATCCGCTACGTGGCTCTCAAATTGGAGTAACCATCATTTGAAAATAATTCCAAACCATATTTAGTGTTAGTAACATTAATACTAATAAAATTATTCATATCAAATTCCGTTGAGATGAATAGTCATAAGATAAAAGTTAAAAATTAAATTGTACCTGTTGGCAGGTGCCGTCGTCCTCAACTTTGTTAAATATTATGTATATAAAATATTGACTGGATGCCTTTCGGAAGTTAACTTCCATCATCAGCAGGAGAGCTTCTGCTACTTGTTGTTGTTTACAACGATGTAGACTCCAAGTGTCTGTAGCAGCAACTGCTACTCCAGTTAATATTTTATATACATCATTTTAACATAGTTGAGGACTACGGCACCTGCCAACAAGTACATCCGAATTTTTAACGTTTATCTTACATAAAATTAGTTTATAGTTTATTAATTAATATGCATGTAAATTGTTTTGGTTAGGTTAGGAAATGGGAAGTTGTTTTACGTCCATTTTTTTAGCATTTGGGAATAAGTAATATGCACGTAAATTGTTTTGTTAGGTTAGGAATTGGGCAGTTAGTTTACGTCCAATTTTTTACCATTTGGGGATTTATTCCCAAAGTTGGTAACGCCGACTTCAGAGCCATCTACCGGAAGCTACATTAACCATTACATGAACTCCCGCAACTCGCGCATGCGCACTGCGATTCTGTGAGACTTAGAAGAATTCGTGTGCACACATTTTTCGACCTTATCCCATTTCTATACTAAAACTTACTTGAATTAGGATGCTGGCTGCCATATATACTTAGGTCAGAACACGAGTAAATCTTGATGATTTGATTAATTAAAACTCTCTAAAATAAGTCGCTTCTATTTAATCCAACATGTTATTATCCTTATATCCAATTGAATCTTTGGACAAGTGCAGGGGTATTGGTTTACTAGAGCAATGTGATTCAGGGAATAACATGATATACTGTGAGTGACAATTACTTGCTGACAGGAATAACTTTTAAGATACATATATGTATTTACTTGTAGATTTTATTTTTTAAAATAATTAACTGATGCACACACTTGTACATTCTGACTTATGATACACAATATTTGCCCTTAAGACTCTCGAAAAACGCTTGTACGGATTCGCAACTTAATTTCGTTGATAGGACGTTCTATATACGATATATTTATTTTGGCGACCCTTATAACTTCATCGCGTAAATAACACACGTTTATTCAAATGGGAAATTACTGTATTCCCGATTTTGTATTATCCTTAAGTGACCTCTACTATTCTAGCATAAGTACGGCCGTTTAGACTAACACTTTCTCGCCTACACTTAGGGAGAGATAAGCAGAAAGTAAAATTCTAGTTCTTGCCAACAGGACAAGATCGCGAAAGTGTGTATATCTCGCCAACAGGGCAAAACAGACGAGAATATATAGTATATATATCTTGCCAAAAGCAAGACACGAAGTGAAGTTACAATAATTTCTTTGGTTTCTAACAAGTCCCTTTTTCGAGAATCTGGAGGACGGTGACTTTTATTTCGAGCACTCATCCAATTGGTTTACACATTATAATCATTAAGATACATATACTAATTGGCTAAATCATTCACGCCTACAAATTTTGACACCCTGGACATTCACACAATTTGGAGTGGGTTGTTTTTCCCAGCTAAGGACTCCGATCTCGTTGCCAAGGTCGTGGGCGGCTGGACATTCGAGTCGGCACCCCTTTATTGCTGTTTTGAAAATACCACTTATAAACTTTATTGCAGCGGGCTTTCCTCTGGGTCATTTTCCTTTTTCCACGTTTGCCAAATATTATTGCTTCCGACTTGTACGTGGTCGATACAATAAGAATTTACAAACTAATCTTCTTGTTATTTTGCAGCTGATATCTTGAAACGTTATTTTCCTACGTGAAACAAATTTTTGTTTACTGGACCCCAGATTATTTTATATAAACGTATATTTCATTCTATAATTAATATGTTTATTCCTATAATTATATATCGCATCATCATCATCATCAACAACAACAAGGATTAAGCCCAATGGCCTGTTCCGATCTCATTATAGGTCGGATTGGTCCTTTCATCTCTTCAATGGTCTTCCCAACATTCTTCTCCCTTTTGGTTTATACATTCTTCTTGGTATGCGTTGTTCATTCATTCGTAATACGTGCTGAACATAAACATTTTGATGATATTTTATTCTTTCACGGAGATTAAATATATTAAGTTCTGTTCTTATATCTTCGTTTTTCTTTTTATCGGTCCTTTGGCAATTATATATCTAATAATTAGATATATAATGAAGAGACAGACTTCCGTCAAACCGTTAAAATTGAAGACGTCACGCTAACAACGACTTGTGGTAGTGTACGCCCTTTTTAGGGCGATTGCATATTCTTGAAGAACTGATCTTATTCTAACATATATTAAAATATTGTGTACATCCGGGCTCACTAGATGGCACAACTGTAGAAAGGGCTCGAATGTTCCATGTTGCGCTAGTCTTGCAGGTGAACAGATGTTCGTACTGTATTTTGCATCATGCACATGTAGGTACGTTGCTGCTATTCCATTATAATTCTGAAACTATGTAAGGCAACAAATGTACTAGACAGAATGAGTGAAGGAAGAACAATGATAGAACTCCTCTCTCTAAGCCCCAACTGGGCTTAGGTTTATATTGTATTTTCCGTGGTTTGGGCATAACTAAAATTTCCTAATAGTTTTTCTAGAATATTCTGTTGAGTTATTTTGAAAATTTCTTGTCTCTTGTCCCAAGATAAACCTATTATTTCTGTAAAACTTTCGATATTATATAAACATTTCTAAATCTTTCCAAATGAGTTGCTACAATTTGTTTGTTCCATAGAAGCTACAGGGTGATTCAAGATTTAATATGTCAATTATATAAATAAACCACATAAGATTAATCCGGTTAAACCCGTGATTTATCAACTTAAGCCCTATCACACTGGGTTTTCGCTAGTTTTAAGATGAAACAAAGTAAGTGTATGTTTTAATCTGCTTGAGGTTTAAGATACATATTCTTCCAAATACAGGAATATATATTTTGGGTCACCAGTTAGAATGCAGGAGCGACTACTGAATTTCACGTTTTATGACAGAAATGAGAAAGTTAGTAGCGATAAAGTTTTTAGGATGTAACTTCTGCATTTGAGTTCGGGATTGGAGAGAAAGTGAGAAAACTGTGTCAAGAGGAAACTCGTGCCAATTCTAATCGATCGGAAATGGTGCTAATATGATTATATAGTTCAAAGTTTATATTTCATCTTAATATCTTAAATGTAATCTTAGCCAAGTAAATGTGAACTTACAGAGTTATTTTGTTATCTATTTCAGATTTCTGTCATTGGAAAATCATCTTTATTTTCGATCCCAACATCAGTTAAAACTTGTACTGATTACACTATAAATATTGCCTCAATTAGTAACGTGTGCGGGGGTGTTCCAATGCTAATGTTAATATTCATAATATAAATGCAAAAAGCCTATCACGCAGGAACTGCGTAATATAAGCGTATTCCTCAGCAATTCGAATTTATGTACCAATTTATATGGTCACACATAGATATACATTATATAATGGAAATGGACAGCTAGTGACAAATGAGGGAAATTTTGAGGAAGTGGCTGAATTCAAATACCTAGGAGCAATAATCACAAATAGGAATGAGATACACAAAGAAATTAAACAAAGACTCAATTCTGGAAATACACGCTATTATCCATTACAGGGCATTTGACGTCCGAACTCCTTAAAAAAAAACGTTAAACTGAAAATTTATAAAACTATTTTTCTACCAGTTATATTGTATGGGTGCGAAACACGGACTCTTATTTTAAGGGAGATTACGAGTATTTGAGAATAAAGTTCTTAGGAAAATGTTTGGACCAAAGAGATATGAACAGACAGGTGAATGGAAAAAACTACATAATAGTGAACTGCACGGTCTTTATAGGAAGCCAGATATAATAAGAACAGTTAAATCTTGTAGACGGCTGTGGGCAGGACATGCGGCACGAATGGGGAATGGAAGCTTCTTGTAGGAAAACCAGAAGGAAAACGCCCAGTTGGTAGACCAAGATTGAGGTGTGAGAATAATATTAACTATGATTTGAGGGAAGTAGATTATACAGGGAATTATTGGATAGCATTAGCTCAGGATAGAGATGTACGAAGAGCTTCTGTCCGAGTGGCCATTAACCTGCTGATTCGATGGTGCCAGTGAGTAAGTAAATAAGTACCAATCTTGCTGGTGATCACACATAGAAATCATTATATAATGCAAATGGACACTTACGGTAATGACAAATGAAGGAAATTTTGAAAAATTGGCTAAATTCAAATACCTAGGAAAAATAATTAGGCTACAGATAGGAATGAAATGTACAAAGAATTTAAACATAGGTTCAATTCTGGATATTCTTGCTATTATGTATTACAGAATGGACAGACATAATAAAAAATAAAGATGTACTAGACAGAATGGGTGAATGAAGAACAATGATAGAACTCATAAAGAAGAGGAAAATAAATTGGATTGGACACTGGCTAAGAAGAAACTACCAGCTGACGGATGCTCTAGAAGGAATGGTCAACGGAAATAAGGTTAGAGGCAGAAAAAAGACATCAGATGATAGAAAATATTAAAATAAATAGTTTGTATGCGGATACAAAAAGGAAGGCTGAGTTAAGGAAATAGTGGAGAATGCTGAGTTTGTAGTGAAAGACCTGCTCTAAGGCAGAACACTATGTATATGTATATATACATTACAGGGTCTCTTGTCGTCACAAATTCTCTAAGAGAACCGATAAAATGAAAATATATAAAGCTGCTATTTTTCCAGTTATAATATATGAATGCTTTAAGGGAGATGAAATGTTTATGAGTATTTGAGAATAAAGCTGTTAGGAAAAAAATTCGACCAAGACAGGTGAATGGAGAAGACTGAAAACAATGTGTTAAATGATATTTATGGAAGCGAGATATATTAAGAACAGTTAAGTCACGTACACTGTGATGGGCAGGATACGTAGCAGGATTGGGAAATGAAAGAGGAACATGGCAACCAGGTAAAGTACCTTGGTTGGTTTTGTAGTGCTCCATAGTGAGCACATGTTAACTGTAACAGGAGTATGCATGCGATGTGACGGCGCAAGACAGCAACGCAGTATACTGCGCAGTTGCGATGCATACGAGAGTGAACAAAATACAGACGCAATGGTTCTGTGTATAGTATACCTCATGTCCCAACCAAGGTTCTTTCCCTGATGATGACCTTTTGTAGGAAAACCAGAGGGTAAATCACCCAGTAGTTAGGCCAAGAATTGGGTGGGCGAATAAAATTAACCATTATTTAAGGGAGGTAAATTATACAAGAGATGTTTGGAAAAAAATTTGCTTAGGACAGGGATGTGTTGAGATCTTATATCTGTATGGTCATAAACCTGAGGGTTCGGTAGTGCTAGTGAGTTAGTTAGTTAGTCGACTTGAAAAGGGGAGTCCCGCGCCGTAGCCGAGCGGTTAAGGTAGGAAGCCTTGGCGCAGAGCTACGGGACTTGCGCTGGTTCGAGTCTCCATGCGGGAAGAAATTTTCTCATGGTATTTCGGCCAGTATGGGACCGGTGCCCACCCAGCATCGTGAGGCAATTGGGTAGCTACAATAAGTAGCGGCTCCAGGTTGAGGAACCAGCTATAACGGCTGGGGGACTCGACATGCTAACCACATGACACCCCTACACTGGCTGTTGATCATCTACCTCTGTGATTGACACATGTGGATGTGAAGGGCCAGTAGCCGGCTGGTAAAAGGGCAACCGCTGAAAAGTGGAAAGACCCTCAATCGGATCGAAAATGGGTAAATTATTGCTATTACAGCATTTGATTAATGAAGAAGTTGTCGATTTTGAATTTTAAACAAAAGCTTGATGTCTAAATAGAGTTCAAGATTCTCGACTGCAGACAAATAAATCAAAATCGCCATGATTGGTTTTATGTTAATGAATATAATAAATAACTATACTTAATATTGATATGTTTATTTAGGTTAAGTTTAGGCGACAGCGCTGTCTGGTTAATATAAAAAATATACAAACCTACATTAACTTAAATAATAAACACTCATTCCCATCAAATTTACAATTTTTTTTAATTTAAATAATTTTACTATAATCTGTCCGTGAATTGTGTAGAGAAATTCGCTAGCTTTCCAATTAGATATCTTTCTCATGTGAAGCTCAAGAGTGAAATGAGTAATGTCAAGTGATATATTCTCCCTCCTGCACTTTCTTCCGTGGCCTCATTGGCTGTGCATTTTTGTCCGCCCCCAGCATAGATGGCTTATTTTGAACAACTTCTCTTGAGATTCTACAGACAGACTTATTTGATAACTTACGTAAGAAAAACAAAATTGTAAATTTCCAATTAAGTTCAGAGAAAAAAAAATCAATGACTAAAAAGGCCTAGAAGGTCTTAGACCCAGTCAACATAGCCTATTTAAATCACTTAGTAGTACCAATTACTCTCTTGTTTCCCCAAGTACAAAAATGACACCCGCGGGTTTAGATTGCGCGAACTATAAAGAAGTGTGTAGCCTACATTGCATAATTAATAATCGGTTTTCTAGGTTATATGGAAAATCTTCTTTCTTCGCTGCATCCTCCAATTTAGGACGACTTAGATCACAGGTATATATTTTAACATTGTAGAACCTTTGAAAAAATATATAATATTATTTGTCATAATACCATTTCATGATAAGCCGATTAGCATCGTTAGACAAGATCGTGGTTTTCTCTAAGAGAAATAATCAACCTTTATTTCAACCCCATATTATTTAAGCTAATAAAGTCTTGGTAATCAGGAGATTAAATTAGAATATAAAAATGGAATTGTTAAAAGAATTATTCGAAATATATATATTTCTTGATGAAGAAGAGGAAATCGTGTTCTTGCCCGAGGATAACAGCTTTTTATTCTAAAAGTTAATCTCGCGTCATTAAAAGTTTATAGTATAGAAGACCCTAAATTTCCATTCTGCTATTTTATGTACACAATTCGTTGAGAGAGAACCATCTTCCCCTTGTCATCAAATATCACAAAGACAAGCGGAACAATAGAAAGGAAAATGAGAACTAAGAATAAAAGGCCCTAAAGGCGATTACATAATACAAAGAACTGCTCTGAAAGACGAAAATTATGAACTAGCATAAGTTAGCAACAAAATACAGTCTGCTTAAAAATATTAAAGTAAATAGAGAACAGTGATAATATATGACAGTAAATGGAAAATCATATACAAAAATGGAGGAATTCTGCATAACAACAAATCAGAAATTAGTTATTTATACTGTAAGCTCGAGGATTATTTACGCCGCGAACCTGAGTACGTGGAAGGCAATAAATTCAGAACTAGTTAAGAAAACTTAGTAATCACTTGCATTTTTTTGCTTCCATACTCTACGTAATAAAAATTATATTTCATATTCTACATTTTTAAGAAAATTAACTAGAATTTAGATTCGTTATTAGCGTACACGTTTCAGAATTCTATTGTTTTATCATATTCTAGGTTTTATATAGAACTGTTTGATTGCTCTTCTAGAGAAATAATATAATTTACCTCTCTAGTGAAATAATGGAACTTCGTTATCCTCCGTTAACTACGAAACAAAACAAAAAACATGACAGTAAAACATATTTACAATCATAAAATCAGTGTAATAATAAATTACTTACAATAGCGAGGTTGGAAGAACGCCACTACCAGTTTTCTTCCCACACGATTTAGGATAACTGAAAAAAAGAAGAGAATGTGAAGATATTATTAATTAACTCCACACCACCAAGCTTTTTAGTACAAATCCTTCATTGATATATATATATATATATATATACACACAAAGTGTATAAAAAAGGATGGCGCAAACTTACGGCTCGTTTGCGGACCCAAGTTTACTGGGACATTGTTGCTTCTATTATCGTGTACTTTCAACCATGTAAGTTTGCGCCATCCTTTTTGATACACTCTGTACATATATATATATATATATATATATATATATATATATATAATATAAAATTATATGATCTAAAGATTTCTGTGAGGAAAATGAAAGACCATGGCTTTTAGAGGAAGGGATCCAGTGAGATCCAAAATTCATCATCATCATAGTACATTCACGAATTTAGGCCATTTGTTGACCTGTTTCGGCCTCAAGAGAAACACCATCCAGAAGTCTTTTGAGTGGACGTCCTGGTCTTCTTCTTCCTGCAGGTTGATATCTTAACATTAGTTTGGGTATTCTGTGATCTTCCATTCGATGAACATGTTGTAACCATCTTGACTTATAATCAGAAATTTTGTTTTCTAAAGATTCCATGTGTAATTCTTCTAAGATGTCTTCATTTTTTTTTGTGATCTAGTAGTGTGTATCCTGCAGTCCTCCGAAGATATCTCATTTCAGCAGATCTAAGTCTCTGTATATCCTTCTGTTTCAACGTCCATACTTCGCTACCATACAAAAGAGTTGGAAGAGCCAGTGTTTTATACACTTTCAGTCTTGAATGCTTTTGGACTAACTGTGGCTTGAAGATACAATTTATTAACCCTAAAATTCTTAAAAAATTTAGATATTTTTGCATTTACATCCTTTTCTTCTTCATATGAGATATTGCATCCTAGATATGTAAAATTCTTCACCTGATCCAAAATTATTTTAGAAAATCAAAGTATAGAACAGGTGTCTAGTTTCAAATATTAGGGCTGTGATGTTGGCTACAATGTGGAAAGAGATATTGATTCCAAAATAAATACATTTCAGACGGTGTGTGGAACAATGCAGAGAACATTCAAAAATTAAATTAGAAAAGAAACAAAGATAAAAATGTATAATGTTATGGCGGTTCCCACAATATTGTGTGGATGTGAAACTTTGGTACCAATGAAAAAACAGAAAGATAGAATACAGACGGCGGAGATGAGGTTCCTAAGACAAGTAAAAGGATGTACAAGACTTGATAGAATAAGAAATGGGGATAAAAGAGAAGAATTGAAAGTACAGCCTTTATTGGATAAGGTCACGAATTACAGAGAGAAATGGATTGATCATATGGATGGAATGAGTAAGGAGAGATATCCATTGTTAGCAAGAAATTATCAAGCAAGAGGAAGACGTGATGTTGGAAGACCTAGAAGACGTTGGGCTGATGCATTATGAAGTCGGAACGGGCAATTGCCTAATCCCTGGAGTGATGTTGATGATATATATAATGCACAGAGACAACGTTACAGAGATGCAATGAAATAAATGGAGCCATAAAAAGAAATTTTGGAAACAAATGTCAACCACAACCAAATTGAGATTGCATGATGTATCTGAAAAATCAAGGCTAAAATATAGTAGCGAAAGTAAATTGGATACCAAATTCTAAAATAAATAAATATTTTAAACGGCTCAGATGAGATTTTTATGTCCACTCCTAGATTTGACAAAAAAGGACAAGCAAAGAAACGCGATCTGCAATTTCTCATATTTTTATAGCAAGGTATCACTATTATGAAAAAAAATATATCTTCTTTTTCTTCTGCTTCATGAATGTAGGCCTTTTGACCTGTTTTCACGACAAGTGGAATTTAATGAATCCTCCCATCTAGTAAATGGGCGTCCAACATTTCTATGTCCTATTGGTTTGTACTTTAGTAAGAGCTGAGGGATTCTATCTGTAGGCATTCTCTTGACATGTTCATACCAGTTGTTTCTCATGTTGTCAATTCTATTTGTTAGAATTGACAACATGAGAAACAACTGGTATGAAAATATATAAACAACGAATATACAAATGAATATATTCTGTGACAAGAGAAACTACAAAACACCCTGATGCAAGAAAACGCTCAAACATGGTTCCCAGCGACCGTATAACCAGTTCTCCGGCACTTTTACAGTATCATAAATAACTCTGGCACAATCTCATCCTTATGTTCATGCACGCGTCACGAAAGCTTTCCATATTTCCCTTTCCTGATCCAATGTCTTCCAATTATCTCCTGTATAACTTAACTTCCCCAAACCATGGTTAATATTATTCTTCCACCTCATTATTGGTAAACCTACTGGGAGCATTGCCTCTGATTTTGCAACAAGAAATTTCCATGCCACTCTTTCATTTACCATTCGTTCCTTATATCCTGTCCATCGCATTCTACAAAATTGTTCTTATTATACCTGGTTTTCCATAAAGATGGTGTGGATCACTGTTATGAAATCTTCTCCATTCTCCTGTCTGTTCATCTCTCGTAAGTCCAAAAATTTTCCTAAGAACTTTATTCCCAGATATTTATAATATTTTCTAGTTCCCTAAAGTGTAAGAGTCGATGTTTCGCAATCATATAATATAACTGTGGAAAGTAACCGTTTTATATATTTTCATAAGTATTGCCACGAGTGTTTTCCATTTTATCCAGAGGATTTGGAAATCAAGAGTGGCATTTGTTAGGACTATTCAACGAATAAAATTATGCTGTTTACTCACAAATCATTGTTTAAATATAGCTATTTTTATAAACGGCGATGTTTGTAAACAAAAAGAGAAATGTATGATTATGTTTCATTTGTTCACCACTGCAACGTGATCATACTATTTATTGCCAAATAGGATCGCAATATTGTAAGAATGCAGCCTAGTGGAGAAAAAATGAAACACCTCAAACTGTATATTATAACCAACATTATAGGTTATTAATTCATTTTTTTTCGGAAACAAGTCAGTAAAATCAATATTCAAAAACACAATTATTGAACAAACAATTATCAAATGTGTGGGTCGTAGGAATCTATTCATTATTTGCTGCATTCAACAAAATAATGCTCTGACCTGTTGAGAATATTAAAAAGGAGGAGCTTTCTTTATTTTGGTAATGAGAATTCGATAATTATCAAGGTGAAACACGAGTATGATTGGTTGTAGAACAAAATTCACATAAACTTGATTGGTCATTGACTCCCATTTGGGGCATGAGTTAAATAGTCAGTTTAATTATTTTTAACATAAGTTGGAATGAGAAAGAGTCCCTGCAATGCATTTCCAAAATTGAGCCTGTGTTTAATTTGATTGTGCAACTCTATGGATATGGATATATGGATTTATCGTGTTAAATATGTGACACTAGATGACTTCAAGTTTATAATTGAGAATTTACTCCCCTTGGTAGCGCAGTGGTTAAGACACTGCGCTACAAGCCGGAAGGTGCGAGTCCCAGTGGGGTCAGGATTTTTAAACTGACCCAAACGTTCTTGCGGCACTATGGCCCTGGGGTCGACTGATCCTCTAACGGAAATGGGTACCAGACTCTTGATCTGGGGGTAACGGCGGCCGTCACGCAGGGCTGAGAACCCGGCTGAAATCAAGTGCCGATTGTCAAGAAAAAGTTGGAGCCTTAACCTCCAACAACCCCAAGGGCCTCCTGAGGCCTGTAGTGGGATCACTTTCAAATTATATGTCACTCTACAGAAAGACCAAAGAGAGGTCAATAAATTTAAAGTAAATTTTAAATAAATCTGAATAGAAAGATAATAGTTGTAAGATTAAGTTTAATTGAATTATTAATCTAATTCTAATAATCTGCTTTTAGTGCAGAAAATTATGATTCCTGGATATTTTTGACATGGTGTACATGTTTCATTAAAATTGAAGTGCGCCCTGTAGCAAAGTGTCACTGCAGCAGATGACTCTAAAGAGGGCGAAGGGATGCCTGCTGTTTATAAAGCGGCTCTGTGTACGTGATTTAATTATAGATAGGGTTTTATGCCTTGCAGCACTTGTCTTAAGACATCCAAGAATTATGTTCCACGTTTTAGTAGCTGTGCTGAAACTTCATGTGTATAATATATGTAGCATATATTTTCATACAAAGACTAGAAATCTCTCTCTCTCTCTCTCTCTCTCTCTCTCTCTTTCTCTCTCTTTCTCTCTCTCTCTCTCTCTCTCTCTCTCTCTCTCTCTCTTTCTTTCTTTCTTTCTTTCTCTCTCTTCCATTTCTCAATTACTGACTCTCAGGTTATTTCAAAGAGTAATATAATGTACGGTTAAAAACTATAATATAGTTACCTTGTAGGTCCGTCTCCTCAACTTAAGTTCTTTTAAAATTCTGTAGGCCTTTCGGGACTAGTCCCATCATCAGCAGAATGCATTAGGTCCGTTCTTGTTGACCCTTGTTGAAGCACTGACTTGGTTGTGAGAATTTTTGTACAGAGGATTGTGTGGATTAGGTGTGTATTCATTGAGAATCAGGTTGTTGTTGATTTCTCTTAGGATTGCGATTTCCTCCAGTAAATTTATTCTCGTTGGAATATTTTCTCTGTGTACTATTTTGAGGGTGTTATCGATGTTATGCATATGGTGTCCAACTTGAATTACATGTTTTGCGTAACTTGATTTTCCTCCATTGTAAATGAAATCTCTGAAATGTTCCTTGAATCTAATGTTGAAGCTTCTGTTAGTCTTCCCAATGTAGAATTTATTGCAGTCTGTACATGTTAATTTGTAGATGAATTCGACAATAAAGGCATCTACAAATTAACATGTACAGACTGCAATAAATTCTACGAATACATTGGGAAGACTAACAGAAGCTTCAACATTAGATTCAAGGAACATTTCAGAAATTTCATTTACAATGGAGGAAAATCAAGTTACGCAAAACATGTAATTCAAGCTGGACACCAGATGCATAACATCGATAACACCCTCACAATTGTACATAGAGAAAACATTCCAACGAGAATAAATATACTGGAGGAAATCGCAATCCTAAGAGAAATCAACAACAACCTGATTCTCAATGAATACACACCTAATCCACACAATCCTCTGTACAAAATTCTCACAACCAAGTCAGTGCTTCAACAAGGGTCAACAAGAACGGACCTAATGCATTCTGCTGATGATGGGACTAATCCCGAAAGACCTACAGAGTTTTAAAAGAACTTAAGTTGAAGAGACGGACCTACAAGGTAACTATATTATAGTTTTTAACCGTACATTATATTACTGTGAACTAATACCTCAACGGAAAATCACCATGAATTTTACTAGTATCGATATTTCAAAGAGATTTAAAGGTGAATGGACAATTCCTTCTGGAGTTCGGAATTCCTAATAACTTAGTTAGACTTAAACAAATTGGTCTAAATGGCACAAACAGTAGGGTGCATGTAGGCAAACAGTTTTCGGATATTTTTGAAATTCACAATAGGTTAAAGCAAGGAGATGCATTATCACACCTGTCATTCAATTTTGTATTAGAGCATGCCATCAAATCTTTAGAGAATGAAGAAGTCCTACTACTCAATAGTATTAATAGGCTGTTAATTTATGCTGATGATATAGTATTATTGAGAAATAACGAGGAGATACAAAGGGACAACACGCAAACTCTATTGAGTAACACTAAGAAATTGGGACTGGAAGTAAACATCAATAAAACTAAATATATGCTCACACATAGAAATGCGTTATATAATGGAAATGGACAACCAATGTGTAATGAAGGAAATTTTGAGAAAGTGGCTGATTTAAAGTATCTAGAAACAGTAATTACAAATAGGAATGAGATGCACAAAGAAATTAAACATTGGCTCAATTCTGGAAATGCTTACTATTATGCATTACAGGGACTCTTGTCATCCCAACTCCTTTCAAAAAAACGTCAAACTGAAAATATATAAAACTGTTATTCTCCCAGTCATATTGTACGGATATGAAAAATGGACTCTTACTTTAATGGGAGGGAAGAAGATTACGAGTATTTGAGAATACAGTTTTAGAAAAAAAATTGGGCCAAAAAGAGATGAACAGACAGGTGAATGGAGAAGACTACATAATAGTGAGCTTCGTGGTATGTATAGGAAGCCAGATATAATAAGAACAGCTAAGTCCCGTAGACTGCGATGAGCAGGACATGTTGCACGAATGGGGAATGAAAGACTTGCATGGAGGCTTCTTGTAGGAAAATCTGAAGTAAAACGTCAAGTTAGTATACCTAGAATGACATGGGAGAATAACATTATACATGATTTGAGGGATTTAGATTGTACAGAGGATGATTGGAAAACATTAGCTCAGGATAGGGATGTATGGAAAGCTTGTGTCCGCGCGGCCATTAACCTATGTGTTCGATAGTGCCAGTGAGTGTGTATATGGTCAGTTATGATTCATAGTCTGCGACATGCCGGACATGTGGCATGAATGGTGAACGAAAGTTTGAAGTATCTCCATTCGTCCCCCTCTGAACACGGGTAATCCACTAGTGAGAAGTTTCTTCAATAGACCTATTCAGTAACCATAATGCAAAGTTAGAAATTATTAAACAAGAGGATATTAAAGACATCTGAAAGGGAAGGACTCCTGCTTTTCACTGTAGGGCTATATGTCAGTAAGGAACAGGTAGTTAGTGCATATCACAAGGAGACATCTAACAGAAGATTAAGGTACCCCGTTGTTGGTGAAGACAAATTAAATTTTTCTCGAGGTTGTTTTACGAGCCCGAAATTCTTCAGACTCAGAACCCACGGCTTTTCGTCCCTCCCGGATGACTTTTTCTTTGGATTTTGCCATCCTAAAAATACATTGACCCCGGCCGGGTTCGAACCCGCAACCCTTGGGACTAGAAGCAAGGAACATAACCAATAGACCACCGACGACGAAGAAAGAAAGACAGACATAAAAACTTGATCTAGGAAAACCAGAGAGAAAGCGCCCAGTAGGCACACCAACAATGATGCGAAAGAATTGTATTAATGATGATCTGACATAGATGACTTATATAGGGTGCGCGGTCGGGGAACCACGCTCTGACGTGGATCTGATTTCCTGCAAGATTATCTATCACGAAGTTGCTTGCCTTGGGCCCATAGAAGGCAGCAATTGATTCATCTTTCTCTCTCAGATATATATAGACATAAATAGTTAATGATTCTCAAACACACAGAGTGAGTGAAAAAGATAATAGGCCTAATTGTCATTCCAGAAAGCTAACATATGTATATTAAAATTGTATCGAGTGGAATCGAAAGAAGTGCGAGGAGCTTTCGTCTTTTTAAGCGAGAACATATATCAAAATTCTGTCACTCTCGGTCATTCTGTGTTCAGTATTAAAACATCGTAGACCTACAGACCGCGATCTCCGATCCAGTTAAAATTTAGATTCGTCCGAGAACTTGTTAAATTTAAAGTATCTACAACTTTATAAAGATTTAGTCCGTTAAACATTTGGACTTTGAAAATATTTGATTCAAGCATGTGGACCTCTAATTACTTCATCGACTCCACTCATTAATAAAACTTTATTAATTGTATTAACAAAAGTGTAATTCTCCGTAAATAAATGGTTTTGGATTCGTTAAAATTGAGTAGAAAATTTGTACTTTGTTCTTTTGCTAATAAAAAGTTCACAACCCTGAGATCTCTTGCCTACCCCCCGAGAACCGTAGCACTTTACAAATTTAATTTTGATTCGTTCTTCTCCAAAGTTCCTTATTTGTTATAATCTCTGGAGTTGTCAGTAGAGTTTACAGAAATTATGTTACTTTAAGATATGTGGATGCGTTTAACGTCATTTTTAATATGATATATGTGAAAAAAAATGTTGGGATGAAACAAATGGTTTTTTGGTTAAAGATATTTTAGAATTTTTCATACTTTAGTGTAAGTTTTGTGTGAAAAAGGGAGCAAGGCTTAATAATGTATACAAAATAAGACTGTGTTGTATATGGCTTCCACTTAAATATACAATCTTAAAGGTTAATGTACTTGACTGAGGGTAGGTATGTTAGTTTACCACAAGGGAAGTAGAATTTATGGTTTTACTCTGAAATTCAGGTTTAGCTTAACTGTATATTGCACCATAGAGGTGTACGTAGTAACCCGAGCTTAGAGAAAATTCAATTCACTTATGTATCCCTTTTAACTAAAGCTGAAGAGTAGATCGCTGGCGGATTTCTTTTTAAATACTCCCTTGATTTACGAGCACATAATATTCAACCTACTTCCTGCCACGGTCATTTTCAATAACATGTTATCATATTGACTCTGAATTGATGTTGACATTTATATCCAATATGGAGATAGAGTTTTTATTATCCCTTCAGCTGCTATGCATTTTATTTTACAAGTTGCCACCATGAGTTTACTCCCCAATGAAATTCATTATTTCCTCTTTCAGCTATAAAACTCCTTTGATTATATTCATATAAGATGACTATTAACAATTCTTAGGAATTATACAACGAATTGGATATAATATAACATTTCGAATACGAACCCGTGTCCTGAAATGTAACACTTTAGTGAAAAAATCCGAACACTGATTAAATGCACGGTTTATTCTGCATAATTCCCGCGCCGTAGCCAAGTGGTTAAGGCAAGATTCCTTGGCACAGAGCTACGGGACTTGCGCTGGTACGAGTCTCCGTGGGGGAAAAAAATTCCCCTTCGAATTTCGGCCAGTATAGACAGGTGTCCTCCCAACATCGTGAGGAATTTGGGTAGCTACAATAAGTAGCGGTTTGAGGTTGAGAAAACCATCTATAACGGCTGGGGAACTCGACACACCGACCACATATCACCCCTACAGTGGCAGGTAGGTCGTCTTTTGTGATTAATGCAGCCGGCTGGTAGGCCACGGGACTTCTAGGTCTTTCTCGCCATGGAGTTAGTTGGTTAGTTTAATCTATATAAAATCGAGAGTACTTTAACTTGCACTCCCATTAATAATTTACTGTTTGTGAATATCTTTAGACTCGGGTCCCATGGCATAAAGTCCCTCCCGGAATACATGTCCCTTGGATTTTTCCATTCTAAATTCCATCGAACCCGGCTGGGTTTGATCCCGCGTTCCTCGGAACTAGATGCAAGGAACATAACCACTAACCAACTGCGGCCGAACATGTTATTTTTAACATTATTATCATCATTATCATTATTGTGATTATCATTATCATCATCATCATCATCATCTAGATTATCATTATCATCATGATTATCATTATCATCACCATTACCATAATGATTATGATAATAATAATAATAATAATAATAATAATAATTTGTCAGAGTTTCCCTCCCAGTCAAATAACCCAATACAGAAGAGATGATGTAGCAACATAGTAAAATAAGGAAGAGAATCGACAGCGCATTCCTATACTAAATAGCAGATGTCTACGGGGCAAAACAATAACACAGCCCTTCCCTTCGCTCGACCTTCATTTTAAATGCTGGCGCGTCACTGATTGCGTTGCACGTGTCTAGCGGGGAAGCCCACGTCAGGATGATTCACGATGTTACAACACAAGTTCTTGTTTTTTTCCTCAGTATCAGTTCAGTGCTCAAGTAGTGATGAAACATTTTGTTCAATAAAATTAAATAAGTTCTACGTATTGAGCTTAACGGTAGTGAATATGGTGTGTGCAAGTGCTTTTTTTAATAATTACAGTATCCTTTTCTGAAATGATGTACGATAAAAATTATTATATGCCAGGTTATTCCGGAATGTCTCCTGTGAAGAAACATAAACAGGTGAAAGGATTTCGTTGGGGAGAAAACAAACAAGTATTATTATTATTATTATTATTATTATTATTACTGGTATTGGTATTATTATAATATGTATTATTTACATTATTATGATTATTATTATTATTAACAAATATGTTCAGAAACCGTAATTCCGTGTCAATGTACTCGTAAGGTTTATCCGCTTGTGAATCGCTTTTTCGCCCTTATACCCACTGTTTACATCTGCTCCGTACATATCTGGAACGGACTATATTTTCTGCGTGCAGATTTCACTTGGGCGAGTAGTACATATTTTCAAACATTTATTTCTAGGTATACTTTATAATATGAAACAGCCCAGAAATTCAATGGGTTTTAACACTATCTTCATAGAGGTTAGAGTCTATCCAGGGATTTGTAGTTGTTGGTTTGAAGATGATATATT
Organism: Diploptera punctata; assembly: GCA_030220185.1. Taxonomy (NCBI): domain Eukaryota; kingdom Metazoa; phylum Arthropoda; class Insecta; order Blattodea; family Blaberidae; genus Diploptera; species Diploptera punctata. Next base: position 1,331,312 of record JASPKZ010000423.1, on the reverse strand, counting down.
GGCTCTCGAGCACATACAAAGAGGCATTTTATTCAGATCCTTCGGGTTGCTGACATTGAAGAGTCTCATTTTGATGCATGTGTGACTAATATTATCGGTTGCGAGGAAGTTAGCAGGAGGTGAATGTTAACATCCGGGAGAACCCATGAGGAATAGGATCTGTTTGTAAAGTGTTCTTGCCATCACTCTCTCGCCCCACTGCCTTTGCATTTTTCATTTCTCCCTCGTTCCCTGTCTCGTACCTGCCCACTCCTTTTCTTTCTGACAAGTAGATCTCACACAAGAGAAAAACTCAAGTTATATCAACTTCGGATCATTTCTCAAGTTTTTAAAATATAAAAAATTAAGTTCACTTCTATCTGGGAATTGCATTTCATAAATAAACTTATGGGAATTATTAAACCCTCGGACATGGCTCCTTGGACATAAACTCAACATACGTATTCAGGCTGAGTTAAATTGTTTCAACCATTCCTTGTGCAATTCAAATCATCATCATCTTCTTCACTTCACGGGCTAGGCATAAATTGCCAGTTTCGCCTCACAGTTGTTCTGTCAATCTTTTCACTGGCCTTCCTACATTCCTTGAACCTCTTGGCTTGTAGTTGAATGCTGCTCTTGGTAATCTTGTTACATTCATTATTTCACTTGTGTAAACCATTTCTCTCTATATTCTCTGATTTTCTCATTCAATGGATATATATATTTAACTCTGTTCTTATATCTTCATTCCTTATCCGATCCAATCTTGTGCAGCCTTTTGTTCTTCTAAGTAAGTTCATTTCTACGCTTTGTATTCTACTTTGCAAATATTTGGTCATTCCAAGTTTCGCTCCCATAATGTAATGCAGGAACTGCCAATGTTTTATAAAACTTCAATCTATTATCTCGTCTTGTTATATTCTTTAATGTTTTATGTATAGTTCAGCATATCATTTGAAATTTCGACAGTTTCATATGTATGTCTCTTTCAGCTTTTGTGTTTATAATAAAATTACAACCCAAATAATTAAAATTTGTTTCTTGTTCCAGAAGTTTGTTGTCTATTACGATTTTTGATCTTACATGTTCGCTTCCCCAAAATGTCATCATTTTTGTTTTTTCTTTTGATATTTTAAAATCATATTCTTGGCATAACTGATTTAATTCATGTAAAGAGTACCGAAAATTGTTTTCATTTTCTTGAAAAATAACCACATTGTCAGCATACATTAAAACGTTTAATATTTTAAAACAGTCCATTCTTATACCTACATTAATAATATTCTTCCAATTTTGGATGATGTTATTAATATATGGATTAAAAAGAGTGGTGATAAACTACACCCTTGTCTTACACCTATATTTATTAAAATAGCTTCGGTCTTTGATGTGCCTATATTTATTATAATTTGAGACTTTACGTATAAGCTTTTTATCACATAATTAATTTTGCGAGGTAGCCATGTATTTCCACAATTTTCCATATCCCATCTCTATCAACACGATCAAATGCCTTCTCAAAATCAATAAAAGCAACATGCGTCTGTAGGTTATGTTCTCTTCTTTTTTTCAAATATTTGCTGTAATATGAATAAATTATCTGCTGTTGATCGCCCCGTTCTAAAGCCATTTTGTTCTTCTTCAAGTATTGCTTCTGCGATTATTTTAAGTATTTTATTTATAACCCTAGCATAGATTTTATAAATTGAATTAAGTAGTTCCTCTATAGTTCTCTATAGTTCTTACATTCTCTTCTATCTCCTTTCTTAAATAATGATATGACTTCAGCTATATTCCAACATTCTGCTATTCTGCAGTTTTCTCCAACATTCATTAAACAAATGCAATATTCTCCAATGTAGAAATGTTCCACCAAATTTTAGAAGCTCCATATTTATCTGATCAGGACTAGCTGCTTTTCTGTTTTGGGTTTCTTTTAAGGATTTTTGAAGTTAACCAAATGTAATTATATCAGATTGAATTTCTCCTGTTTCATTATCTGGATTCGATTCTTGCTTTTCTTCGTCTTTCACTTTTTCTTCTCTACACCATAAATTTTTATAGTGTTTTATCCATCTTTCTTTGTTAATGACATCTATCTTTGCAGTACCCTTTTCTAATTTATTTAAAAGTTTTATAACTTTGTATGCAAAATTTTGTCTGCCATGAATATCGTTTTCTATTTCACTTATAAAATTATTCCAAGAATGTTGATGAGCTGTCCTAATAATCTGTTTCGCTATATTCCTTTTTTGTACATATTGTTATCTCGATTCTTCTGTTTTTTGTTGAAGCCACTGTTTACATGAATTTTGTTTTTCTTTAATTGCCAATTCTATTTCTTCATTCCAAATTCTTACTCCTTTTCTGTTTCTAATTTTTCTTTTTTCCCTATTGCTTCCTGGGCTGCCTTTTCAATGCACTTTTTAATATTATTCCATTCATCATCTAATATATCGCTAGTTGGTTGTGCATGAGATATTGTTGTAGTCTTTGTTGATATAATTTCCTTATGCTTTCCTCTTGCAAAAGGTATACTTTGTACACTTCTTCATTTGTTGATTTATTCCTGATTTTACTCTTTTTCCATCTTGACCATAATTTAAATTTGCCCATAACCAAAAAATGGTCGGAATCAATATCGCAGCCTCTATATACCTGTACATCTTTAATTCAAATCATGGTTAACGTTATTCTCCCACTTCATTCTCGGCCTAGTTACTGGGGGACTTGAATCTAATTTTCCTAAGTGCGTTTTCTTGCCTCTTCTCATGCCCTACCCATTACAGTTCACCAGATTTAACTTTTCTTACACGTTATTTCTATTAAATTCATTGAATTCACTATTATATAATTTCCTCCATTCAACTCTCTCCTCTTTTCTTTAATATTGGTTCTCAGTATTAACAATTTTATATACTTATTTAACATGTACTCCTCTCTTAATTGTTGCCAGTGTAAAGTTTTACAGTGATAATTATAATATGGTTTAATTTTGTTTTGGAATTTATCCACAATCAATTGTTTTCCTTCAACGCCTTCTCATTTGTAGCAGTTTTGAATATCCTCATCTGTAAGTCCCAGTTCACCCATATTTATTCTCATTCTATCCATCCACCCCCTCTTTAGCCTTTCCCCTTCTTCTTTTCCATATATTCTATGATATGACATCGTGTTGAGATGTCCGTACCATCTTAATAGTTTTTCTTCAATTGTCTGTAACACAATTCTTTCAACTTTCACAATGTTTTCTAATATCAGCGTTTTTATTAATTTTTTTAACTGACTTCCGCGATGATCTTCTCCGGTAATCTATCTCTGTTGTTAATAATTTGTTAGCTTGGCACCTTTTTAATTATACTGCTTATAATAATAATAATAATAATAATAATAATAATAATAAAAATAATAATAATATTATTATTATTATTATTATTATTAGTATTATTATTATTATTAGGGCACGCCGTAGCGTTGTGGTTAAGGCACTGCGCTACAAGTCGGAAGGTCGAGGGTTCAAGTCCCGGTGGGGTCAAGATTTTTAAACTGACCAAAACCTTCTGGCGGCACTATGGCCTTGGGGTCGATTCAGCTTCTAACGAAAATGAGTACCAGACGCTTGTTCTGGGGGTAAAGGCGGCCGTCATGCAGGGCTGACAACCCGGCTGACATCAAATGCCGATTGTCTAGAAAAAGTGGGAGCCTTAACCTCCTACTACCCCAAGTGCCTCCCGAGTCCTGTAGTGGGATTACTTTACTAGTATTATTATTATTTATTTATTTATTTAAACTGCCAGGATTATAGCCATAGGGCCTTCTTTTTTACTCAACCAGCAATAAATATTACATGCAGAAAATAATTACATAAAATCATAATTATACAATTATAAGTAAATATTCATAGAAATTAATATAAATTTGAAATTAACGAAGTCAATATTACTAGACAAACAAAAAAAAAAATCAGAAAACATAAATTATCTGAAGAAAAATAAATCACATAAGAAAGATATTTTTAAAAGCCTTTAAAGGAGGCGGATTAGCCTCTGTCGGGCGCAATGTGCCTGATTTAAATACATGTATTTAACTCAATGTTTGCCAATCTGAACAACGGGAAGGCGAAGAAATGTTATTGTTAGGGATGTCTAAAGAATAAAATATTCAAATTTTGCTGCTAGAAAACTTTTTATTGGACACAATATTCATTAAATAAATTTGTGACGTGCCTTCAAACAACATGAGATAAAAGTAAGAACAATTTAGCTTCAGTTCAAATATACTTGAAAATAGTTCACATTATCAACATTTAGCCTATGTTTTAGCAAAATTATTCAAGAATATAGCATTATTTAGTCTAAATAAGTTAAATAAATAATTTTCGTTTTGTAAATATTTTCAAAATACACATCTTCAATAATGTAACGACTTCGGGCGCAATGAGCTTCTCTGAAAAAAAAAAATTACAACCCGCCGTAGCAAACTGAGTGGCGTGGTTGTTTACAGAAGGTAAAAATAAACAGCTACTCAGATACCCAGTCGTCAACACCGTCTGATGACAGCGGAATGGAACAAAATTGACCTCTGCGTCTCCGAACAGATGCGTCCGACGGAAGGTTAACGGCAGTCCATGATTTCTTGTGGTAAGGGAATCTACGATCTGGCAGTAGATACGGTATAGGAATTAGAATAATAGGAAGTTCTCTTGTGAGATATGAAGCAGGAAGTTCTATTGCGATCGTGCAATGAATTTGTGATTGGAGAATGGGAGATGAAAGCGAGAGGATAACATCTTCAAACAGCTTCACATTCTCTTCGATTACAAACATATTTTTTTATTTTTATTCTGTACCGTACCCGCTGATAAATCCTAGAACTCCTTACCACAAAGACGTTATAGGCTATCGGATATTTTTCATATGTCATGTTGTTCCATCTGGAGCATATAGTACTGCATGTGAAGACCTTCCAATTATTCCTGTTGTTTGCCATCTTTTTCACCTCTTGTTTTCCGTTTATCAACAGGTTTGCATTCCTTATTTTCATCACTTCACTTTCTTTGATAATTTGAGTTTTAAGGTGTGCAGGAGCCTGATGATCGGGCAGCTATCTACGTCTTTAAGCAGGTGAAATATCTGTAGGCATCTACTCCTTTAGCCATTGAAGTCCCCTTACCCGTAAGGTAATAACGTTTATTCTTTTACTATATTGGCAAAAAAGAACGAGTAGCTTCTTCCGCCAACCTTGACATTCCAAATATTTCCCTTCCGCCAAGTTACACGTAAACACGAGTCCTTACAAGGTACCACTATCCGAAATAAGATAGACCACGTTTTTTCTAAAGAGATGTTACTCCTCACCTTATCTTTCCTGAACCTTTCTTGGTACCGACAATTGCAGAGTTTGCCTGATATTAGATTAAAAACATAATAAATCTCTTTATTTTTAATTGGTTTTTCAGTAGATTAATCTCTATCGTTTCTCTAATAATAGTGATGTTACGCGCGCGCGTCCGTTAAGCCCCTGCGTATTGGTAGCGTAGTTCCCTATTGTTTAAGTTGACTTAGGCCCGAGCGGTTGGCCTTGATTTTGGAGTAGGAGTTCTACAACTAGACATAATAAACCATAGTAAACGAAAAAATAACATTATTTATTAAAATAAATACCAAACAGAACGAAAATCAACTAGAAAAAACACTGTTATTATGGTCAGCTGATATCGCCACATTGTCCAATGTCAAAAATATTCAGATACTAAAATGCTAACAGTTAGAGAGATATCCATTATTTTTAAAATATTCAAGTTTGTTTCATATGCTAAGTTACTCGGACCATTTGGTCCCGTATTTGATTCTAGGTATTAAAATGACCAAAGACATGACAGATGACAATACGTTACCCATGTAGACGCCACCGGCCCGCTGGGCCCTCCTGAGGGGACCGCCTCAGTCCCGCTGCTGTCTCTTTGTCTATTCCAGACACTCTTCTTTATACATATCGAAAAATCAGATAAATCTATCCTACCAGTCCCAGCTATCATGATGTCATCTTTAGTAACAATTCCACATCTAAGGTCAGGATGATGCAACTTGGGTTTGACAAGGCATCACCATTCCTACTTTGACCCATGATAACAATGTTTGGTTATCATGAAATGTTTAACAATTGATTACAAATTTCTAAACTACAAGTTTTTCTTACCAAGAATTATTAACTATATTAATAGAATTATTAACTATATTAATATGGGTATATTATTAAATGTCTATCTTTTGTCTTTATTTTTTATGATATCTGTAATTAGGCCCTTTTGTATTTGTAATAAGTGAGTTGGTTCATTTTAATTTGTATAATTAGTATATATTTTTACTGTACTGTAATCACTATTCAGTATATATTTTACTTATATTCCTTTAATTAGTATTCATATAGGAAAGTAGATTACGAGTATTTGAGAATAAAGTTCGTAGGAAAGTTTTTGGACCAAAGAGAGATGAACAGACAGGTGAATGGAGAAGACTGCTTAACAGTGAATTACATGGTCTTTATAGGAAGCCAGATATAATGAGAACAGTTAAGTCTCGTATACTGCGAGGCAGAACATGTGGCACGAATGGAGAATGAAAGACGTGCGTGGAAGCTTATTGTAGGAAAACCGGAGGGAAAACGCCCAGTTGGTAGACCAAGAATGAGATGGGAGAATAACATTAACTATGATTTGAGGGAAGTAGATTATACAGGGGATGATTGGAAAACATTGGCTCAGGATAGGAATGTATGGAGAGATTAAGTCCGCGCGGCCATGAACCTACGGGTTCGATAGTGCCAGTGAGTTAGTTAATTAGTATCATATATTTTGACTTCACTTATATTTATATTTCTACTTAATATATATTTTTACTTATCATTGTATATATTTTATACTTAGGCCTATTAGTAGGCCTATATATATTTTACTCTTATCTTATGTAACTGATATGTATATAGGCCTACTAATATCCACTAGCTGAGTGTAAGACGAGGAATGTTGGTCTTAATAAATATTGTCACATATATTAGATAAAAATGTCCGTCACGCAAGATCTGCGAGAACTAAACGAATTCCTCAGCAAGTCGAATTTATGTTCCCATTTTGCTGGTTTATAGAAAGATTAATACATAGTCATCATCATAATCATCATCCAGGGATTAAGACTATTGGCTCGTTTCGGTTTCATGAAAGCTAGAATTGTTAAAATTGTTCACACCATCTTCTGTGTGGTCGTCCAACATTTCTCCTTCCGTGCGGTTTATAATTTAACAATAATTTTGCAAATCTTCCTCCTGGCATTATATCAATATGTTCTTTCCAGTCGTTCCTATATTTAATTAATCGGCCTATAAGTTTGAAACTATTTAGTTCCTTTTCTTATCCAGCAGAGTATATCCTGCTATATTTCTTAAAAATCTCATCTCAGCTGCTTCCAATCTTTGTTTTTGTCTTTTAGTGATCGTCCAACATTCTAGTCCATACATCAATACAGGAACAGCCATTACTTTATAATATTATTTTTTGTTTATTTTCTTGTGTTTTTAATTGTGCAGCACATTAGATAAAATGTATTTATTTTGTCATTTAATACACAAGTGATCTTCTTGGTGATAAAATATTAAAATATATATGCAGTCAATATACCCATTTCACCAATTAATGTTTTAAAATGGTCAACAAGTTTCTACAGCCAAGCTGTCATTCTCAAGACCAGTCAATATCTGGTCTTGAGAATGACAGCTTGGCTGTAGAAACTTGTTGACCATTTTAAAACATTAATTGGTGAAATGGGTATATTGACTGCATATATATTTTAATATTTTGTCATTAATATCTTCAATTTTAACATACAGTACGTAGTATTTTGTTCAATTGAAGAACCTCAATTTCTGATGTCAGTTTATTTAAAAGTGTTGGACTGTAGTGAAAGTAAATCATGCATAACTCTGTGTTATTACCATGTATTGCATTTTGTTGAATAATTTCACACCAATTCAAATAGGCTAATATTTATCAATTCATTTTTACATTTCTTTATTCACATATTAAGTAAATTAAACTAATATATCTTTATTGCTATTTAAAGATTATATAAACTGTATGGTATACATTGCTACGAAATAAACATGACGGTTGCTACTTTTAATTTCGGGTTTCAGGTACACGATCAATTTAACGATCGGATTACGCCGATTTTTGGACAATATTTGTTCGTTTTATTTTAATAGTGAATACTTAGTTTCGTTGTGAAAATCGAAAATTGCGTCGGCTACACAAATGTTTAGATTTTCGTTTAACGTGAACTTCTACACGTAATGGTCCGATTTTTCTAGTTCATAGTCTCGACCGTACTCTTATTAATTAATTGCTATATATACCAAGTTTGGTTTCTTTCAAACAAAATTGCGGCCGCTAGAGCTCTAACAGACAAATACACACACACACACACATATATATATTAGTCATGCTCATTTTTCGATGTTTAATAGATAAGGATACCGATCCTTATCTCTGTAAAACTATTTTCAAAAAACTTTTCATGAGAACAACATCAATAGCTTATTTCCTTTGGATTTCGGTAAAATTAGAAGTATAGCTCATAAAAATGGCAAGAAAAAAACTCCGAGAAAAAAATCGTATCCTGGAAACGTATCCCAACAGGGATGAAACCCTGGTCCACTACCAATGATGCAACGACTTTACCTCGAAACAGTAGTTTTGCTTCAATGTATTAGTTCCAATATATTTGATCAACTAACTGAATGTCACTTTCGTAATCGGAGATTCGTGGCTCTGCGGACATAAACTCTCCATACATTCCTACACGGATATATTGTGTCCTAATCATACCCTGTAAGGAGATAAAACATGAGCTCAATTCTGGAGATGCGTGTTATTATGCATTACAGAGACTCTTGATGTCCCAACTCCTTTCAAAAAACGTCAAACTGAAAATATATAAAACTGTTATTCTACCAGTTATATTATATGGATGCGAAACATGGACTCTTACTTTAAAGGAGAATAGGAGATTACGAATATTTGAGAATAAAGTTCTTAGGAACATTTTTGGACCAAAGAGAGATGAACAGACAGTAGAACGGAGAACATTAAATAACAGTGAACTACATGGTCTTTATAGGAAGCCAGATATAATAAGAACAGTTAAGTCTCGTAGACTGTAATGGGCAGGATATGTGGCACGAATGGTGAATGAAAAATGTGCATGGAAGCTTCTTGTAGGAAAACCAGAGGGAAAACGCCTAGTTGGTAGACCTATAATGGAAATAAGAGATTAAAAAAGGTTTATTTTGACAAAAGTTGGAATTTTTTTTTATAGTAAATTCTATAGGCTATGGAACTCATATAATAAAATAGATTATTTTAAGTCTGGTATGGAGAATATTCTCATGGGAGAATAACATTAGCTATGATTTGAGGGAAGTAGATTATACACGGAATGATTGGAAAACATTAGCTCAGGATAGGGATGTGTGGAAAGTTTATATCCGCGCGGCCATGAACCTACGGTTTTGATAGTGCCAGTGATTTAGAGTTAGTTAATCATACCCTGTAAAATTCACCTCCCTGAAATCAATGTTATTTTCCTAACTTATTTATGGCCTCCTACTGGGAACTTTACTTACCTCCTGTTTTCTTAGAATTTCCATACTCCTCTTTCATTCCCAATTCGTGCCATGTCTTGTTCATAGTAACTTAGTTAACTGAACTTAACTGTTTTAATACACCTGGTTTCACATATAGATCATGTAGCTCGCTGAATTGTAGCTTTTTCTTCACTCGCCCATCTGTTCGTCTCTCCGCTAGTAAATTGAATATCATTGAGATTTATTACTTTCACAAAAAATCCTTTATGTTGATTGCAGTAAAATTCAATTACTGATTTAGCTAAAGTAAAACAATTTTACAGCCATACGAAATAATTATATCTTACTTCATAAAAGCAATTAGACGATGACAAAGAGAATTGGAACACAGTAATTTCTCAGAACATAAATTTAATATCTTCTCCAGCTGTCATTTAAACTAGATAATCTAGCAATCAAAGAGGAACATTATTCTGTTGTCTTGGAATTGGCGTTGTTACACGAAGATAAATTAAACTTGTAGAATAATTAATGAATCCAAAGTTTCCTAAACATTTCACCATAGAAAAGAAAGATTCCTGTTTGCAACTTAGTCACACTGAATACACTCTTGTAGGAGGAATACAATTAATTTAATGCAACAAATAAGCTCATAACTTAAAAAGCAACAGTCAGCCATTGCAAGTCGAAACTTACCTTGAAATTTCTCCGAGAGAAGCGTTCAGATGTACCAAGGCCTTGTCCAAAAACAATCTGCCGTTTTTAATTGCAAGGCACAGAAATCGAAGCCAGAATCCTTCAATGGCAACTCATTGTGAGAAGCAGATGGCGTGTGGATGGATGCGACACGCGGGCAGTTTGTCAGGGTTGTCCATTTTACCAAGTCAGGAGTTGTATTATTTTCCTGTAGTTTAAATGAGATATTTGGCGCTGGATTTTAGTGCCTTGCAGTTAAAAAGGCCCTTTTTTGGACACGGTCTTGATACATCACAACGTTTCTCTGCAAGAAATTTCAAGGTAGGTTTCAGCATGCAATAGCTGACAGTTCCCTTGTTAGATTTTTACTTTACTTATGTCTGGTAAGGAAACAATTGATTTCCTCGCCAAAATAGATATATTGTATTGAAAAAATAGTCCAGATATAATCTAACAATTTACTCCACAGTGAAACGCCACATTAAATTCAAACTCAAAATTCTACGGTGTGCGGTATAATGGAATAAAGTCAACAAATCAAACTTTCAGGACAAGCAAAATATACTTCAAGGTGATCTCTAAGAAAGTATGTTCGTCTGGATATTCAGTATTTTCGAAGACAAAAAAAAATCTAATACACAGAATATCTAGTAGAACATACTTATTTTACAGATCACTTTGGAGACCTTGAAGTTTATTTTGCTTCTCCTAAAAAGTTTGACTTTCTTGACTTAAGTCCATTATACCGCGCACCGTAGAATTATGAATGACAATGGATTTCAAACAGTAGCCAGGAAAAGAAAATGGCATGTCAAACTTACTAAGGAAAACAAAAGTAGCACATTTTACAATGAAAATCGGACACGTCTGACTGCAAAACACCTTCACAACACCTACGTTCTGCCTTCACCGAAATGCATTTTATGCGATCATCCAAATAATGGACAGTTGAACAACTGCATCGCTGTCAAACATCAATATTCCAAGACTACAAAGTACAGGAGAGCAAGACTGCTATTGATTTTAGTGTTAGATGCAGCACATTAGACAACAACAACTTTACTTATCTTAATGAAAACATAATCAGTCAGGTTTCCTGAACTTGGTTTAAGGATTCTAGGAAACTAACTACTCACTGACATTATCGAACCAAGAAGTCCATGACTGTGTGGACATAAGCTCTAAATATATCCCAAACCTGATCTAATGTTTTCTAATCGTCCCCTGTATAATTTATGTCCCTCAAGTCATTAGTAATGTTATTCTCCAAAATCATCCTTGGTCTACCTACCGGGCGTTGTCCCTCAGGTTTTCCAACAAAAATATTCAATGTCTCTCTTTGCTCCCCCATTCGTAACATTCATTCCATCGTGGTCAAGAGACTCAACTGTTAGTATTATATCTAGTTTCACATATCAATCATGAAGTTCAATGTTTATTTTGTTTTGTCCACTCATATCAGTTCGTCTCTGTTAGGTTCAAACATTTTTCTAATAATATTATGCTCAATACTCGTAATCTTATTAATATACTTATATAAAATTAGAAAAAAATATACGGATATAAAGAATTATATATGTACAAATAAAACTAACACATTCACTGGCAGTATAGAAACCGTTTGTTCATGGTCGCGCGGACATGCACTCCTCATTCCTTATCTAATGTTTTCCAATCGTTCCCTGCATAATCTACTTCCTTCAGATCATAGTTAATGTTATTCTCCCAACTCATTCTTGATATATCAACTGGGCGTTTTCCCTCTGGTTTCCTTACAAGAAGCTTCTATGACCCTCTTTCATTCATCATTCGTGCCGCATGACCTGTCCATCGCATCTACGAGACTAAACTGTTCTTATTACATCTGATTTCTTATAAAACTCATAGAGCTTACTGTTATATAATCTTCTCCATTTGCCTGTCTCTTCATATCTCTTTGGTCCAAAAAGTGTTCCTAAAAATTTATTATCATATACTCGTAACTTTTTCTCTTGCCTGAAAATAAAAGTGCAAGATTCGCATCTATATAATTGGAACAAAAATTCCATCGACTCTGGCGGAGTTTCAACCCGCGACCCTCGGGACTAGAGGCAATGAACAACCACAAGGCTACTGCGGCCGACGCTGGAACAATCGAGCAGTTGAAGTTATGTAAAGGTATCCTACAATTCGATATAAAATCATTATATAATGGAACTGGACAGTTTGTACCGAAATCAAGATTTCGATACAGGGATTACGTCATACTGCGCAACCTATACGCCATCGCGTCTCCATTTCGTGTGTGATCTTTGTGAACAGTGCAAAATTCTCTCCTACCTACCCCTTCCTTTCCTAGTACGTGCCGTGGGCTATCGCGCATCCTCACCTCTCCTTGTGAACTCTCATAAAGAGCTGTGTTTTCTAACATCAGATCATCATCTGTTTATCTACCGTTGGAGTCAGGTCGATATAGCTCAGAAGAGCTAGTTTGGTTTATTAGTCCTTTAGGCCAGGGTGGGGCCACAAGGACCGTGTACCCCAACCATAGGCTGGACTAGTGTGAGTGTAACGTTGTACGTATGCTTTGTTAATATTATTTCTGTATAGATGATCAATGATAGCATTATTTTTTGTCAAATTAATTATTTATTCATTTATTATTCAATGTTATATCTGACTATCTTTTTGACTCGCATTAAACTTTAGTTGTCTGATTTTACTTACTTATGCCTATTGATTTAGTAGCTAGTCTATGTCAGATATGAAGGTAAAATTCCAAAGCTTACTCAAGCGTATGTGAGTTCATCTTTCCTTAAAGCTTCCACGATTATAGTCTGCGTAACTTACTGCATATTACATGTTTAGGAATTCATTAAGGAAACTTGAATTAAGCTTTGTCTTTTATGGGCCCGGGCAAATATATCTTAATTTGAGCAATCTATGTTTTCTATTCAAAAATATTTTATCAACAACAGTGGTTTGATCCAGCACCAACACGCGGAGCAAATTCTGGTAGCAGATCGCGTGGTTAAGGGTTCAAGTCCCGGTGCAATTAATGGTAGCACAGAGCGTGGTTACGCCGGTGGGCGCAAAAATGGTAGCAGACTGCGTGGTTGTGTTAACCGCCACAAGTTAATGACAAATGAGAAAAAATGGAGAAGTGGCAGAATTCAGATATTAAGGAACAATTACAGATCTAAAAGTTCCTACAAATAGGAGAAGCTAAACTAAGATAAAGAAAGAATATACTATTTAAATAGATAAAAAAATCTGCTTGTTATGTCAATTTTCTAAAATTGAACCCAGTGCCTATCTGAAAAGTAAACTTAGACCCACATTGAAGTTCCCGACTCACCAGGCTAGTATAGACCCAGGATTAGTTTCCAGACCATAAGTTACTATTCAAAAGTTGTTGTATTTCGACCCATCTACAAGCTCCTCAAATTTGTGCGCGACCTTTTGAATCACTCTGTATATTTATCAGTAGGCTTATACTTTTTAAATTTGCTATTTTTATATTATCTATTATTTGGATACGCCACTGCACCTTCTCCATTCAGCTGTTGGTGTTTACTACAGTTAAACAGATAAGTAGGTATTTTAATGTGAGGCAAAGCAAACCAATAAATTCTCCTAATTACAGTGGACCAACAAATTCGCATTTAAAATAAAAAAGGCGCTTTTAACAGGTTTTCTCGATAAAAACAACACAAATATAAACACAGTTATTTAACCTCATAAAAACAAAAACACTTTTATCTACTAAATATATTCTTTCTTTATCTTCGCTTAACCTCTTCTATTTGTAGGAACTTTTACAAGTCTCACGCCACACGGGCCTTACAAGCATACGGTCTGCCGGGAGAATATTTTAAACTCTGAATTATACATACTTTTGTAACAACAAAAAGGGTATGACCCAGGATGTGATCAGCTCAATGCGAGGGCCACTTCCGAGACATCGATAGTAAACAATGCGAATATGATTTAAAAGGTGGCCAGATGGAGTTTGCGGACTATTTGGGCCTTAAACGTTCCTGAAATTTGTCTTACAGATGAGGAAAAACTCCGGAAGACTTCTCAACCAAGATTGGGGATCGAAACAATCAGAAATTATAAGAGACATGATGCAAAATACAGAAAACGATTTATAATTATCTTTACACTGTTTAAATGAAATAACTGAAGAGTACGATTTCAAAATATCTATAGAGAAGAACAAAATAATGGTCTTTTTAGAAATGTCGCCCATAAGGTTGAAAATAATAATAGAAAATAAACCTTTATCACAAGTGTTAAATTTTAATTATCTAGGTTATAAATTGTCTTCTGGATATAGAACAAGAAATTATCTAGACAATAAATTATCAACATTTCAAATTATATGTAGCACCATTCATAGAAAACTAAAATATAAAACAAGGAAGGATACAAGATTTAAGTTCTACAAAATAATGGCGGTACACAATTCCCTAGTAAAGCTGCAAGCATAGCATGAGAATGATTGCAGTGAAGGACCGGCCTTCGGGCAGAATTCCTATGGATGTATATATATATATATATATATATATATGACGAGATAAGAAAAATAAATGCCTGGACGGAATTTGAACCCAGACCTATTGAATGATACGCTATCAGGTAAATCTAGTACAAACATTTATTTTTCTTATATATAGGCCTATATATTCATTCGTTGTAATTCTGGCCATATCTTGAAATTTTTCCTCATTTGTCATTAACTGTCTATTTCCATTAAATAGTGTATTTATATGTGTGAACATATATTTAGTTTTATTGATTTACTTCCAGTCCCATCCGTAAACCAGTTTAACAATAAAAATAAATTAGGATTGTTTAGGAATTTGATTGTTTCAAGCAGTTCCTACACGAGAGGCTTTTTCAAATTCACATTCATTTATTATCCATGCAAACCTGATTCAAGAGATCTGAGCCATACATTAGAATGAATCTAATGAACAAATCGTGCGCATGAAATGAACGAAGTAGCCAGAAATATAATAAGAAAAGTTTTAGTGTACGCCCTCGTCCTTCCTTTAAACTCCCATTTGCATTTTGACTCTCCGTTCTCTAACTTTTGATTAGATTTTCTAATTTGTAAGCATATCATATGATGACTAGCATGTCCTAGTGCCCTTCACGAAAACTTACACAAAGTCTCCCAAGTTATTAAAGAAGATTGAGTATAAATCCAAAACATCTCTCTGAAATTCAAATAAGTACAGGTTCAAATGTAACTTGATCCATCCGCTCAGCTTATAGTGAAATATTAACAAAACTCACTGGCATTATCGAACCCTTAGCTCTCCATACATCCCTATCTTGAGCCAATGTTTTCCAATCTTCCCCTGTATAATCTACTTCCCTCAAATCATAATTAATGTTATCCTCCACATCATTCTTAGTCTACCAACTGGGCGTTTTCCCTCTGGTTATCCTACAAGAAGCTTCCATGCACTTCTTATACTCCCCATTCGTGCCACATGTTCAGCCCATCGCAGTCTACGAGACTTAACTGTTCTCATTATATCTGGCTTCCTATAAAAACCATGTAATTCACTGTTATGCAGTCTTCTCCATTCACCTATCTGTTCATCTCTCTTTGGTCCAACAATTTTACTAAGAACTTTATTCTCAAATACTCGTAATCTCCTTTCCTCCCTTAAAGTAAGAGTCCGTGTTTCACATCCATATAATATAACTGGTAGAATAATAGTTTTATATATTTTCAGTTTAACGTTTTTTTTGAAAGGAGTTGGGAATTCAAAAGTCTCTGTAATGCATAATAACATGCATTTCCAGAATAGAGCCTATGCTTAATTTCCTTATGCATCTAATTCCTATTTGTGATTATTGTTCCTAGGTATATGAATTCAGCCACTTCCTCAAAATTTCCCTCATTTGTTTAGCTGTCCATTTCCATTATATAATGTATTTCTTTGTGTGACCATATATTTAGTTTTATTGATATTTACTTCCAGTCCTAATTTATTAGTGTTACTCAGTAGCGTATGCGTGTTGGCCTTTAGTATCTCCTCGCTATCGCCTAATTGTACTACATCATGAGCATAAAATAACAGCTAATTATTACATTTGAGTTGTAGGCCTTCTTTACCGAAATATTAACAAAATTCTCCATAATATTCGTAAATAGTTAAACTCACTCTACAGTCATCCATACATCTTGAGATTACCTTTGATTTCCAGCTACTGAAATTCTCTCTATCAAATATCAGATGATGTCCCACACTTGATACTTTTAAGTCAAGATTTTACAATCATTTAACTTACTAACTCACTGGCTTTATCGAATCCATAGGTTTATGGCTGCGCGGACATAAGCTCTCCATACATGTGTATCCTGAGCTAATAATTTCTAAGCATCGCCTGTATAATCCACTTCCCTCAAATCATGGATAATGTTATTCACCCAACACATTCTTGGTCTACTAACTGTGCGTTTTCCTTCTGGTTTTCCTACAAGAAGGTTCAATGCACCTCTTTTATTCTCCATTCGTGTCATATGTCCTGTCCATCACAGTCTACGAGACCTAATTGTCCTTTTTTATATCTATATTATTGGCTTCCTATACATACAATGTAGCTCTCTGTCATGTAGTTTTTTTTCCATTCACCTATCTGTTCATTTCTTTTTGGCCCAATTTTTTTTCAAGAACTTTATTCTCATATAATCGTCTTCCCTCCCTTAAGGTAAGAATCCACTATACAATTATATCTATTGAAAAATTATCTTTTCTCCTTTAAAGTGTGAAATTTAATTTATGTTATTAATACTATTTTTATTTCCTTTAAATTATTTTATTAGGCCTATATATATTTTACAATATATATTATATGGTTAGTGTTATTCTCCTACCTCCTTCTTGGTTTACAAAATTTTATACAAGAAGTCTCCATGCCTCTATTTCATTCCCCTTCCGTGCCACATGTTCTGTTCAAAATAGTCGACGAGACTTAAACTGTTTTCATAACACCTGGTTTCTCACAAATATTATATAGCTCACTCTTCTGTTATTTTCTCCATTCTCATGTTTATTTCTCACTCTCTCTCTCTATCTCTGTATCTATCTCTCTATCTCTATCTCTATCTATCTATCTATCTATCTATCTATCTATCTATCTATCTATCCCTATCTATCAATATCTATCTCTACCTATCTCTCGCTCTATCTCTCTATCTGTCTATCTCTATCTCTCTCTCGAGCTATCCCTCTCTCTATCTGTCTATCTATCTCTCTATATCTATCTATCAATCTCTCTCTACCTGTCTATCAATCTCTCTCTATCTGTCTATCTATCTCTCTCTATGTGTATATCAATCTCTCTCTACCTGTCTATCAATCTCTCTCTATCTGTCTATATATCTCTCTCTATCTGTCTATCTATCTCTCACTCTCTATCTCTTTCTATCTATCTCTCTACCTATCTCTTTCCCTTTCTATATCTATCTCTATCTATCTCTCTCTATCTATATATCATTATCTATCTCTCTCCCTCTCTCTCTATCTCTCTCTATATATCTCTATCTATCTCTCTGTCTATCTATCTCTATCTATCTCTCTGTCTATCTATCTCTCTCTATCTAACTCTCTCTATCTAACTCTCTCTATCTAACTCTCTATCTATCTCCCTCTATCTATCTCTCATTATCTATCTATCTCCCTCTCTCTTTCTATCTCTATACATATCTATCTCTATCTCTCTCTGTCTATCTATCTCCCTCCATGTATCTCTCTCTATATACCTCTCTATCTATCTCATTCTATCTATCTCTTTCTCTTTTTCTATCTATCTCTCTCTATCTATGTCCCTCTATCTATCTCTCATCTATCTCTCTCTCCCTCTCTCTCTCTCTATCTCTATCTCTATCTATCTCTCTGTCTATCTATATATATCTCTCTCTCTCTCTCTCTCTCTATATATATATGTATATATAAGTTATATATACATATCTCCATTTATCTCTCTTTCTATATATCTACCTATCTCTATATATCTCTCTTTCTGTTTATCTCTCTCTATTTATCTCTCTCTATCAATCTATCTATCTTTCTATCTATCTTTCTATCTATCTATCTCTATCCATCTATCTATCTCTATCCATCTATCTCTCTCTATCTATCTAGCTCTCTATCCATCTATCTATCTCTCTCTATCCATCTATATATTTCTCTATCTATCTATCTATAGAAATATATCTATATATCTCTATCTATCTCTCTATCTCTCTATTTATCTATCTATCTCTTTCTATCTCTCTATCTGTCTCTCTAACTCTCTCTCTATTTCTCTATATATCTCTATTTCTCTATCCCTCTATCTATATATCTATCTCTATCTCTCTGTATCTCTATCTCTCTCTATCTATCTATCTATCTCTCTCTCTCATTTAGTCTATGTTTAATATCTCTGCACTTCAGTGTTTTACACTATTTTAGTTAAACTTTTTTTCAGAGAAGTTGGGGTGACAATAGTCCCTGTAATGAACAATAACATGTATATTCAGAATTCAACCTATGTTTAGTTTTTTCTGCATCTCAGTATCTTCCACAAGGTATTCATAATTAAAATATGGTGTCTTATATTTCTTCCATTCTGAATAAATTAATTATTCACCACTAGACTATGCTTTGCTCTATTTCTTTAAGCGTCAAATTAGTAGATGGCAGCGGAGTTTGTTTACACAAGTCCCTTATATAAGTGAATCGAGAAACATCCCTAGTTTTTGCTCTTGTGAATTACAAAATACCATAAGAAATGAAGACAAAAGAATTTTTGTGGAAATTATATCAGTAACTGTAGTATAGTGGAAGTGATTGTTGTTGCGATAAAGATGTAACCGAAAAAAAATGTTAACAAATCGCGAGGATATTCTGAAATGAAGTAGGAAATAGCTAAGAAAAATTCTGATAATTTGTATGATACCATTGTATACTCCCTCATTACCAACCCAGGAGAATTCAGGAGTGAATAAACGGAGAAGAAAAGAAGAAGAAGAAGAATAGAAGGATCCACTAGTAAGAATCAACAACTAATTTGATTCTGATTACGTAGGCTTTATATAATTTCTTGTCATAAATGTTTCCCATAATTTGTTTAGAAATATAAAACAGTAGTCTACCTGAGATCTCAGCCGTCCTCAATAATCAGTAGTATAGTTTTGTAGGAGGCCTTTCGAAAACTTAAGTTCGTACGAAACTGGAAGCAGAAGATGAAACTTTAGTTTTCGAAAGGCCTCCTACAAAACTATACTACTGATTATTGAGGACGACTGAGATCTCAGGTACTGTTTTACATTTCTTAACATTTTAACTTAGTGACCTCAACGGAGTTTCGGAATGCATTTTTAAAATGTTTTCTCTGTCATAAATAATTAAGAAATTGAGAAAGTTCCTAATAACACTGAGCAACAAAAAATAAACTTGTTTTGTCTCTGAAAGAAAAATATGTGATCCTGATAGTATTTTTTTCTCCTGAATTCAAATATAATATCGGGTTTTCTCCATCACGCGATGTTTCCGAGAGACAGGCATTTATAATTACAAACACTTTAATAATTTCTACATTCGTAACTACACAATATTCGAACATTCGGATTCACCTAGAAAGTAAGAAATCACGATTTTCTGCTATATTTCGCCTGTGCAGCATGCCTCTTGATGGTCCAACAATGATCGGCCAGTATATTTGGATTCCATTTGCCTTGATATCACTTTTCCATAGCTGAAACTATTAGCGTTAGCTCATTTGGTTTTATTTTATAATGGACAAGTGGACGACAAAACGTTTATTAAAAAACAATTATTTAAATCCATTAATTGAAATTGGAATAAACAAGATGTGAGTGATGAAGAAATATCGAATAGATATTTCGAAACACGATAAAAAACTGCATTAATTACAACTATTAGTACTCATAAAAACAACAATCGTGTTGACCAAGTGTTAGTGATAACGACTTATCCTGTATTCATTCTTCTTATTTCCCGTAAAATACGATATTGGCTAAGAACAATGTTTATATCATTGACAGTTCTGTTAACAATTCAGTCAACAGACGGAGTTCGTGGAGAACTACTACCTTATGCAAGTTTGTTTACAGTAAAACTGGAACTTAGCTCGGAATTAGTAAAGTAACTGAAGGACTGTATTGGAAAATGATTATTGTAGCGGAAGATGTAGAAGTTAGGAAGGAAGATATAAGTAAATACTAAAGAATCAAATCCCAAAAGGCTTGGTGAAAGGCGCACCATTTAATTCTCGTGGAAATGGTTTAGCACAGAAAGTGTGGCTAAAGTTTTAAACGTATTCCCAATAGCAGTAGTAGCAGTAGTTAGCAGACATAGAAAATTTGATTGAAATTCACTCAAGAGGGTAAGATAGTAAATTTGTTTTCCCTTCTACTACAACTGGAGGGAAGGTAGGAATGGAGCTTTATTTTATTATCCCATGTCTGGTGGGTGTGAGTGTGTGACGAGCTTGTGCAAGTGAAACAGAGTTTTTGGAGGAGGGGGTGCAAGAGAATTTCTCGGTTACTGCTTTGTTCTCTCAACTTTAAAAAATATTTCGTCCACAAAACAACTTACATTTAACATTTCTCTTCAATATTCTAAATATCAGATTCTCTCGTCATTAACTAGTCATTAAAAAATTTGACATAGTTTATTGCATTACAGCCATGTGTTAGATTATTTGTGTACGTGTGTATATACACCGTGTCCACAAATATAGTATCATACTTTAAACTACTACTACGTAGCTATGGATAACACTGAGCAACAAAAAATAAACTTTTTTATGTCTAAGGAAGACAAATATGTGATTCGGATTGTATTTTATCTCCTGAATTCAAATATGATATCGGTTTTCCTCCATCACGCAAGGTTTCCGAGAGACAGGCATTTATAATTTTAAACACTTTAATATATTCTACATTCGTATATACACAATATTCGAACATTCGGACTCAGCTAGAAAGTAAGAAATGATGATTTTCTGCTATATTTCGCCTATGGAGCATCCCTCTTGATGGTCCAACAATAATCGGCCAGCATATTAGGATTTCATTTGCCTTGATATCTCTCTTCCATAGTTGAAATCATTTGAGGTAGCTCTTTTGGTTTTATTTTACAATGGACAAATGGACGAAAAAACGTTTATTTAGAAGATAATTATTTAAATCAATTAATTGAAATTGAAATTTAAAAAAAAACTGTGGGCGATGGAGAAATTCCAAATACATATTTGAAAACATGATAAAAAAACTGCATTAAGTACAACTATTGGTACTCATGAGACAAAAATCATGTTGAACAGTGTAATCGTATCTAAATGAAATTGGTGACAATCAAAAGAGAAACTCAAAAAGTGTTGTGTGTGTTAACAATGGAGAATAATGGACAACAATACAGGAACTAAACTAAATTTAATCATGTTTTTTCTGGTCGGTATGGGTTCATTGTTGTACAGTATATTTATCAGACAGGTTAAATATGAATATTTGCTGTGCTTTTGAACTTGTGTTGTTATTAAAGAAGTTATGAAATAAGTTTAAAGGGTTATGGGGAACCCCCAAGAACGTAGTTGGTGTGTTTTGGAATATCACACCACGCAGAGTTCGGTGCTGGCCCAGCGTGCTTTTGGCGAAGTTTTCAACATCAGACTCCTACACACAAGTCAATTTTGAAGTGGTACTGTAATTTTGTGGATCGTGGCTGCATATGTATTCAAAGGAAAGGCCATTCAGGAAGACCATCTGTCGTTGCAGGAATTGTGGTTAAAGTGCGGGAGGTATTTGTGCGTAGTCCCAAGAAATCTGTCCGTAGAGCTAGTCAACAGTTAAACATCCCTAAATCCACCGTATCTAAGATCCTACGTACAGGACTGAAGTTCAACCCCTACAAACTCCAATTAGTGCATAAGTTGAAATCTGATGACCGTGCAAAGCGATTAGATTTCTTTGATCATTTCAAGCACTAATGGAGGATAATGAAGAACTGTCAGAAAAAAATAATTTTCAGTGATGAGACAACTTTCCACGTTAGTGGAAAAGTGAACAGGCATAATGTTAGGATTTGGGGGAGTGAGAGTCCAAACACCATTGTGGAAGTTGAAAGAGACTCCCCTAAAGTGAATGTATTTTGTGCCGTATCGAAACCTAAAGTCTATGGCACATCTTTCTTTCTAGAGGTCACTGTCAATGGTGCTCCCTGAATGGTTATTTCCACAATTGGAACAAGAAGAAGGCAATGAATATCTTTCCTAGCAAGATGGAACACCTCTTTATTGGCATTTTCATGTTCAGGAGCATCTGAATGACCAGTTTCCAGGAAGATGGATTGGTCGTGCCAGATATGATGATAATGTTTTCTGCAAGTCGCCGCTGAGGTCACCTAACTTGACGGTCTGTGACTTCTTTTTTATGGGGTTAGATAAAGGATGGTGTCTATGTACCCCAATTGCCTCAAAACCTGCAAGTAGTCCAGTTTCCTATCATTGCTGACATCCAGTCCATTTCTTCACATATGTTGGAGCGTGTGTGGCGTGAATGGAAATATCGCCTCGATGTCTGCAACGTCACTCGCTGGGGTCACATTCAATGTCTATGAGGTATACCAAAAACATTTTGAGTTTCTCCTTTGATTGACACATATTTCATTTTGATAAGATTATCCAAAGCGACGTAGTAGTAGTTTAAAGTACGATACTATATTTGTGGACATGATTTACATTCCCCATATTTCCCACGTGGGACACAGGTGTTCCCTAGCTGCAGTTTCTTAATCAAGGTAATTTAGATTTGCGTTTATTTACCTATAGATGTCAAAGAGTGATATATGGTTAGCATATAGCCTCAATGAGACTTCTAGTACGCACCTAAGGTACGTGAGGATTTAGTTGTCAAGATTCCTGCTGTCCTCTCCTAACCCTGAGTGTCATCTTCGTCCAGCAATATCCACAATAACATTTATAGTAAATGATTTTTATCAAAATTCTGGAAATGTTTGGATATTTCCATCCCAACCCTCCTAACACATTCCAGAGCGTATTATCAATCACCATAATATGTCTGAGGAAAGACCGAGCGAGAGGGAAAGGTGAGTACCAGTCTCTTTCTTAAACCGACCTGGCTACTTCTCTCTCTTAACATGATCGGATAATTATATCATCACAGACTATATTTGAATGGATGAAACTCCGTTAAATTTTGCACAGAGGGTTTTTTATTGACGTTTGAGGTTACTTTACGAGTCTGAAAAGTTTCAGACTCGGTACCCACAGCTTAAAGTCCCTTCCACAGGACTTGTGTCAAGGATTTTTCCATCCTAAATTTACATCGTCTCCTGCCGAGTTTTAACCCGCGACCCTCGGGAGAGGCAAGGAACATAACCACTAGATCACCGCAGCTGACTAGATAAATGTTACGATCGTAATTTTGAAATGAATGTACTCAGGCAGCTATTCGCATGCAGTAGTTAATACAATTAAAGAAACGCAAGACTAGATATTTTGGGTTGAAATCAAAACTGTAAGGCCGAAATGTCTCCGATCATCATTTGCTCATCATAATCATGTTTATCATATTAACCATGTTTAGATTGATTGTGTGAGTAAATGACGTGATAAGTCCTAAATGTTCATGTTGTCTCGGTGGAGGCCCCGGATTCAGTTCATCTCTCATGCGGGTAAGCCCAAAATACCACTGTACGGTCAGTAACTATATGCAAAATGCAACGTTTAAACTCTCTCTACAAACGGGTCGTGCCACTATCGGACACGTGTGACGTGGGGAACGTAAATGTATACTTATTAGGTAAGAAGAAACAAGGGAGAAAGAGTAGCTAATATTTGTATATATTTAACCCTGGTGAAGTGGAAGAGAAAACCTTAGAGTCTTAACTCCATTAAATTAAATAAACCATTATTATTATTATTATTATTATTATTATTATTATTATTATTATTATTATTACTGTAATCTAAAGATAGAAAGTATCATTAAGAAATGCAGCTGAGCCGAACGCCGCGCGAGTGTAGTTATACTGTGTACATCCAAAATGCGCTGTAACATAAATAAGAACTAATATGGCATATAAAACAAAAACAACATTTAAAACTAGTATGACGTCATATGAGTGTAATTTCAAATTAATACAATAAACCTTGATCGATATCAGGAAACTGTACCAACTAATGTAATTTGTTATGTATAGGCCTAGTACAACGTAAGAGTAATCGCTACATCATCACTACACAACTGTATTCGAGGAATTCAAACGCAACACCCACGTTCCGCATTAGTCTGTCATCCCCGCGCGGGAGACTTTCTTTACTGGTGGTATTATTATTATTATTATTATTATTATTATTATTATTATTATTACTTACTTACTCACTGGCACTATCGAACCCGTAGGTTCATGGTCGTGCGGACATAAGCTCTCCATAGATCTCTATCCTAAGCTAATGATTTCTAATAATTCCCTGTATAATCTACTTCCCTCAAATCATAGTTATAGTTGTTCTCCCACCTCATTATTGGTCTACCAACTGGGCGTTTTCCCTCTGGCTTTCCTACAAGAAGCTTCCATGCATGTCTTTCATTCCCATACGCGCAATATGCCCTGCCCATCGCAGTCTACGAGACTTAACTTTTCTTATTATATCTGGCATCCTATAAAGACCATGTAGTTCATTGTTATGCAGTCTTCTGCATTCACCTGTCTGTTCATCTCCCTTTGGTCCAAAAATTTTCCTAAGAACTTTATTCTCAAAAACTCGTAATCTCATTTCCTCCCTTAAAGTAAGAGTCCATGTTTCGCACCCATATAATATAACTATTATTATTACTATTATTATTATTATTATCAAAAACAAACATTTTAATATATTAATCAGGAGCACAGTGACACTCGTTGCAGAAACATAGATATTAAAATCTAGTCAATTAGTAAATTAAAGTCTACAAAAATTGATTTTTGGAAGCGATCAGCTGGAATTTCTAGATAAGTAAAAATAGAAAATAGTATAATTAATCAAAATATGAATGTTCAAACTTAAATTTTGTATTTCACAAAAAAAAAAACTTTAAATGTAATGGTCATGTCAAATAAGTGACGAAGACAGATTCCCAAGAAGAATACTACAATGGATGCCATTTTGTAGAAGAAGAAGAAGAAGAAGAGGAATCAGACGGTCAAAATTAACACGGATTGATAATGGTTTTAGCAGCATAAGTGGAAAAAAAGATTGTATGACAGTGGTTGGAATAAAATAGAGATGTGGAGGAGAATGACAGTAGATGAAAATGGGCTCAGGAAAATGTAGTGAAACATTGTGAAACATGCTAAATACTACTACTACTACTACTACCACTACTACTACTAATATAATAATAATAACAGTAATAATAATAATAATAATAATAATAGTAATAATAAGTAAATGAATCAACGCAAGCTCTTCATAGCCAACATTCCTATCTTGAGCTAATGTTTTAAATTATCCTCTATATAATCTACTTCCCTCAAATAATGGTTAATGTTATTCTCCCAGCTTATTCTTGGCCTGCATACCTACTGGGTACTATCCCTGCGGTTTTCCTACAAGAATTTCCATGCCCCCTTATTTCCCCATTCGTGCTACATTTGATGGCCATCACAGTATACGAGACTTAATTGTCATTATAGCTGCATTCCCATTAACATCACTTAGCTCACCAATAAGCAGTTCTCCATTCGCCTGTCTGTTCGTCTCTCTTTGGCCAAAAAATATTCTTGAATACTTTATTCTCAAATACTAGAAATATTTTCTCCTCCCTTAAAGTATGAATCTTTGTTTCGCATCAAAAAACCTATAGGCTAATGTAATTGGGAGTGTGACAATTCTATATGTTTTCAGTGTAACGTTTCTTTTAGGAGATGTTGGAACGAGAAAAGTGCCCTAATGCATAATAGCATTATTTCCAGAACTGTGCCTATGTTTAATTTCTTTGTTGTTATTATTATTATTGTTATTATTATTATTATGACAAATGAGGGAAATTTTGAGGAATTGGCTGAATTCAAATACCTACAAACAATAATCACAAATAGGAATGAGATGCACAAAGAAATTAAACATAGGTTCAATTCTGGAAATGCGTGTTATTATGCATTGCAGAGACTCTTAATGTCCCAACTCTTTTCAAAAAACGTTAAACTGCAAATATATAAAACTATTATTCTACAAGTATTTGAGAATAAAGTAGTTAGGAAAATTTTTGGATCAAAGAGAGATGGACAGACAGGTGAATGGAGAATACTATCTAACAATGAACTACATGGTCTTTATAGGAAGCCAGATATAATAAGAACAGTTAAGTCCCGTAGACTGCGATGGGCAGGACACGTTGCACGTATGGGGAATGAAAGACTTGCATGGAAGCTTCTTGTAGGAAAGCCAGCGGGAAAACGCCCAGTCGGTAGACCAACAATGAGGTGGTAGAATAACATTAACTATGATTTGACGGAAGTAGATTATACAGGGAATGATTGGAAAACATTAGCTCAGGATAGGGATATATGGAGAGCTTATGTCCGCGCGGCCATGAACCTACGGGTTCGATAGTGCCAGTGAGTAAGTAAGTAAGTAAGTATTATTATTATTATTATTATTATTATTATTATTATTATTATTATTATTATTATTATTATTATTATTATTATTATTAGGCCATTTGAAGACACTATTTTAGATTATATTAAAAGTCAGCAATTAAGATGGTACAGACATGTCCAACGAATGGAAGAGGATCGACTACCAAAATCTGTTTTGGAATGGAAACCTGAGGGAAGACAAAGCAGAGGAATATGTTTATATATGAAGCAGAAACATCTACAACCAGGAGATTGGATGGACGACAAACTAGCTATTAGGAATCGGACGATGTCAAAGACATTAATCAACCGATGATCTATCTATCTATCTATTATTATTATTATTATTATTATGGTTGGTTGGTTGGTATCTAATGTCGAGCACTTGATAATGAAATCATTCGCTCTCTTGCACTCCAATATTTAGCAGAAAGGCTGGTCTCTTCTACAAAAGCTGGACAACGGAGGAGATGGTTTCTTTCCATATCTTCATTTAAATTGCAAAAAGGGCATTTAGGTGAATCTGTTATGCCAATTCTGTGTAGGTGTTTATTCAAGCAGTCATGTCCCGTTAGCAGTCTGAATGTTGCTACTGCAGATTTTCTTTGTAATGTAGTAATGTCATAAGCTTGTAGATTTTCCCATTCCTTTCCAGATGTTTTGGTGGTGTATTCTTCTCTAAGTTTATTGATGTATTTATTTGAGATAATTCTTTTGATAGAGTGAAAGGAAACTGGAGCAGAAGTTGGGTTTTGAAACAATTTTGCTAGCCTTCTTGGCTAGAAAATCGGCTATTTCATTGCCTGTCACTCCACAATGGGCCGGAATCCATTGAAGTACAACTTTTTTATGTAGACGGGATAAATGTTTTATCATTTTGTGACATTCGATAATTTTGATGCTTTTGGGTGTTGTGTCTCGTGTTTTATAGCAAGAATGGCTGCTTTGGAGTCACATAGAATTACAACTTTTGTAAATTTTTGGATGTGATATAAAAGATTTTGTAAACTTAAGAAAATTGCTAGAATTTCGCCATCAAAGTTTGTTGAATTTGTGTTTAGTTTACGATAAAAGGAAAAAAGGTGGACATACTGCACCAGCACCAGTGCCACCATTATTTGGTAGGCTGGAGCCATCTGTAAAAATATGTATCCATTCAGGAGCTGGGTATCTTAGATTTATCATTTCCAGTGACATTTGTTTTAAAATATATGGAGGAGTTTCAGATTTCTTGATGTCTTCTGTTAAATGAAGGTTATATTCGATTTCCAAAAATTCTAGAGGGCTGTTTCTCATCTGCATATTTTCTTTTGAATGTGGAAGTTGCAATTTCTGTTTGATTTATTGTACAATGCTTAGGAAGCTTTGCTGAGATTTTAAACATACTTGTGGTTTTCTTTGGGTCCAGTTATTATGGGGTAGCCTTAAAAATTTTTCATACTGTGTGACTGCTGTTTTTTCAATTTCAGATGCTATGTTTGGGTTATTTGTTAAGATTTGCATGGCAGTGATTGGTGTTGTTTTAACGGCTCCTGTTATCAGAATTATTACTATTATTATTATTATTATTATTATTATTATTATTATATTATTATTATTACAGTCCACCGCTGTGGTCTCGAGGTAGCGTGCTGCCTTGTCACGCAGCGGTCCCGGGTTCGATTCCCGGTCGGGACAGGATCTTGGATGAGGTTTTTTTCGGGGTTTTTCCTCACCTGTAAGACAATTGTCAGGAAGTTAGAGCCCAACGGTCCCCAAAAAACATCCGGCCATCATCATCATCCTTATCATTATCATCATCATCAACCTTCACCCGTTTGAAAAAAAAGGGAAACTATCACACCAATAATTCCCTAGTAAAGCTGCAAAGCATAGCATGAAAATGCTATGATTGCAGAGAAAGATCTACCCTCGGGCAGAATTACTACGGATTGATGGATTATTATTATTATTAATTGCTACAGATATGTACGACGAATGCAAGAAGAAAGGTTACCCAGAAAAACATTGGAATTGTGTCCACCTGGAAAAAGAAAGAAAGGAAGATCTTGAAACTCATAGATGCTAGAAATAAGAACAAGAGGACTGAAGGACATGGGGTGGATGGATATGGACGAGTGGAGAAGGAAAATAAAACTTTAGGCATAGAAAGATGTGTAAACATTGAAAATTTGTATATAAATATAGTACATTATTATTATTATTATTATTATTATTATTATTATTACTATGTCGATGGAAATGGAATTCATAAGGAAGCAGTAAGATGTTCAAAATTAGAAAAAATAATAAATACTGTCATACGAGAAAAAAAATAATATTAGACATTCAACAGTAGATTAAATATATAAGCAATTAAGTTGGTATGGACACGTACGACGAATGCAAGAAAAAAGATTACCCAGGAAAACATTGGGTCCCGCGCCGTAGCCGAGTGGTTAAGGCAGGAAGTCTTGGCGCAGAGCTACGGGACTTGCGCTGGTTCGAGTCTCCATGGGGGAAGAAATTTTCTCATGGTATTTCGGCCAGTATGGGACCGGTTCCCACCCAGCATCGTGAGTCATTTGGGTAGCTACAATAAATAGCGGCTCTAGGTTGAGAAAACTAGCTATAGCGGCTGGGGGACTCGACATGCTGAACACATGTCACCCCTACACTGGCTGGATGATCATCTATCTCTGTGACTGACACATGTGGATGTCAGACCATCAGCCGGCTGGTAGGCTAAGGGTCTTCTAGGCCTGTCGCGCCAGGAGGAGGAAAACACTGGAATCGTGTCCATCTGGAAGAAGAAGGAGAGGAAGACCTCGAAACTCGTGGATGTAAGAAATAAGAACTGGAATGAGAACAAGGGGACTGGAAGACATGGAGTGGATGTACAAAGACGAGTGGAAAGAAAAAATAAAAATGTATGGCACAGAAACATGTATAAACATTAAAATTCGGTATATAAATAAAATTATCATTATTATTATTATTATTATTATTATTATTATTATTATTATTATTATTATTATGTGTATGTATATATTTCAATACTACATACAGTATTACACTTTACGTTCTTGATGTTTTGCGCTATGCAGAGAGAAGGCTTTAATGAGGTATACTTCCAATTTACACATCAGTTCGGCAGACCACTTTACATAGATGATGTGTACTTGTATTGAGTACAGAGCGAGTTGAAAGATGAGTGTGTGTTTAAGTGTTTGTGAAGAGTTAGTGCGTTATGTGGATGGATGATGATGCAGAGTAGGGAGAAGGTGACAGCCGGTGACGACACATGGGGTATACTATTTATGTTGAAAAGCACTAAAGGAATCGCCAGGCTTAATGTCCCCATCCGATGGACCAATGGTTATCAATAGTATCACTTGCTTCCCAACTTACGTACGGCGGACAGGTTCTGAATATATTCTAGACGTCATGACCCTATTCCACAAAGTACGGTATAATACTTTACAAATATACTCGGCCGCGGTGGACTAGCGGTTATGCTCCTTGCCTCTGGTCCCGAGGGTCGCGGGTTCAAACCCGGCCGGGGTCGATGGATTTTTTTAGGACGGAAAAATCCAAGGAGCAAGTCCTGCGGGAGGGACTTTAAGCCGTGGGTCCCGAGTCGGAGGATTTTCAGGCTCGTAAAAAATACTTAAGTCTGAATGAAAAGGCCTCTAAGCAAAATTTAACGAATTTTCCCGTCCTAGTACTACCTTGGTTTCCTAGATGTCCGTATGAAGCGGAACACTGACCACGGACCACTCAAAATGACATCTATACGAAAACAAGTGTAACTAAATTAGTATTGTTCAAATTCTTCCCTGTAGGGGGAGAGCGCCTAAATCTCTGTAAAGGGAAAACATGAGCTTACAAAAAATATATATATTCATTTGTAACTATCACAAAGAATTAGAATTGATCCGCATTCTGCGAAAAGGAACCAAGCCACTAAATAACTTAACTGGTAAAATTGAAATTAAAGTTAAATGTCAATAAAAAATTACAAATAAAAAATATTTTTCCGCTATATTGTTTTGTCGTACTTACAGCAATGGTGACCATGATTGAAAGTTCAACTTCCTACATTTCGGGATTGCCAACCTAAATAACTATACTGTAATATTACAGTTACACCCACGTGCGGGGGGTAAAATCACTGCCCTCTATTTATACTACGTGCAATGTATATACAAAATATATCCAAGAGGTAGTGTAGTGTTAATACACATTATACGAAACAAATAACTGCATCTTAAATTAACTGAACTTTATTTGAAACAATATAAAACAATAAATACGTACTTGCGGCCATGCTATCAATAATAATGGTCTCACGGCCTCCTTTACTTTCAACTAATAAACATTGCCCACACTGTTAACGTTAGTCAATTGTTTACAATGAACGCACATATTTCCAACAAAGATGTTATTATTTTACTACTATTTATTATTTCGAAAACACCATCCCGCAAAATATAATGTACAACGCACATTTGTGAAGTGTTTTACAGAATCTCGGAAATTAAAAACCTCGCTGTGGCTCGGTTTTTAAAGATTTTCCTCGATTCTGTAAATAGCACTTCCCAACCTTGCATCATAATATAGTATTACAGAATAACAAAGTGCTATTAACTTTATAACATTTTAGGTTCGTGTCTCTTGGAATTTTACTTTAATAAAGTTCAATTAATTGTTCCACAGAATATTTTAAATTAGGCTAATTTTATATCTACATCATAATCTTTATCGTATCCAATATCATAATCCTAAAAATAAGTTAAGTAGTTTGCTTGTCTCATAATCGGATTATTAATTATTACTTTGGTTCTAACTGATTGTTTACCTTGAAATGCCACTACTTTTGTTTCAGCAGTGGAAAATTTCATATCATATTGTTCACAGATCTCATTTAATTAAAAACAATTATATTTGTAGGTGTTAAGCTAACAACCTGCAGGAAGAAGACGACCAGGACGTCCACACAAAGAATTTTGAATGGTGTTTCTCTTGAGGCCGAAACAGGTCAACAAATGGCCTAAATTCGTGACTGTACTATGATGATGATGATGATATTTGTAGAGTACATTCTTAATTGTTAATGTTATTCTCTCGCCGCGTTGTCTGCTACCTATTGACACTGTCCTCTGGTTAATACTAATAAAATTCATATTAAATTCCGTTGCGGTAACGGTCATAAAGTAAAACGTTAAAATATGTTATAAACCTTTAGGCAGGTGCCATTGTAGCACATATTTCATAAACATACAGTTAGTAGCACATATTTATTCTTCTGATGATTGAAGTCGACTTCTGAAAAATTCTTTTCTAATTTTTAAAATCAAGATAGGCCCTAATATTTAATTCAGTTGAGGACGACTGCACCTGTCAAAACGTATATATTATTTTAATTTATTCCCTATGATTGTCCTACAAGGAGTTTCCATGCTCTTCTTTCATTCCCCATTCATGGAGGTTTTCCTAAAACCCGAAATTTAAAAAATGATCTAGCGGCTATCGTGTTTTTCTTCTCTGAATGAAACTGTAGGCCTATATATATATATATATATATATATATATATATATATATATATATAGCTCGCCACTCTAAATTTTCGGGTCCGTAACGTCAATGTAGTACTTGGAGAAATAAGACGAGAACAGGTACTACTTATTGACTAAAAAATATAGACATCCCTGTTGTTACTGAAGATGCATTGCAAGTGTAAATTTGTACTTAGAAGTAATTTTAATACAAACTAAATTTATAACTGACTGCAAAATTATCGCGTGTAGCACACGACAGGAACTACAACTCTGATACAAACAACAGAGACAGCGTTTTCTTTTAGGTCTATACTAGGAGTTGCGATGTACAATGAGAGGTAGGCTATTACAAAGTAAAATATTGAAATAAAAACCTTGCAAATGTCGTCGTCCTCAACTAAGTTAAACTTTTTTTTAACTTTTAAGAACTGTGGGCTTTTCGGAAACCGGCTTTCACTTCACCACAAGGATATGTGCTACTGGCTGTTCTTGTTTTGCGACGCCTATGACATCAACGGCCTTACAGCGTCGTCAGGAAGGCCGCTGTAGTCAAACGCGTCAGAAGATTCAATAGCTACTGACGAAACTGGAAGGCCGCTATTGTTAAAAGTGTCGCAAAACAACACCAACAACAGTTAGCAGTACATATCCTTCTGCTGAAGATTGAAGCCGGTTTTCGAAAGGCCTACAGCTCTTAAAAGTTTTTTTTAACCTAGTTGGTAACTACGGCACCTGCCAGGAATAATTTATTTTGCTTTGTGACTACTAATGTCTTATATATAAGCGATAGATTAAGTCATTATATTTTATTACTTTCTTCGTATTTTTCTTATTTCTTCTTTGTGTATAGTAGATTCGAGCTGTTATTCCTTTGTCTATACATTCTTTCATGACTTTAATTTTAATTTTATTGTATTATTAGACATTATTTTCATCATTGTTCAGTTTGACAGATAATAAATTTTTTAGTATGTGCTATTATGGCATTGTTTGTATTTTTTGTATTTACATGTAACACATGTTCGTAAATGTAACATATGTTTGTTCTGGTGAGTGGAAAAAAAGGCCACGTGGCCTTAACTCCACCAGGCTAAATAAATCTATTCTAAATTATATTAGCCTTCATGGAATTTTAATATGAATTTTAACAGTATTAATTTAGGCTATAAGATGACAAATAAGTTACGGTCTTCACCCGCCAGTTTACCGTACGCGAAGTATAATTAAGAAAAGAAATATATATTCAGTAAAACATCGGAAAATTAATTCTACTGACTGACGAATTGGCTTACTTTACGCAATTCCTGCGCGACAGAGTCTTCTTATAAATTGAAATATTCTATAAAATTCTTTTAAAACGATGCCATTTATACCTCAGTCGTTCTTTTTAACTTGTTTTTTTGGGAATTGTTTCGTCCCCTTGTTATACTAGGACACGTGTTATCTGGAATTTACTTAACATAGTTGAATCCCCCAATATAAAGTTTTCCCGAGAGAAACACTGAATTCCATTTATATAGGAAAACACACAAGCTAAAATAGGCTTTATGAAATTAAAAGAGCAGTTTCCAGATGGGAGAAGTTGTATTTATTTTATTGCCTGGGACAAGAGTTTCGAGGTTTGGAAATAATGCTCGTTCTTATAGTTTTGCCTTCCTTTATCTGAAATTGTTTGGGAATCTTCTTAATCCTTTCCGAAGCTTTATAAAACCAAGCAAGAGAATGAGAAAACAAATGAATTCCGGATTGTAAAACCAAGCATGCGTGAATCCAAAATAAAAAAATTGTAGACGGTATATTATTACAAGTATCATAAAAGTTAGCGTAATTCCCATTTTACGTCGTTGGTTAGTTTACAAAAAGCGAGAATTACTTAGCATCTACACTTGTGTTATATCGGAAATGTTGAACACTGTGTTTTAATATAGCAAATAAAAAAAGACAGATGAATGTATTCACAAGTTTATGAGACAATAGAATGTCGTATTGCGGTTTAATAGAAGTAAGTCTGTCTCTTGAATATATTAAAATTCTGAAATTATGCCAAATATCTTCATAAAACTTGTATTTAATGGCATTTTCTCTTGGCGTATTTTCATTTTAAGCTAGTGTAATAATTTTATCGGTAGTAAATATGATTTTTACAACAAATCAAGACATAATCTCAATTTACAGCGTATAATAAACAATTTATGACCTGTAGAATTGGCTTGGGTTGTTTGAGACTCGATTTTGGGAGGTCTCGGATTCAAACACCGGTTCCGAACAACTTGAATATTGCTCTTTCCTTAGACGTGAAGGTAAATCTTGGTTATAAATTCCAATATTATACTAATTATGGTCTAATTTCCGGTTATAATGTAAACAAAGCATGTGTATGAGTCAATATATTTTGGTCCAATAAAGTTATAGCCTACCTTCAAGCATGTAAGAAAATGTGGTTCGCTATCTAACACTGGTAGTACAGAAAATAAAAATAATAAATCTATATATTACCTAGCACATGTCTATATAAGTTATTTGGAGAATCTTCTTCTTCTTCTTTCTTTCCAGGATTAGTTCAATGCGACGTGTTGCGGTCTCAAGTCCATCGTTTCCTTGACCGTCTCAAATTTCTTTTTTCATGCGGTTTGTAAGTGTTGATTGTTTTGGGTAATCTTGTATTGTCCATTCTGTCTAAATGTTCTTTCCATCGGTATTTGTGCTCTTCTAGTTTATCGAGTATTGAAAATATCTCCAGTTCATTTCTTATTGATACATTATGTAATCTATCCATGCGTGTACATCCTTTTACGGATCTTAAACATTTAATTTCAGTGGCTTAAATGTATGAGATATCTTTTTTGTAAGTATCCAAGATTCAGATCCATATAAAAGAACAGGAACAGTCATAATTTTTTAGCTGAGTTTCTCTTCGTGTCTTTCGGAGGGTTCTTCTTGTGGTGCCACATATCATTTGATATCGGTTTAATTTATTATGTATATCCCAATCATAGCTATGCGTTATATCTGAACAAAGATAGTTAAAGTGTGCTATCTGTTCTATTATTTCATTATTAATCATATTGGAGAATCATAAACTATAATTATAATTTTAATAGATCAAATAAGCATTGTTTCATTATTACACTTGCGCAATGCAGAATATGTAGAAATTTCGATTTATCAAAATGGCCGCTTCTGTAGAATTTCTAAAATATCGGAAAGGAAAGCATTTGAAAAGTGGAGAGAGATAACTTATTTTGGATGTTTTCAAACAGTGTAGTGAAAAATATCCCACATTATCCGTTCAGGTTAGCGTATGGTGAAATAACAGCAGAATTTACAGGTGAATCGGCTTGGAGCATAAATTCTATCGACATCATAGAAAAGGCGTAAACGTTTGATTAGGTAGGGCCATATATTTTTTTGTCATAAATTGCTACTTTGTCATAAATAAATAAGAAATGGAGAAAGTTCTTAATTTTTGGTACCATCCTTGTATTCAATCTTATTTCCCGTTAAGTACGATATTGCCTCAGAAAATTATTTCCATCGTTGACAGTTACATATACAATCCAGTTATATGGCGGTCAAAAGTAGCACCACAGTTTTAAAAAAACGGACCCGACGAAGTAATAACTTATGAAATTTTGTTTATAGTGTAACTAGAACTTGGCTGTGAATTAGTATATCTCATTTAATCATAATCGTCATTTAATTTTATCATTAAAATTAAATCAGTGGATTTTCGGAAAACACGCAACAAAAATAAAGATACTCCTTTTGATACACCTAATGGTCTTAATCTAACGTTTTATGTTAAATGCAAGTGATTCTCAAGTGCTTTCGATTGTTCTGCAGTATATGAAGCAGTAATGAGAGATATGCGGAAAAAAATGGCCGAAAATCCATGATAATTTTTTTTCGCTAATGCGGAGTATAATCAGCGCAACTTCCGTAAATCTGCGCCAAGGAATGATGCCTTAAATCGTTAGGTTACGGAGCGTATGTACTAAATAACTAATTCACTGGCACAACGAACCCGTAGGTTCATGGCTGCGCGGACATAAGCTCTCAATACATCACTGGCTTAAGTTAATGCTCTCCAATCATTCGCTGTATAATTTACTTCCCTCGAATCATTGTCAATGTTGTTCTCCCACCTAATTCTTGATCTACCTATTGGACTCTTTCCCACCGGTTTTCCTACAAGGAGTTTCTATGCCCCTCTTTCATTCCCCGTCCGTGCCCTTCGCAATCTACGAGACTTAATTATTATATCTGGTTTCCCATAAAGCCATAAAGATCAGTAACTCTGTTAAGAAGTCTTTTCCGTTCCCATGTCTAATCATCTCTCTTTGGTCCAAAAAAAAAAAAATTATTTATGTAGGCCTATTATTTTCAATGTTTAAACATATTTATGTGGCTAAAGTTTTATTTTTCATCCCCACTCGTCCCTATCCATCTACTCCACGTTCTCCAGATCTCTTGTTCTCATTCCAGTTCTTATTTATTGCATCCATGAGTTTCGAGGTCTTCCTTTCTTCTTCCAGGTGAACACAATTCAAATGTTTTTTTTTTTTCTGGGTAACCTTTCTTCTTGGATTCGCCGTACATGCCTAAACCAATTTAATTGGTTATATTTTATATAATATACTACTAAATATTTAGTATTCAATATTGCTCGTATTACATCATTTCTTATTTTTCCCAATTTTGATTATCTTGCTATGGAACATGCGACTAGGCCTTTATCGTGGACTGCTTGATGATTATTATTATTACAATTTCATCTGTGTTGGACGATCATCAAAATTCAAGAACAAAGATTGGAAGCAGCTGAGATGAGATTTTTTAAGAAATATAGCTGGATAAGAAATGAAGATGTAAGAAAGGAACTAATATTTTCAAACTTACAGACCGAATTATTAAATATAGGAACGACTTGAAAGAACATATTGATAGAATGCCAGAAAAAATATTTCCAAAAGTATTGCTAAATTATAAACCGCACGGAAGGAGAAATGTTGGACGCCCACCCAGAAGATGGTCTGAACAATTTTAACAATTCTAGCTTTCATGAAACCGGAACGAGCCAACATCCCTGGATGATGATGATGAATTTCATCTGTAACAGGCGGGACAATTTTCACAGACAAGGGACCCGACACCGCCAGATCGACATCGAAGAGATAGGACCGCTATCAGCAAGGCCTAATATATGCCATGAAGTAGAAGAAGAAGAATATGCTGATGGAATTGGAGAAGCAGAACTGCAGCCCAATGGAACAATAGACCAGAATCAGATGTGTAATTTTAATTAAGCAGAGTGTGTAGTAGGAAGCTGTATGTGAGACAGGTAACACGTAAATTTCCATTGTTTTAATGTACAGTGTACACATTCATTGCCATTATGTCACTCTTTCATGATTAATGGAGTACTCACATCAAAATATATATAACTCTCTGTTAGCTTTTCTAACTTCATCTTCACTAATTACATCAAACTACCTTCAGACTAAAAACTAATGTTGAATAAATACTGTGTCAAATTAGTTCAGTTTATACCGTAAAACTACATGGTGTTTCAGAATAAGTATTAAGACTCCTAGGAGTTGTAGAGGGGACTTAGTAGATAAAGTTTTAATAAGGAAACCATGTCCGCAAACGTACCATTTCGATGTAAAATAGGTTTGAAGATCGAAGCACAATGAGCTGATACAGTGTGCCTTGTGTTTCAGAATAAGTATTGCAGTCTTCTTGGGGTTGTATTACAAGTGGTTCCACATGGCGAACCAGTTGTTCGTTGTACAATGTCTACCTGCGAGGCATGTTTTCATGCTCGTACCCCACAAGACCTAGTGTGTGCTCAATAATTTCTGCTCCCGCTAGAATTCGTGTAAGATCTTCCTCCGACTTGACAGGTGTAGTAAAACCCCTAGATGTCTGTAGTACTTATTCTGAAAATATCTGTATATAAACTTACACTCCAACTTTGATATCTGTATTCATTATATTATTAATGTATGCAGTTGGCATTGTCCTATGAAGAATAAATTCAAATGGGCTAAACATCATCATCCATGCAAGTATAATGTCTTCCACAATTTCGTCATTTTTTCTATGTTCCCATTTTATACAGTCCCCTGTACGGCGCATAAATTTCATCTCATATGCTGTTATTATTTTGTGCTAAAGATGGTCTCATAATACTATTGATTATTCCCGTTGTTTTTGTGAAATTTGCGTATTATGTTCTATATCAGCTTCATATAGGCTGGACTACATATATATTGTCCACAGCTGGGGTCTCGAGGTAGCGTGCTGCCGTGTCACGTAGCGGGCCCGAGTTCGTTCCCGGTCGGGACAAAATCCTGGGTGAGGATTTTCCCGGATTTTTCCTCACATGTAAGACAAATGTCAGGAAGATTAAGGCCCAACGGTCCCCGAAAATCATCCGGCCTTCATCATCATCATCATCTTTATCATTATAATCACCATCCTTCATCGGTGTGGAAAGCAACGGGAAGTTATCACAACTATAATTCCCTAATAAAGCTGTAAAACATAGCATGAAAAAATGTTATGATTGCAGTGAAAGACGTGCCCTTGGGCAGAATTTCTATGGATGGATATATATATATATATATATATATATATATATATAATCCACCCGTAGTAATTATGCCCGAAGGCAGTCTTTCACTGCAATCATAGCATTTTCATGCTATGCGTTTTAGCTTTACAGGGAATTATAGGTGTGGTAGCTTCCCCTTGCTTTCCACACCAGTGAAGGATGATGATAATGATAAATATGGTAATGATGGCCGGATGATTTTCGGGCACCGTTGGGCCCTAAGCTTCCTCACATTTATCTACATGTGAGGGAAAACCCCGAAAAATCCTCACTCAGGAGCCTGTCCCGACCGGGATGGAACCCGGGCCCGCTGCATGACAAGGCAGCATGCTACCTCGAGACCACAGCGATGGACTTATATATATTACATGAAAGAGAATATATGTGTTTTACAGAATTCTGAACCACGCAAACAGATATTTATGAAACTTTGTACATCCAGGTTTTAAGATATGGTGATAGTTTAGTCGCTATCTATTATTCACCGGAAACAAAAATTTAAAAATCCCTCTAGCGTTCGCAATTTCCGATGTTTCACAACGAAACTCAGTATATGCAATTAAAATAAACCGATATATATACTGTCCAAAAATCAGCGAAATTCCGCCGTTAGAACTGAGGGTTTACCAGAAATTTAAATTAAAAAAATATTCAAGCAACCGCTGTGTTTATTTCGTCGTAATGTATACCATACAATGTGATTTTCTTTTAACTTATTAAAATTAAAATAAAAGAGATATTTCATTTATTTAGGCGTAGCAGCGCACGCCACGTATTCACTAGTATATATACATACATACATACACATTCATAGTAATTCTGCCCGAGGACAGGTCTTTCACTGCAATCATAGCATTTTCATGCTATGCTTTGCAGTTTTACTAGGGAATAATAGGTGTGGTAGCTTCCCGTTGCTTTCCACACCGATGGAAGGATGATGATGATAATGATAAGGGTGATGATGATGGCCGGATGATTTTCGGGGACCGTTGGGCCCTAAGCTTCCTGACATTTTTCTTACAGGTGAGGAAAACCCCGAAAAAAACTTCACCCAGGGGCCTGTTCCGACCGGGAATCGAACTCGGCCCACTGTGTGACAAGGCAGCATGCTACCTCGAGACCATAGCGGTGGACTGTATATATATATATATACACACTGAGTTTGCTGTACATCTTGGCCGGCGGTAGCGCGTGCAGGCGAGGCCCATGTGACCTTCACTGCATCCCCCCTCTCATTTGCCTGTGACGACCAGGGAATCCCTGTGTGACGACAACATCCCACATCTGTCTTTACTCGAGCGGCAGTCTGACGTGTGTTCTAGGCCAGTTCACACGTGAATAAAATTAAGAAGTCTTTAGTTTTGCTGGCAGTATCTTCAAAATGCCTACGTATACATTACAACAAAGAATATTCATGTACGATTCGCATATTATTACATAATCTTTAGGGAAGTTGTAAGACGATTTCGAGACGAATTAAAACAAAATGTCAGGACAGAAATTAACGCTATTTCGAAAGCTGAACTAATGCGTGTGAATGCAAATTTCCTCAGACGATGCCGTAGATGTATTGATGCAGAAGGACAGCAATTCCAACATCTCCTGTGATAAGGTACGTTTGTTTTTTATTCTAAAAAAAATATTCTAAAAAATTGTTAATGTGATTTCAGCTTGCTGGAGTATACGAGATTCGCCGGGAATAATTGTTGACCTCGTCTGCACGCGCTACCGCCGGCCAAGTCGTACAGTAAACTCATTGTATATATATATATATATATAATAAATATT
This sequence comes from Diploptera punctata, assembly GCA_030220185.1. Classification (NCBI taxonomy): domain Eukaryota; kingdom Metazoa; phylum Arthropoda; class Insecta; order Blattodea; family Blaberidae; genus Diploptera; species Diploptera punctata. The sequence continues at coordinate 1,290,389 of JASPKZ010000423.1, read as the reverse complement.
TAGAAATATTAAATGACAATAAAGGGGGCACGCCGTAGCTTAGTGGTTAAGTCACTGAGCTACAAGCCGAAAGGTCGAGGGTTCAAGTCCCGGTGGGGTCAGGATTTTTAAACTGGCCCAAATCTTCTGGCAGCACTATGGCCCTGGGGTTGACTCAGCCTCTAACTGAAATGAGTACCAGACGCTTGTTCTATGGGTAAAGGCGGCCGTCACGCAGGTCTGACAACCCGGCTGACATCAAGTGCCAATTGTCCAGAAATAGTGGGAGCCTTAACCTCCTACTACCCCAAGGGCCTCCTGAGGCCTGTAGTGGGATTACTTTACTTTTACTTTAAATGACAATAATAGAACAATTTTAATTACACAACAATACAATTGCATTAAGAAAGTTTACGCTTCTGATAGTTAAAAGAAAATCAGGGCCGAGTCGAGAGATGAGATGTGATGAAGGCCCTTTCATTGGATGCCAGTGTATAACAATGATGTAAGCCGACCACGCCTGAAGCACCGAATAATAACAAATTTATAAATCCGTAATTCGAAGTACGCTAACATACGATGCAGATACTTGGCAGTTGAATATAAATTTGAGATTAAAACGTATGTCTACTGAAATTAATTGATTCAGACGCTCAACTTGACATTCTAAATGGGAAAAAAAATCAGAAATACAATCATCAGACAACAAATGAAAGTCCGAAATTCAATATTAGATTTTGTGTGATAGAGGCAACTAAAATAGTCATATACGTAGAATGTCAGAAAGAAGATTACCTAGGCAATACTAATAAAATTCATTCCGTTGAGGTGAACAGTCATAAGAAAAAAAATTAAAAAATAAATATGTACCTGTTTACACATGCCGTCGTCCTCAACTTTTTAAAATGATGTAATTAAAATATTGCTTGGAGGCCTTTCGGAAGTTAACTTCCATCATCAGCAGGATAAGTATGCGCTACTAGTTGATGTGTCTAAAATTTTGTAGACGTTGATGATCTTGATGCGTCGCTGTTAGCATGTGACTGGTTTTTAACTATCTCGTATAGTGGATTGTACGTTTGGAGTGTGTTCTCATTTAGTAATAAGGTATTGATTTGTTTCATGATTTCAAGGTCTTCTTTTATAAGATTTATGATGTGTTCCGTTGAGGTATTATTGAAAATTAAGATACAAAATTATGGAATATTCACCTGAAAGTTCCGTCTCCTCATGTTAATTAGTCATTTAACTGTAGCGCTTTCGGGACTTGTCCCATCATCGGCAGGATTCAATACAGGTGTTTCACTGAAGATCTGGTAGAGGGGGTTACATGCATTGGGTTCGTTTTCGTTTATCAGATTGTCGTTGTTGTGAGCTGCTTTCCAGCGAAGATAAACGTACTCGAATAGATGGAAATCATGAAAGCTTCTCACAACAACGACAATCTGATAAACGAAAACGAACCCAATACATGTACGTAACCCCCTCTACCAGATATTTAGTGAAACACCAGTTTTGAATCCTGCCGATGATTGGACAAGTCCCGAAAGCGCTACAGTTAAATAACTAATTAAGTTGAGGAGACGGACCTTTCAGGTGAATATTCCATAATTTTATATTTTAAGGTCTTCTTGTACATTTATTTTCGCTGTAAGTCTTTCTTTATGAACTATCGTTTTCTATTTAGTCCATTCGGTGACCGGCGTTAATTATGTGTTTTGCATAACTTGGCTTTCCACCCTCGTACACAAAATCTCTGAGGTGTTCTTTGTATATTATATTAAAGTTTCTACTTGTCCAGCCTATATAAAACTTATTGCAAATTTTACATGTCAGTTTATAAACACCCCTATTATTATATTTATATGCTCTTCTATGCCATTATGTATTATGTTATTAATATGTTCCATAAGCTATGTTCATGTTTTTATTTATTTATTTTTTCAAAATTCCAGCGAATTTTATGGTTCCATTGCCTGTGTATGTTAATGTTATGCATGTTTCATTATTAACGGTTTATCTTTCAAGTTTTCTTATGTTATTTACGTCATTTTTTGGAATCGATTCCACCTGGGAAAGGAAAGAGAAGTCGACCTAGATTTACATGAATGTATGGTATAAGAAGAGGTATGAGGGAGTTAGGTCTGGAAGAATTGAAATGGGAAGATGGAGAAGAATGGAGAAAGAAGGTAAAAATTTAAAACATTTTGGGCACAGGAAGATATTTTATTACATTGCAAACCTGTTAATAAATAAATAATTATTATATTATTATTATTATTATTATTATTATTATTATTATTATTATTATTATTATTATATTATTATTATTATTATTATTATTGACTTGATAGATTTTCTGAGATATGATAACACGGTACGTGACATACTGTACTTCTTGTGATATTGGTCTTTATTACTGAACATACAAACCAGGAACTACAAGGAGTTATAATCATGCTAGATGCTTATCGATACTACAGTGATGATAGCTCTCATGACAAGAACTGGAGATGGTTGTAGAGATAGCGAGTTATCTTGTGTGAGCTGCGCTATGGAGATTGTATTCCAACATACAAATGTTAAATGAGTTCACTATTTGTGTGGAATCCGGCTTCAGGATTAAGGTGCTAATACTATTACGGAGAGGAGTTAGATATATTCAACAGTATTGATTGCAGAGTAAACATGTTTATCAAGTCTGCACTTCCACCAGTCCAAGTTATATTTTTACCACATCCTTTGATACAGTTCATTTTCAACCAGCGTACATAAAATTTAATATATATATATATATTTTTTTTTATCATATAAGATAATGTAATTATAGATAAAAATGAGAATTCAACTACAGAAATTGAAAGAAGAATAACTGATGGAAGAAGAATCATTGGTATGTTGAACTCAGTGCTTTGGAATAGACATGTAATATACAGAACGAAGAAAACTATACTTCAAGTTCTGTTACAAACCTTCTTCTTCTTCTTCTTCTTCTTCTTCACTTCCTGGTTTAGGCAAGAGTTGCCTGTTCCGTCTTCACTAATAGATCTAAGACCATCTCTTCCGAGGACGTCCGACATCTCTTCTTCCTCTTGGAAAATAATGGAAGATTTTATTTGGTAATCTTCTTCCTTCCATTCTTTCTACATGTTCTTTCCACTGTATCTTGTTGTTAAATATTTTTCTTTTATGGAGTAGATCTGCAGTTCTTCACGGATATCCTCGTTTCTTATCTGGTCCATTCTAGTGCAGCCTGTTACTCTTCTTAAAAATTTCATCTCGGCTGCTTGGATGTTACTTTCTTGTTTGGTAGTGGTAATCCAAGTTTCACTCCCATACAAAAGGACAGGGACAGCCATTGTTTTATAAAATTTTAATTTTGTTTGTTTATGGGCTTTATTATTCAATGTTCTATTTATTGTACCACAAATAGCTTGAAACTTATGTGTTTTGTGTTCAATATCTTTATCATACCCATAGCTGATGTCACATCCTAAATATTTAATGTGGGATACTTGTTCAATAATTTCGTCTCTAATTACTATTTTTGCACGCAGAGTATTTCTTCCACAAAATGCCATTACTTTTGTTTTACTTACTGAAATTTTAAAATTATAATCGCTGCATATTGCATTTAGTTTGTAAGCAGCCAATTGTAACAGATCTTCATCATGGTGTAGTAAGACCAAATCATCGGCGAAAATCTGTTACAAACCATTTTATTATATGGGTCCGAAACCTGGACAGTAAGTAGAAAACAAGCCAACAAGCTGTTAGCAGTAGAAATGGATTTTTGGAGGCGATCGACAAGAATTTCAAGAAGGAATAAGTTCAGAAATAGCACAATAAGGGAAATTATGCAAGCTGAAAAAAATATATTAGAAAAATAGAAGAACAACGTTTGAAATGGTATGGACACTTTCATAAGAATGGAAGAAGAGAGAATACCAAAGAAGATCGTTAATTGAGAAGTTAATGGAAGAAGTGGCAGAGGGAGATATTAGAGAACATTGGATAGATGGAGTGAAGAGATGTATGGAAGCTAGAGATTTCAGGGAAGAAATGCTCTAGACAGAAATCTCTGGCGACAAATCACTTTGGATTAAAGGAGAAACACTATATTGTGGAATATTTCTATTAAAAAAAGATACTGTAGGAAAACAAGATAAGATATAATAACAAACTTACAAATAAGAGAAGGTATGGTTTGAAATAGAGACATAGTCTATGATATACATTAGCGACAATTAAAGTGGTATGGGCACACAGTTAGGATGGACCACACAATATATCCTGAGAAGGTTTTAGAATAAATAATATCATGGAAAAATAAGTTTGGACGTCCTAAACACAGTTGGAAGAATGATATCTAGGAGGAATAAGATTGGAACTATAGACTAATTAGATAGGTTCCTTCGAACTACAACATTTGCTAATTATGTGTTCATTAATTGAGTTTATAATGATTTTACTAAGTTGTTACTAAAATAAATTAATAACCTATAATGTTGGTTATATTATACAGTTTGATGTGTTTCATCTTTCCTACACTAGAATGCATTCTTACAATATTGCGATCCAGTGGGTTATCGCTGATTGTGATCCTATTTGCCAATAAATAATATTATCAAGTTGCAATGAAACATAATCACACATTTCTGATTTGTTTTCAAACAACGCTGTTTACATTAAATATATAAATATTTTAAAATACCGTTAATTATATTTAAACAATGATTTTTGAGTAATCAACTTAATTTTATTCGTTAGATAGTCTTAGCAAATGCCACTCTTGATTTGATAATCACTAGTGACATTACATATGATAATAGATACTTAACAACACATTTTGAAGAAGTAATGGAATTAAAATGGATATCAACGATGATAGTAAACCGGAATTTGGTAACATAATTAAATATACTCAATTCTGGAAATGTTTGCTTTATTCCTTACAGAGACTCTTATCATCCCATATTCTCCAAAAAATTATACTAAATATTTAAAAAGGTAACTCTTCCATTTATATTATACCGATGAGAAGCACGGTATCTTACTTTAAGATAGGATACTTTTTTAGCAAAATTCGACGTATATGTTGAGAAAATTAAAAGAAGAACATTGAAAAAGAGGCCTTGAAATTAACATAGATAAAAGAGAATATTTAGTAATTGGATAACAAAGGAAATAATTTACACTTAGATAAACAAGTAATACACATATGTAACAGATTGAAGTATTTAGGAGTACGTATATTTTAGTTACATGACAGGTAACAGAGATTATATTAATTATAAAATACAAAAATGGGAGCAGACAATTAGATATATACATCCTATTTGTGGAATGGTGATATCACAGATATTAAATAGTAAATCTGCCCGAGGGCAGGTCTTTCACTGCAGTCATAGCATTTTCATGCTGTGCTTTGCAGCTTTACAAGGGAATTATATGTGGTAGCTTCCCTTTGTTTTCCACACCGGTGAAAGATGATGATGATGATGCTAATGATAAGGATGATGATGATGATGATGATGATGATGATGGCCATATGATTTCGGGGACCGTTTGGGTATTAAAGTTGTCTTACAGGTGAGGAAAAACTCCGATAAAAACCTCACCCAGAAAAACTGCCCCGACCGAGGATCGAACCAGGGCCCGCTGCGTGACAAGGCAGCACGCTACCTCGAGACCACAGCGGTGGACGGATATTACAATTTCCATCCATAATAATTCTGCCCGAGGGCAGATCTTTCACTGCAATCAGAGCATTTTAATGTTGTGCTTTGCAGCTTCACTAGAGAATTATAGGTGTGGTAGCTTCCCGCTGCTTTCCACACCGGTGAAGGATGATGATGATAATGATAAGGGTGATAATGGTGATGGCCGGATGATTTTCCGGGACCGTTAGGCCCTAAGCTTCCTGACATTTGTCTTACAGGTGAGAAAAACCCCAAAAGGAACTTCACCTTGGAGCCTGTCCCGACCGGAAATCGAATCCGGGCCCACTACATGACAAGACAGCACGCTACCTCTAGACCACAGCAGTGGATATATTACAACATATAAATAAATAAATAAATATATATATATATATATATATATATATATATATATATATATATCCATAGCAATTCTGCCCGAAGGCAGGTCCTTCACTGCAATCATAGCATTTTCATGCTATGCTTGCAGCTTTACTAGGGAATTGTAGGTGTGGTAGCTTCCCGTTGCTTTCCACACCGTGAAGGATGATGATGAAGATGAGATGTTAATGATAAGAATGATGATGATGATGATGATGACCATATGATTTCGGGGGCCATTTGGGCCTTAAAGTTTTCCTGACATTTGTCTTACAGGTGAGGAAAAACCCCGACAAAAACCTCACCCAGAAAAACTGTCCCGACCGGGGATCGAACCCGGGCCCGCTGCGTGACAAGGCAGCACGCTACCTCGAGACCACAGCGGTGGACATATATATATGTATATATAAAGTAAAGTATTTCCACTACAGGCCTCAGGAGGCCCTTGGGCTAGTAAGAGGTTAAGGCTCCCACTATTTCTAGACAATCGGCACTTGTTGTCAGCCCTGCATGTCGGCCGCCTTTACCCCAGAACAAGCGTCCAGTACTCATTTCCGTTAGGGTCATAGTGCCTCCAGAAGGTTTGGGCCAGTTTAAAAATCTTGACCCCACCGGGACTTGAACCCTCGACCTTCCGGCTTGTAGCGCAGTGCCTTAACCTCTACGCTACGGCGTGTCCCCCAAATAAATAAATAAGTATGCATATATATGACAATTATTGAAAGTACTACTACATATGGCTCTGACTTACGGGAGCTTATAAAAATAAATTAAACCCCTCTCAGGCCCTAAAGGTGGACTTGTGGAGAAAAAGCAGTAGAATATCTAACCTACAATACATACCTAATCAACTGATCGGATAAAGGATGAAAATTAAAGGAACCACCATAGACTCGTATGAGACAAAAGGCTACTATGGGATTGTCATCTAAGAATAATGGGGAAGATCGATGGCCAATAAATTTAATGGATTGAACTCCCCCAGGCAGGTGCAAGAAACAAAATACCAAGAAGCGTTGGAGTGCTAGAGATTATTCAGTCATACAGGATAGAAAATACACGAGAAAATTTGTCCCCATGGGGACTCGAATCCAGCACAAGTCCCGTAACTCTGTATCAAGGCGTCCTGCCTTAAATCGCTCGGGCACGCGCGGGGTGGTTTATTGGAACCAGAGTCAGGATTTGTATGCATTAAAAGGTAAGAAAATCTCGAATGGAAAAAATTATAAATACAGAAATCAGAAAATGGATGAATGCAGAAAGAAATATAATGGGTGAGATTGAACACAGAAGGCTAAAATGGTATGGACACGTAAGAAAAAAGCAGGATGGAAGACTATCAAAGGCCGTACATGCATGGAAAATTGAAAGAAGGAGCAGAAAAGAAAGACCAAGAACAACCTGGAAGAACAACATTCAAAATTCAATGAGGAAATTTGGTGTAACAGGTGAAGACACATATGACAGAGAACGATGGAGAACTTTAGTTAAGGGAAATTTGTGAATGTTTGTTGCAAACAGATAGTCTATAAGTCCGTAGTCATTTATATTTATTTACTTTTTTAAAATTCATCTTAACTAATAAGATTGATTGGAGAAAATCCTCAAAGATGAGGAAAATTCTCAAAATGAATGAATGAAAAAAAAGATAAGATTTGCATATATAAAACTATGGCAGTACCTATGTTAATATATGCTTGTGAAAATTGGACTCTTAATAGATCAGAAAAAATGAAAATTGAAGAATCAGAAATGAAAATTTTTAGGTTCAGTTGCAGGCTATACATTGTTAGATAAGAAATATAATGATGAAATAAGAGCCGAATTAAACGTCTACAGTCTTATTGATAAAATTCAAAATTCAAGATCTAATTGGCTGCAACATATAGAAAAAATGACACTCAACAGACTCCCACAAATGTTGTTTCACTACCAAATCCAAGGAAAAAGAAATATTGGGCGACCCATAACTAGATGGAGGGATACGGTCTCTTGATGTGGAAACAGGTCCATGTCCTAATTCCATGACGTAGAAGAAGAGAAAAGATAAGATTGCAATATATTATAATGAAAAATTAGACTTATGAGTTATGACAGACTTTAATTTAGATTTCACATATAAACAGTTTAATTTGTAATGATGATCTTGATGAAGGTTTTCGGGCTGTAGGCCGTGGTCGTGAGGCTAGTAGTTCCCCGACGTTACGCCGAAGACTGCGTCTGGCATCCTCAAGGGTTGTCTACGTGAATACATTAGTTTAATTTGTATTAACACATATAAGTTTCAAACAAAAACAGTTGAATAATATATATTACTAGCTAATATCCGGCGTGCGCTGTCACACATAAATAAATGTAACGTGATTTTATGTTTAGTTGAATAAATAAAAATAAAATAATTACAAATTTATATCGTAATTATATTTAGATACCCCGTGCTGATTATCAGGCGTTGCCCGGGAATCTACTTACCGCGATCTTCTTGGCATTAACGAGCTGAAAGACAAAAATGGTTATTGTGAGTTATCCATAAGAGATATACATATGCTGTCGCGGACTTTTTTGTAGAAATATTTCAGATATTCAATTCTGTGTACATTAATTTGGTATATTTGTTATGATTTAGGCAGCGTAAGTCATTTTAAGCGTCCAAAAAGCGACTTTCTTAGTGCACTGATTCACGTTTTTCCTGTTCCGGTCTTATAGTATGTATAGTATTATGTTATTATATGTAATTGTCCCAGAAAATTCTCTAAATGATGAAAACAATACCTGTATATAAAGGGTATCATTGAATAAATCCGGCCATAATTGCAAATACTACCCCTATAGAAAGAAGATAATGAAAATATGCTATTCCTACTGTAAATATGTGGTGAGCTCAAACAATAAGTCCCCCTAATAGTTTTTGAGTCCATAAACGACAAGTAGACAGAATGATAGCCATACTCACTCAGTTTGTATATAAAAGTATGTACTGCAACCTTATATTTATTACATAAAATCCATCTCTGGTTATAATGTACTATACTGGTTTACTGTAGAGTTTTGTAGAATAAAATACTACTGTATAAGCTATTATTTCATTCCCATATTCGTTTAATACCAATTCCCTGGAGCAGAATTTATAACGTGATCCAAATAACAATAATGAGAAACAGCAACAAATATGAACTGTCTATATGAATGGAATGGCTATAGATTGATATTTTCATCGTTCAGAATATCCTCTTTGTTAATGTGAATGTGGCTGAGCAATGGAATAGAGTTCTGTATGAATACGTAACTGGGTGCTTTCCCTGCTAATAAAGCGACGCTTCAACAGCAGTTCTCAATTTCAAAATCACCAATATACATAGACACTTCTATCAGAATGGATGAAATGTAAAATACCAAACTGATATTAGAAATTGAAACACACTCGCATTTATATCCACACAGAACATTTTATTCAGATAAATATATCATCATCATCAAAATGAAGGCTTAGGCCCTCTGGCCCGTTCCGACTTCAAGAGATTTGGTATATATATATATATATATATATATATATATATATAAAAATGCTTTAAGCTCTGTTTGGTGGAGCAAAAATATTACAAAAAATAGAAAACTACAAATATATCAAACCATAATTCAGAGCATTTTAACAAATGGTGCTCAAGTCTGGCAAATTCCTACCAGAGAAATGAAAAGAATTTTAAGAACAGAAATTGATGTTTTAAGAAGATCATCTGGAAAATGTAGAATGGATAGAATACGAAATAACGAAATAAGTGAAACTATGGGTGTACAAGAGGAGCCGGACATCATAGACATTATAGAAAATAAAAGATTACAGTGGTATGGCCATGTCAAAAAAATGGCAGAACAAAGATTGGCTAAAATTGTTACGGAATGGATCCCAATGGAAATGAGGAAGAGAGGAAGACCAAAGAAAACTTAGATAGAAGGGGTACAAGCAGCTATGAATATCAGAGGAATGGAAGAAGATCAATGGAGGGACAGAGAGGAATGGCGTTTAGTTTCCGGAAGACGGCGGCAGCTGTCATGAAACCAGAATGATGATGATGATATATATTGTAGTGTACCATATATGCAGACTTACTTTATACACATATTAATAACTGCGTCTAATTTAATTTTTTAATCACTGTCATAATCTTGTCATTGCAATATTTCTGGCTTTCTCTCGTGGCATGGCATACTTCTGAGTTTGGGGCGCCTAGAAGGCAGGGTTACGGCTGACCCGATGGTATGAAAGGTGATGACAGTGGTATTGTTGGGCCAGGAGAAGCCTTAATTTAAACTTAACCTAATGAGGCGAATATGAAATGATGATAATGTTGACCAGCTGGTGTTCGAGGACAGTTTGGGGCTTAACGTTTCCTGACATTTGTCTTGCAGGTGAGGAATATCACCGATAATAGCCTCACCCAGGAAATGAGGATCGAACTCGGACCCGCTGCGTGGCATGGCAGCACACTAGTTCGAGGCCACAGGGTTGGACGCTTCTATAATGTTTTAATTACTATAATATTAAAAGTAATAATGATTAAATTAGTATATGAGGAATTAATTTATACTTCATTTGGTAATGCTTTAAATAAAGCATGGGTTAATAAATGATAAAAGCTAGCCCGGGAAATCCTAAAGATAAAATACTTATTATTAACCTAAGTTCATCGAATTATCGTGCTTCGGATTCTGCACCCGATCATAAATGACGTTAATAAATTTTAAATTTACGCATCGTTTAGCCAGTACTGTTTCTTAGGATAAGATTCATTAGCGCAATATATTTTCGAAGGAATGAACCTTTTAATGTATGCAGACGATCTGGTATTTATGCAGAAGTCAGATGATGAATTACAAAGAGCCATTTACATGTTGATTCAATTAGGACTCTATTATAATCTCAAAGTCCCAACTTCAAATACTAAAATTATGGCTTTTCAGGGCAAAGTGCCAGTCAGAGCAAAAATAGTGATCAATAATGAAATAATAGAACAGATAGCACATTTTAACTATCTTGGTTCAGATATAACGTATAGCTATGATTGGAATATACATAATAAATTAAACCGATATCAAATTATGTGTGGCACCATAAGAAGAAACCTCCGAAAGACTCGAAGAGAAACCCAGCTCAGGTTTTATAAAATTATGGATGTGCCTGTTCTTTTATGTGGATCTGAATCTTGGGTACTTACAAAAAAGATATCTCACATATTCAAGCCACTGAAATGATTTTTTAAGATCCGTAAAGGGATGTACACGCATGGATAGTTTACACAATGAATCAATAAGAAATGAACTGGAGATATTTTCAATACTCGATAAACTAGAAGAACCACAAATACCAATGGAAAGAACATTTAGGTAGAATGGACAATAAGATTACACAAAATGATCAACACCTACAAACCACATAGGAAAATATCTTTGGGACGGCCAAGGAAACGATGGACTTGAGACCCGAACAGGTCACATTGACCTAATCCTGGAAAGGAAGAAGAAGAAGAAGGAATGAACCTATTGAAGTTGTTCACAGGAATATATATATTTTTTAAATTACAGGTATTCCCAATCCAGTCTATTAGAAACCAAAAAAATTACCATGTGTATATCATGTGTGTGTGTGTGTGTGTGTGTGTGTGTGTGTTAACGTTCTAGCGGCCGCAATTTTCATTTTATCAGAACCAAACTTGGCATATAGCAATCGATAAAAAGTGAGGTCAATTTCATTAACCAGCAAAATCGGACTTTATATATAATTCACCTGAAATTGAAATTTAAACATCTGTCTAGGGGTCACAATTTTCGATTTTTTGCAAGGAAACTCAGTCTATTCTGTTAAAATAAAACGAAGAAGGTGTTATCCAAACATCAGCGAAATCTGACAATTAAAAGTGGGGTTTACCTGAAACCAGAAATTATAAATTCGCTGTAGTAACTGCAATGTTTGCTTTTTCGGAATGTATAGCATACAATTGAATGAACCCTAAAATTCCAATTTATTGTAAGAGATATGATGGTTTAATTTATTTAATATTTTTATAAATAAATTCAAAATGAATCAGTACTTATTATTTAAAAGCGCCTAGTAGGCATGCCAAGAATGAGTTGTGATAATAACATTAACTATGATATGAGAGAAGTAGATTATACAGGGGATGATTGGAAAACATTTTAGCTAAGGATAGGGATGTATAGAGATCTTATATCCAAGTGGCCATGAACATATGGGTTCAATAGTTCCAGTGAGTTAGTTAGATATTATTTTAATGTATGTCGAATTATGCAACAATATTCAAAATGTAGTAACTTACGGTTATGCATGGGTTGTTTTCATTGCGGTCCGAACCTGACATAAGAAACTGAGTTCCTCTAATGTAACAAAAGAGATATACATTCCGTAAAACGAGAAAATCACAACATAAACTTGATTTAATGTATAATTCGCTTACATAGTTCCTAAGGATAAGACTTTTCTTTTTCAGGATTCGCCACATTCGAATTGAAAAGTAATCAATTATATATATATATATATATATTGGATCACATAAAAGCAAAACTCCCTTGTCGAAGAATGATATCTAGGAAGCCTTGAAAGGAAGGGGTATGGAAGAAAAAGAGTGCTTAGACAGAAGGAATTAGAAATTGGAAACAAAGATTAAATTCCATTTGTAAACATTTGTAAATTAATAATAATAATAATAATAATAATAATAATAACAATAACAATAACAATAATAATAATAATAATAAGAATAATAATAATAATAATATGGATTCGTGAATTTAATTTAATATTAAAATGTTTCCAAATATATGTAGCATTTTAATTTTTATAGATACTTTTGTCCACCGCTGTGGTCACGTGGTAGTCTCGCTATCTTTTTTTTAATTTACTCCTTCTTGCTTTACCTTTTTCTTAAACACTTTTCCTTCTTGCTTTACCTTTTTGTTATTCTCACATATATACACAAGGACAAGACACACACCCTGACCCAAGGTGGAGATTAAAAATCCCCTACCCCGCCGGGAATCGAACCCGGGTCGCCGGAGTGGAAGGTAGGGACTCTACCGACTACGCCACGGCGACGTACAACGTCATACGGAGTGAGCCCAGGTTCGATCCCCGATCGGGACAAGCTTCCTAGGTGATGGTTTTTTCGGGTTTTTCCTCGCCTATAAAACAAAACTCAGGGAACTTTAAGGTCCAAACGTTCCCTGAACATCATTTGGCCATTATAATGATTACTAACATATTCGACATGTTTAATATGAATAAATGCGTGAATGGTGTGTTTTGTTTTAATATTGTGTTGTCTCAGAGGAGGCCCTGACATTGAGCTGATCACTCATTCGGGGAGGCCTTCCATGTGTGATCAAAAGAAGTATGTATGTGATGCATAGTTAAAATCCCTCTCCCGACTGGTCGTGTCAGTGAAAGACCCGGATGGCATGTGTCACGTAATAGTACCTGTGAAGTGAGAGGTTAAATTCCTGTGATTGGATATAATGAGATATAAAATATTTATTTTCGCGTCTACAATATTTAATTCATTCGCTACAGCTATGTCAAGTCTGAGGTTGCTATAAAGGTGCGCAGTAGACTAATTATTGTGGTATAAACTTAGATACAGGTATATCTATGCTTGTCTATGCCACTCCAATTTTATCCGTGATAGAGTTTTAATCATTTTTAAGTTGATTTACGATGAGCTTGTTTTATTCCACAAGAACCGGAAAATGGGCTGGAATATATTTGATATGACCGTACATAAATCTCTGTCAAACGGGAACCCACTAAAAAGCGAATGCTTTAATTTTTAAAGAAACAAACGTTCGATAAGGCTTATACCATACAAGCGACAGGAGGCGATATCAGGATTCACGCCAACATAATATAGGAAATAACTTCTGTTTCTTCTAAATTATTTTTAAAATGTATATATGGATAATAGTATAACATTGTTTACCAGTAAAACAGAGATTCAGGCTTGAGGTCGTGGATTCAACCCCCCAACCGGTCAATCTGAATATTTGGTTTTGGGTTTTTCTATTATCATTATAATAACAAGGGAACTGTTAACAATTGCATGACGAAAACTACCTTGAAATTTCTCCCAGAGAAGCGTTTTGATATAACAAGGCCGTGTCCTAAAAATTATCTGACCATTTTAACAGAAATCGAAGCTAGAATCCAGCAATGTCAACCCATTTTATGGAGCAGACGGATTCCCTACATAAGTAAGATTGGAGCGAAGTGAGGCGAGACGCGGCGCGGAAGACAGGCAGTGTGGATTATACAGTCTATAAATTCACAAGTTGTATTACTTTCGTATAGATTAAATGAGAGATTTGGCGCTGGATTTTCATGCCCTGCAGTTAAAAACGACAGATATATACTTTATAAAAGGCCTTGGTACATCACAAAAATTTCTCTGGAAGAAATTTAAGGTAAGTTTCGACATCCAATGGTTGACTGTTCCATTGTAAGTAACGGATCGGATGATACTTTGTGACTAATTCATTTAATTCTGACCCTTACATTCCTTCTAGGAGCATCGGAAAGTGACGCCCTTCAAAAATCATGTGATTTTTTAAAAAAAATAATGTTAATTAATCTATAGAGTATTCACTATCATATATGTTATAATTAAATTCTTCACATTGAGCAATGCAAGCTTAATATGACATCCATCCATAGTAATTCAGCCCGAAGGCAGTTCCTTCACTGCAATCATAGCATTTTTCATGCTATGCTTGCAGATTTACTAGGTAATTGTAGGTGTGGTAGCTTCTCGTTGCTTTCCGCACCGGTGAAGGATGATGATAATGATAAGGATGATGATGATGATGGCCATACGATTTCGGGGACCGTTTGGGCCTTAACGTTTTCCTGACATTTGTCTTACAGAGGAAAAATCCCGATAAAAAACCTCACCCAGAAAAACTACCCCGACCAGGGTTCGAACCCGCGCCCGCTGCGTGACAAGGCAGCACGCTACCTCGAGACCACGGCGTGGACAATATAAGAAAAATGGATGGGACTTGAACCCGGACCTCTGGATTGATACTCCAGTGCGCTACCGATTACGCTATCGAGCAAGTCTAGTACAAATGAATTTTTATTATATATATATATATACTCTTATTATTAGGAGATGTAGCGAGAACTCGGTCTCCACTGCCATCTAGTAGCTGCTCCTATAACAAGTAAGCAAATTAAAGAGAATATTTTTACTTTATAGCAGTGACGCTACTAGATGGCAGTAGAGACCGAGTTCTCACTTCATCTCGTAATAATAAGAGAATTCGACAATGCCCCTATAGAGAAACTATGGATTGCTTTAAGTCGTATGGGAATAAAGACTATAATAATTAAAGCTATACAAAATTTATACGACAATTGCATATCTAAAATTAAAATTGGCAGTAAATTGTCACATGATTTTACGATAAATAAAGATCTTCGTCAAGGATGTTGTCTATCACCGACTCTGTTTATGGCATATGTGCATCAGATATTAAAGAATTGGAGGAGAAAGTGTTCAAGCATGGGAATTCCTATTTCAAACAACAAAATTTTATACAACTTACATTTTGCAGATTATCAATTGCTAACTGCTCAATATTATGAAGAATTAGAATATATGACTAGAAAATTAGTAAAAGAATATGAAAAATCGGGATTAATTTTGAACATAAAAAACAACATATTAATCAATTGGTGAACTAGAATAAAATTTAATTTTGGAGATTGGAGAAACAATAAACTCTTGTAGTGAGATCACATATTAAGAATTATAATAAATAAAAATGGGAGTTATGAACAGAAAGTAAGAAACAGAAATAATAAAGGAAAATTTGCAATTGCTTGCCTCAATGGAATATTGTGGGATACAAATATAAGTAATAAAAATAAAATGAGTATTTTATTGTTAAAAGCATCATTACTTATGGAGCAGAGCTTTGGGCATTAACAACAAAAACAAGTAAGTATCTTTTGGCAACGAAAATGGATTTTATACGAAGGGCAGCAAGAATTTCAAGAAGAGAAAAAATATAAACTCGGTTATAAGGGAGAAAATGAAGATTGAAGATATTATTTTAAATTATATTAAAACTCAGCAATAAAGATGGTACGGACATGTCAAGCGAATGGAAGAGCATCGGCTACCAAAATCTGTTTTGGAAGACCTAAAACGTCCTGGAGTCAGGGAATATATGTATACATAAAGGAGAAACATCTACAATCAGGAAATTGGATGGACCGACAAAATAGGCTATTGGGAATCGGACGATGTCAAATACATTAATCAACCGATGATCTATATATATATATATATATATATATATATATATATATATATATATAAGAAAAATGAAGGCAATTACATACAGAAATGGATTGATCATATGCATGGAATGAGTAAGGAGAGATATCCATTGTTAGCAAGAAATTATCAAGCAAGAGGAAGACGTGATGTTGGAAGACCTAGAAGACGTTGGGATGATTCATTATGAAGTCGGAACGGGCAATTGCCTAATCCCTGGAGTGATGATGATGAAAATGAAGGTTTGTACTAGACTTGCTCGGTAGCGTAATCGGTAGCGCACAGCGGTATCAATCCAGAGGTCCGGGTTCAAGTCCCGTCCGAGCATTTATTTTTGATATCATGTCATATATATATATGTGTGTGTGAATTAATGGAATGGAATAAATATATTCCATTTCATTCCATTAATTCAGTTTAATATTTCACCTTATAGGTAGACCTACTTTTTAAATGCCACACATAACCCAGGCCTTACTGAGCAAAGACCTCTCGGGAAAGGGATTTTATATTAACTGATCAAACACATTTTTTTTACCACTCAAGGACAGGGAGAGTATCCCCGATTGAGTGATCAGCTAGATGTCAGGATCTCCTCCGAGACAATACATCATTAAGTCGAAACATACTATTCACTCACACATTCAAACTAAACATGGAGACTATTATATGAAGACTATAATACCAGGTGATGTTCGGGCACCATTTGGGCCTTTAATATTGTTAATATTTCTCTTACGTGGAAGAAAACCATCACACAGGAAACTTGTCCCGACCGGGAATCATATCCAGGCCCGCAGCGTACGAGACAGATACGGTTCTAGGCCATAGCGGTGGACACATTGGCCGAAATTACGTGAAAATATCTACTAAACATAAATAAAAAAACTTCTTCTTCTTCTTCTTAAACTTAATTTGTAGGATTTTCACCCTGTTTATTTCCAAAATCACTCCTCGGAGGAAGTCGTATTGGATGTGCATTCACTGTCTATCCATCTCTTGGCTGGTCTTCCTCTTATTCTTCTCCCGTCCATTGGTCTACCTTCTTTAGCTCTTTTTTGCAAGCCAGTTTTCTTCCGTTCTTCCAATATTTTCGTCTATCTATAATCAATTTGGTTATGTCTTGAATATGGCATTTGTCCCTAATTTCTGTGTTGTGTATTTTATCAAATAATGTTTTCCCCTGAATAGTTCTTAAGATTTTCATTTCGCATGTGCTTATTATTTGTTTAGTTTTTTGTTGTATCAGCCCTAGTTTCAGCTCCATATACGATAACTGGTCGAACTATCATCTTGTATATGCGGGTTTTGCTTTCTATTGACAAATTAAATCTTTCTTATACCCTGCTATTTGTGCTGCTTTATCAGCTTGTTTCTTTACTTCTTTTATTAAATTTTTAGTGTTTCTAGGAAAGTTATTTCTGATTGCCTAAAAGAGTTTATGTATGGTTGCATAATGTTTTTTTATTGAATGTATTTTCTTTTAACTGCATCCGGTTGAGACATTTTACAAAATCCAACAACGAATCTCACTCTTAAATTAACTAAACATTATAATTAACTTATAATTATTAGGGTAGCAATGATCATTAAAGAAGGCCCTAATCTACAGGGTATCCGCAAGGAATCCAAAATTTAGTTATGTCATGAGAGAATTTCTTCCTCTACGGGGACTCCATTCAGCATACAAAAACATGATGCCTTAGAATGCTCGGCTACGGGGCCACTTACGCCAAGGTAGTTTCCCACAAAATTCTCTAAATTGTTACTCATACTGATCAACTTTAATTGTTAAACAAACTGTAAAACATTTGCCAACACACCCAACTTATGAATCAAACAGCGAGTTGATGCCTCTGGACTGTGAAGAATGCCGTTTGGGATGGCTTCTAGATTTTCAGTGGATATCGATGGGAGTCCTGTGATTGACTCATTCACAACAGACCCTATATGCATAAACTTATTAACGACAATATGTATGATACCTCATTTTGGAGCTGATATCCACAATTTTGTATGGAACATGTTCGTTACTTCCTCATATGACTGAATGTATAGTAATAATTTCTACCTATTGTTAAATGGTAATATGCTGTGTCTATTTCCAATGCATATAACAGAAATATGATACATAAACGATTTATTTTAATTCGTACTGCAATTTTATTAACATAGTATTTCCTGAAGGAAAACGCCCAGTTGGTAGACCAAGAATGAGGTGGGAGAACAACATTAATTATGATTTGAGGGAAGTAGATTATACAGGGAATGATTGGAAAGCATTAGCTCAGGATAGGGATGTATGGAGAGCTTATGTCCGTGCGGCCATGAACCTACGGGTTCGATAGTGCCAGTGAGTAATTAAGTAAGTAAGTAAGTAAGTAGTATATTATGAAATTAAAAAAAAACGTTTACGTACTTTTGACAAAGTCAATACTTTCAAAATTGATGGTAAACCACCGTTAAAGTTATTGATTAAAATATTAAAATTATAAAATTCATATCTCTTGGATCATTTTTCCTTAAATAAATATACTTCCTTACTCACTGGCACTATCGAACACGTAGGTTCATGGCCGCGCGGGCATAAGCTCTCCATACACCCCTATCCTGAGCTAACGTTTTCCAATCATTCCCTATATAATCTACTTCCCTCAAATCATAGTTAATGTTATTCTCCCATCTCATTTGTGGTCTACCAACTGGGCGTTTTCCCTCTGGTTTTCCTACAAGAAGCTTCCATGCCTTTCATTCCCCATATGTGCCCCACATGTCCTGCCCATCGCAGTCTACGAGACTTAACTCTTCTTATTATATCTGTATTCCTATAATGACCATGTAGTTCATCGTTATGTAGTCGTCTCCATTCACCTGTCTGTACATCTCTCTTTGGTCCAAAAAATTTGCTATGAACTTTATTCTCAAATACTCGTAATCCCCTTTCCTCTCTTAAAGTAAGACTCCATGTTTCGCATCCATATAATATAACTGGTAGAATAATACCATTGTAAATGCTGATGATGGAACATTTTCTTCTGAAAGGCCTACATTTTTAATGTTTGACGATGTTTTATAAATAAAAGTCTGTTTTAAATGAGGATGACTGATACAAATACGAATTTTATAATTTTAATATTTTGACAAAAGTCGTCCGTTTTAAATGAGCCTAAGTCATTTCTGGACGAAACTGAATTTAAGCTCACTTAAAAGTTTATCTGTCCCGCCCACTGTATTAGATTGTTGTAATGATAATGACGACATTAATGTCTTGTGTCCTGTAATAATAGAGGAAGCAATCTGATATAGAGATAACGCTACACAGTACTATAGTCACTCCACAAAAATGGAGAAGCACGACTTTATTCTCATATTATAAACATTAATATACATGTCCTTTTTAGTTCACTATCACCATTTCAAGAAATTAGTTAGCCCTGGTGGCACTACCTTTCATAAACAAAATTGAGCTTGCGTAAATTTATTAATTATAAACTTCTAAACCACTCAACAGATTTTCACGAAAATTGTTGCATACATGTTTTCAGTTACGGCGAGTGTTTAGTCGCTATATAGATATTATGCTTTAAAACTATAAATTGTAGGAGTTCACCTAAAACAACAAATTTAAAATCGCTCTAGCGGTCGCAATTTTTTATGTTTCACAACGAAAGTTAGTATATGGTATTAAAATATACCGAGGTAGGTATCATCCAAATCGTAGCAACATCCGATCATTAGAAGTGGGGGATTACCTGAAATCCGAAATTAAAAGTTGACTCTAACAAACATCATATTTGATTCGTCGCAATATATACCATTAAATTTATTTAATCTCTAATTTTCTTTTTACTTATTCAACTAAAAATTTAAAAAGTATTTAATTTATTTAGGCGTGGCAGCGCACGCCAAGTATTAGCTAGTATTTTATAGATTTCACAAAACCTCGCTCATGCCGTTGACACCTGTACTACGCTGATTTTTTGGAGAATACTTTCCTCATTTTACTTTAATACCATAATAATGAATTTTATTGCGTAAAATCGAAAAATGAGTACTACAGAGAATTTCAATTTTTTTCAGGTGAATTATAGCTACTCCTAAATAACAGCTAACTAACTCACTGGTACCCTCGAACCTTTAGGTTCATGGACGTACGGACGTAAGATTCCCACATATCCCTATATTGAGCTGTATAATTTACCTCCCTCAAATCCTGGTTCTTCTTCCACCCCATTCTTAGCCTACCCACTGGGCGCTTTCCCTCTGGTTTTCCTACAATGAGTTTCCATGCTCCCTTTCATTCCCTATTAGTGCCACAAGTACTGCACAGTGCAGTCTATGAGAGTTAATTGCTATTTTATATCTAGTTTCCCATTAATATCTTGCAACTCAATCTTATGTAGTCCTTTCCATTCACCTGTTTGTTCATCTGTATTTGGTGAAATAAATAATAGTTTAAAAAACTAAAACAATATGCTTTATTAGAAAACCGAACTAAAAAAATGAAAAGTAATTTTAATTTCCAACACGCTTGGGATAAATAATGTTACCATCAAAAGCGTGGGGTGCTCTTTATCAATTAATATATTTGATAATAAACAGATATTGGTAAAAGTAAAGTCTCTAAGAAGAAATTGTAAAATTATATACCACTAGAGTTCACCGCTCTACCAACAGAGTTCTTATGACGATTGACTAAAGAGTCGACAAGTCCGCAATCTATTATACCAGTTTTCATTTTTTTTTATTTTCTGATGATTCTGGCCAGGATTTTAGAAACAAATATGATAGTATTGTATTGCCAAGAGTCCTTTACAAGTATATAAAGTTTCAAGTCGATTCAATGTTTCTAAGTGGGTGAAATTCGTGTTCAAAGATTCCGTTACATAGATACAAAGACACTTATTTGATTTTCTGATGATTCTGGCTAGGATTTTAGAAAATAAATATAAAATTATTGTATTGTCACGGGTCTTTTACAAGTATTCAAAGTTTCAAGTCGATCCAATGATTTTAAGTGGGTGAAAATCGCGTTGAAAGATTCCGTTACATAGATAGATGGATGGATGGATGGATGGATGGATGGATGGATGGATGGATGGATGGATGGATGGATGGATGGATGGATGGATGGATAGATACAGGTCAAGCTAATATAAAGCATGTAAAAGTTGTTTTTTTTTTCTTCTCAAATGCTCCTAATTTTCCTCTTCTCTTAAAGTACGAGTCCATGTTTCACATCCCTGTAATATAACAGGGAGAAAACAGTTTTATATAGGCTATTTTCAAGTTTTTTTTAGAGAGAGGCAGAGTTCGGGATGACAAAAGTCCCTGTAATGTGTAATAGCATTCATTTACGGAATTTATCCTATGTTTAATCTCTCTCTATGCCTCATTCATTTTGTAATTATTGTTCCTAGTATTTGAATTCAGCTACGTTTTCAAAATTCCCCTCATTTCTCAGTAAATGTCCATTTCCATTATATAATAAATTTGTATGTGTGACCATCCAGCTCCAAATGTTATCAAGCCATGTCTACGTTTCTTGACGGATGTATTTTTATGGAGAAAGATGGATCAATATACTTTTATCGTCTGGCTTATCGTTGAATTTGTCCTGCATGAGTAACTCTACTCTTAAATGTCACATTTTGCTGGTTACACAACTCGAACTTAGGTTATTTTAGTGATCGCTGTATTTCGAGTACGATACAAAACAAAAATGCGGCCGCTGGTTTTCCAACAGGCATATACACAGAAAACTCTTGTATTGTGTGTAAGTTATATATATGTACATTGTGTTCTGCCCAAGAACAGGTCTTTCACTGCAAACTCGGCATTCTGCACTCTTTCCTTAACTCAGCTTTCATTTTTGTATCCTCATACAAACCATTTAGGCCTATTTTAATATTGTCTATCATCTGACGTATTTTTCTGCCTCTAACTTTATTTCCGTTGACTATTCCTTCTAGCCCATCCATCAGCAGGCAGTTTCTTCTTAGCCAGTGGCCAATCCACTTTCTATCCCTCTTCTTTATTAGTTTCAATATTTTCCATCCTTCACCCACTCTGTCTAGCACATCTTATTTTTTTATTTTGTCTGTCCATTTTATATGTTCCATCCTTCTCCATATCCACATCTCAAAAGCTTCCAGTCGCTTTTCCTCATTCCGTCGTAATGTGCAAGTCTCTGCATCATATAATGCTACACTCCACACAATGCACTTCACTGGATAAATTCCGAAATAAAAAAATATTTATTATTATTATTATTATTATTATTATTATTATCGTTGAGGAGAGCAGCAAGGTGTTCAAAATTAGACAAAATAAGAAATACTGTCATAAGAGAAAAAATGAATATTGGTTATTCAATAGTAGATTATATACGGTATAAGCAATTAAATTGGTATGGGCACGTAAACATTAAAATTCAGTATATAAATAAATAAAATTATGATTATGATTATTATTATCATTATTATGATTATCATTATTATAAAATTGTTATTATTATAAAATTATTACTGTTATAAAATTATTACTATTATTATAATTAATATTATTATAATTATTATTATTACAATTATTACTAATATTATTACTACTATTATTATTATAATTATTATTATAATTATTATTATAATTATTATTTTAATTATTATTATAATTATTATTATTATTATTATTATTATTATTATTATTATTATTATTATTATTATTATTATTATTATTATTATTATTATTATTATTATTAATTGGATGACTAAGATTGCCTTGCTTTGTTGTCGATCATTCACAGGATCCGTTTACATACATAATTCATATGACTGTATCCACTCATTTATCGTAATGGAAGTAGAGTATCATTAATTCCTGGAATATGTTCAGTGCAGTTCAACGTAATCAAAAACTAGCAGTTAACTAGGATAATTCAAATATCATACGTATAACTTGTTTTGTGTATTTACCTACTAATATAGTTTCATTAGAAATCTCTGCAAGAAGAGCTCATTTACTAATGGTCATCTATCCATAATCCAACAAAAGAGGGGCTTCAATTATAACTACATTGTACAACGAAATATTTAGTGCGTTTTCATTTATGATTAATGAATAGCTTTGCAATGTCAAAGTTAGTACATTTGCTAATAACTCATTATGCAATATAGAACAAGAATGATAGATGCAGTTCTGTTTCCTCTGTAATTCCAAAATGGGATCACAAATACGTTGTTATCTGGGGATTTCACATTCCGACCAAGTCCAATCTGTTCATTATGCATTATTAATGAGAAAATGACAGATAATAAACAAAAAAGTAATTCACTCTGTTAGACGACACGAAGGTTCATGTATGTGTGTGTTCTAATGCCACCCACTGTACTTCACGTGCTTTTGGTTCCGCGCTAGGCGGATAGGTGGCGTTAATGTGGTCTATTTTCAATTTACACCCCACTTCGAGAGATTACTTTACGTAGACTATTTAACTCATGCCCCAAATGGTAGTCAATGACCAATCACGTTTCAATGAATTTTATTTTACAACCAATTACAGTCGTGTTTCACCTCGATATTTATCACATTCTCTTAACAAAATAAATAAAGCTCCTCCTTTTTAATATTCTGAACAGGCAAGAGCATTATTTTGCAGTGACTGACTCTCCAACAAATACGTTGAATGTAGCAAATAATGAACAGATTCCTTCGAACTACATATTTCATAACTGTGTGTTCAATAATTGTGTTTTTAAATAATGATTTTACTGAGTTCTTTCTTAAAAACATTAATTAATAACCTATAATGTTGGTTACAATATACAGTTTAATGTGTTTCATTTTTTTCTCGCCTAGGGTACAATATTGCCACTCTATTTCACAATAAATAATATGATCTAGTTGCAGTGGATAAACAAATGAAACATAATCAAATATTTCTCATTTGTTTTCAAACATCGCCGTTTACATTAAATATATAAATATTTTAAAAAACTATATTTAATTAATCATTTGTGAGTAAACAGATTAATTTTATTCGTTAAATAGTCCTAACAAATGCCACTCCTGATTTATAAATCCTCTAGATAAATTGTAAATCACTCGTGGCATTACTTATGATGACGCATTCTTGTATTGTGTACAAAGAAGAGTGTAAGATAAGTGTTTGTTTAGATTTATGCAGTATATACTCGTAAAGTTCAAGAGTTACACCCTAAATCAAAAAAAAATATTCCCAAATATTAAAGTACTTTTTTCTAATATTAATTCAACAACCCCGTATTCACTTGTGTAATCATAAAAAAGTGAAAAGTGAAGTTCATGAAGAAAAAGGGCTATTGTGTGTTGTATGAGGCATAACGATGATGAGAAGAGAGAAAGTTGATACTCGGTGCCGGCACGTAGCCTATTCCTATCTTTCTTTCTTTTTTCACCCTTTTTCCTTTTACCTTTTCGTTAACTTTACTTTATTCTCACATATAGACACAAGGATAGGACACACCCAGACCCAAGGTGGAGATTTAAAATCGAACCCGGCTAGGCGGAGTGGAAGGCAGGGACTCCACCAACTACACCACGGCGACGGGCAAATCTAATAGCACCCAAAGGGGGCCGGCAGCCTTAATGTCTTCATCCGACTGACGAATCGCTAGCTGTAGTGCATACGCTTTCTCAACTTATGTACTATGGAGATGTTTGCAACTTAATACCGGAATCTAGTGCAAAATCTGGCGGTTAATAATTGTACACCACTACCTCTCCTGTCCCAAACTAGAAAATTTTGCAATGAATTAATTTAAACTAATTTAACAAAAAAAACTTCAACCCTGCCAAGCATCGAACCCGGGTCAGGATCATAGATGTATGTTTGTATGTACTCCACAAGTTTCACATGGACAAGGGTGCTCCCTAGCTCGATTATAGGGTGCTCCCTATTGGAAATTACACAACCAAGGTAATTTAATAATGCTTATTTACCTACAGATGTCAACGAGTGACATGTGGTTACTTCATCGCCTTAATGGGACATTTAGTAGGCAATTAAAGTATTACTTGGATATATGAAAGTCAGTTAAATTTTGTACAGAGGGCTTCTTTTTCAGGCTTACGGTTCTTTTACGAGCCTGAAAATCTTCTTACTCGGGACCCATCGTTTAAAATCAGTCCCGTAGGACATTTCCTTTGGATTTTTCTATCCTAAATCCCAACGATCCCGGCAAGGTTTTAACCCATGACCCTTGGGACTAGAGGATAATATCCTTCACATGTTCTTTATTATGGGGCACGCCGTAGCGTAGTGGTTAAGGCACTGAGCTACAAGCCGGAGGGTCGAGTGTTCAAGTCCCGTTTGGTCAGGATTTTTAAACTGACCCAAACCCTCTGGCGGCACTATGGCCCTGGGGTCGACTCAGCCTCTAACGGAAATGAGTACCAGACGCTTGTTCTGGGGTAAAGGCGGCCGTCACGCAGGGATGACAACCCGGCTGACACAAAGTGCCGATTGTCTAGAGAAAAGTGGGAGCTTTAACCTCCTACTACCCCAAGGGCCTCCGGGCCTGTTGTGGGATCACTTTACTTTTTATGTTCTTTATTATCGTAAAATAAATAGGAAAGTAGGTCTGTAACTAAGTTACAGGTAATATCGAACCCTGAAAATCATAGTTGCACTAACATAAGCAATCATTAATACAGTACGTATCCTGAAGTAATATTTCCAATTCATTACCTTAAAATATACAGTCAATATATCCAATTCACCAATTAATGATAAAAATGTCAATATCTGGTTTTGAGGATGACAGCTTAGCTGTAGAAACAGGCTGACTATTTTAATCATTAATTGGTGAACTGGGTATATTGAATGTATATTTTAATATTTTATCGCAAAAAGACCATGTGTGTGTTAAATTATAATCAATACCTGTATGGTTCGTCTCCATCAAAGCGTGGATATTGTGATTATGCCATCTCATTACTGGCCTAAATAATAAATAGTCTTAATAAGTTAAATAGCCTGATAGTGCATTTGATGTCTATAGGGGTGAAGGGGAGTATGAGCACGCGCGCGCGTGTGTGAAGGGGGGGGGGTTTGTGGGTACATGTGTGTGTTTCCTCTCTTTTTTAAAATTTATTTTGTAGCAATTTTTTTGAAATTATTAATATACAAAATTATACTTTCCTTATATCTGTACACATAGACTTTTCATGTAGCCAGACGGTAGAGAAAACTATTCTAACACCTTTCCATCTGACGTCATATACAATGGTTGCATCAAACATACGTTGATATCGTATTGACGAAATAATTGTTCCATTTCTATTTCTCAGGCTTGCTTCTCGGACAATAGTTTTCCCTAACTCAAATTGTTCAGTGGAGCATATTTTATGTCGTGCCTAATTTTTGCACACTCTTGTATTTCTCCAGAAAACCTCTAAAACAGTTTAAAAAGTAACTCACTTCATATTTCCTTAGACAAATATAATATTTGACCAGGTTACGTGTATACGTTTATTATTCCTTTATATTTTTAACTTTTTTACAAAGCCATTTACTTAATCTAATTGTAGGTTATTATGTTTGTTAGTAATATTATTACTATTTTTCTTTCTTTCCCTTGTCAACTTTATATTGTGTAGTTTATAATTGTTATGAATACATAGTCTTTTATATAGATTATTAATTGTTTTATAGATTATTTTAATTATTCAAGCAAAGTCCTTTGAAATAGAGTTTAGACATGATATAGTACAGAGCAAAGTTTTGCTTCGCTAACTGTAAACATCCCTACATTTAGTTTATTGGAATGTTAGTGAGTACAGTTAGGGTGACTAGAGGTCAAATTGAGTATATAACACTTGAGAAGTGAGGGTCCTGTGTCTGTCTGTTGATGTGTGACAACGAGAGGTGTTAATGGGTGAGTAAGCTACCATTTTTCTTAATATGTGTCAGGGACGTTTTGTAAAAAGAATCAATTGCCCTAACTATTTTGATACATGCTTTTCAAAGGATAGTAGAATTCTAAACAATGTAGACTGTTTTAATACTATATTTTCAAAAGGGGATATAACATTTTTAAACATGTAGGTTAGGGCAGATTTATAACTTCCACAACTCCCACTCTCTCAAACCCCAGAAAGTACTGTAGTTTTAATATAGGCTTAGATTAGATTTAGGGCTAGAATACTTAGGGTTTATAATTATTTATACCTTAGTAATAAAATAGTTTAAAATAAGACTTCTTTTGTTTATTTCAACACATGTATAACTGTACATCCTCATACTAACGCTCGGCTAGATAAACGCTACCAGATTTTCCAAGTCCCGAAGGTCCTTTATGCCCTAAAATAGCTACCATAGGTATAAAAAATAATTTTCTATCATGTATCATTTATCGTAATTCTTATTGTATGTATAATTTAACCCTGGTAAAGTGGAAGAGAACACCTTACAGTCTTAACTGCATAAGGTAAAATAAATACAGTGTGTCCCAAATTGATGTATACACTCTTCGAAACGTTATTTCTCAGCAACGAAATGAGAGAGAAGTACAATTTTTGCTGTGTTTGATCCACAGGGCACTGAAAAAGCATAGCAACACGTTCATCGATCTTCACGTCTTTATATACAACAATGGCGGCGAGATTATCATTCGATATACGTAAGTGGATACTGAAGTGTTATTGGAAAGTAGAGAATGATGTTGAATTTGGGACACCACCAACAAGGGTAACAATAACAAAAATCCGAGACAAATTTGAAGACGATGGAACGGTGCAAGATGTATATATTTAAAAAATTTGGATTTTCAAATAGAGCATTTTTTAATATGTCAGTTGTACTTTTGGCGTTTACCTGTGACATATATTTACGTAACAGTCTACCTCAAATAACCGCACATTTCTCCCTTTATTAGTCAGCAACTCGGATATTGATGGCTACGCCCTTTTTCGTGGGACTTTTTCAAATGAATTTAACAAAGTTCTGCTTACTCATTTTAGTGGATAGAATGTGAATATAAAGTTGTAAATGTCGTCTTTTCCGTTAGCTGTTCACAAATTTGAAGCGTCTAACAAGTATAAAATTCTGTACAATTTCATTTGCTCATAAGGATTCATTCATCCCTCTCTAGTAATCGAAATTGAAGTGGTACGTTTCTGAGAATCTGTATTGAGTTTAGAGACGTCCTGCCCGCTCGTTTGAGCTGACAGAAGGAGACATTAGAAGCCAAGCGGACGCCATTATGTTACTGGCATGATTGTGCACTTGCTTCAAAAGTTCTCCAATCAACGTGCTATTTGTCTCATCTCCACTTTTTCTCCCCTTTTCTCTATCTCTCTCCCTCCAAATCTGCCTTGATTCGTTCAAACACATGCCACTTCCTTTTTCTGCATTGCTTCTCCTTGTGCGACTGAAGAAAATAGCTCCTTCTGCCCATAGCCGATCGTCGCACTTTCATAAAAGTTGTGCTAAATGAATCTCTTCTTTGCAACATCTGTTTTTGCTCGTCGTTAATTAACATTGGAGTATTTATTTTAAGTTTTAGAAAAAAATATCTAAGAAAAAGTTTAGTTATCTCTCAGTATATTTTATTCCGTATTGCTCTTACACCTATCATCGGTGTCTCCAGTAACTATTGCACAATAATAATAATAATAATAATAATAATAATAATAATAATAATAATAATAATAATAATAATAATAATAATAATAATCCATCCATAGTAATTCTTCCCGAAGGCAGGTCCTTCACTGCAATTATAGCATTTTTATGCTTTGCCTGCAACTTTACTAGGGAATTGTAGGAGTGGTAGCTTCCCGTTACTTTCCACACCGGTGAAGGATAATGATGATAATGATAATGATAAGAATGATGATGAGCCATATGATTTCGGGGACCGTTTGGGCCTTAAAGTTTTCCTGACATTTGTCTTACAGGTGAGGAAAAACCCCGATAAAAACCTAACCCAGAAAAACTGCTCCGATCGATGCCTCGAGACCACAGCGGAGGACAATAATAACAATAATAATAATAATAATAATAATAATAATAATAATAATAATAATAATAATAATAATAATAATAATAATAATAATAATAATACACAACAATCTGCCAGGATACACGCTGCTGAAATGAGATTCCTCAGACCAATAGCAGAATATCAAAGAACAGACAAAAAACATAACACAGAAATAAAACAACTAAAAATAGAGGGATTAAACTCAACAATAAAGAAATACAGAACAAACTGGAAAGAACACTTGGCAAGGATGACTGAGAATAGAATACCAAAAGCAGCATACAACTATTCACCACGATGAAGAAGAAGTTTGGGAAGACCAAGGAAAAGATGGAAAGAGCAGCAATTTGGAGCCGAAACAGGCTAGTAAATAAGCCTAAACCGTGAAGAAGAAGAATAAGAAGGAATAATAATAATAATTTTATTAGGAATTTCTCTGGAATTCCTCTACAATGTAGTAGTTTTCCTACAAGAAAAAAACTCCAAGCGCGACAGGCCTAGAAGGCCGTTGGCCTACCAGCCGGCTACTGGCCTCACATCCACATGTGTTAATCACAGAGGTAGACGATCATCGAGCCAGTGTACGGGTGACATGTGGCCAGCATGTCGGATCTCCCAGTCGTTATAGCTGGTATTCTCAACCTGGAGTCGCTACTTATTATAGCTACCCAAATGCCTCACGATGCTGGGTGGGCACCGGTCCCATACTGGCGGAAATTCCATGAGAAAATTTATTCCCCCATGGGGACTCGAACAGACGCAAGTCTCATAGCTCTGCGCCAAGGCTTCTTGCCTTAACCACTCGGCTACGGCGCGGGACAGTTTTCCTACAACTCATAGCAAATTTTACCACTCCATATATCCCTATCCTCGCATCATTCTCTGCTAATCCTCTCGACACCATACTCCTCTGAACTCCTTGAACATACTGTTCTTTTGATCTCCCCTTTCTTCTATTGCCCTCCGCTACAAAACTTAATATCAATTTAGTTATTATCCTGTCATCTGACGTACCCTTTACGTGACCAATACATTTAGTCTTCTTTCTTCAATAACTTGTAGAACATATTTTTGAACATCCATTGTATATTCGATTTTAATATTCCTAATTTTGTCTCTTCTTAAATTTCAAGAAGCCCTCCTCCAGTTCTCCATCTCTGTCATCAAAAGTTTATATACTTGCTCTCTGCTAAATGTCCTCGTTTTCGCACCATACAATAGTGTACACACAATAATAATAATAATATTTTATATCCATCCATAGTAATTCTGCCCGAAGGCTTGCAGCTTTACTAGGGAATTGTGTAGGTGTGGTAGCTTCCCGTAGCTTTCCACACCGGTGAAGGATGATGATGATGATGATAATGGTAAGGATGATTGCCATATGATTTCGGGGACCGTTTGGGCCTTAAAGCTTTCCTGACATTTGTCTTACAGGTGAGGAAAAACCCCGATAAAAACCTCACCCAGAAAAACTGCCCCGACCGGGGATCGAACCCGGGCCCGCTGCGTGACAAGACAGCACGCTACCTCGAGACCACAGCGGTGGACAATCTTTTATATATAAGAATTAATGTTTGTTTGTTTGTTTGTTTGTTCGTACTTTATGCGCGGCCATACCGTTGATCCGATTGTGATGGGATTTTTTTCCAAAATGTTCAGGGGATTCCCGGGATGAACATAGGCTATAAGCTAGTTGTGATACTAAACTCCTACACCCTCAAACATCGCCCTTTGTAGTGGAAAACGTGAAAAAAATAGCTCTTTTTACTCTTAAATGGCTTACGATTCCTAAACCATAAGAAATACACAAAATTACTGTACACAGAATTGAATATCTCAAAACGCTCTACAAAAAAGTCCGCGACAGCATATGTTTATCTCTTATGGATAACTCACAATAAACATTTTTGTATTTCATTGATACCAAGAGAATAATACCCATTCGGGTAAATGTTTCATCTTTATTATTGATACCAAGGGTCCCGCGCCGTAGCCGGGTGGTTAAAGCAAGAAGTCTTGGCGCATAACTACGGGACTTGCGCTGGTTCGAGCCTGCATGGGGGAAAAACTTTTACTCATGGAATTTCGGCCAGTATGGGACCGGTGCACAAAGAAATGAAATCTAGCTGCAAAATACTATTTTCACCCACCTTCATAAATTTATCTTTTTTTTTCACTCTAATATAATTGTTATTTGACGGTTAACTTATCTGCAAAGGAGGGTATAATTCTAATGTGAAAAGAGTAGTTCTTTGGACGTTTAAATGGCTTACGCTGCCTAAACCATAAGAAATACAGAAAATTAATGTACACAGAATTGAATATCTCAAAAAGATCTACAAAAATGTCCGCGACAGCATATGTTTATCTCTTACGGTTAACTCACAATAACCATTTTTATCTTTCATTAATACCAATATGCGCCATACAGCAGGCTACACAAAGTGGGACCAAAAATAAATGAGAAAATTATGGAAGAGTTGGATGTAGAACCCATTCTTCACCATATACAAAACTACGAGAACAACTGGAAAGCCCATCTTCACCGAATCCTGTCTAATAGAATTCCAAAAGCCATACTTCGCTACTGCCCCCAAGACAAAAGATCGCTGGGACGTCCAAAAATGCGCTGGATGGAAAATTCCTCTTTGAGACCGTAACAGACCACACGCCTAATACTTGCATGGATGATGATTCATACCAACAGTCTCACACCGTAGCCGAGTGGTTAAGGCAAAAATTCTGGGCGCAAGACTACAGGACTTACGCTGGTTCGAGTCTCCATGGGGGAATTTTTTTTCTCATGGAATTTCGGCCTGTATGGGACCGGTCAACAGTGGGCCAGAAATGAAATCTGACTGGAAAAAAATATTTTCACTCACCCTCAATCAATTTATCTTTTTTTTTTCACTCTAATGTAATTGTTATATGACGGTTCGTAACTTATCTGCAAAGGAGGGTACAATTCTAAAGTTTATGAAGACAATATAAACATCGGAAGTTGCCGATGGTTAAGAACTCATCTGGTCTATAATCCCAGTTGTGTTATAAGCGTTGTGTTTTCAAGTTCAGTGAGCTTTTCTTCTTATTCTATATGGATACTTCACCTCAAGATTTGTAATTTTATTGATATATTTCATGTTTTTCTATATAACCCGATTTTATGTTAAATATATGTGGAATCATACCTTCCATGCACTAACAAATTTACACAATCATCTTATTTTAAATTGAACTTCAAATAAAACGGTTCTGAACAGAAGTACAAATTTTAGTTATAATATAGAGTGATTTATGGACTTTAATTCCCGCACAATAACTTGTGTGCAAATTATTTCGTTCTTTTTAATTAGCTTTCTCATTACAGGAGGTAGCCAGCAACTGAGGCCTACTGTTGCGCGCAGAGAATAATTGTTTGATTTAATATGGAAAAAAATATTAGATAGAGGCAATAAGTTATCATTTAGTAAACAAATTAGAGGTAGGGGGTTGTTAGCAGAATGTTTAAATGATATTAAAAATCAATATTTTTTAAAAGCGATTTCTCAAACGTACGAAATTGTGCGCGAGAAAAAAAAATTAATGAAATTTTCTGATTGGCTAGGAGTGGATGTTAACTTTCCCGCTATGAATAATTAATTTAGAACAATGACAGTCGTTGGAAAATTCTGTTCCATCTGCTTATGAAATTGGAAGACCCAAAATAACTTTCGAAGAGGCTGGAATTAAAGAAATTTTCACTTAGCAGGAATTCTCTTGCGATGAACTTGCTCTTACAACAGAAATACCACTTTGGTCATATGGTAAACGGAATACTGTTGATGTTTTAAAGACATTACTCAAAAACCTCAAAAATATCTTCAGAATAATAATAATAAACATTAAAAATCACCCCGCTCAACTCCCCGATCTTCTATGACGGACGAAGCATTGTCTTTTTTTGACAATAAAATATCAATATGTCGATATATTAACATGAGATTAGGTGTCAAAAAGAGAGGTTGTGATATTTTATCCACCATATAATGCTTCTAGGGAAGCACATTTGTTATGCTACCTTCCCCAAGACAGATATATCAGCAGAAATAAGACTTTTCGTTTTGTTTTTATTTCAGCCTCTTCAAAAGATATTTTGGGTCTTACAATTCTACAAGCAGATGGAACAGGATTTTTCAACGACTATCAATGTTCTAATTTCTTAATAAAGGGAAAGTTTACATTTACTTTTAGCCAATCAGAATATCTCAGTAGAAATTTAACTCTTTTTTTCTCTCGCACAACTTCCTATGTTTTAGAAAATTGCTTTTAAAAAATGTTTTACAATTTTTTAAAACAATCTCCGAACATCCCCTAACTCTAATTTTTAATAGAGGATCACTTATTGCCTCTATCGATCACTTTTCTTCATATATTAAATCAAACAACTCTCTGCGCGCGAAGATACGCCTCAGCTGCCGGCCGCCCCTCTAATAAAAAAGCTAATTACAAAAAACGCAATAATTTGCATACATGTTATTGTGCGAGAATTGAGGTCCACAAATCATTCTACATTCTAACAAAAATTTGTACTACTGTTCAGAACTGTTTTTTTCGTAGCTCAATTTAAAGTAAAACGATTGTGTAATTTTTTTAGTGTTTCGAAGGTATGATTCCACGTGTACTTAACACAATATCTGGTTATATAGAAACATGTTAAATATATCAAAGGAAAGTACAAACCTTGAGGTAAAGTATCCATATAGAATAAGAAGAATAACTCACTGAACTTTAATGCAAAACGTATTTATTTCTACAGCTCGGTACACAACTCGGATGCAGATCAGATGAGTTCTTAACTACCGGCAACTTCCGATCTTTATATTGTCTACATACATTTTAGAATTCTACCCTCCTTTGCAGATAAGTGAAGAACAGTCATCTGGCAATAATTTTAGAGTGAAGAAAGATGGATTGGCGAGTTAGTAAAATACTTTTTTCCAGCTAGATTTCGAATCTGGCCCACTGTGCGGTGCCCACCCAGCATCGTGAGGCATTTGGGTAGCTACAATAAGTATCGACTCCAGTTTGAGAATACCAGCTATAACGGTTGGAGGTTCCGACATGCTGACCACATGTCACCCTACAGTGGCTAGATGATCGTCTCCTCTGTGATTAACACATGTGGATGTGAGGCCAACAGCCGGCTGATCAGCCAAAAGCCTTCTAGGCCTGTCGCGCTTTGAGTTTTTTTTCTTATACCAAGAAGATCAGGATACGTAGATTCCCGGGTAAGCATGCTCTGCCATACCGTTCATCCGATTGAGATGGAGCTTTTTGAAAAATGTTCAGGAGATACCGGGAATGAACATAGGCTAGAAGAGAGTTGTAATACTCAACCACTTCACCTCTAAAAATCACCCTTTGTAGTGAAAAACGTGAAATAAATCTCTATTTTGACGCATAAATGGCTTACGCTGCCTAAACCATAACAAATACACAAATTGATGTACACAGAATTGAACTCTAAAAAAATTCTACAAAAAGTAGAGTATAACAGCGCACGACTGGTGGTAAAACACATTAACATTTATTTAGGAGTAGCAGCGCACGCCGGGTATTAGCTAGTAATGTAATTAATATAATATAATATAATATAATATAATATAATATAATATAATATAATATAATATAATATAATATAATATAATATAATATAATATAATATAATATAATATAATATAATATAATATAATATAATATAATATAATATAATATAATATAATATAATAGAAAAACAAATGAGTAGACATTACTTAAATTTGCATCAAATTATATAGTATACTTATTATAATACTTATTAGAGTTTTATATGATTTTGTTTTCTTTGCGGTCCGGAATATATAAATATATAATTAAAGAGTGCTACAAAATGATTCAACAACTCCAAAAACTACAGAAAAGAATTCAATTGCAATGGATACCTGCACATTGTGGAATTGCTGGAAATGACACTGCTGATTTTCTTGCCAAAAAAGGCTCCAATTTAATTCAGAATACTACTAAAAGCTTACCTTTCACATCCATAAAAAGAATAGTTAAAAACAAATATAAAATCAAACAAAACCAAGACCTATGTAATAAAGCCAAAGACAAAAAATGGAATATTTTAGTAAAGAAGCCAGATATTATTCCAGAATTTCCACGTAAAACTACAGTAGCAACATTTAGACTGCTTACAGAACATGACTATCTAGCCAAACATTTATATAAAATAGGAATCTACACGAATCCAAATTGTCCTCTATGCAATAAAGACGAAGAAATGAATGAAGAACACCTACAAACCTGTGAAGTATTACCTGTTGGATCCACAATAGAGAAATATTGGAGAGCAAGAACGCTAATGGCTTCGGTGCCAAGGCCCAGCATTTGAAAACAACAACAACATATATAAATAACTGGCAGGATGAATTATTGTTTCGCTAATTTAAGGTTAGGTTAATGGAGTGTTCTGTTCCTAATTAGACTTAATTGAATAGGACTGTGATGATATTATTAGAATTGACACATACTATTAGCAAGTCTCAATTAGTAAAATTGGCATTACTTCAATAACTGAAAAAAATATGGCCTCCCATTTAAATGGACTATATAAACATAATATACAGAAAGACAAATGAAAGAATACAAAATACTAATAAATGTTATTTTTCAATAAATCAAGCATTTAAATTCTAAACATCCGACACAAAAACCAGATTGTATAAAACCCTAGCTAACACCCTGGCGTGCGCTGCTGCGCCGAAAAAATAATTATAAATTTATATCGTAATTATTTTTAGATACCTCCTGCTGATTAACTGGCGACGCCCGAGAATCTACGTGTCCCTATCTTCATCCCATTAATGGGGTAAAAGACGAAAATTTATGTTTTATGTTTAGTTGAACTAGTAGAAGGAAAAATTTATAACGTAGGGCCTAATTATTTTGAGATACCCCGAGAAGATTACCCGGCATTACCGGGAATTTATTTATCCCGATCTTCTTGGCATAAATGAGCTGAAAGAAATTTTAATGTGTTTTAATATTTAGTTGAATAAGTATACGGCAAAATTTATATCGTAATTATTTTTCGATAACCCGTGCTGTTTACCCCGGAATTGCTCGGGAATCTTTATCCCGATCATCTTGGTATAAATGAGCTGAAAGACGAAAATTAAAGTGTTTTTATGTTTAGTTGAATAAGTGAGGGGTACAATTTATTTCGTAATTATTTTAAGATACCTCAAGCTGATTACAGGATGTTGCCTGGGAATCTACTTATTCCAATATTCCTGGCATAAATGAGCTGAAAGACGAAAATTAATGTTTTTTATGTTTAGTTGAATAAGTGAATGGAAAAATAATTATAAATTTATATCGTAATTATTTTTAGATAACCCGTGCTGATTAACCGGCATTGCCCTAGAATCCACATTTTCCTGATCTTCTTGGCATAAATGAGCCGAAAGGTAAAATCAATGTGTTTTTATGTTTAGTTGAAATGGTAATAGGAAACATCTTCTTCTTCACTTCCTGGTTTAGGCAAAAGTTGCCTGTTCCGTCTTCACTAATAGATCTAAGACCATCTCTTCCGAGGACGCCCGACATCTCTTCTTCCTCTTGGAAAATAATGGAAGATTTTATTTGGTAATCTTCTTTCTTCCATTCTTTCTACATGTTCTTTCCACTGTATCTTGTTGTTAAATATCTTTTCTTTTATGGAGTAGATCTGCAGTTCTTCACGGATATCCTCGTTTCTTATCTGGTCCATTCTATTGCAGCCTTTTACTCTTCTTAAAAAATTCATCTCGGCTGCTTGGATTTTACTTTCTTGTTTGGTAGTGGTAATCCAAGATTCACTCCCATACAAAAGGACAGGGACAGCCATTGTTTTATAAAATTTTAATTTTGTTTGTTTATGGGCTTTATTATTCAATGTTCTATTTATTGTACCACAAATAGCTTGAAACTGATGTGTTTTGTGTTCAATATCTTTATCATACCCATAGCTGATGTCACATCCTAAATATTTAAAGTGGGATACTTGTTCAATAATTTCATCTCTAATTACTATTTTTGCACGCAGAGTATTTCTTCCACAAAATGTCATTACTTTTGTTTTACTTATTGAAATTTTAAAATTATAATCGCTACATATTGCATTTAGTTTGTAAGCAGCCAATTGTAACAGATCTTCATCATGGTGCAGTAAGACCAAATCATCGGCGAAAAGTAAGTTAGTAATACTTGAGTTATTGTTCAATCTAAGGCCATTGTCCATTATAATTTTCCATTGTTTCATAATGTCGTCGATATATATATTATAAAGGGTGGGCGATAGACCTACACCCTTGTCTAACTCCTTGATTTATTAAAATTTCTTCTGACCTTTTTCCATCAGTTTTTATCACAACTTTAGTTTCTTCATATAAGCCTTGGACTGATTTTAATTAGATGGTGTGGATATCCTCGTTTCTTCATTATTTCCCATAGTATAGATCTATTTACTCTGTCAAAGGCCTTTTCAAAATCAATGAACAACAAATATGTTGGCAGGTTAAATTCTCTTCTCTTTTCAATTAGTCTCTTTATAATAAACACATTATCACTACAGGATCTTCCTTTTCTGAACCCTGCCTGTTATTCTTCTAAGAGTGTGTCAGATAATATCTTCTTCAATCTATTATTTATTATTTTTGCATATAATTTATAAGTGGAGTTCAATAAGCTGATACCTCTATAATTTTTACTATCTAATCTATTTCCTTTTTTGAAGAGGGATATGACTTCACCTATCTTCCAATTTTCAGGTATTTTACATGTCTTCCAACATTCGTTTATTAAGTTTAATAAATCTTATTTCTGCAAATAAACCTGCATACTTTATCAGTTCATTGTTTATACCATCTTTACCTGGTGTTTTCTATTTTTCATTTCTTTCAATGCCTCTCTCATTTCGCTTAGAGTAATTCTGTCTATTTCTGATTTATTTTCACTTTCAGAAGGGCGTTTTATAACTAATTCTTCTTCGTTACACCATAATTCTCTGTAGTGATTCTCCCATGTCTTCAGATCAATGGTATTTAGTTTTGCAGTATCTTTTTCTGTTGTATTTAATTGTTTCATTACTTTAAATGCTAACGATTGTCTGCCATGTACATCGTGCTCTATTTTGGAAATAAATCTTTCCCAGGAATCTTTATGAGCTGTTCGAGTTATTTGTTTTGCTCGATTTCTTTTTTGTTTATATATAGTTCTAGATTCTTCAGTTTTCTTTTGTAAGTACTCTAAATAAGCTAATTTTTTGTCTCGCACAGCTTCCTCTATTTCGTCATTCCATATCTTTAATCCTCTTTTGTTGCGAATCTTTTTCTTCTTTCCTATAACTTCATTTACAGCATTTATAATACATGTTTTCATATTTTCCCACTCTTCATTTAGATTATCATTAATTGCTTTTCTTTCTAAGTGTTCTTGCAGCCTTTTTTGGTATAATTGTCTTATACTTTCTTCTTCTAGAAGATATACTTTAAAAACCTCTTCTTTTATTCTTTCTTGAGTTTTCGGTTTTTTCCATTTGGCTATTAAAAGTATCGTGGCTACCAATAGATAATGGTCTGTATATATGTCACATCCTCTGCATACTCTTACATCTTGTATTTGATTTCTGAGTCTAATTAATCATTATGTAATCTATTAAAGATCTTTGGTTTCTAGCGCACCATGTATACTTGTGTATGTCCTTTTTCCTATAGGAAGTATTCGTGATTTTTAGTTTATTATAGGTAGCAAATTGTCGAAGTTCTTCCCCATTTCTATTTATTACATCTTCTCCAAATATACCTACTATTCCTGGGATTGAGAGATTACCAACTCTGGCGTTTAAGTCACCTGCTATGATGCTACTTTCTGTGTTTTTAATACCATTTATTTCTTGTTGTAATTTATCATAGAAAATAACAGTGTCTTCAATTTTCCCTTCTTCTGGTGCATACACTCCTACAATGTTTAAGTAATTCCGATCTATTTTCAACCTTACTGTTATTATTCTCTCATCCACATATTTGTAGCTTATTATTTTTGATCTCCATTTGCTATTAATTAGTATAGCTACACAACTGCAAGCTCTTCTATCTTGAGGTACTCCACTGTATATTAGTATATAATTACCAATATCTTTTGTTCCTTTCAACTTCTTTTTTGTTTCAGTAAGTATTGCTATATCAATATTTTGATTATTTAGTTCTCTGATTAGTTCTTCGTCTTTTGTGTTTAGTCCTCTGACATTCCAAGTTCCCACTTTAATCCGATCCTTGATACTAAATCGTTTGTCCTTAATTCTACGCTGTGGTCGTCTTTGGTTAAGTCCGTCCGAGTTTCCATTGTGAAGAATACGAGTAATATGTTTTCCTCTGATCGCTGTACCAACGCTATGCAGAGTAGACCCATTGGTGGGGCTGCCACCTCAAAGCTTTAGGTCCAGCTTCTGGATGTACTAACCCCATCTAGAAGGTTGCCACTTCCGCCAGATCCACCGTGATGAAGGACTCCTGCGCCGAATCTGCCGTTAAGGTCTTCACCGTAACCCTGGCTAGGGGCCCTTACAGAGTACTTTCAGTCGGAGCCAACTGAACCCTGGTTTTTTTACGAGGTTGTTACTTCTCCCCCTCCTCCTTTCTCATCCGGGCTTGGGACTGGCCATGGCGGAGTTTAATAGGAAACATTTATATACTAATTATTTTTAGATACCCCGTGCTGATTGCCCAGCGTTACCCGGGAATCTACTTATCCCGATCTTCTTGGCATAAATGAGCTGAAATGCGAAAAGTAAAGTGTTTTTGTGTATAGTTGAATAAGTAAAATGAAAAATGTATATCGTAATTATTTTATATACTCTATGCTGATTACCCGGAGTTGCCCGGGAACCTACCTACCCCGATCTTCTTGGCATAAATGAGCTGAGAGAAAAAAAATCGTTATTGTGAGTTATCCGTAAAAGAATACCCGCCGTTCGCTGCTAAGCTTGCCGAGGAATCAAATTTTCTTGGCATCAATGAAAGACAAAAATGTTTATTGTGAGTTTTCTGTAAAACATAAACATATGCTTACGCGGGCTTTTTTTGTAGTTTTTTAGATGTTCAATTCTGTGTACATGAATTTTGTATATTTGTTTTGGATTAGGCAGCGTAAGCCAATTAAGCCTCCAAAAAGCTACTTTTTTCACGTTTTTCACTATAAAGGGTGATTTTTAAAGGTGTAGGAGTTAAGTATTACAACTCTCTTATATCCTATGTTCATCCCGGGAATCTCCTGAATATTTTGCAAAAAGCCCCATCACAATCGAATGAACGATATGGCAGCGCATAAAATACGAACAAACAAACAAACAAACCAAAATATATGGTTATAACACAGTACTAAAAAAGACACAATAGATCAATTCAAAATATTATACGATTTTCGACCAGACACTTAGCACCGTTTGTAATAAATAAAATATTAATTTGAGGAAGTGGCCGAATTGAAATACCTAGACACAATAATTTCCAACAAGACTGTGGTGCAGAAGGAAATTGAACAAGGAGTGAACTCTGGCAACGTACGCTATTACGCATTACAAAGACTCTTGTATTCCCAAATTCTCTAAAAAATTCTCAGTCATTTTTTCATGTAA
Source organism: Diploptera punctata (assembly GCA_030220185.1). Taxonomy (NCBI): domain Eukaryota; kingdom Metazoa; phylum Arthropoda; class Insecta; order Blattodea; family Blaberidae; genus Diploptera; species Diploptera punctata. Next base: position 1,249,258 of record JASPKZ010000423.1, on the reverse strand, counting down.
ATCGTAACCATTCCGTATGAATTTAATTCACTTGTCATATTAATTTTGATGCAACAATATAAAATGAAATGAAATTAAATTAAAATGTTTTATAATTCAACATTAATAAAACACACGAGTAAAATAATGTAAACAATATTAGTATGCAAGTAGTATATTTTAAAGTTCATAACTGTCAGAGGCATGTTTTTTTATAACTCATATTACATTAATAAAACACCACGTACAAGGTATTTTGAAAAATAAAATTTCACTATAACGTGACAGATCACGTTCTGAATATAAGCGGCCTCATTTCGAATCTGAACATATTATAGGTTATCAAATAAACAAACATACAGTATTCATAAACGAAATTAAACACTTTCGAATCTCAAACGTTTTCAACAAAATTATGAATTAACATTATCTATGTAAATTAATGAATAAAATATGCTTGTGCCAGTTTGAAATGTTCTTTTTTTTAATTCCTTGTTTCTGAATACATAATGTAAAAGCATTATATACTGTACATGCTGTTCAAACTATACATTTGTCAACCATATTTATAAATAAAAACAAAGCTTGCGTACGTTTGTGAGTTACTGGGTGTGTTGCACAACCGAATCTAAAGCACGACTCTGGTTTTCCAATTTTTTTATTGTTTTCATAACAACTATAAAAATAACTAAGATTCCACAGAAATTTTTATGAAAACATGCTCATTTATTTTTGCAATTGACAGCCGTAGATTTTCAGTTTTTAAGGTTGCTATGGAAATATTATTATTTTTTATTGAATCTCCAAAAATATTTCTCGCTATTGAAATATTAAAAAATTGGAAAACCGGAGTCTTGATTCAGACTAGGGTTGTGCTATCCACTCATAGATACCTAAATCTCTCAACCGGTGTTCACGAAAATTTGTGTAGTCTTTGAAAAAAAAAATGGCGTAACTCTTGATGGTGGAAAGTTAAAGTTTTGAAGAGCGATTCACACTAGTAAGTTGTTACGTGTGCTGTATCCATTGAGGTCAAATCCGGCGGCGTAAGTCTTTCTTCTTGCAGTATTCGTATCGTTCGCTTCAGTAGAGCAGTCGGTAAGATGCTCTCTTGCGACGACGCAGGCCCAGGTTTGATTCTGGTTTTAATACCGTCATTAATTTCCATAATGCCTACACGTTACCAGGCTTCGTTATATAAATAAATTTGTGTAATATCTCATTATTTTCTTTATAAAACACAAGGCATAACAAGAGTGTTTATTTCCACTACTAAGAAATGCAAAACGCATCTGATTAATTTAAATTAAGTGAATTTGATACCAACTTCGTCATACAAGTAAGTCCTGGAGTATTGCATTGCTCCATACAGACAGCTTTTACAAGACACGGTTGAGGTATAGTGCAGTGAGCTTCTGTTTCGCATGCATGAGTCACGCTTATTTATTTTTTCTCTCTCTCATCCTTATTTCAATTAATTTTCTTAGTTTTGTTTAATTTGTTTCGTTTTGTTTTATTTACAGCACTTACCGCACTACTTATTTACGCGAATTATTTTCTATTGCACGACACAACGAAATAGAACGGATTTTACTTTCTCAAATAGTTGTATACTTGTGAACCAAATAGCTGAACTCTGATCATGCGCAGTGGCTTCGTTCTGGGACTTGAAAATTATCTGTGCGCTATGAATTATTTCAAAGGCTGTACATATATTTTTTTCAAGTACGTTAAGTGTTTTTTCCGCTATCTATTACGAACTAAAAATATTAGGCGTAGCAGTTCATCTGAAACGAAAATTAAAAAGTCTTTCTAGCGGTCGCAATCTTTTATGTTTCGCAACGAAACTCAGTATGTAGGCCTACTATTAAAATAAACCGAGGTAGGTTATTGTGCAAAACTCAGCGTAATCCGAATATTAGAAGTGGGATTTTACCTGAAATCCGAAAATTAGAATTGACTCTAGCAAACCGCCATGTTTGGTTCGTCGCAAAGTTTAACTTTGTGTATACACATTTTCAGTTGCGACTAATGTTTAGCCTCTAAAACACTGTGTATAGGAGTTTACCTGCAAAGAAAATTTATAAGTTATAGTTTATTTAATTTGGGAAAGCAGCGCACACCGGATATTAGCTAGTGTCAGATAAACTTTTATGCACCTAACAAACTGTACATAACGAGCAATTATGAAGACCTAATGCGAAATAGAGATAATTCACATAATTTGCTTCGGGAAGAAATACAAGTAAGTTTAAAACATCTGCCATGCAGGAGCTACATAAAGTAAGCTAATTCGTTTCTTATTTATTGGTTGTACGGCACTTTGAGTCATGCCATAACCTCTACTTTGTTAGGAGTGTCTAGACTTTCGCACATTATTAAAATTAAATTCCGTAACCAGTTTAAAAAAAACAAATTAGTTACGCTTATTTCCCTACAGATCACAATGTTACCATATCCCCCTTTATTTTCAACAAATTTAAAGGAAATGAATGTACAAATAGAAGGCCCAATAAGTACTCTCGTGAATACTTACATTATTACTATTTTTACATTAATTTCCTTTGAATGTATTTACTACTAGCTAAATCCCGGCGTGCGCTACTACCCCTAAATAAATGTTAAAGTGTTCTTACCACCAGCCTTGAGCTGATATGCTTGCCCGGGAATCAGCTTATCCCGATCTTCTTGGCATGAATTAAAGATAGAAATGATTATTGTGAGTTATCCGTAAAAGATAAACATATGCTATCGGGGACTTTTTTGTAGATTTTTTTTAGATATTCAATTATGTGTACATTAATTTTGTGTATTTGTTATGGTTTAGGCAGCGTTAGACATTTAAGCGCCAAATAGGGACTTTATTTCACGTTTTTGCTACAAAGGGTAATTTTTACGGGTGAAAGAGTTGAATATTACAATTTCCTTATAGCCTATGTTCATCCCCGGAAACTCCTGAACATTTTTCAAATAGCTCCATCACAATCGGATGAACGGTATGGCAGAGCACGATTCCCGGGAATCTATTTATCCGGATCTTCTAGGAATCAATCAAAGACAAAAATGGTTACTGTGAGTTATCCGTAAAGGATAAACATATGCTGTCGCGGACGTTTTTGTAGAGTTTTTTGAGATATTCAATTCTGCGTACATTAATTTGGTGTATTTGTTATGGTTTAGGCAGCGTAATCCATTTAAGCGTCAAAATAGGGACTTTATTTCACGTTTTTCACTACAAAGGGTGAGTTTTAGGGGTGAAGGAATTGAATATTACAACTCCCTTATAGCCTATGTTCATCCCGAGAATCTCCTGAACATTTTACAAAAAAAAAACATCAAAATCGGATCAACGGTATGGCCGCACATAGAATACGAACAAACAAACATTGATTTTTATACATTAGATAAATGGGGATATGGGATTGTCACATTATTCAGGTAGTTTAAAAAAGATCTAATTTTATTTAATATTCTTCTAATAATTTCAAGAATTACACTAGTTTTTTAACAGTTTATTTTATTATGAGTAAATAAATTGATTTGATTGAATGTGAAGTTGTAATAATGCATTCAAACAGCATTGTAATATTTTTTTTATTTTATTGAATATCATTAATATTTAGAGAATTTGTATTTTTTGTTCCTTCTTGGTGGCATTCGGTCGACATACCGACCCAAGAAGACATCTAGTAGGCAACTAAGGTATTACTTGTATGATGAGAGATAATACAGATTACTATCCCGATGCGGGTACATGGATGCTTCCTTAACGGGAAGTTTGTTACTCTCACGAATTTCGTTACGTTTATTTCCCTACATATGTCATGAATGCCATGTGGTTAGGATACCGATCCAATGAGACATTTAGTAGTAAACTACTAAATATGATGATGAAGTCGGTAAAGTTTACTTAGATGCCTCTTTTTTTTTCGTGCTTAATTTTTTTACGAAATATCCACGAGTCGTTACTCACAGCTTGAAGTACCTTCCTGAACAATGCTCTTGAATTTTTCCGTCCTAAAAATAATCTTCTACTCAAGCCGGGTTTAAACCCGCGACGATCGGGACTAGAGTCAAGGAACATAACCACAAGACCACCGCAGCCCACAGAAAGCGAATTCCTTAGTAAGTAACATTTATGTTCCGATTTTCCTGGTTTATAGGATTTCCTATTTAAATTAAATAGTATATATACCGTTATCAACTGCGAAAGAACAACATGACCGGACATTTTTATGCGAAATATATATTTTCAAATTAAATTCATATTGTGCCTCTTGAGCGATTTTAAAATTATGGCTTCCAGAGAAACATTCATTCTTTATGGCCGGTTTCACTGATATTTAGGTAGTGCCTTTCTCGTTTTATTTAAATTTCACATTGCGTGTTTTGTTGTAAAATATCGAAAACTGTGACCGCTAGAGTGATTTTTAAATGTTCTCTTCAGGTGAATCTCCCCTGCTGATAATCCGATTCTGCTGGTGAAAGAAATCTACTTTACCGCGATGTTGTATTGAAAATATTTTTAAGTGAAGGTGCTTAAATATAATAGCTCTTTTCGACCATTCTCTAATTGATTACAGAGTTTAGTTTAAAAAGTACGGCTGCTAGAGGGTTGACAGATTATATATATATGTATGAAGACCTGCACACAGTATACCGGAAATCTACTCATATTGATAGATATCTAAACGCCGCATCACACCATCACCCGGCACAAATAACTTCATTAATCAACACTCTCGTCATCCCATCACTGCGACTTACAGATCAAGATCATTTTCATGAAGAGGAAAAACAACTAAAATGGGCACTTCTAGCAAATGGCTATCCCGAACATGCAGTGAAAAGAGCGTTTAAAGGAGCAAGAACCGCACCAGGCACATCGGAGAAGAAAGAGCAGACCTTAGGCACTGCCTTCTTACTGTATGTGCAAGGAACTACGGATAAAATAAGCCGAGTACTAGAAAAACATCAGATTAAAACTATATTTCACTCGGAAAACACCATTTCCAACTTACTCAGGTGTGCTAAAGATAAAATACCCCTAGAATCACAAGGCATCTACGAGATCCCTTGCACCTCTTGCGAACAAACATATGTAGGACGTACCAACAGACGAATTTCCTGCCGAATACAAGAACATAAGGCTGCAATAAATCGTCAAGAACCTACATCAACTCTGGTGCAACATATGAAACAGAGGGGTTACAAGATCGACCTCACAGGATCTAGAACGTTGGCTAAAATAGATAATGAAAAATCAAGAATCTACAGAGAAACAATAGAGATTGAGAATAGGCCACATTCCATGAACACCCGAGATGATGCCCAAAGATTACCATCTACATGGAAAACTGCTCTCGCTGCCCACTATGTCATCCCCAGAACAGCGAAGAAGATGTTAAAAAACCACGGTTGGGCAACATGGAGTGTGGTCGACGCTTGTATGGGTGTACGGTTTCCGAAACGGACCACACGGAAAACTGAAGATGTTTAACTACATAAGAACGGAAGAGAACATGGAAGTTTCTGAGTGCAGCGGCCAGCGGAAAGACTGGTGCAGCCCCAAATTTTTTCCCTTTAGGATGGCCGAGGCCATCCACGAGTACCAGGGCTTTCGCCCTTTTGCCCCGTTAATTTAGAAGAAGAGAGCCGAAAAGAAAAGAATTGAGTGAAATGAGTGTGAAACCATGGCAGTGTGTGTGTGTGAGTGTATCCTAGGTGTTCATGCACGTCGGAGTAAGGTGTTATTGCAGGTCGGAGTAAAGTCGATCCTTTGAATTCGGCGCTTCCTGTGGCAGGCGTCGAAGGTGCTATTCCAGTCCCAGAAACGAAGTTCAATTCCCCGCCCGGCTCAGTAGTGAAAGAATGAAGTTACTGGTGGGAACTAGGGGACTACTCCGGTATTCACCTTGTCGCTATGGAAACCACCGAAACCAATAGCAGAGTAGCTTGTTAAAGAAAAATTTTGCGTATGAGAAATAAAAGAAGAAATTGTAATTTTAGGTTCGGGGGAATAATTTTGAATATAAAATTTTGAATTTAGAATAAATTGGGGATGGATTAAATTAAATTTACTGGTGGAGACTAGGGGCCTACTCTGACATTTGTCTTCGCGCCAAGGAAAACCACCGAAAACCTTGGCAGAGTAGGGGTGAAGTTAAGTAATGAGTTATCGAAAGATGGCCAAAATCGGTCCGGGCCGTCCGGTTCTCAAGGTGCATAACCGGTAATTCACCTATTGTAGTCGCGTTTGCGCCAATGGGAGTCCAAGGAGGTGTAGACTTCACTGTCAATTATAGAATCTCCATCCCAAGTTAAATCAATATGTAGATCCAACTGAGCTTGGCCCTCATAGAGTATTTCATCTATGCATGAGCCAATATTGTGGGAGAGATTCTTATTTGGTTGATGACTGAAGTAGGGGCATTCACGCCAACATGTGCAGGTGACATCGGTTCCCACTTTTCTATCGACCATGATAGGCCTTCGTACAACGTCCTGAGGGGCTGTAGATTTGTACGGAACCGGGACAGTTTGAGTGCCCACGGCCGTTTTTCTTTTGGGCTTAGCTGTGGCCCAGCCTACGTTCTCTGTTTGTGAGGCCGTTGATGTCTGTGTCAGTTTTGGCATTGAATTGAAAAATGCTAGTGTCTTGAATGAATCCTTGCTTTTAGGGGGATCAGGTCGAAGGGCACGGGGCACCTTTGAACCTGTGCTATTAGGGAAGGCAGCAGGAGCAAGCTCGACTGGGACTGCCTGTTTATCAGCAGCAGGAGTGGCCTGAACTACTATTTTCTTCCTTCTAGGGGAATCAGGTCGGAGGGCAATGGGCACCTCTGAACCTGAGCTATTAGGGAGGGCAGCAGGAGCAAGCTCGACTGTGACTGCCTGTTTATCAGCAGCAGGAATTGTCTGTACTACTATTTTGGGGCGCGCGGCAGGCTTGGGAACCTTAGCACGGCGGTACGCTTCCACTTTAACTTTATAGTGGCAGAGGCTATTTATTTTGTGGATATCCGCGGCGTTGGAACCTTCCGCCAGGACTGCGATGAAGATTGGCAGCGGCCTCTTGGTCCTCCCAGAGATCATGTTGACCACCTGAAAGACTTCGAGGCCATGACCTTTGAGGTCGTCCTGGATCTCGGTTGGATCCACGCCTGAGTCGATTCCTTTGACTACAAATTTCCGCGCTGTAGCTCGCGATTTTTTATTCCCTTCGCAGCAGGGAATTTGACGCTGCAGCAGCAGCTGTCGGTATTTGTAGTAGGCCGACATTGAAGTCAGCCTAACCCTAGTTCCGAGCGGCGTTGGTTCGCAAATGAATGCGCGCGGCTCGATTTCTGCGAAAACCCTGTTCGCAGCTGCTAACTCGACGGTAAATTCCCGACGTATAAGCAGTGGAGAGGGTTTCGATTGAGATTGGCTCGAGTCCTGAGTCCCCGAACCTCCAGTGGTCCCGCCGTCGTTGGACGGTGAGTCCTCCGGAGGCCGGTCGACTGTCATCGGTAACTCGGCTTTACTGGCAGTCGATGCTGCAGGTTTTGGAGACGATGGCTGTTTTTTCTCCGCTTGAGATTTCTGGCGCGTTCGCTGCGCAATTGGTGGAGTGGGAGCGACGTTTTGGCTCGTTCTCTTCTTCTTGGGCTTTCCCATTGTTTGAGGGTTCTTATTTGAGGTTGGGGAAATGGTATCGCCGGCTGGAGGTGCCCTGACAAAGACCCTGGGATAGGGGCCGAGCTAGGGGCAGACGGGATAAGGCCTATTGCCTTTTGAGGTAAAGGTACTAACAGGGTGGGTGGGTAGGTATGTAGAACCCTTGCTGAAAAAGAAATGCTGCCGGGACAGTTTGCTATGCTGCCTGACCACGTGTCGCTGCCGCTTGGGGCGCTGGACGCTGTCGCTTAGCACGATTGAGTGCGAGGGAGTCGTTCCCGGATGCCGTCCGTTGAGGCTTCGCTTGCCGGTATGCTGGAGTGCTTCTAGACGATCAGGAGCTCCTTCCTCTTCCACTGGTGGCCATCGAATTCCAATCAATCGAATGGTAAAAATCGAATCCTACATAAGAACTAAACCTTAGATGGGTGTACGGCTTCGGAAACGAACCGCACTGAAAACTGAAGGTGTTTAACTACATAAGAACTAAACTATGGATGGGTGTACGTCTTCGGAAACGGACCTCAGCGAAAACTCTGTATTTTATTATATAAGATCTAAACCTGTGACTCGAACTCATTATCCCTTGATAATTGCATGTGGGATCATGCCGAAACGTCGGAATCATTGGCCAGAGGCCGAACTTGAATCCAAGACGGGGAAAACCAAGAAAACTTTCATATTCACACACACACATATATATATTGTATCGCTGTAAAACATGAAGATTCTAAGAACTCAAAGTATTGGAGAGTAAGACTGCTAATGACTTCAGTGTTAGATGCAGCACATTAGACAACAATATATATATATATATATATATATATATATTCTGTAACATTCAAGACTGAAATTATACAAAACTCTCGCCCTCCTGAAGACATTTCCAGATTAAGAGCTGGAGAAATAAGATTCATGCGCCTAACTACTGTATGTCCACCGCTGTGCCTTGTCACGCAGCGGGCCCGGGTTCGATCCCCGGTCGGGGCAGTTTTTCTGGGTGAGGTTTTTATCGGGGTTTTTCCTCACCTGTAACACAAATGTCAGGAAAACTTTAAGGCCTAAACGGTCCCCGAAATCATATGGCCATCATCATCATCATTCTTATCATTATCATCATCATCATCCTTCACCGGTGTGGAAAGCATCGGTAAGCTACCACACCTAAAATTCCCTAGTAAAACTGCAAGCATAGCATCAAAATGCTATAATTGCAGTGAAGGACCTGCCTTCAGACAGAATTACTATGGATGGAACTACTGTAAATACTCTACCTGACTTTCAGATGATCGAAGATATTTTAAAGGAACTGCACATTCAACCTTTAGAAGAAAATATATCCACCTACAGAGACAGATGGCTACAACATGTATTCCTAATGTCACCAACTAGGATCCCGAATGTAGTTCTTCGATATCGACTAAGAGGACCATGACGTCCAAAAAAATACTTTTAGACCCTATCTAGTAGAGATTGAAACAGGCCAACATTGGCCTATATTCATGAATGGTGTATGAGGACTTATTCTGTATTGGTAGTTTTGGGTGTCTACTAACGTAATAAGGATCGATGGAGAATTATACATTTTTTTTCAAAAGTATTTTGGCGAGAACAACCATAATTCTTCGCAATTCTTTAAAATTTTAAACTTGCATTGTATAAAACGTTACTCCATTCCATTAACTTAGTTTAACCAAATACCTTATAGGTATTTTGACATGCCACGCACTACTTTAGCCTTTCAGTAACACGATCTTTTGAGAGAGAGATTTTAACTATAGATCACACATATACTTTTTTGACCACACAAGAACAATAGAGGGCCTCCCCGATTAAATGGTCAGCTTAATGCCAAGGCCTTCTCCTAGACAACACAACATAAAGAAGAAACACACCGTTCAAACACACACATTCATACTAAACATGGAAATATGATATAAATATTATGATGGCCAGATGATATTCAGGGACTCCTTAAGTGTCCTAAAATTTATCTTACAGGTAAGGAAACTCGAAAAAAAAACATAAGCTAGGAAACTTGAAACGATAAGAGATCGAACCCTTGCTTGCTGCGTACGAGGCAGCGATGCTTAGCTCCTAGATCATAGATTGGACTAAATATTTTTTATAAAAATCCATAACGTTTTATTTATTTTACCTGATCGAGTTAAAACCCTAAGGTCTTCTCTTCCACTTCACCAGGGTTAAATCATACATATAGGCCTACGCAAAAACAATAATTAATTATCTACAAGTTGATTAATAATACATAATAGGCATAGGCTACACAATATAAAGTTGACAAGGAAAACAATTAATAATAATGATAATAATAACAATAATAATAATCATCCGGTATCATGGCAGCTGCCGCCGTCTTCCGGAAACCAAACGCAATTCCTCTCTGTCCATCCATTGATCTTCCTCAAATCCTCTGATATTCATAGCTGCTTGTACCCCTTCTATCCAAGTTTCCTTCGGTCTTTCTTTCTTCCTCCTTTCCATTGGGATCCATTCCATAAAAATTTTAGGCAATCTTTGCTCTGGCATTCTATTGACATGGCCATACCACTGTAATCTTTTCTTTTCTATAATGTCTATGATGTCCGGCTCCTCTTGTACAACCATAATTTACCTTATTTCTGTATTTCGTATCTATCCATTCTAGACTTTGATAATAATAATAATAATAATATATAATAATAATAATAATAACCTACAATTTAAGCAAAAAAAGTGTAAAATATTAAGCAATACTAAAAGTATTCATGAAACACGATTATGTATTATATTGTCTAAGGAAATATTTAGTGAGCTTTTTCGAACAGTTTTAGAGTCGGCCAGTCCTTGATATAGGCTATGAGGGGAGGGAATACCAAAGTCGGGTGGGTGAAACAAAGAAGGATGAGGAATCGTGAGATGATCGATGTAGAGGAACAGAGAATTAAATTTCCTCTCGATCGTATGTTTAAGTTATGATGGGAAGATATGAATGGAAGCGAGTAGATATATAAAGGGGTTATGAGGTATGTAAAGTATTGTATAAGAAACAGAGACAGTATATATTTTGCTAGTCTTCCAATTGGAGCCAATCAATTATCATAATTAGTATAAAATATATGTTTCGAATGCTTTATGGTACGTTCAACGTTAATATACAAAAATAATTACATTGGCATGCTATATGCACCATTAAAATAAACTTCTTCTTCTTCTTGTAAGCCCACGCTTCCCTTAACAGAGATTTAGGCGCTCTCCCCCTACAGGGAAGAATTTGAACCATTTAGTTACACTTGTTTTCGTATAGATGTCATTTGAGTGGTCCGTGGTCAGCGTTCCGCCTCATACTGACATCTAGGAAACCAAGGTAGTACTAGGACGGAAAAATTCGGTAATTTTTTCTTAGAGGTCTTTCATTGAGGCTTAAGGATCTTTTACGAGCCTGAAAAGCTTCAGACTCGGGACCCACGGCTTAAAGTCCCTCCTGGAGGACTTGCTCCTTGGATTTTTCCATCCTAAAAAATCCATCGACCCCAGCCGGATTTGAACCCGCGACCTTCGTGACCAGAGGCAAGGAGCATAACCACTAGTCCACCGCGGTCGATATTAAAATAAACAAAACAGTTAAGTCATTATTATAATAGTAAGAAGTAAGATTACAGTCTCGATACTAGTAAAATTCATGGTGATTTTCAGTTGAGGCATTAGTTCACAGTAATATAATGTACGGTTAAAAACTATAATATAGTTACCTTGTAGGTCCGTCTCCTCAACTTAAGTTCTTTTAAAACTCTGCAGGCCTTTCGGGACTAGTCCCATCATCAGCAGAATGCATTAGGTCCGTTCTTGTTGACCCTCGTTGAAGCACTGACTTGGTTATGAGAATTTTGTACAGAGGATTGTGTGGATTAGGTGTGTATTTATTGAGAATCAGGTTGTTGTTGATTTCTCTTAGGATTGCGATTTCCTCCAGTATATTTATTCTCGTTGGAATGTTTTCTCTATGTACAATTGTGAGGGTGTTATCGATGTTATGCATATGGTGTCCAGCTTGAATTACATGTTTTGCGTAACTTGATTTTCCTCCATTGTAAATGAAATCTCTGAAATGTTCCTTGAATCTAATGTTGAAGCTTCTGTTAGTCTTCCCAATGTAGAATTTATTGCAGTCTGTACATGTTAATTTGTAGATGCCTTTATTGTCGAATTCATCTATTTCTTCGATGTTGTTGTTTATTAAATTGTTTAATTTGTTGTCAGTTCTGTAGGATATATTAATATTCTTATCGAGCTTTTTTAGTGTGTTGGCCAATTTTAATGTTTCTTTACCAGTGTACGTAGAGTTATCCATTTCTTGTTGTTGTCATTGAATTCTATTTCAAGTTTGGTTATGTTGGTAATGTTGTTTTTTCTTTTTTGTTTGTTTATAATTCTATTTATTATTTGTTAAAAGCTCGATAAGAATATTAATATATCCTACAGAACTGACAACAAATTAAACAATGTAATAAACAACAACATCGAAGAAATAGATGAATTCGACAATAAAGGCATCTACAAATTAACATGTACAGACTGCAATAAATTCTACATTGGGAAGACTAACAGAAGCTTCAACATTAGATTCAAGGAACATTTCAGAGATTTCATTTACAATGGAGGAAAATCAAGTTACGCAAAACATGTAATTCAAGCTGGACACCAGATGCATAACATCGACTATTTAACTCATGCCCCAAATGGGAGTCAATGACCAATCACGTTTCAATGATTTCTGTTTTACAACCAATCAGAGTCGTGTTTCACGAAATATTTATCAGTGTTATAATTACCATATTAAAGAAAGCTCCTCCTTTTTAAATATTCTGAAATAGTATGATCTAGTTGCAGTGATAAACAAAAAGAAGCAGATGAAGCGTACCTATCGTTTCTCATTTGTTTTCAAACATCGCCGTTTACATTAGATATATAAATATTTTAAAATAACTACAGTTAAATAATGATTTGTGAGTAAACAGCTTAATTTTATTCGTTAAATAGTCCTAACAAATGCCACTCTTGATTTCCAAATTCTCTAGATAAATTCACTCCTCACTTCGTGAGTCGTGAATTTATCGATAATTTGGAAATCACTCGTGGCATTACTTACGATAACACCCTCACAATAGTACATAGAGAAAACATTCCAACGAGAATAAATATACTGGAGGAAATCGCAATCCTAAGAGAAATCAACAACAACCTGATTCTCAATGAATACACACCTAATCCACACAATCCTCTGTACAAAATTCTCACAACCAAGTCAGTGCTTCAACAAGGGTCAACAAGAACGGACCTAATGCATTCTGCTGATGATGGGACTAGTCCCGAAAGACCTACAGAGTTTTAAAAGAACTTAAGTTGAGGAGACGGACCTACAAAGTAACTATATTATAGTTTTTAACCGTACATTATATTACTGTGAAGATTACAGTACCTTCCATCATAGTCTTCTCATCATATGCAGAATCAACTCCAGCAGTGTAACAGTACAGTTGTGCATAATACCAAAAGGAGTTAAATGGATCCGAAAAGAAAATTTACAGCAGAAGAAAAACCTAAAATTATTATTGCTCGGTTATGTAATAAATACAAATCACGATCAGAAGTATTGAAAGTCATTCCACAGTTCCTATTTTCCTAAGAGAAAATCATTACCATGGAAGAGTGGCCCGAAGGAAGTAATTTGTCAATCAAAGAAAAATTAATTAATCAACCAATTGATCAAATTACCCACTGTATATTGTTGAATATATAGATTTATTTTGTTAAATTGTAGAAACTCACTTTCTTATGCTAACTTGCTTAAACGTATCGGACTATCGAAAGAAAAAATCTATCAAAACCAAGTTATGAACTGTTTGAATACTGTTGTATTTATTTATTTAATTATTTAACAAACTTATCCAAATAGGGTCTGCGAAAAGTGACGAAAGATCCTTGACAGTAGAGAAGGAAAACATAAAAACATACATAATTTCATATTATACATACACAATGGCGTAACAGCCCTATGTTGGGCCTTAGTCTTCCTCTGTTATGACTTACTAGATCGTCAACACGTTTGAAATTCATATTAAAGCACCGTTGAGGTTATGTAATAAGATGTTAATTATATAATTTTTACCTAGTAAGTCAGTCGTCCTCAACTAAATTATTAAACTTCTTCAAGTTATTCTAATATGGAGGCCTTTCGAAAACAAAGTTTCATCTTCTGCGTTTAAACTGGAACTGATTAACACCATTACTAAACTTCTCCACGTTATTCTAATATGGAGGCCTTTTGAAAACAAAGTTTCATCTTCTGCGTTTAAACTGGAACTGATTAACACCATCAGTTCCAGTTTAAACGCAGAAGATGAAACACTGTTTTCCAAAGGCCTCCATATTAGTATAACTTAAAGAAGTTTAATAATTTAGTTGAGTACGACTGACTTACCAGGTAAAAATTATATAACTAACATCTTATCACTAAATCATGTTAATTTATCATCCCTTATTTTTCTACAGATATCACACCGACCCAATGAGACATCTAGCAGGCAACTAAGGTATTACTAGGATGATGAGATCGGTTAATTTTGCTTAGAGGTAGAGGTATCTTTATTAAGATTTAAGGATATTTTACGAATCTGAAAATCTTCAGACTCAGGAGCACGACTCCCTCCCAGAGGACTTGCTCCTTGGATGTTTAATTGTTATATTATTTTATTAAAAATAAAAATAAATTAAATTAATATATCTTATGGGATACATTTTCATTTTAAGGTTTTATTAAATTGTATTATACAGTGATACATTAACTAATTTCGTTAGTTTGTAACTTAACATTCCGATCGTGTTAAAGATGTGTAAATTTATTCTTTCTAAAACTCTCCCCTAGAGTATTTGGACACACCAGCAGGAAGTTATATTTATGTTAAGATGTGACAAACATTTTTGGCAGCATTAGTAGCGGAGGATCTTATGCAAGTTACAATATCAATTATTTTCTCAATTGAAAATATTTAAGAATATGGTCAAGTAAAATTAACCTTGTCATGGTGGAGAGCCTTAAGTACTTAACCCATTTGCCTCAGAAGACGAGGTGCACTCGCTTAACTCTGACTGTTAGATATTTTGTAATATTTTGTACATCCTTTGGCAGGGTAATATTTTGTTAACACTTATGAATAGTAGAGGACTGTGTTTCGTCTTCGCCCTTATTGAGATATTAAGTACCGTTATCTTTTGTTCGTTTTGAATGTCTTAAAACAGACAATATAATTTATGGTGATTTAAATTCAGTTTTTGGAGAAATTAATCCAGCATTTAAACTTGAAGCGAATGGGTTAAATGACCCCGAGTGCTAAACCGGCGGGGCGGGTTGCATTGCTGCCGAAAGAGTTACTCGTGTCGGACAAGTCAAAGTCGATAAGCCTGAGGAAGAAAAGTACCTTCATAAAAGACTGACGATCCTTATCCGTAAAAATACAACCGTCCAGAACGCGGAAAATGGTTCCACTGGGGAACTATTTAAGAATAATGATCTTAGGGAAATTTTTGGATGAAAGAGAGCTAAACATACAGGCGAATGGAGAAGATTTCATACCAATGAACTGTATGATCTTTATAGGAAAACCAGATATAATAAAAGGAGCTAAGTCTCATTGACGGCTATTGGCAGGATATGTGGCACAAATTGGGAATTAAAGAGGGGCATGAAAGCTCCCTGTAGGAAAACCAGAGGGAAAGCTTCCAATAGGCAGGCCAAGAATGAGTTGGGAGAATAGCATTAAGTAGATTACACAGGAGATGATCGGAAAACAAAAGCTCAGGATAGGGATGTATAGAGAACTTATGTTCGCACGGCCTTGAACCTATGGGTTCGATAGTCCCAGTGAGTTAGAGTTAGATATTAGTTATGATATAACTGCAACCAGACTAGCTCACTGGCAAGTGTGGGCAGGTATCGTACGTAGAAATTGATAATCGTGAAGGTACTTATTCCAGTCATCTTTACTGTTCTTGGCAATATTTTTGTTACATAACAAAGTGGGTCACTATTAATGTCACACATCACTATTAATCAACCTTTATCGCTAAATCGCAACATTGGTCAATGTAAAATATTTACTTCCTGACCAACAAGGGAACTGTCAAACATTGCATGGCCAAACTTACATTGAAATGATCTTGTAGAAGATTTTCGGGCTGTTGGCCGTGGTCTTGAGGCTTGTAGTTCCCCAACGTTTTGCCAGAGACTGCGTCCGGCATCCTCAAGACAACCCTTGAGGATGCCGGACGCAGTCTCTGGCGAAACTTTGGGGAACTAGAAGCCTCAAGACCACGGCCAACAGCCCGGAAATCTTCTACAAGATCATCATAATAACTCCGGCCGTGAAAGCCTAAGTCATTACATTGAAATGTCTTCCAAAGAAGAGTGGTTATGTACCAAAATGGTGTCCAAAAAATTGCTTGCTGTTTTTAACAAGGCACTAAAATCTAGCGCCAAAACTCTCATTTAAACTATAGTAAAGTAATACAACTCGCGAATAGATATATTGCATAACCCTCAGTAACAACCGTCCGTGTCGCGTCCCGCATCACTCCACTCCGCTCTTACTCAAGCAGGGAGTCCGTCTGCCCCGTACAGAGGGTTGCCATTGCTGGATTCTGGCTTGGATTTCTGTGCCTTGGGGTTAATAAAAAGACATATTTTGGACACAACCTTTCTACATCACAGCGCTTCTCTGGGGGAAACTTCAAGGTAGGTTTCGGCATGCAATGGTTGATAGTTCCCGTGTAAGTTGTCACTTTTTCTTCCTTTTCTCTTCAACCTCTTCCTTATTTTTCCTCTACTTTGCATTTTTCAGATGTTTGTTCGGTTTTCATCCTTACAAGCAAACTTTCAACCATTGCTTGCCTAAAACTACCTTGAAATATCTCCCAGAGAACAGGAACGAGAAATGTTGGATGCCCAAATAGAAGATGGTCTCAACAATTTCAATAATTCTAGCTTTCGTGAAACCGGGACGAGCCAACAGACTTAAACATTGGATGAAGAAGAAGAAGAAGAAGAAGAAATGTTGTGATGTACCAAGACAGTATCCAAAAAAATTACCTCACGTTTTTATCTGAAGATACAGAAATCGAATGCAGTATCCAGCAATGACAACTCACTATTTGAAGCAGTTGGACACTCCTGCCTGAATGGAATGGAGTGAGGCAAGAATCGACGCGGGGACAGTTTCTCAGGATTATCCAATTTAACAGGTTATTACTTCCCTGCAGTTTAAATGAGAAATTTGACGCTGGATTCTAATGGCTTGTAGTTAAAAGCGGCAGGTATTTTTTGTACAGGCCTTGGAACATCACAACCCTTTTCTGGGAACAATTTCAAGGTAGGTTTCCGCATGTAATGATTGAAAGTTCTCTTGTTAGACAATTTATTGTAGTGCACGAGTTCCATTCAATCATGAGAATCATTTTTATAGTAATGTAGTAGTAGTAGTAGTAGTAGTAGTAGTAGTAGTAGTAGTAGTAGTAGTAGTAGTAGTAGTAGTAGGGCTTTATTAGACTAAAAGTAAGATACATGCAATGTTATTTACATGTATGGGTCGCACGGGCAGTAAGCCGTACTTGCTGTTAAAGTCCGTTACAATAAAGTAATGTTTGGTAATAATATAAAGACAAACAAAAAATAAAACAATATCACAATTAGATAATAATACAATAATATTATACATTAATTAGGTTATGTACAATTATTTAGAATTAATGGTAATACATTTTGATAACATTTATTTATTCATGAATGAGTGTTGTTTTTATTTTCGGCGTTTTGTCCAGAAATTTACCCAAGATTATCCAATTTTCCGGATTTACCATTAACTCGTATCATGCCAATATTTCACGATTTGAATTTAGAAATCTTTCAGATAATAACTGATGCCTCCAATATTCTAAATCGTTACATTTTCCTAAAATATGTATCTCGTCTTCAATAACGTAATTAAAACAGTCGATTTTGTGATATCTGCAACAATAAATGTTGTGTTTTTCCGAGTTTATATTTGAATTTATGTACGTGGCATGGTGTCTTCGAATTCCCAACTGATGTACTTGGCACGTAGACTTGATGTGAATTAATTCCGAACATGTCTATCCTATTCGGGAATTGTAGAGTAACAGATTACATTTAAACTTTCTGTTATCATAAGGATACATTTTGTTTGTTGAGCTTATCAAAATCTGTTTCTAAATATATTACATTTCCGAGAATAGCGTTGAGCAAATAATAAAAGCTTGCATATGCAGTGGTGTTATGTGTTTTGTTAATGAGAAGTCTGCAGGGTAGAATGTATTTCTGCTCTGTGAAATAAATAAAACGTAATATTCAGTTTCAATGTTTTACATTTTGTGTCCAATATCATATTACTTCATAATAGAGAAAGATAGCAATCCCAAGAAATGTGATATTGAATGGGAATTCTCTGAGATTACTCTTTTTGTGGTAAATATACACGTTAAAATTACAACAAAGCAAATTTGTCTTAGAAAATTATAGAATTACTTATTGTATTCTTATACTAGGCGGCTTCGTGGCGCAAGTGGTTAGACGCTCGCCGCTCACCGCCGGCGTCTCGAGATCGAATTTCGGTCACTCTATGTGGGTTTCGTGGTGGACGAAACGGAGCTCTGGCAGGTTTTTCTCCCGTTTTCCTCTGCCACAATTACATTCCACCATTTCTCCATACTCATCCATTTCATTTCATTTCATTCATCTGTAATCGTTATGGTTCGTCAGGCGTGGTTGGCCGGCACCCTTATCATTCACAAATCTCTATATATATGACCGAATAAAGTGCAAATACGTAGAACCAAATTTTGTATTAACACAATTTATGACTGGACACGGTAAATTTGGACATTATTTGGAACGATTTAAAATAAGTACAGATACCTGTATTTGCAAAACCTCCAGCCAGACTATCTCACGTCTGTTATTTGAGTGTCCCGCATTTGATTCCAAAAGACAAGAATTTATTAAAAAATTAGGTTATTGCCATAATAGATTTCAACTGCCTTTGTCACATATTTTATGTAAGAAGTGTTGCTATAGAAAGCTGTGTGACTTTATCCATCATATTTTTAAGAGACTTTGAGTTAGTTTTTCTTGGGTTTGTTAATTAATTTGTTTATTTGTTCATATTACGTTAGGCCTATTATGTAACGCTAGAAATTAACCACACTCTAAATTACTGTAAATAATTAACTGTATTGTAACTAAAACCCTAACATACCGGATGGTGAAATAGGGTTCATATTATTGGAGATTCAATAAAAAAATATATAGGGGCTTCATCTCATCCCAGTCCTTGACCCGACCCTGAGTTGGACACGAGTTGAGGATATATTTATTCTAATACTAAGAAAATACTCATACGAAAAATATTGTCATTATGATTATAAAGTGCAACAGTTTTTTATTAGGCCTATAGGCCTACCTACACGCATTTTTTTTCTATTTCTCAATAATGGTTTTAGGAATAATTGATATGTTTTGGTTGCAATATTTGAGTCTTTTTAGGGAGGTTTTTCTACAACAACCTAAGCTAACCTAACCTATCCCAATCCAACCCAACCTAACTTAACCTTTTTTTCCGAGTTTTTCCTCACCTGTAAGATAAATGTAAGGAAACGGTAAGGCCTAAAAGGGTCCCCGAACATCATCTGGCCATCATAATCTTTATATTCATGTTTTGTATGAATATGTGTGTGGGTCCTTCATTCGGAGAGACCCTTCATGTCCTTCTGTGGTCAAAAAAGTATATATTTGATTCATAGATAAAATCACTCTTCCGACAGTTCGTGTCATTCTAAGGCGCGAATGGCGTGTGACACGCAAAAGTACCTATAATGCTAGAGGTCAAACTGCGTCATCGGAATGGAATGTTTAGCTATACATTATACAATCCACTTAGGGACACGGGTGCTTCCATGCTGCAGTCTTATTAAGGGGACCGACAGGTGAATTTAATTTTTTTTTCATCTGATTATTTTGAATTTTTATCACATACATTATGTGTTTATAGAAGTGTTTCTGTGAAGTTTGGTGTTCATAAGTAGAATCGTTTCAGAATTATGATTTTTAAATCTATTTTTTAAATATTTTCTAAAAATTCTCCTTACGATACAATTTTAAATTTTATCTCATGCAATTTGAGATTCAGAGTCTTTATGATTCCACTAAATACATTAGCTATGCAAAAAAATCACAATGGGAGGATACTGCTTATTTCCATTTTTTAAAGAAAAAGTATTTTTTTACCCACTCTCATGCATTTCCATCTTAATTTAAAAGAAAACATATGTCTTAGACTAGTAACTGCATAGAGAATTTAAATTAGCATATATTGGGGAGCTTAACTATAAAATTTCACTTTGATAGCATAAAAATTGTATCATAAGGAGCATTTTAAGTTTTGGAAAATGTAAAAAAAAAGGAAACAGGAAAAAAAAACACATGTTAAAGTTTAAGTAGTGATGCTGACCTCACGTGCAGGGGTATTCAAACTCTTACGTCACAGACTCAATTTGGCTCCTACAATAAACATTTTTACATGAAAATGATCCTAATGAATTAGAGTTATTAAAAACAAATAAAATAAAAATGTATTTTTTGCCATGTTTTCAAAATTTCCACCTTTCAGTAACTTGGTTAATTTAGTTACGCTACAGACGTTAACGAGTGATTTGTTTTTAGTATTTCGTGTCATTGAGGCAATTAATAGGCAACTAAGATATTACTTGGATGGATAAAGGTCGGTTAATTTTTCATAGAGGTTTCTTTATTCAGACGTGTGGTACTTTATACTGGACATGAAATCTTCAGATTCGACACCCATGGCCTAAAGTCCCTCCAGCAGGTCTTGTAATTTGGATTTTCCCATTCTAAAAATCCATCGAGTCCGGTTGGGTTTGAACCAGCAACCCTCGGAACTATAGGCAAGGAACATATTCACTAGTCCAGCGCAGCCGATAATACAATCATAATAATGAACATATGGTAATCAAAATCCATCCATCCATAGTAATTCTGCCCGAGGGAGGAATTTCACTGCAATCATAGCATTTTTATGCTATGCTTGCAGCTTTATTAGGGAACTGTAGGTGTGGTAGCTTCTCGTTGCTTACCACATCGGTGAAGGATGATGATGATAAGGGTGAGGATGATGATGATGGCCATATGATTTCGCGAACCGTTTGGGCCTTAACGTTTTCCTGACTTTGTCTTACAGGTGAGAAAAAACCCCGATAAAAACCCCACACAGAAAAACTGCCCCGACCGGGGATCTAACCCGGGCCCGCTGTGTGACAAGGCAGCACGCTACCTCGAGACCATAGCGGTGGATGTAATCAAAATAATAATCATAAAAAACATCGAAATAATTATTATATAGTTATTACTGGCTAATGCCCGGCCTGCGTTGCTACTCCTAAATAAATGTTAATGTGTTTATACCACCAGCCGTTCGGGGTTATGCTTACCCCGATTTTCTTGGCATCAACAAAGACAAAAATGTTTATTGTGAGTTATCGGTACAAGATAAACATACGCTGTCGCGGACTTTTATGTGGAGTTTTTTAAGATATTCAATTCTATGTACATTAATTTGGTGTCTTTGTTATCGTTTAGGCAACTAACCGATTTAAGCGTCATAATAGAGACTTTATTTCACGTTTTTCACTACAAAGGGCGATTTTCTGGGTGAAGGATTTGAATATTACAACGCTATTATAGCCTATGTTCATACTCGGAATCTCCTGAACATTTTTTCAAAAAGCCCCATCTCAATCGGATGAACGGTACGGCAGAGCACGCTTGCCCGGGAATCTACTTATCCCGATCTTCTTGGCATCAATGAAATACAAAAATGGTTATTGTGAGTTATCCCTAAAATATAAACATATGCTGTCGCGGCCTTTTTTGCAGATTTGTTTCAGATATTCAATTTTGCATACATTAATTTGGTGTATTTGTTATGGTTTAGGCAGCGTAAGTCATTTAAGTATCAAAATAGGGAATTTATTTCACGTTTTTCACTACTAAGGGTGTTTTTAGGGGTGAAGGGGTTGAGTATTGCAACTGCATTATAGCCTATGTTCATCCCGGGAATGTCCTGAACATTTTGAAGAAAAAAAAACATCGAAATCGGATCAACGGTAAGGCCGCGCACAGAATACGAAGAAACAAACCAACAAACAAACATTAATTTTTATATATTAGATTAGGCCTATTAATATTATTATTATTTTAATTACTAAGTTATCGTTATCATTGTCAGCCTTCTTCTATAATATCCTCATGAATATATATTATGGTCACTTCCGGTCTTTCTAAATGTCATCGATCTTTTGAAAATAAATTAAATTTTTGATTAAGTAATCTTATATATTTTAAACTTTTGACGTTCTCTTCCATTGATACCAATTGTTAAATTAATAATACATAAGAAATTCCTGACTTCAATCCAGCTTTTCCCACGTACAATTTCTGTTATTACAATATTGCGCCATTTGGACTTCCTCTTATTCTAGGCAATCCCTGTGGATTACATTCCAAAGCTCTCTTTGGCACACTCACTAGTTCTCTTCTGAGAGTGTGATCAATCAATTTACGTATAATATCATCCATAATATTCTTCGTTTGATTTGGAATTTCGCCACCAGATTCTTAAAATAAATATCAGGCATCTCTTTATATACACTTGCAATTTTTATATATTGCAAATAGCTGAGAGTGCAAAATATAAAGTAAGAATAAAAAAGTATACCCACAACTTTATCATATTTTATACTTTCTAAGGAAATGATCTGTCGGCCGCGGTGGACTAGTGATTATGCTACTTGCCTCGGGTCCCGAGGGTCCCGGATTCAAACCCGGCCGAGGTCGATTGATTTTTTAGACGGAAAAATCCAAGGAGCAAATCCTCCAGGAGGGACTTCAACCCATTCGCTTCATATTTAAATGCTCAATGCATTTCCCCAGAAACCGGTTTTAAGTTACCGTAAATTATATCGTCTATTTCCAGACATTCAAAACAATCAAAAGATAACGGCACTTGAGATCACACTAGGGGTGAAGGCCAAAACACCTACCTGTACTATTCATAAATGTTAACAAAAGATTACCCTATCAAGGGATGTACAAAATATTGCAAAATATACTTACGTATGACAGCGAGTGTACCTCGTCTTCTGAGTTGAAGGCCATTTAACTGCCGGCGAGTCTACCTCGTCTTTAGAGGCGAATGGGTTAAGCCGTGGGTCCCCAGACTGAAGATTTTCAGACCCGTAAAAGATTCTTAAGCCTGAATAAAAATGCCTCTAAACAAAATGTACCGACATCAACATCCTAGTAATATAGTTGCCTGTCAGATGTCTCATTGGGTTGGTGTGTTGACCGCATGCCATCCACGACACCTATGAGCAAATAAGGTAACTAAAAATTAACTTGGTCTAGTAACTCCTTACAACGGTCTACGTCATTATAGATAGATGGAAATTATCATTAAGCTTGTTTAACGGTTTTTGAATGTGGCAATCCTTGATATGTATGTAAGTAATGTCGAATTTTGTATTCTAAAATACCTTTTCGGAATTCTTGACCGTGTCTTGAGTTTACTCGCCTTCTGTGGGTGACATCTTCAGGAGATTTTGCTTGTTCAGATTTTTGTAATAACTGCTAACGAAAATCAACACAAGCAAAATCTCCTGAAGATGTCACCCACTGATGGTGACGAATCGAAGAGAAGACAATGATACAAGACACGGCCAAGAATTCCGAAAAGGTATTTTATAATACATAACGAGAGCCATGAAAGTCTTTACCAATTGACATATCGAATTTGTTAATTTGCATAATCGGGTCAATAGGGATGTAACATGAAGCGAAAATTTAAAATTCGCTCTAGACTCCGCAATTTTCTATTTTCCACAACGAAACTCGGTATATGCCATTAGTAAAACGTGAAAGGTATTCTCTGGAAATTAGCGAAATTAGATTATATTAGAGGCAATGATTCACCTGAAGGTCGTAATTTATAAATAGCTCTAGCCGTCGTCATACTTTTTTCAAACATAAAAACAGACGTTGGCCTACCAACCGGCTGCTAGCCTCACATCCACATGTGCTAATCACAGAGGTAGACGATCATGTAGCCAGTGTACGGTTGACATATGGTCAGCATGTCGGTTGCCCCAGCCGATATATTTGGTTTCCTCAACCTGTTTTTTTTTCAAACATACATAAGAACAAATATTCCTTATGCTATGAGTTATTGGCAAGCCCAGAAAATTTGGATAAACTTGGGTAGATTTCTGGACACAACGCGGAAAATAAGAACAACACTCATTCATGGATAAATAAATAAGTTAACAAATTGCAATACCATTAGTTCTTAATAATTCTACATAACTAAGTTAATGTATAATGTAATTGTATTGTTATCTAATTGTAATATTATTGTGTTTTCATATTTTTGTTTTAAGTATATTATTTACAAACAGCAATTTATGTAACGGATTGTCAACAGCACGTACGGCTTACTGCGAACCCGAAAGTGTCTTTAATGGAAAAGTAAGAATGAAAGGGAATTTTATCAATATTTCTATTTAATCCTGTGCGATCCATATTTGTAAATAACATTGTATGTACGTATCTTACTTTTAGACTAATAAAGTCCATATGTGTATGTATGTAAGCAAGCAAAATAGAACAATCCCAAGAGATATTATTTTATCTAGCCTTAATGTTGAATTTGTAATTAATTTAGAAAAGGCTTATAGTTAAGTATGATCCATTGTCATCCGGAGATCCGAATGGAGATCTACTTTATCTCCAAACAATTTTACAAAAGATTAGCGTTGGTTATAGAATATGTGGAACAATGGGAAATAAAATAGGGATATGAAAATGTTGTAAGAAAACCAAAAGGAAAACGCTAGTTAGGCCAAGAATGAGTTGATATAGAATCCATTAAACATGATTCGAAGGAGTTAATTATAGCCTACATGGGATAATTAGAACACATTTGCACAGCATAAGTATGCACAGAAAAGTTGATGTCACCGCGGCCATGAACCTTCGGGTTCGGTAGTTCCGGTTAGTTAGTTAATTAATTAATTCGTTCTTATTATTTTAGAAATAACTTTCCAGCCTCCTATAAATTTAATTTTCGTCCACCGCTGTGGTCTCGAAATAGCGTGCTGCCTTGTTACGCGGGGGGCCGATTTCGAGTTTCGGCCGATACATGTTTCCTGGATGCGTTTTTCGAGGTTTTTTCTCACCTGCAAGACAACTAACTGACTGACACTATCTGACCCATAGGTTCATTACCACGCGGACATAAGCTCTGCATACATCCCTATCCTGAGTCAACGTTCTCCAATTCATCCCCTATATACTGTACTTACCTGAAATCATGGCTTTACAGGTGAGGAAAAACCCCAAAAAAGAAATCACCCTGGAAACTTGTCCCGATCGGAGATCGAACCGTGGCCCGCTCCGTGACAAGGCACCTCGAGACCACAGCCGTGAACTGTTAATTCTTAATATGATAAGAATAAATTTCAGCCTCAAATAAATTAGATTTTCTGACGGTTTCATTCATTTTATAACTAACTAACTCACTGGCTATATCAAACCCGTCGGTTCATGGCCGCGCGGACATAAGCTCTCCATACATCCCTATCCTGAGCTAATGTTTTCCAATCATCCCCTGTATAATCTACTTCCCTCAACTCTTGGATATTATTTTAGACCTCATTCTTGGTATACCAACTGGGGGTTTTCCTTCTGGTTTTCCCACAAGAAGCTTCCATGAACTTCTTTCATTACCCGTTCGTGCCATATGTCCTGCCTATCGCAGTCTACGAGACTTAACTATTCTTATTATATCTGGCTTCTTATGAAGACTATGTAGTTCACAGTTATGCAGTCTTCTCCATTCGCCTGTCTGTTCGTCTCTCTTTGGTTCAAACATTTTCCTAAGAACTTTATTCTCAAATACTCATAATCTCCTTTCCTCCCTTAAAGTTAACGTCCATGTTTCGCATCCATAATATAACTAGTGGAATAAATGTTTTATATATATTCGTTTTAATGTTTTTTGAAAGGAGTTCGGACGACAAGAGTCCCTATAATGTATAATAGCATGCATTTCCAGAATTGAGCGCATTCTATGTAATTAGTCTTCTGTTTTTGCTATTAAAATCTGTTCATCTTGAAGGCTAATATTTTTATTAATAGATTTCCTAGGTTAATAACCCCAGTTGTTATTTGTTTCCATGATCTTATCATGTCGTCAAAGCAAATGTTAAAAAGGGTTGTTGATAATGGAAAACCTTGACTAACTCTTCCTGTTATATTAATTGGTTCGTTCTGATTTTTTTTTTGTTTTTTCAATAATTTCTTTAATTACTGCTATCAGTTTTACTACTTCATGTTATAGGAATAATGTTCACTGCTGTGGCCTCGAAATAGCGTGCTACCTTGTTACGCAGCAGGTCCGGGTTCGATCCCCTGTCGGGACAGTTTCCTGGGTTAGGTTTTATCATGGTTTTTCCTCACCTGTAAGACCAATGTCAGGATACGTAAGGCCCAAACGGTTCCCGAACATCATATGGCCATCGCAATCAATATCATTCATATGCATCTTAGATTAATCTTAGGATTAAGGACTCTCCTGGTGCACCACTATCAACATCACTCATCATATCATCGGGGCAACGT
Source organism: Diploptera punctata (assembly GCA_030220185.1). NCBI lineage: Eukaryota > Metazoa > Arthropoda > Insecta > Blattodea > Blaberidae > Diploptera > Diploptera punctata. Next base: position 1,222,800 of record JASPKZ010000423.1, on the reverse strand, counting down.
AACCCCGCCTTCCAGGCGCACCAACCTCACAAGTTGGTTACAATTACGCTAATGCCAGTAGAGAACGCCAGAAATGTCCAAATGACTCTCTGGGGGCTTTAAAAAATATTACAGGAATAACTTTCAGCCTGTACACCGCTGTGGTCTCGAGGGAGCGTGCTGCCTTGTCAGCGGGCCCGGGTTCGATCCCCGGTCGGGGCAGTTTTTCTGGTTGAGGTTTTTATCGGGATTTTTCCTCACCTGTAAGACAAATGTCAGGAAAACTTTAAGGTCCAAACGGTCCCCGAAATCATATGGTCATCATCATCATCCTTATCATCGTCATCATCATCCTTCACCGCTGTGGAAAGCAACGGGAAGCTACTACACCTACAATTCCCTAATAAAGCTGCAAGCATAGCATGAAAATGCTATGATTGCAGTGAAGGACCTGCCTTCAGGCAGAATTTCTATGGATGGAACTTTCAGTCTCCCATAAATAAGATATTCTGAGGATTTAATTTATTTTATTGAGTTCCTAAGTGACGGATATTTTTATGACAAGGGCAATTGTTGATACACATTCCTGACTTGATTGATGTTGGTATTGTTAGTGTTGATAAGATCTATCTGTTGTAAGATGTTGGTCACGCGCGCAGGAACATACCGTTTTATGTAGCAACTTTATTCCTCATCGGCAATGCAGAGTCCTCCTCCACGAATCCGTGTCAACACACAGAATTTTTGGCACAAGATTCGAACACATGACGAAAGAATGTGAAGTGAAGGGGAGAGTATAATCGGTTAATTACACTTAGAGAACGCCCCCACGCACGCACGCACTTTTGTATATAAACAACGGGCAATTCACCAAATGGCACTACCAATCCATCAGGAGCTCGTAGAATCAACACATCTCAAAATGTACAAGCTGGTAAGTGAAAATATCATATCTACACACGTATCATTTTGTATCTGAGACAATCGACTGAGGTGATCTAGGAATTAAGTTCCTTGCATCTGGTCTCGTGGGTCGCCGTTCAAACCCGAAGTTGTTCTCATGAAAGTATTTTTTTTGAAAAATGTTAAGAGATATCCATCGATCCTATCTAGTACAAATGAAAATGACCATGACAAAAATTTATAAAGTTGTCCACCGTTGTGGGCTCGAGGTAGCTTGCTGCCTTGTCACGCAGCGGGTCCGGGTTCGATTCCCGGTCGGTACAAGCTCTGAGTGAGGTTTTATCGGGGTTTTTCTTCGCCTGTAAGACAAATGTCAGGAAGCTTAATAGCAAACGTTCTCCTAAAATCGTCCAGCCATCATCATCATCCTTATCATTATCATCATCATCATCCTTCAGCGGTGTGGAAAGCAACGGAAAGCTACCACTTCCATGATTCTCTAGTAAAGCTACAAGGCATAGGATCAAATGCTATGATCGCAGTGAAAGACCTGCCGTCGGGCAGAATTGCTATGGAATAGAATACATAAAGTTGTTATCGAGCTTAATGCATAAATGTAGAGGACCCGGGTCAAATCCCTGTTCAGGAGTTAATTTTTCTTTTTTTTTATCATACTTGGACTATACTGCTGAATGTAAAAAAAATAAATATAACATGTAAATAAGAAAAGCCTTGCTGCTATTTAAAAATGTTTTCCGTCATATGACACTGCTCATTTTACTTAATATTTTATACAAAGAACTCTATTACTATTAACATGTGTTCATTAAATAATGAGGGATATATAACAAATTTTAAATCGTATAAAAAACAACAAATAGTATAAAGACAAAGGTAGAAAAGCTTTTCAGGCCAAATATATTAATTTATCATAAGAGCTATAGAAAATTGTATATAAAGAAAGAAATATTGATGGTTGCACTGCAATCCTGAGTAGAGAAGTTGGTGTATATAAATTTGGAGGTACCAGATTCAAATCCCGGTTCAGACATTATTTTTTTCTTTTCATGTCATATTTGGATTTCATTGTTAAATGTAAAAAACGTAATATTAACATCGAAAAAAAAATCGCTGTTGCTATTATTCTCATTAAAAATGTTTTCTTCTTTTAAAAGCCGTCAGATGGCAGTGCGAGCTACCTTCCGCTGCCACTTATTATACAAAAAGTATATAAGGAAAGAAAAATTGAAGTTTATATCGTGCTAAAGTATAAAGTTAGAGATATCGCCTACAAGTCCCGGCTCAGGCGTTATTTTTTCTTTTCATCTAATATATTTTAATGCCCTAGTGGCCGCAATTTTCGTTTTCTCATATGGCAATCAAATAAAAAAAAGTAATATCGAGTTCGGTAACCAGAAATATCGGACAGTTAAGTGTAGGAATTCACCTGCAATGAAAATTTAGAAAATTGCTCTACCGGCCGCAATTTTCGATATTTCGCAACGGAATTGAGTAGGCTATATGCTATTAAAACAAAACGAGAAAGGTATTCTGCAATAATCAACGAGAATCGGCCATTATAAGTAGAGGTTTACCTAAAACCTGAAATTAGAAATTGGCTCTAGCAACCGAACATTTGCATCGTCGCAATGTCTACCATATAATTTAATTAACTCTTAAATTGGCAGTGTAGCATACCCTATAATATATGAGGCGCTTAGAATAATAACGGCAGATTCCAACCAAAGTTAATTTTGAGATAAATGTCATTTTTTCGCTGAGAATGTATTCGTTTTCACTACGGACAAATTTTAAAGGTGGAAAATGAGAGTTTTAGCATATTCCAATTCGTATGATACTTCATCACATGAAAGATAGATGACAACTGTGAACGGAACGGTCATGCTTCTATCTCAAAATTGGGGATGTCGGTTGAGATCTGCCTTATTATTCTCAGTGCCTATATATATATATATATATATATATATATATATAGGATCAATTTATTTAATATTTTAAATAAAGCAATAGAAAATGAATCAGTAGAAATTACTTAAATTTGTGTTAAGTTATATAACAATATGCAATGCAATAGATAACAACTGACCTTCATGCCTTATTTTCTCTTCAGTCCGACACGTTTAAATAAGTTGGCATCAGGCATTTTCCTCAATTTAAAAAAACACCTATGCCGCGAGACATGCGAAGGCTAAGTGGTTAAACTCCATAATGAACAGCTCAATGGAATTCGGCACCAAGGGACCACAACAGGTTCCCAGAAAAACGGCACACTGGGCAATGCCAGTCATTGCCATCACTCAGTCAGTCCCCAATTTAACAATATATATATATATATATATATATATATATATATATATATATATATATATATATATTCCGACGCCCTGTTCTGGAATGAAATCCACAATTTACGTACTATTGACTAACAGGTGAACTATCTTACTGCCATATGGGTAGGGTAACAATGAAACACAACCCCATCTTGCTAGCCAGAAAGGAATTTGACTGCCATGTTTACCCCAGGGGGTACAGAATGCAGCACACGGACAGTGCCTTAACACCGTCATAAACCAGCAGCAGCAGAGTTTCCCCAATTTAACAAAATAAATATATATTTCGCGAACCATACATTTGACTTGCTGAGGAATTCACTTAGTATATGCTATTCTTGCGTGACGGACTTTATCAGGATGGATACATCCAAGTGACAGGTCCACCGAGGAGGATTTTAAGTGGTGAGTCCAGAGTCTGAAGATGTTTGTAAAAAAACACCTCAAGGGGGCACACTGCGCCGTTGATTAAGCAATTAAACCACAAGATCGGGGGTTCGAGTCGCATGTAGCCAGGATTTTTATGTGTATTGTATGCCCATGTTTCCCTTAACAGAGATTTAGGCGCTCTCCCCCTACAGGGAAGAATTTGAACCATACTAATTTAGTTACACTTGTTTTCGTACAGATGTCATTTGAGTGGTCCGTGGTCAGCGTTCCGCCTCATACTGACATCTAGGAAATCAAGGTAGTACTAGGACGGGGAAATTCGGTACATTTTGTTTAGAGGCCTCTTCATTCAGGCTTAAGGATTTTTATACTCTCCGAAATCTCTGTGGGCACACTGAATCTGGTGTCAACAAAGCATCTAACGGAAGTGGGTACCAGACGCTTGTTTTGGGGTAGAGACGGTCGTCCCGCGGGGGTGACAATCCGACTGATATGTGTCAAATTTTCTGAAATGTGAGGAGCAGTAAATAATTTAATGATAAAGGGAAGAAACTATTTCATGCCAGGTACATTATTTACCATAACGATAATGAGGTTAAGTTCCACGAACTCAAATAAATATAAAAGAGATACATCTTAACTTCAAATAATAAAATAAAGAAAACACATCATCAATAATCTATTACTAATATTTTTAAGACAATAAATTAACTTGCTGCTACTGCAAGGGCCTCCTAAAGATCCGTAATAGGATCACTTTATATTTATCACTTAAAACAACCTCAAGTCTAAATTAGAGCCTCTGAGCAAAAAATGAATCGGCCTTTCCAATTCATGTAATACCTTAGTCGCCTAATCTTAGTCGCGATAATCTAACATTTTTCACTCGCCGATATCGTAAGGAAATAACCGTAAATTGATTAATTTCGTTAAGTAAGTCAGGCTTGGGAGCACCCTTTTCCCAAGTGGGGCCGTACGGGTATAGACAAACAGAAACTCAAACACGTTAAAAGTTACTGGTTCTGCCATAACCGTAGAATAGTAAATACAGAAGTAAGAATGAGCATTGGTCAATTACAGGTAAAGTTAGGAGCTCACTAAAAGGCGGTCGGGGCATGAAGAGAGGGAGGCTTTTATCACTGTGCATCCCCAGTGCACGTCGTCTACGCATTCATCTAAATTATTTATTCACATACCTTGTCCTCTTTTCTTGCATAGTCGTTTTATGAATTCATATGTTGCGGTTACTTACACTGTTTCATTTTCATTACAGTGTTTATAAAGATTGTGTCCAGAAACGCGACTAATATTTTCAGGACAAATAGTACTAAGATACATGCGATAGAAATGTTATCACTCTAGTATTACGTTATGCATTCCTTACGCTAGCCATCTCTTCAGCTCTTAATTTGTAGGTCCATTTGCCCACTTATCATGTAGGTACGACAGTTCCCAATCTGTGTTCCGCGGAGCACTTGCTGCACATAGAAGACATGGCTTACTAGTCGGCTGCTGGCCTCACATCCACATGTGTTAATCACATTGGTAGACAATCATTCAGTCAGTGTAAGGATGACATGTGGTCAGCATCTAGGTTCCCCAGCCGTTACAGTTTTTTCAACCTGGTGCCCCTAACCAAATTCCTCACGATTCTAGGTGGGCACCGGTCCCATACTAGCCGAAATTCGTAAGAAAATGTCTTCTCCCATTGAGACCCGAACTAGCGTTGTTTAGTAGATCTACGCCAAGGTATCTTGCCTTAACCACTCGACTACGACATGGGATACTTGGGAGATGTTCGGTTAAATTTTGCAAAGTGACCATTTTATTCAGGTCTGCGGTTATTTTACGAGCTTGAATACTTTCAGACTCGTGACCCACAGATTAAAATACTTTCAGGAGGATTTGTCCTTTGGATTTTTCCACTCTAAATATTCATCTACGTCGACCGAGATTGAACCCGCGACTCTTGAGACTAGAGGCATAGAACATAACCACTAGACCACAACGGCCGACTAATCATAAAAGTGCTAGATGGAAATTAGCGTACTCTATGATCAAATTTGCTAATAAAATGCTCCATGACTTAGGGCCAGTTTCACCAACAGAGATAACTGTATTACGCCAGTTTTCCCCATATATAATACATAGCTTAAACTGGCGTAATACAATTACCTCTGTTGGTGAAACCGACCCTTAAGGAGTTTGGAAAATGATATCTAATTTATGTTACTTAGTACAACACAGTAAATAGAGATAAAGCCAAATAATTTGACTGCGTCGCAGAAGCTTCCAGACGTACCTCCTGTCTCTTTCTTCCCCTCCTCACCACGACAGCGTCAATCGTATTCTCATACCTAGAATAACTAAACTTGGTCGCGTCATTAGTCGCATCCTCACATCTCTGCCGTATCTAACACCTGACAGATGAAATTAAACGCCACTAAACACGACCGTTCGCGAATCTCGCAGACAAATTGTTTGGCTATACCTCTAATATAAAATGGTGCATTTAAGCACGCAAGTTACACCACCACGACAAAATAAAGATACCGTAGAGCGAATGATTGAGACTGACTTGTTATTTTTTAACATTTTTCAGATCGTTTTCTTCGCCATTCTGGCCGTCGCTGTCGCCGCTCCAGGATACCTCGGGGCACCATTAGCTGCACCCCTGGCTGCCGCACCTTATGCTTATGCCCCCGCTGCTTATGCCGCCCACCCTGCAGTAGCAGCTTACACCGGATATCCCGCCTACAGTGCCTACAGCGCTCCTTTCGTCAACGCCGCTTATTACGGTTAATATAATCATGTAAAACTTGTAACGACATCTTTGTATATTTGGCAATGAAAATTTAAATAAATTCTAAGCACATTTTAAAAAGTATTATTAATTTACCTACAACATCCTTAGATTTTAATCCTGAAAACTCACGACTTAAAATATGTTACATTCCGAAAATTACTCGTAAATGAAATCTTTTATTAAATTAAATATAAAACAAATATAATTATAAATATTAACAGGAAAACTCCAAGTTAGGGTTTTTAAGGACAAAGATTCGATTACATCTAAAAATTGTAATAGGTGACATAATATTCTTATTATTAATTTCATACATCTCAATGATGGATAAATCATATTTGAAGAGAAAAATTATACGCTCAGACCGGGACTTGAACCCGGGATCCTTGGTTTTCTAGTCCAAGTGCTCTACCATTTGAGCTACCTGAGCAAGTACCGATCTAAACGCAGTATAATTTTTCTCTTCAAATATGATTTATCCATCATTGAGATATATGAAATTAATAATAAGAACATAAAAAAAGCCGTACTGGCATTTATAATGTAATGTATAATTCCCTAATATGTCTTCTTAATATAGGAGCCGCCATTTGCAAAGATAGAAGCAAAGGCTTCAAAGCATTTGGTGGGCGGGAATTACAATGTATATAGAGGAAAATTTGCGTTTAGATCGGTACTTGCTCAGGTAGCTCAAATGGTAGAGCACGTGGACTAGAAAACCAAGGGTCCCGGGTTCAAGTCCCGGTCTGAGCGTATAATTTTTCTCTTCAAATATGACATAATATTGAAGAAAATATAGGTCCGCTCAAGTTCCGCCATAGAATCAATTGGTACAATTGAGCCTGCCGTATCACTGGAGATCCATGACTGCCGTAAGAATTGAGCAAACTGAAATTAACACAAAAGAAAGTTGTATTGCAATGGATCCTGAGCATTGCCAGATTTTCAGCAAATAACAGGCAGACACATTAGCAAAGAAGGCTGTCATACTCCCTAACTGCTTTAAATCAGAAACATCATACCCCTTCTCTAAACTCCACATAAAGAATCAGATGAAGGAACAATATCTCATGAGCTTAGAAATAAACAACAGAGCCCAGGAAGACCTCCATACAGTACACACCTGACTGGCCAAGACAAGAAGCAGTTGCGAAGTTCCGGCTCTAAACTGAACACGACATACTTGCCAAATACCTTTCTCGCTTTGGAATACTTCAAGCGCCCACCTGCAACCTGGACGAAGATACGGACAAGGACTACGTAATGCGCTGCCTGGGTCTTCGCAGTATATCTGAGACCGGAAAATGTTGGGAAGACAGAATCATGATGATCAAATTACATTTATGTTAATGTTTTATGCCATTAGATATATAAGTATTGAAGCAAATTTCACATTTTAACTATCTTCGAAATTATTTCTTATAGCTATGATAAAGACGTGCAATAAAAATCCCGTGTTTTCTAAGTATGTGTGGAACAATAAAAAACGTTAAGAAACAAAACAAGAAAGGACACTCAATTACAATTTTATACAACAAAGGCTGGGCATCATTTATTTATGGCAGTGAATGTTGGGTATTAAATATAAATGATGAAAGCAGAATAAGTGTATTGGAAATAACATTTTTAATAGCAGTAAGAGGATGTTTATTAAAATACAACATTAGAAATGAAAATACATGTCAAGAATTGTAAGTTACAACAGTCGTACACAAAGTTAAAATTTACAGATCAAATGGATTCAACATCTAGATATAATTAAATAGATCCGATTAACCAAAAGAGCCTGGAAATATGCACCTGCAGATAAGAGATCCCAAGGAAGACCAAGAAGGCGATGGAATGAAGAACTGGAACAGGCCAGAAGGCCTATACCGTGAAGTTTCTGATTCTATGAAACCTTTATCCAAAATCATCATCATCATCACTCCAGGGATTAGGCAATTGCCCGTTCCGACTTCATAATGCATCAGCCCAACGTCTTCTAGGTCTTCCAACATCACGTCTTTCTCGTGCTTGATCATTTCTTGCTAACAATGGATATCTCTCCTTACTCATTCCATCCAAAATCCTTGACCAAATTTGAAGCTTGTCATTTATCATTAGATTCAGAAGTTAACTAAGTCACCGGCACTATCGAACACGTAAGTTCATGTTCGCGCTGACATAAACTCTCCATTTGTCTCTATCCTGAGCTCATGTTTTCCAGTCAGCCTCTGTAAAATGTACATCCTTAAAGTTATGGTTAATATTTTTCTCCCACTTCATTATTCGCCTATCTACTGGGCGTTTTCTCACTGGTTTTCCAAGTCCCTCTTCTATTCCCCATTCGCGAGACATGTCCTGTCCATCGCAATTTAAGAGACTAAACTGTTCTTAAGGTATCTGGTTTACCATAACGATTATGTAGCTGTTATGTAGGCCTAGTCTTCTTCATCTCTCTTTGGTCCACATATTTTCCCAAAAACATTATTCTCAAATAATGTAATCTTTTCTCCTCCCTTTCAGTAACAGTCCAGAAAATTTAAATATATATCGAAAATAAAGATAATTCATTTTTTAAAACTGGCCCCGCTGTGGTCTCGGAGTAGCGTCGCTGCCTCGTAGGCAGAGGACCCGGGTTCGATCCTCGCTCGGGGCACGTTTTTTGGTTGATAGTTATTTTTTCGTTTTTTTTTTCTCGCCTGTAAAATGAATATCAGGAAACTTTAAGGCCCAAACAGCCCTCGAACAACATCTGACCATCAGAATCATCATTATCATATTCGCCAAGTTTAATATGTGTGTGATTGGCGTGTTTCGTTTTAATATTGTGATGCGTCGATGAAGGCCTTGATATCACTGAGCAACAAAAAAAAAACTTTTTTGTCGCAGAAAGAAAAATATGTGATTCTGATAGTATTTGTTCTCCTGAATACAAATATGATACCGGGTTTTCTCCATCACGCAAGGTTTCTGAGAGACAGGTTTTTATAATTTCAAACACTTTAATATGTTGTACATTCGTAACTACACAATATTCAAACATTCGGACTCACCTAGAAAGTATGAAATGACGATTTTCTGCTATATTTCGCCTGTGGAGCATCTCTCTTGATGGTCCAACAATAATCGGCCAGCATATTAGGATCCCATTTTCCTTGATATCTCTTTTCCATTGCTGAAATCTCCTGATGAAAGTGTTCCACGTGCTCATCGCTCAATGGACAAATGGACAAAAAACGTTTGTTAAAAGAATAATTATTTAAATCCATTAACTGAAATTGAAATAAAAAAACTGTGGGTAATGGAGAAATTCCGAATACATATTTGAAAACACGATAAAAACTGCATTAAGTACAGCTATTGGTACTCATGAGACAAAAATCATGTTGACCAGTGTATTCAGGGGAGGCTCTCTATGTCCTTGTGTGATCAAAAAATTAAGTATGTGTTTCATAGATAAAATTCCTCTCCCGACAGGTCGTTACTCTAAGGCTCGGGTGGCGTGTGGCACGTAATAGTACCTATAAAGTGAGAGGTTAAATTGCGTTAATGGAATGAAATGTGATTTTTTTAAATCTGAAATTTCGATTACCAATTAACGAAAATCCTATTAATTAGAGCATATGAAAAGTAATCAGAAATCCATAAAGTAATTATGTCGGAGCGAAGGTATTATTTGATCACATAACACGTTTCCTGTTGACAGAGAAATGTCCACCCCATGATTGATACATTTAGGTGGTGTAACATACCCCTTCCTCCCCCAAAATTAAACGTGAATTAGACATAACATTGAGTAATGAGACATGGAATTAGGAGTCTGATGACAATTTTCAACTGTTCCTCTATCCGTCTCTGTCCGTTGAGTAATTGTTACTGTGGTTGTCTCTGAATATTGCAGTTCCTCATCTTCAGATTGACTTCCAGAGCTAATTTAACTGCTGGGTTGGTGTTAAATAAATTGAAAGTCAAGGGTAAAACCAGCTGATTAGCTGTGGCTCTGGTCCACAGAGCAATAATCCAGTTAGCGGTATGAAAGGGGAGAGAAAGCTGGTGTACGTTATCCTCAGCTATATGTGTCCATATGTTGCTGCGAAATTACTCTGCAAACCATGAATTAAATTTTACGAGAGAAATTTTTCATAAAATTGAGTTTCTTCAAAAACAATTAGCAGTGGAAATGAAACGCATTATTTAAATGGACATGGAAGATTTAACCCCAAGGTATTTTGCATAGAGTAATTTGAAAATAGCTACATTTACATTATATAATTTACAGTTTAATCAGATGTTAACACATTCCTGTGTTAATTTTTTTTTGTCCAATGCCCCCAAGTTATCGTTTATGACATTTCTGATATTCTCTCCTGACATTGGCGGAATTATATTCCATTTCTTAAATTGGAGCACCTGAAAGGCGGAATTACGTTACCCCGATGAATGATAGGCGATAAATGGTAATGAAGTGCCAGGGAAGTCCTTAATCTAAATAACTAATTCACTGGTTCTATTGAACCTGTAGGTTTATGGCCACGCGGACATAAGCTCTCTATACATCCCTATTCTAAACTTATGTGTTCCAATCATCCCCTGTATAATATACTTCCCTCAAATAATGGACAATGTTATTATCACACCTCATTCTTAGTCTACCAACTGGGCGTTTTCCTTCTGGTTTTCCTACAAGAAGCATCCATGCACTTCTTTCATTCCCCATTCATGCCACATGTCCTGACCATCGCAGTCTACGAGACTTAACTGTTCTTATTATATCTAGCTTCCTATATATACCATGTAGCTCACTATTATCAAACAATCTCCATTCACCTGTCTGTTCATCTCTTTTTGACCCAAACATTTTTCTAAGAACTTAAAGTAAGAGTCCATGTTTTGCATCCATACAATATAACTGGTAGAATAATAGTTTTATATTTTTTCAGCTTAACATTTTTGAAAGGAGTTGGGACGTCAAGTGTCCCTGTAATGCATAATAGCACGCATTTCCACAATTGAGCCTATGTTTAATTTCATTGTGCATCTCATCCCTATTTGTAATTATTGTTCCTAGGTATTTCAATTCAGCCACTTCCTCAAAAGTCCATAACCTAAATCCCAGACCATGGGCAGCCACAGGAATAATTCCATGTAAGAAAAAATCCACATGGTCTGAACGGGAATCGAACCCGGGACCTCATGAACTATAGTCGTAAACGCTGACCAAGAGCCCACGAGGCTGGTCGTCCTGTGTTAATATTGGAGCATGCATAGTGATGGTTAGATGAAGGTAGTGCTTTTTTTTAAATTAACTTCAGATATGTTAACACAAAATTTCGAAATTCACTTTTTCAGAATAATTAATTGATTCTTCACAAATAATTCGCTGCTAATAAATTATTTTCCTTAACCAACTAATTAGCTAGCTCACTGACATTTTCGAACCCCCTAGGTTCGGGGCCGCGAGTATATAAGCTCTCCATACATCCCTATTCAGAACTCATATTTTCCATTCACCCTCTGCAGAATTTACTTTCCTCGTATCATGGTTATTGTTATTCTCCCAACACATTGTTGGCCTGCCTACTGGGATCTTTCCCTCTTTTTTAAAACAAGTAATTGCCTCTCTTTCATTCCCTATTAGTGCTGCATGTCCTGCCACCGCAGTCTACGAGACTTAACTCTTATTATTATATCTGATTTCTCATAAAGAGTATATGTCTCACTGTTTGGCAGTGTTCTCCATTCGCATACCTATGCTTGGTCCAAAAAATTTCAAAGATTTTTTTTCTAATACTCCGTAATCTTTTTCCTCTCTCAAAGTAAGATCCCATGTTTCGCACCCACATAACCGAGAGAAAAACATTTCCAAATATTTTCAGTTCAATGTTATATATATATATATATATATATGTATAAATAATAACAAGGCCACTAATTGTATAGTAATACATCTAATGATAAATTCAGTTGAGGTGTTGGTCACATTAGATAATTTTATAATTTATAATTTTATATTATAACTAGCTAATACCTGGCTAATACCATAGTAATTCTGCCCGAAGGCAGGTCCTGCACTGCAATCATAGCATTTTCATGCTATGCTTGCAGCTTTACTAGGGAATTGTAGGTGTGGTACCTTCCCGTTGCTTTCGACACCGGTGAAGGATGATGATGATGATGGCCATATGATTTCGTCGACCGTTTGGGCCTTAAAGTTTTCCTGACATTTGTCTTACAGGTGAGGAAAAAACCCGATAAAAACCTCACCCAGAAAAACTGCCGGGCCCGTTGCGTGACAAGGCAGCACGGTACCTCGAGATCACAGCGGTGGATGGATATATTATTCTGGATGGATGGATGGATGGATGTTTTAGAATTCAATAAATTGATTAATCTTCTAATATGAAATATTATCTCGTGATAAAAGTGAAGGGTATTCTTTTCTGTGCTGGTCTAATACGTTCTATACTTTTCATTTCTCTCCATAAAAAAATAATATTAAAAGCAAATGTAGCACAAATGTCAAGTTGTACTTCAATATCGATTACTATATTTGATATTAGGTTTAGAGTCCTATAGAAATAAGACAGGCGATAAAATGAAATCCCTCCCCGAGTTCAACCGAATTCAAGTACGAAAAAATGAGTTTTCACGAAAGCGATATCATTTATTATAAATTCATATCTGTATTGAACGCATGTGTATGCTTCGAGTTATATATCTCGATAGGCTTTTACTACTCGAGATGATGATCAGGAATCGATGAGTCGTGAAACACGTTTCAAACACAGTGGCGGCTCTTGTATATAAGTCCATGCTACTAAAATATACAAAACATAACATGTGAATATATTAGGATCATATTTTCCCCTCTTTCTTTCATATACATCTAAATGAGATTCAAATGACTTCACGGTTGCCATTTCAGCAAATTCAGAACGAATGAAGCTATTGAGGTTGTTCTTATGAAAATACTTTCGCAAAAATTTTACATTTCATTATCGATCCTTTCTAAGTAGACAACGAAAGAGACCATGACAAATATAATAAGTACTTTTGTGAGTGAGAGCGTGTGTATGTGTGTGAGTGTGTGTGTGTGTGTGTGTGTGTGTGCGTGTGTGTGTGTCTGTGTGTCTGTTAACGCTGTATCACCAAGACTTTCTGTGTTTTCGGGACCATACTCTTAATTGACAAATATAAGATCGAGTTTTTGAACCAGCAAAATCGGACCATTACATTGAGCAACAAAAAGTAAACTTTTTTTTTGTCTCAGAAAGAACAATATGTGATTCTGATAGTACTATTTCTCCTGAATTCCAATATGTTATCGGTTTTCCTCCATCACGCAAGGTTTACGAGAGACAGGAATTTATAATTTCAAACACTTTAATATTTTCTACATTATTACCTACACAATATTCGAACATTCGGACTCACTTAGAAAGTACAAATGACGATTTTCTGATATATTTCGCCTGTGGAGCTGGATGGTTCAACAATAATCGGCCAGTATATTAGGATTACATTTGCCTTATCTCTTTTCCATAGCTGAAACAATTTGAGTTAGCTGATTTGGTTTTATTTTACTTGTTTTACAGTGGCCAAAAGGACGAAAAAATGTTTATTAAAAAATAATTATTTAAATCCATTAATTGAAACTGAAATAAAAAAACTGTGGGTGATGGAGAAATTCCGAATACATATTGGAAAATCTATAAAAACTGCATTAGTACAGTTATTGGTACTCATGAGACAAAAATCATGTTGACCAGTGTTATCAGTAAGGGTTATCTGAAGCAAGAATTTAAAAATCGCTCTAGCGGCCGCAGTTTTTTATTCTTCATAAGGAACTTGGTATTATTTTAATAGCCACATTAAATAACAGGACCAGGTTGAGAAAACCAGCTATAATAGCAGGAGATTCATCCTGAAGATGTGTGATGTGTACTGTAAATGGTAAATGTGGAAGTGAGGCCAGCTATATTTTGTTAGGCTAAAGTACTTCAAGTCATATCACGCCATGGGGTTCTCTGGGGATATGTGGAAAGCTTACATGCGTGCGAAAATGAAACTCCTCGTTCGATAGTATCAGTGAGTTAGAAGATGTTTGGTATAAGATCATTCAATACTTCTAAAATTAATTATGAATCACCTTTGAAATTGTTATATAAAAAATTAAAATATTAAAATCTGTACCTTAAATATCAGTCATCCTCAACAAATTAAAATTCATTAAAATATTTTAATTATAATTTTGTGTACCTTATAAAACAGTCTTCCCAATATTAAAATTGGGGCAACATTTATAACAGAAGTTATGGGTACGGTGCAAAAAGTGGACATCCGAATTTCGAGATACTTTTGGTTTTAAAATGAAGCTTAGGAACTTCGAAGATGAAAACATGAAAAAAAATTGCGGACCGTCCTGAAACAAAGCTGGAAAATAACAATTTATGCATCACTATTCCCTATAGGCCTATTACCTGAAGTAAGTGGCTGCCATTGTGGTCATGACGTCAGATTCGATATTCAGACGTTAGTCCAAAGTGAAAACATTTTTCTTCAATACAGATGCGAAAATAGAACAAATATCTTATTGTAATAAAATTGCATTTTTCATTTCCAAATGCTATATTTCCAAAATTACATAGCAAAGAGTTTGACATTTTAAAAAAATAACATCATCACAGAGTTTTTTCAAGGAAAAATGGTTTAACTCAATCGATTGTCGATAATTATTGATACGTCATCGTACGTATTCTCGAAAATGAACAACGGCAAATTAGCCCATACAAAACATTCAATAAATAGATGCCACTATTTATAACATAATCTTCGAAATTTTTAATATAATTTGTCATAATACATGTATAATAGGGGCACGCCGTAGCGTAGTGGTTAAGGCACTGAGCTACAAGCCGGAGGGTCAAGGGTTCAAGTCCCGTTGGGGTCAGGATTTTTAAACTGACCCAAACCCTCTGGCGGCACTATGGCCCTGGGGTCGTCTCAGCCTCTAACGGAAATGAGTATCAGACGCTTGTTCTGAGGGTAAAGGCGGCCGTCACACAGGGCTGACAACACAGCTGACATAAAGTGCCGATTGTCTAGAAAAAGTGGGAGCCTTAACCTCCTACTACCCCAAGGGCCTCCGGGCCTGTTGTGGGATCACTTTACACCTTACATGTATACTGCTCAAAACAATTAGAAGAACACTATGAAATATGCAAATTTTTTTCATTGGATAAAGGTACAAACATGAAATTAATAAAGTACATTATTTGTGGTTATTTATTTATTTATTTATTGCTCATGTCAGTAAAAACAAATTAATAACGCTGACAATTAACTTTTCAAATAATTCCGCTATGTAAACAATTGAATCTTGTGCTTATTTTTCAAAGCTAAACACTCGTTATATAGAGTCAGTATCGTGTATGGCCTCCACGACATTCGATGACAGTTTGGCACCTTCGTGGCATGCTCCCGATAAGATTCTGGATTTCCACTTGCGGGATATTCTCCCATTCCTCCTTCAGAGCATCTACAAGTTGCTGCAGAGTTTGTGGAGATTGATGTCGGTTCCTGACCTTCCTGTCTAGAAGATCCCACAAGTGTTCAATAGGGTTGAGGTCTGGGCTGACCGCTGGCCTCTCCATTACCTCAATTTCATTCCTCCTCAGGAAATCCCTGGTGACAGTCGCAGAATGTGCCCTGGCATTATCCTGCATAAACAGAAATCCAGGGCCTACTCCAATGGCAGCAGGTACTACATGCTCTTCCAGAACGTGCTCGATATACCGGACAGCATTCAGTCGCTGGGGAACAAGTACAAGGTCCGTACGATTGTTGTACATAACTCCGGCCCACACCATTATGGAACTTCCTCCGAATCTATCAATTTCCTGTACAGCCTCTGCAGAAAATCTTTCTCCTGGCCGTCCCCACACCCTCAATCGACGATCACAACGTGTAAGACGATACCTGGATTCGTCCGAGAAGAGCACAGACTCCCACTGGTTCAGGTTCCAATCACCATGGTTTTCAGCATACGTACGTCTTGCTGCCTTATGCCCATTTGTTAAGCGTGTTTTTTTAACGGGCCTTTTTGGACGAATATTCTCTTTCCTTAATCTGTTTCTTATGGTTTGGTCTGAAACCCAGATTCCGGAAGCCAAAAGAAGGTCATTCTGCAGGTCTTTTACAGTTTTTGTACGCTGTCGAAGAGCAGAAAGAACAACGTATATGTCATCCTGGGGGCTTGTTTTAAATTTACGGCCCTGCCCACGTCTTCTACATACTGACCTGTCTCTCTGTGCCTGTTGCGTAACCTGGACACCACGGAAGGAGAAACCCCCAAGCTCTCTAGCCACTTGTCGCAGAGATTGACCTTGTCGTAAAAGATGTAGAGCATGATACACATCAAACTCATTTAAATGCCTCATTTTGTCAGAGACTTCAATAAACAAGGCAATAATCAACATTCGTCACTATAGCAACATCAGGAAGCGTATCAATTAGAAGTGGTCAGTGCCTTCCAAAATAAAAAAAATTCTCTACATTTGTTATTTGAGGTAATTTCTCTGTATTTAGGCCATGGATCTTTAAAATTTGTATCCATTGATACAATTAATAATTCAATTTACATATTGTCCAACTTTCAGCATCACAGCTTTAAAAAACAATTACTTATTCAATTTATTACAAGTGTTCCTCTAATTGTTTTGAGCATTTTTTTTATTAAGAGCCCCGCCACCATCCCCCTGGGTTTCCTCGGGCTTAATGCCCATATCCCCAGGTCTGCTCTTGTCCCTAATTACTCTCTGCTGTTTTTATTATGTTCATTTTCAGGATACAAGTTTCGGGTGTTTGTTCTTAATACTACTTATATACAGTTATTTTTACATATTAATCCTTAACCTAAGTCTTAAATCTACCACCTAATCTAGTAATATTTACATGGTGTTGTGTTAAAACTAATACTTAATTTACTAACTTACAACTAACTTACTGCTAGATTATATATAATCCCTTCTTCTTTGTCTGCGGATGTCCTCCTCTTGGCGTTGAGTAAGGACCCATCCGATGAACTTTCTCACTGCTTGATATGGCTGTTTTTCTGTCCAAAACCGTAGAGGAGGCGGCCAGTTCATATCACCGTTTAGTGCAGCCTCATGTAAGTCCCTTCGTCTGGCCTCATATTTGATGCATTCGTACAGGACATGTTGTACAGTGTCCAGCTCTGTTCCAAAGCAATCGCAATGAGGCGTTCTTGAGAGGCCTCTTTCATGGAGTTTGACTTTGAAAGAGCCGTGGCCGCTCAGGAGTTGCGTGATATGGTGACTTGGTTGGATCCAAGTTTTCTTTAGCCTTTCCTTCATGTTAGGCAGAAATTCATATGTTATGCGTCCATGTTCTGCCGCTTCCCATCGTTCTTGCCATTCCTCGGAAATACTTTCCTGGATAATCCGTCTGATGGTGTCTCGTTCATCTGGTGCCTGGAATAAGTCTGGCGTGATAACAGTGTCGCCGACTAGTATCGTCTGGTCTCTTCTGACTTTAAAGTTTTGTATTCTTTGAGCGATATACAGATCGATAGGTAGGACTCCTGCCATCACAGGCAGGCAAACCCCAGACACCGTATTATACGCTTTTGTAACTCTTATGAGGACTTGGCGTTGGGCAGAAAGTAGCTTCTTCTTTTGAAGTGTGGTTAACTTGCGGGCCCAGCCATGTGCTGCGTATCCGCAAATTTGTTGGAACAATATCTTGTAGATCGTTAGGTAATTTATTGCTCCATATCCCCAGTTTTGACCTCCAAGCCGTGCCATCCCGTGGAATAGGTTTTTCGCCGTGTTGGTGACATTGTTGATATGCTGGTCGACTCGCAATCTGCTCTGGAGAGTTACTCCCAGGTACTTGTGTTCTTGTGTGAAGCGGAGATTGCGATTTCCTATTCTCACGGTTGGCGGGGTGTTCATTCTCAGATGTCCTTTGAGAATCATTCCCATGGTTTTATCGGGAGATATGGTTAACTTGTGTAAGCTAGCCCATTGTTGGAGCTGCTGTAAGACTATTTGGGAGCGTTCTTCCAGTTGTCTTCTGGACTGTCCAGAAATGATCATCACTAAGTCGTCTGCGTATGCTATTGGTAATGCATTTTGTGTTGCTTCTATATTGTTGAGCAGATCGTCCATTACCAGATTCCACAAACTGGGGCCCAGAACTGATCCTTGGGGACAACCTATGGTAACATGTTTTCGGATTTTGGTTGTTGTTCTCGATCAGGTTTACAGCTCGACCTCTGAAGTAGTCTTTTACTGCTTTGTACAGATTTGAAGGGCAATTTCTTCTCTGGAGGGCGGTAAGTATACTTGGCCACCAGATTGTGTCGAATGTCTCCTTCGAAATCTATGAAGATTCCCATCACTAGCTTTTCGGCGCAGTTTTCCACTGTGGCGAAGAGAGCTGTGATAGCATCTTCAGTGCCACATCCTTGCTTGAAGCCGTACTGGTTATTCGACGCACCATATTCGAGTGTGGGCTGCAATTGCTTTCGCAGAATCCTTTCATATAGCTTGCCTAGGACTGGGAGAAGACATATTGGTCTATACGATTTAGTGTTGGTCGGGTCTCTATTTCCAACTTTTAATATTACCTTTACTTGTGCTTCCTTCCACACATGAGGGAAAACACCGTGTCTCAAGCAAGCATTGTATAATTGTAATAGCCCATCTTTTATGTGTGTCCATCCTTTTTTTACCAGTTCGGAACTTATGTTGTCTATTCCAGGCGCTTTTTTGTCTTTCATTTGATCTCTGGCAATTTCTAGTCTATCATGTCGATATCTCCAGTTTCTGGTGTATCTGGTACTACCTCAGAATTGTTTCTCATTATAGTTTGCTGCTCGTTATCTGTAGCGGATTATCTGTTCGGATTAGTGATGTCATTAGGTGTTCAGCAGATTCGGTCCATGACTGAGCGTAACCTGTAGGGAGCCTGATTGCAGATAGAACTTGTATTGGCAGTTGTTTTTTGCGCTTGGAGTTTATATGCTAGACCCCATTGGTTGGTAGAGGCTTGTTGGGTCACATAGTCTCGCCAACTCTCCTTTTTTGTGGCTTTGAGTGCGTTTGTGTATATTCTTCTGATTGTGTTATAAGCCTCTTGGCGGTCTCTTCTGTTCGTATTGTCTGCACGTTGGTAGTCCTTACGTGCGGCGTATGTCATTCTCTTCAAGTCAGTGAGCGTATTTGTCCACCACATCACTGTCCGCCTGGTACGTTCGA
Source organism: Diploptera punctata (assembly GCA_030220185.1). Classification (NCBI taxonomy): domain Eukaryota; kingdom Metazoa; phylum Arthropoda; class Insecta; order Blattodea; family Blaberidae; genus Diploptera; species Diploptera punctata. Next base: position 1,203,103 of record JASPKZ010000423.1, on the reverse strand, counting down.
TGTCTTGGTATGCTCATATCTGCTGCTCTTTGGATGGTTTTATGTAATTCCTTTGTGTATTGAAAGATATCCTGTCCTATTGTGGATTTGTGGAAGACTATAAACATTTATTTGCAATTTGGTATTGTAATCTTCCCAGTTTGCTCTGGAGAGGTTTGTATCTTGGAGGTGGCGCTCTGTGTTCTTCTCTATGTCGCTGATACTATAATTCGAATTGAATCATCATATGGCTGGAGAGTGTGATGTCAGGGCGCAATCTCCCATCCTTGTAGCTGTCCTCCCACCCTTGTTGTTGTCAGAGTTCACATCGATGAACGAGGATTCCAGCACCATGAATATAGGTAGGCCCTTGGTCACCGTCGTTGTGGATTTCCATTTGCATTTCCGCAATGAAGTTTTCCAATGTGGAGCCTGATGCATCTAATACAACGGAAACCCCAGAGAGGTGACTTTGCATTTGCATCAGTTCCTATTATAATTTTCTTGTTCTTGTGCGCGTTGCAGATGTTCCTTAGCTCTATTAGATAATTGTCTATTGGTTGCGAGAATTGCATGTAGCAAGAGACAAATATATAGCTTGCAGATTCGTTACTGATTTCTGCAGCCACAGTGTGTGAGGTTGCTTAAATTTTTGTATTGTAATATTGTGAGTCTTGGGTTTAGATTTATCATGGCTGCCCAAGGACGTTTCGCCTGTCTTCGCTCCAGTTAGTATTACGTCTCTCACACCAAATCCGAGTACCTTCCCCCTTACAGAGTATGGTTCTTGTATAAGTAATATGTCTATATTTTTCCCTGCATAGCTGCTATCCTTACTTCATCTGTAGCATTTCTTGACCTGTCTAGGTTTATCTGCCACCACTTTCAGTTCGGCCGTTCTATCCATAGTCGGTTCTTTCCGTTCCTAGCTTTCATCTCCGAGTGCAGTCCTGGGCCGTTTTGTCAATCTCTTGTAACTGTGATCATTCTTCTTACCTACTTTTTGTGCATAGTGCACAGCGAGGGGGTTTTGTCTTATTTGAACATTCACTGTGACTATGACCTTTCTCTGCGCAGTGTCCGCATACGGTGTCTTTTTCTCTGCAGTATTTTGGCTGGGTGCCCGAATGAATGGCACTTAAAGCATCTCGTTAAGCCAACATAGTCATCAATTCGGCAGCTATTAAATTCTACATACAGTCTTCCCTTTGCTATTAGTTCTTTTCTCAGTTCTGGAGCAACTTCACATACCCAATGTTCTTTATTTTTTTTTTTTCCCCAGTCGGAATTTTGGCTTTAATTGTTGCTTTATTTGTTCAAATTCTTGGGAGTTAAAGTTCTGTTGGCGGATTGCTTCCAGAATCTGGTCCTCGTCCATTGTCTTGGGTAAGTCGTATAGTATAATCCTAGGTTTTATCTGCCCTGCTATCTCTGCTGTGAGACCTGCCTCTTTTAGTTTTTCATACTTACTGAGTGCAGTTGCCTGCTCGACTGTGGATGTCTCCACGCGGAGCTTTCCTGCTGTTGTGCTTCTGTGTCTGACTATTTGCCAACCCTCTGTTGCGGGATTTATTAGTCGTGGTCACTATTTCTTTTTATCTTGTCGCCTGTTAGTCCAGACTCTTTGGGGGCTGAGATTATAACAGTTTTCATTCTGTGTGTCTGGCTTCGGATGGGTAGTGGCCTCAGAAAATCAATTTTCGATCTTTGTGGGCATACGTTTCCGTCGGAGGCGCTGCAGCTTGTGCTGGAGCTCTGTGCACAATTTCCCTGATCTCTCTGACTGAGGCTTCGATGTTGTCTAGGCGTGAAATGACTGTTCTGAGAGTATCATTTTCAGTTTCTGCTCGTTTTAATCTCTTGGTTACGGTCTCAATGAGATTTATCATCTGGATGGTTCGAGGAAATACATATTGCTGTGTAATCTGACGGGCCTTGGACTGTAACATGGTTCTTAATTTCTACACAGAGTTGTAGGAGCATACTTTCCATCCTCTTCAATCTTGGTTCTGCCATCAATCTGATTAGCTTCCGCCTCCGTAAGTACTGCCTGCTTCCTCAGAGGGGTGGAGTGCTCATCGTTCTTTTTTTCAGGCCGTGTGTATTTCTTCTCCTACAGCCGAGGTTGATTCTGCGTTGCTCTCTTCAGCCGAGTCATCACTCTGCTACTACTGTATCTGGAGTTTTCTCCCCCCCCTTTTTTGGTAGTTTGGCTTCTAGTTAGTCTGATAGACTGCCTCTTCGTTTTCTGTTAGAATGGTCCAGCGCATGTTTTCACTGTGTTAGTAGGTTAGGTGTTTTAATGCTCTATAGTAGAGAAGATGCATTGTATATGTAGAAATCACACTTGTATGGTTTCTTTTTGTGATTATTGTTATTGTTAATGTCTAGCGTGTAAAACTACTCTATAATTATTCCTTAGTCTATATATGTTAGTTGTTATAGGAGTGTAGTCTATATAACTTATGTTGTACAGTTATTATATGAGGATGGTTTCTCTTCTTATTGATGATTATTATTACTTAATAGCTAGTGTGTAGTATTACATATATACACATATATATATATATATATATATATATATATATATATATATATATATATATATATTGATATTATGAGGTATTCTATTGGGCCCAGATGGTGTGGAAACGCACACGGTGATTGTCTTTCTTTGTATAATGTAGTCGGTTTTTTAATTGTATTATAATTAAGCTAATGCTTAGTTAATATGTATGTTTATATATATACATGTATTTTGATGTAGGTGTTTAGTCTTATATCTGCTATGATGTAGTAAGTTATACTTGGATGGTTTCTCTCCAGTGATGATTATTATTACTAAAACAATTTTGAATTTGCCGCCCGATGCTAGCTTCACCAAATGTGCAGGTCTCTGTATCTGTAATGCAGTGACAGTATGGCTGCTACCAAGATGGCTACCTGGTTTGCCGTGATTTATACCAATGATGCTGGTCTTATATCTACTTGTGTATAATAACCTAAAAGCTAACCTCATTATTATCATCATCTGCCTTTCAAGTATTAGGCCCAGTGGCCCGTAACGGTCTCACGCCATCTCCGAAAAGGTCGACCCACAGATCTTCTGCCTCGAGGAATGTAGTGAAGAATTTGTTTTGGTATTCTGTGACGATCCATGCGCTGAATATGGGCTAGCCAATTGTTTCTATATTCTTGGAGGTATTCAGATATAGGTACGTAACCTAACTTATTTAAATTACTCTAACCTGTGAAAGTAATAAATTTACACAATATTAAATTACAGGTATGTAAATATATTATACTATATGTTTAAGGAACTAAAAGCTAACCTAACATAATTATATATAAGAAACTATTATTCTAACCTAGTTTGTTTAGTGATGATCCGCAGATTGTCTTGTGTTTTCATCTTTGGTGATCCTAAGCTTCATTTTAATGCCAAATTTATACCGAAAAGGGGATGTCTCGTAAAGTAAACTAGTGAATTGTGTTTTTTTGTAGTGCTTATAAAATATTATTTTACTGCTTTGTGTCTGGATGGTCAGCAATTATTTTGTGTGTTTTCATGTTTAATGGCCCTAGGCTTCATTTTAAAACCAAAATTATCTCGAAATTAGGATGCCCACTATTTGCGCCGTAACCGAAGTTATTAGGACAATTATATTATTTTTGGTCTGGACATCTTACCTCAATATTAATGTTGATTTGTTCTTGGACATGTTTCAAAACAATTCTGTTTTATCGTCAGCTTTCCCAGACTGGTTTTATTTATGTTGCATTATGTTGCACCACCTGGATGTCGATGTCAGCTCCATCCTGTGGTTGGCCAAAGAACCTCCAAACAAGGTCACCCTCCATCGGAATATCAAAATTCATAACTCTGTTTCTGTTCTTCTGAATATAAATTGTTTCCCAAATAGTCAGCTCTTTTGTATTTTCTAACTGTTTTAATAATTTAGTGTCTGAATTTATATTATGTTTTTCAGACCAAACATGAGCAGCAACTGCAGATTTTTCAATTTCTCCATTTTTAATATTTCTTATGTGTTCTTTGGTTCTAATTTTTAGGTTTCTTTTTGTTTTACCTATATATATATTTTCACAACCCGTGCATTCAATTTGATATATTCCTGACTTTTTATTTGTATCAGTTTTTCATTTTTGTTGGTTTTTATTAGTTTATTTAAACTGTAGTCATTTTTTGGTGCTAATTTAATATTAAACTTCTCAAATATATTTTGAAATGTATTATGTATCCAGGGGTGATATGTGAATTTCTTATATTTTTTCATCGGTGGTTCTTCTTTTTCAAGATTACTTCTGGTACATAAAATGGTACATAAAAGGATAGAAAAGTATAAAAAACAAAAAATGATAAACAGAAGTAATCTTGAAAAAAGAAGAATTAAATTAGCACCAAAAATAACTACAGTTTAAATAAACTAATAAAAACCAACAAAAATGAAAAAAACTGATAAAAATAAAAAGTCAGGAATATATGAAATTGAATGCATGGGTTGTGAAAAGATATATATAGGGAAAACAAAAAGAAACCTAAAAATTAGAACCAAAGAACTCATAAGAAATATTAAAAATGGAGAAATTGAAAAATCTGCAGTTGCTGCTCATGTTTGGTCTGAAAAACATAATATAAATTCAGACACTAAATTATTAAAACAGTTAGAAAATACAAAAGAGCTGACTATTTGGGAAACAATTTATATTCAGAAGAACAGAAACAGAGTTATGAATTTTGATATTCCGATGGAGGGTGACCTTGTTTGGAGGTTCTTTGGCCAACCACAGGATGGAGCTGACATCGACATCCAGGTGGTGCAACATAATGCAACATAAATAAAACCAGTCTGGGAAAGCTGACGATAAAACAGAATTGTTTTGAAACATGTCCAAGAACAAATCAACATTAATATTGAGGTAAGATGTCCAGACCAAAAATAATATAATTAAAATAACCTCAAAATATAACTTCCTAAAATTAAATATTAGGACAATATTTATAACCTACGTTATTATAGTTTAGGTCGACTGATTTACAAGATACAAAAAAAAAAGTTTAATTGAAATAATTTTAACCTCAACGATGTTCAAACATGATAATGAAATTCTTAGATCATTAAAATAGTGAAGACATTTCAGAACTTCTTTTTCCATGTATAATATAAGATACAATGAGTATTTGAGATTTTAACTTAACGAAGGAAAATCAGACTTTTCAAAACACGTCATAAATGCAGGCCATCAGTTTAACACATTGACAGCACACTAAATCAATAGAACATAGATGGTGTATTAACTATAAAATAAACATCCTAGAATAAATATAAATACTGAAAGAAGTAAGAAAGAAAACGAAAACACGCCCAACCACCCTCTATTCTGTATGCTCACAGAAAATAATTAGTACCTATCCAGCTGCTGAGGATGGAACAAGAAATTCTGAAAGGCCTTCACTATTTCAATGAATTTTAATTTGTTGAGGGCGACTGATATTTCCGACATAAATTTTAATATTTTAACTTTTTATCAGATTACTAGGCTATTATTATTATTTTTGTAATTTAATAATGGGAAGTTGACAATATTTGTAATAGTCATAAAATAAAATAAAGTTAAACTAGCCTATGTGCTTTCTTACGTCAGTGCCGTCGCCCTCATCTTGTAAAAATATTTGTATGCTTTTTGTCTGAAGGCCTTTCAGAACATCTATACGTATCTTTTTACAAGTTGAGGACGACGGCACCGACCTAAGAAAATGCATATTTTATGATTATCCACCTCAACGGATTAAACAATCAATTTTATTAGTAATGATTTGAAATAGTATATTACGATGCGAGGTTGGGAAGTGGTTTTTAGAGAAGCGAGGAAAATGTGTTTAAAAACCTCGTTATCGCTCGGTTTTTAATTTCCGAGAGTCTGTAAAAAACCTCACAAACATGCGTTGTAGTTTTTTTTTTGCGCGAGAATGGTGTTGTCAAAATAATAAATAGTAAAATCATAGCATCTTTGTTGGAAATATTTGCGTTCATTATAAACAAATGTTAACAGTACAGTGTGGGCAATGTTTATTAGTTGAAACTACAGCAAGCCGTGAAAACAATCAGTGATAAAATGGCAGCAAGTACGCATTTATTGTTTTATATTGTTCAAATAAAGTTCAATTCATTTAAAATGCAGTGATTTGTTTTTTATAACGTATATTAACACTACCTTTTAGATATATGTTCATATACACATTATACGTTGTATACATAAAGGGCAGTGGTTTTACTTCTCACACATGGTTTGTAATATGTAATATTGCAATATAGTTATTTAGGTTGGCAACCCCGAAATGTAGGAAGTTGAACTTTCAATCATGGTCGCCTTTGCTGTAAGTACGACAAAACGCACTATCGCGCAAAAATGCTATTTTCCCCACATTATAATTCGTTTTATTACTACTTATTTGTCCACCGCTGTGGTCTCGAGGTAGCGTGCTGCCTTGTCACGCAGCGGGCCCGGGTTCGATCCCCGGTCGGGACAGTTTTTCTGGGTGAGGTTTTTATCGGGGTTTTTCCTCACCTGTAAGACAAATGTCAGGAATACTTTAAGGCCCAAACGGTCCCCGAAATCATATGGCCATCATTATCATCATCATCCTTCACCGGTGTGGAAAGCAACGAGAAGCTACCACACCTACAATTCCCTAGTAAAGCTGCAAGTATAGCATGAAAATGCTATGATTGCAGTGAAGGACCTGCCTTCGGGCAGAATTACTATGGACTACTTATTTTATAGTTTTAATTTCATTTGTTCTAGTTTCGTTAATTTGTTTTTGTTTCATTTATATTTTGTAATTATATGTATCTTTAATTTTCTTTGATATGTAACTGCAGCCCCAACATATTTTTGTGAAATACGGCTCCAAAACTTGGAGATTTAATAAATGAATAGAGGGAAGTCGGTTTTGTTGTGCACAGTTTCTATAATATTTTCATAAGGAATTTGTTACATACGAAAGGGAAAAAATGTGCCAACTTGACTTTCTAATTCTAAGAAGTGCTGGCCATGAATGTGGAAAACATTTACAATACATTTTGGCAAATGTAATGATATTTTCTTTTGTACTTCCATTTATAGAATAATATTCCATCGGTCAAGAACTGCGTAAACAAAGCATATTCCAGAGGAAATAAAATTTATGATCCCATTTGGTCTTCGTAATATATTTTTTTGTTAAATTAAATAAGCACAATTTCTAATTCCAGCTTATTTAAAAGAATCGGACTGCAATGAAAATAAAACATACTTAACCAATGCATTACCTATTTGAATACTGTTGTATGATTTGACATCAGTTTAAATAATATATGGGGCACCCCGTAGCGTAATGGTTAAGGCAATGCGCTATAAACCGGAAAATCGAGGGTTCGAATCTCGGTGGGGTCACGATTTTTAAACTGAACCAAATCCTCTGGTGGCACCATGGTCCTGGTGTCGACTCAGCAGCTAACGAAAATGAGTACCAGACGCTTGTTCTGGGGCTAAAGGCGGCCGTCACGCAGGGCTGACAACCCGGCTGACATATCAAGTGTGAATTGTCTAGAAAAAGTGGGACCCTTAACTTCCTACTACCCTAAGGGTCTCCTATGGTGTGTAATGGATAACTTTACCTTAACTATTAAATAGGCTACATACCGATTCATTTTTCCATTACTTTATTAAAGTAATAAATTAATTAGACTAATTTTTGTTGCAGGATACACTGCTAATTTCAAGGGTTAATTAAATTGTATTGTATACATCGCGACGAACCAAACATGGTGGTTACCAGAGTCAATTTTTAATATCATTTGTAATGTTCGCATATATAAGACAAGTAGAGAACGGGAGAATCAGTTAGTTTTGGTTTATAAGTGACTATTTAACTCATGCTCCAAATGGGAGTCAATGACCAATCGCGTTTCAATGAACTTTGATTTACAACCAAACACAGTCGTGTTTCACCTGGATTTTATCAAATAAGTTTATCGTATTAAAGAAAGCCCCCCCCCCTTTTTAACATTCTATAATAGGCCAGAGCATTATTTTGCAGTGACTGACTATCTAAGAAATACGGCTACCAGATTGTGTATATAGTGCATGAATGTAAACAGACATTATTAGAAAAACATTCTTAGTAATTGATTATACCGCAATAAAAATAAATCACTATTTGCACTTTCTTAAACCTATTAATATTTCACAGTATTTACGTTCCAGAAAAATATAATTTACATCATAGGACATCAGACATTAATTAATAACCTATAATGTTGGTTATAAAGAGTTTGATATGTTTCATTTTTTCTCCATAAGGCTGCATTCTTACACTATTGCGATCATTTGGCAATAAATAATATGATCTGGTTGTAATGATGAAGCATAACAAACGTGCCTCGTTTGTTTTCAAACATCGCCGTTTACATTAAATATATAAATATTTTAAAATAAACTATATTTAAATAATGATTTGTGAGTAAACAGCTTCATGTTATTCGTTAAATAGTCCTAACAAATGCCACTCTTGATTTCCATATCCTGTAGATAAATTCACTCCTCACTGCATGAGATCTATAGATAATTTGGAGATCACTCGTGGCATTACTTATGATAATGTTCTGAGATGTGGAGAGTGACTGAAGCGACACTATGGAAAACTAACGTCAATTAAGTTGAATTTTAAATAGAACTAATATGGAAATAGTGAATATTGGAAATCTTAGTGCATGCGGTGTTGTACTAATTAAAAGAAATAACTGACTGTTAATACTATCGGATTAGATATCAACAGTCTTACCACTAGAGCGCAGAACGGTCGTAGTAATATTCATAAGTATTACCCATAGTCTTACGGATTTATATTGTGTGATTTAGAATGAACATAAATTACATTTACAGTCCATGTCGTCTTTTTAAAAATCAGCACATAAATAACATAATTATTAATTAAAATAATTATTAATTAGCATAATTACTAATTAACATAATTATTAATTAGCATAATTATTAATTATTTAATTTAATAATATTTAATTAATTAATTCACTGGCACAATCGAAATAATAGATTAATGGCCTCGCGGACATTAGCTATCCATATATCCCCACATTAACCAAATTTTTTCACATCATCTCCTTTATAAGTAACTTCCTCAAAATCATGGATGTTATTCGCCTACCAACTGGGCGTTTTACCTCTGGTTTTCCTACTAAAATTTTATTTTCCCCATTCGTGCCACATGTCCGTCCCATAGCAACCAACGAGACTTATATTTTCTTCTTACATCTGATTTCCTATGAAGATCACGTAAATTACTATTATGTAGTCTTCTCTATTCGCATCTCTGTTCATCACTCTTTGGTCCAGAAATTTTCCTAAGAACATTATTCTCAAATACTCGTAAACGTTTCCTCCAATAAAGTAAGAGTCCATGTTTCACATCACATAATAAAACTGAAAGAATAACAGTTTTCTATTTTATTATTATTATTATTATTATTATTATTATTATTACCACTATTTAAAGCAGTATTTTATATTGCCTAAATAATAAAATTAAAGTTAATAAATAATTTTGTGTTTTAATATTCTTTTTTATAGTTAAATTTAACTTTAAATAGAAAATTTAATATTTCATTCTTAATTAATATCAAATAAAATAAAAACCTCTTAATAATAAATGTATATTACTAGATAAAGATGTTCTTAATAGTGCTTTTAAAAATGATCTATGCTCATTGTTGTCTAATTCTACATATTTTTATTAATCTTCAAAAATAAAATCTGAATAATTTTATACTGTCATAATTAAATGTAAACTAAATTGTGATTGGAATTAAAAGCACTTATCTTTCTTATATGACCAATCGAATTTAACCTTATATTACATAGAATAATTAATCAGTGTAAATTAAAATTAATGTCATGTGACGTAATAATGAACTTTTTTTATGACACGTTAAATTTATCATTCTGATATCAACTTTTATTCTGAGTGAAAGCAAGAATAGCTCTTCAAGTAAAATTTAATAATTTATCGAATTCTAGAATTGGCAAAAGTGATTTTTTTATACTTAAACGAAAATAACCACAGATATTTAATAAGAAGAAATTATTTACACATATGGTGAAAAATATTACCACCAAAAAATACTTAGTCTTCGTGGATATTCAAAATTAAAAAATATTTGAATAAGTTTCATCAAGCAACAAGATTTTTTATGAAGCGTTTCCTTTATTACTAACCCCTGACTCCCGAGAAGAGAATCCACAGCTCTATCGCAATTTACCTAAATTAATCCTCGATCAAATACTTAGGAAAAAATTTGAACCAAAGAGAGATGAACAGTCAGGTGAATGGAGAAAACTACTTAACAGTGAACTACATGGTCTTTATAGGAAACCAGATATAATAAGAACAGTTAAGTCTCGTAGACTGAGATGGGCAGGACATGTTTCACGTATGGGGAATGAAAGACTTGCATGGAAGCTTCTTGTAGGAAAGCCAGAGGGAAAACGCCCAGTTGGTAGACCAAGAATGAGGTGGGAGAATAACATTAACTATGATTTGAGGGAAGTAGATTATACAGGGAATGATTGGAAAGCATTAGCTCAGGATAGGGATGTATGGAGAGCTTATGTCCGCGCGGCCATGAACCTACGGGTTCGATAGTGCCAGTGAGTAAGTAAGTATGTAATCCTCGATCAAAACCCAAACTCAACCAGAAATCCTGAGCATACTAACTCCTTCTTCATATTATAACAGATTTTGAAATTGAATAAATTAGGAAATCATTTTGATTTGGAGGACTCATAATATTTTAAAACTATTTTTAATAATCTTCATTTCTCTCTATTTATTTTCCTATTTCTTTTGTCAGTTCTCTTTTCTGATTAAATGAAAGTTTATTTTCAGTTAGTGTGTTATAGACGAACTCGAGGGAAATAACATGGAATTATGGAAGCTTCGGTTCTCATAATCTCTTCTCTCCTTTCTGTAATACATTTTTATTCCCATTTACAATTATTAACCACGTCTCCTAATAACATTGCTTATTAAACAATAGTATACGATAACATAGTGTGTGAGATTCCAGATAATTAATTCAGTACTGGTTGAAACGTACGCGAGTTCTATACTGGTCACTTTCTGCAAACTTCAAATCTTCGTTAGATGTAGCACATAGTACCAATCCGATTTATTAATCACTAGCTAATATCCGGCGTGCCCTGCTACGCCTAAATAAATGAAAATTGATATGCTTTTATGTTTAGTTGAATAAGTGGAAGGAACAAATAATTATAAATTTATATTTTTAGATACCCCGTGCTGATTACCCGTCGTTGCCCGGGAATCTACTTATCCCGGTCTTCTTGACATAAATGAGCTGAAATACGAAAATTAATGTGTTTTTTGTTTAGTTAAATAACGTAAGGGAAAAATTTTATAACGTAATTATTTTTAGATACCACGTGCTGTTTACCCGGCGTTGTCCAGGAATCTACTCATCCCGAACTTCTTGGCATAAATGAGCTGAGAGGCAAAAATTAATTTACTTCTTATGATTAGTTGAATAAGTAAAATGAAAAAAATTATAAATGTATATCGTAATTATTTTAAGATTCCCCGTGCTAATTACCCGGTGTTGCCCGGGAATCTACTTATCTCGATCTTATTGACATAAATGAGCTAAAAGACAAAATTCGTTATTGTGAATTATCCGTAAAAGAATACCCGCCATGTGCTGCTATGCTTGCACAGGAATCTACGTACTTGTCTAGATCATCTTGGCATCAATAAAAAGACGAAAGTGGTTATTGTGAGTTATCCGTAAGAGATAAACATATGCTGTCGCGAACTTTTTTGTAGAGTTCTTTGAGATATTCAATTCTGTGTATATTAATTTTGTGTATTTGTTATGGTTTAGGCAGCTTAAGCGTAAAAAGAGCTACTTTTTTCACGTTTTCCACTACAAAGGGCGATTTTTAAGGGTATAGGAGTTGAGTATCACAGCTCTGTTATAGCCTATGTTCGTCCAGGGAATCTCTTGAACATTTTGCAAAAATCCCCATAACAATCTGATCAACGGTAAACAGACATTCATTTTTGTATATATAATATATAAGAATGATGATTTTTCGGGATAATATGCAACCATCAATTACAAGTATCCTATTATTTTTAATTAATAGTCACGCGCTGCAGCCGAGTGGTTAAGACAAGTTGCCTTGGCGCAGAGCTACGGGACTTGCGCTGATTCGGGTCTCCATGGGGGAAAATTTTCTCGTGGAATATCTCCAAGTTTGGGACCTGTGCCCTATGAGGCATTTGGGCAGCTGCAATAAGTAGCGGCTCCAGATTGAGAAAACCAGGTATAGCGGCTGGGAACCCGACATGCTGACCACATGTCACCCGTACACTGGCTGGATGGTAGTCTACATCTGTGGTTAACATATGTGGATGTGAGGCCAGTAACCGGCTGGTAGGCCAAGGACTTTCTAGACCTATCGCACCATGGATTTTTAAATTGTTTTTAATGGGTCCGAAGGCTTATTGCAGTCGATACAGTATTGCTTGCTCTTTAATAAAGTCCAGTTTCTGCAACACTTACTGTGGGATCAATCGTTTCTCTGATAGGCGACTGAACTGCTAATGATCGTTCTAAGGGTATAATCCGTATTTAAGCTACATAGACTGAGTGTTTAGTCGCAAGACTTTGCCATAGTACGCAAGGGTATAAGTATATTTTTAAAAAATGCACATAATATCTGGTTAGTCTATGCTAGGTATCAGTCTGTGAATGTTGCAACGTGCCACTAGATTACTCAAATATATATATATATATATATATATATATATATATATATATACAGGTGTCCACAAAGTCCTGCTACCAAAACAATGCAACTCAGCTCGTAAACTATTTGAGATAGAGTCATGCGGTTTTTTGAAACGTATTCTACATCTCTCAAAGTTTGGTTTACATTTATTGCAGATTGTGATTTAAACGACAATGTCGACACCACAGGAAAAGGCCCAATGTGTATGGTCGTATGCTGAGTCTGGTAAATCGCCAGCGAAATTTCCGCCGGCATTATTGAAGAGATCCTCCATCCAAATCACCCATAATTAGATGGGCCGAAAAATGTATAGCGACTGGCAGTGTAATGGACTTGCCACGGAGTGGACGACCAGGTGTGAGCCAAGAAACTAACAACAATGGGCAACTTGCATTTTAACTCAGGCCTCAAAAATCGGTTCGTCGTGCTTCATGGGAATTGCATTTACCAAAATCAACCATTAATAAAGTCCTCCATAAGTGGCTGCAAATTACGCAAGCGTCGCTGCAAACTGACTTCCCTCGGCGTGCGTAATTTGCTGATTCCATGCTGAACGCAATTGACGAAGACATTGAGTACCTACAGAGGATGATGTTCTCTGATGAAGATAATTTCTTTGTGTCTGGACATGTTAACCGCCATAACATTATGATATGGGGTACAGGTGATTTACCAGTCTCAGCATACCACCATACACATTGGGTATTTTCCTGTGGTGTCGCCATTGTCGTTTAAAGCACAATATGCAGCAAATGTAAACAAAACTTTGAGAGATGTAGAATATGTTGCAAAGAACCGCCTGTCTCTATCTCATATAGTTTGGGAGCTAAGTTGCATTGTTTAGTAGCAGGACTTTGTGGGCACATTGTACATAGTTATCGATAACTTATCGAATAATATTCATGCCATCGATATTGTTGTCAATGTGTTTATTTACGATTACGTTACACTCAATTAACAATATAATTTTTCAGGTTAGTGGGAGGTTAAATTGATAGGTTGTCTTAGATTAGGTTTATATTAGTTTTGATAGGTAAAATTAGAATATATAGGTTATATTAGATTATTTATGTAAATTAGATTAATTACGTACGCCACGATCTTCTTTTTTTCTTACAAGGGAACTGTGAAATATTACATGCCGAAATCTACCTTGAAATTTCTTCCATAGAAACGTTGTCATGTACAAACACCGTAAAAAGAACTGCCATTTTTAACTGCAATGCACTAAAATCTAGCCCCAAATGTCGCATTTAAACTATAGGGAAGTAATACAATGCCTGAATTGGTAGATAGGATAACCCTCACTATTCACCGTCCGCGCCGCGTCGCGCCTCATTCCATTCCGGTCTTAGGGTCGGTTTCACCAACAGAGGTAACTGTATTACGCCAGTTTAAGCAATGTATTATATATAGGGAAAACTGGCGTAATACAGTTACGTCTGTTGGTGAAACTGACCCTTATTCATGCAGGGAGACCATATGCTCCGCACAGTGGGTTCATATTGGTGGATTCTGGCTTCGATTTCCGTGCCCTGATGTCAAAAACAGCAGTTTTTTTGGACACGGTCTTTGTACCTCAAAACGCTTCTCTGGGAGAAATTTCAAGGTAAGTTTCGATATGTAATAACTGACAGTTATCGTGTTTGACTCTGGTATCACTGTACTGCTAATGATCGTTCTAAATGAGTATCATTATTCAAAACAATAATTTTATTTAATGTACCGGTACAGGAAATGACGAAATAGGGGCATGGAAACTTATTGAAGGAAAACCAGAAGGAAAGACTCCAATAGGTAAATGAAGAATGAGGTGAGGAAATAACATTAACCATGATTTGATGGATGTAATTTATAAGGGGATGATTGGAAGATATAAAATACACAACACAGAAATTAGGGACAAATGTCATATTCAAGACATAACCAAATTTATTATAGATAGACGAAACTATTGGAAGGGTCATAGAGAAATAATGGAAGACAACCGACTTGGAAAAAGAGCTAAAGAAGATAGACCAATGGACGGGAGAAGAACAAGAGGAAGACCAGCCAAGAGATGGATAGACAGTGAATACACATCCAATATGTCTTCCTCCGAGGAGTTATTTTGGAAATAAACAGGATGAAAATCCTATAAATTATGATTAAGAAGAAGATTGGAAGATATTGGCTCACAAAGGAGCTGTCAACCATTGCATGCCGAAACCTACCTTGAAATATCTTCCAGAGATGCTATGTGATGTATAAAGGCCGTGTCCAAAAAAATATCTGCCATTTTCAACTGCAAGACCCTAAAATCAAGCGCCAAATCTCTCATTAAAGTTATAGGAAAATAATACAACTACTGGCCATTGCTGAATTCTGGCTTTTCTATGCCATGCAGTTAAAAAAGGCAGATACTTTTTTGACACCATCTGGTAAATCGCAACGCTTTTCTGTGAGAAATTTCAAGATATGTTTCGGCGTGCAATTGTTGATAGTACCCTTTGTCAGGAGAGTTTCAGAGAGCTTATGTTCGCGTGGCCATGAACTTCCGAGTTCGATAGTGCTGTGAGTTAGTTATTGTTGTATACATTTCAAATTGGTATTAATTGGTTATTTGCTCAATGTTTAATTTTACTTAAAGTTGAAAGATTCCTTACTCAAAGTGAAATAAATAAACGATGATATAAATTTATATTAATGGCACTTTAGATTGTATGATTAACATCAGCAATATGTACTCAGCTTTAAATCAAGGTTTGTAATCCAAGGAAGACTTTCTTAATGAAAATTGTTCATCAGCAAAGTGCTATCATTCATCAACTTCCTGCAAGTATTGACTATGAAGTTAAAAAACAGTCACTCTAAGAAGAAGAACTGTATTCTTCCATAGCTTTCTATTAATTAGTTAATTATTTAATTAATCAATTTAATATTTACCTACAGAAATCAGAATTTATATTTTAAGATTTTGAATAAGAGTAATGAAAATATTTGTTCTCAATCTTGAGAAAAATAAAATTTCAGCAGTGTAACAAATGTCATATATTTGGATAATGCTTTTAATCTTCTATATAATTTCTGTTATCAGTGCGGAGTTGCTGATCTCCCATCGGATGCCTCCCCAGTTGGTAGATAGGGAATGGGTCGCCACATTATTTGCATTCTCCCATCTGTTCGTCTCCTTTTGGTCAAAATTTTCTTAAGCATTTTATTCTCAAATACCTAAATATTCTCTCTTCTCTTAAATTGAGAGATGCTATTTAGCATCCATGTAACTGGAAGAAACATCGTGTTGTTTCCATGCCCTTTTTTCAGTCCCCATTCATGCCAAATATCCTGAAAATCCCACTATATAGGATATAACTATTCTTATTACATGTGGTTTTCCTTAAAGATCATGTAGCTCACTGATAATTAGTTTCTGATCTGTTTATATCTTTTTGAATCAAATTTTCCTAAGCACTTTATTCTCAAATTCTTAAATACTTTCGCTTCTGTTAAAGTAAGATATGCTATTTAACATCTATCGAAAAGTCAAACACATTGAGTCCAATCACAAACTACAATATTGCCAACCTAAAATTTACTTTAAATCACAAGAATAGATTTAGATCAGTGTTATCCGTTCACTTGGAGTTGCTCCCCACATGAACTATATAAATTTGAGCTCATCCTTCTTATAGGAGGCTCTAGCCCTTCATGGGACACCGAGGTATATTCATTAATGTAACTGAAAGAAACATCGCGTTACATATCGTATTTTTAGTTTAACAGTTTTAAGAGAAGTTGGAATGACAAGAGTCCCTGTTATGCATTAGCATTTTTTCGAGAGTTAAGACTATGTTTACCTTCTTTCAGCACTTCATTCCCATTTATAAATATCATTCCTAAAGTGCGTGAGATGCAAGAAAGTGATTGACGTTTCTGCTCCCAGCAGCCGCGAATGTCCCAGCGTTCTTAAGTTATATAATATCATCTCACTCACTGTCGGTCTCCAATGGCGGAACTCTCAAACCATCTTTCACTATTGGTGATATGTTTGTTAATCTCACATACGCCACACGAAAGACGATTTGATACAGGTAACTTGATACGAATTAAAATTGTTGTTATGATTATTATGCTAGTTTCTCTTTCACACAGCGCACTGGAGGCACGACACAAGAACTGAATCAACATAGGATGGTGGATCTCCAACATGATATGGTAAATATATATTGTGATTGGTCATAAGTAAGGCGAGTCCTTTCATGTGCACGATCGTCCTTGCGGTATCAATCACGTTTTTGCATCTTACGCACTGTACAGCTAGGATCTCGCAAGTAGGCGAGATGGGAATGAAGAAAGTGAGGCTGTTAACGTTGTGAATCCCGGTGAACGCGGTTCTACCCAATGAACTGTATTAATTATTCACAAGCCTTGTGCTCTTTTCTTGCACAATAATGTTACGAGTTCATGTGTTGCGGTTACTAATATTGTTTCATTTTCATTACAGTGTTTATAAAGATTGTGTTTTGTACGTTCATGCATTACGGTTACTGTAATTATTTCATTTTCTTTACAGTGTTTATAAAGATTGTGCTTTATTCGTTCAGTATAAACGACTGATATTTTCATTTAGCACTAAGATATGGTACAGGTCTACACGTAGTACTTCGATGCATGCGATATAAATGTTATGACTCTAGTATTGCGTCACACATTCCTTACGCTATTTGTCAGCTATTAGCTTTAGGTATATCAATTTCACCACTTCTTCAAAATTTGGCAATTGTTTCTCAAGTTTTATTAAGTGTCCATCCCAATTTAATAATGTATTCTACGTGCATTTATTTATTTATTTATTTATTTTTCTTATCATATTAAGCTTGCATTGCTCAATGTAAAAAGTTTAATTATAACATCGATAAAGCGTCACTGCTATAAAGTAAATATATTCTCTTTAATTTGCTTACTTGTGATAGGAGCTACCAGATGGCAGTGGAGACCGAGTCCCCACTACATATCGTAATAATGAGAATATATATATATATATATATATATAGTAAAAAATAATATTTGTACTATACTTGCTCGGTGGCGTAATCGGAAGCGCTCTGGGGTATCAATCTAGAGGTCTGAGTTCAGGTCCCGTCCGAGCATTTATTTTTCTTAGGTCATATATATATATATATATATATATATACACACACACACACACACACATACCCACTCCCAGTCGGGCCGAAAGGCACGATCCAAGCGGTCTATTCATAACCTCAATCTGAATCACTTAATAGCCACGAGTAGCTGGCCCGGCTGGGATTGGGACGCACGGTATATATATAATTTCATAGATTTTGTCTTCGAGACTCAGTTCAAAAACATAATATTAAGATAAAACCGAATAACAATAATGGGAGGAAGTGAGCTACAATTATATAACTGTTTGTCAATAATCTAATTACTGAACGTTTTAATTCTTCAATTTTTTGCAACTTAAATCACATACGTGGTGATAAATTAGTGAGAATTAGTTTAGTTCCGTTTGGAATTGGGTTTTTAATGCATTATGTGGCGCAGGTGTACCAATAAAACATGCGAGACACACAGTGAAAACTGAAAATAACCTAACTTGACCTGACCTAACCTATAGTGACCCCTTGTCCAAGCGAACTATTCCCTTGCGTGCATCCAATATAACTCGAGTTCTGTGCCTGAGCCAGGAGAACGTATTCCTCCGGGAATTGTCCCAAAGTTGCTGCTTCGCTGACTAAGTTTATAGAGAAAAGAAATAGGGTAAAATATTAGGTGGAAGGAGTTGAAAGAATAGAGGTAACGTCGGTAAGGGAAGAAAAAGATAATTTTATACATAAGGTTTTTTAAGTAACATATAATATCAATTAACATTATTTTTTTAATAAAGGCACATTCACGTCAATTTATTGTTTAGGGGAAAAACACATACAAATAGTCAATAATTTTTTCAGCCATCGTGCTGGGTTAGGTGGTAGCATGCCTGACTAAGCAGCCAGGGTTCAATACTCGGCGGGGTTGAAAGTTTAATTGTAAAATTAATTTTATTTAATTGATTTAACTCTAAATTACCGCATCATAGCCGAAGGCTAGATATCATAGTGCAGAGCTACGAGGTTTGCGCTGGTTCGAGTCCCCACTGGCGAAAAAAAAATGCTCATGAAATTTAGATCAGCTTGCCCATTCAGCGCCGTGAGAAATTTGGGTAGCTACAATAGGTAGCGGCTCAAGATTAAAAAAAAACAGATATAACGGCTGGGGACTCGACATGCTGATGACATGTCACCCCTAAACTGGCTGGTTGATCATCTACCTCTGAAATTAACACATGTGGGTGTGTAGCCAGCAGTCTGCTGGTAGGGCAGGGACTCCTAGGCCTGTAGCGCCTTGCGGTTAATTCTAAAATTTTCAATCTCGAGACCAGGAGTAATATTGGTGTACAATAATTAAATGCTAGACCATGAACCAGATTCCTGCATTAAATTTCAAATCCCTCCGCAGTACATATGTCGGATGAGAACGTTAAGTCTGGCGACCTCCTTTGTGCTTTTTGACAGGAGTAGTGTACGTGCCAGCACCGGGTTTCACCATTCCCTTTCTCTTCATGATTATTCCTCAGGCAACACACTTTACACTACACAATAACATAGTCATACACTCATCCTGTATTCCTCTCTGAAAACAATACAAGAATACACCATCTATGTAAAGTGGTTTGCCGATGTAGTGCGTATATTGAATATAGAACACATTCAAGTCATCTATCCGCTCAGCGCGGAACCCAAAGCACAAAAACTGCAGTGGGTGGCATTAGAACACACACATTTCTCAGCCAATATTCTACAGGCTATGATATAATTGACGATCTTCTTAAATGGTAACTTCTTCACTAATAGATCTAAGACCATCTCTTCCGAGGACGTCCGACATCTCTTCTTCCTCTTGGAAAATAATGGAAGATTTTATTTGGTAATCTACTATCTTCCATTCTTTCTACATGTTCTTTCCACTGTATCTTGTTGTTAAATATCTTTTCTTTTATGGAGTAGATCTGCAGTTTTTCACGGGTATCCTCGTTTCTTATCTGGTCCATTCTAGTGCAGCCTTTTACTCTTCTTAAACATTTCATCTCGGCTGCTTGGATTTTACTTTCTTGTTTGGTAGTGGTAATCCAAGATTCACTCCCATACAAAAGGACACGGACAGCCATTGTTTTATAAAATTTTAATTTTGTTTGTTTATGGGCTTTATTATTCAATGTTCTATTTATTGTACCACAAATAGCTTGAAACTGATGTGTTTTGTGTTCAATATCTTTATCATACCCATAGCTGATGTCACATCCTAAATATTTAAAGTGGGGTACTTGTTCAATATTTTAGTCTCTAATTACTATTTTTGCACGCAGAGTATTTCTTCCACAAAATTCCATTACATTTGTTTTACTTATTGAAATTTTAAAATTACTGGATAACAAAGTAATAGAACAAGTATCACATTTCCAATATTTAGGATGTGATATAACTTATAGAGAAAATAAAGATATAGAAAATAAAGTAAATAAATTTAAGGCTATTTGTGGAACCATAAAATGAATCTTAGGTCGGAAAACAAGGAAATATACGAATCTTAAAATTATATAAAACAATGGCTGTTCCTTTGTTGTTGTATGGGAGTGAAAATTGGATAATGAAATCAAGGGATAAAAGCAGGATACAGAATGCGGAAATGCTGTTTTTACGTAATGTGAAAGGATGCACAAGAGCGGATAGAATAAGGAATGAAACTATATGAGAAGAATTAAATATACGTATATATATAAAATTGAAGATAAAATCAGCAAAAATAATAAGAAATGGACAGAACACTTAATGAGAATGAACAACGAAAGAATACCAAAAAGAACCTTCCTGTATAATCCCAGATGAAAAAGAGATGTTGGCCGACCACATAGAAGATGGACTCCACTTTTAACTTCGCCGGAACAGGCTGCATAGCCTAAACCTTGTAGTAGTAGAAAAAGAAGAAAATTTTAAAATTATAATCGCTACATATTGCATTTAGTTTGTAAGCAGTAAATGGTAACTCTTGTTGTATTATTTTTCTGAAATGAATTTTTTATTGTTTTTTCAAAACCACAACCGAAGATGACTTGAAATAGAAAACAGAATATGAGGGAGAAAGAAAAAACAAAAAGAAATACCTGATATGAAAAACAAAAATATTTAAAATATCTAGTACAAAAATAAAGATGACTATGAAAAGAATAAAGTAATTAGAAGGGGCCAAAGGGGTAGTATGTAGCATCGAGGGTGCACATCTTGCTGATGGACCTCTACAACTTAAGAAAGCTCTAAAAATACCATTTAATCCTAACAAGTCCTACACATACATGTCCATATAAAGGTCCCTGAATAACTCTAAGTCATGTGAGGAGGAAGAGAGGGTTCTTGAGGCAATACTTGAGACCTATCAGCTAGGGGACAAAATCCCAACAGAAAATCATCGTCCTTCAGGATTGTTGAGTGTAGGGTCGACTATCCGACTCTGTAAAAATATATATGTTCCTGGAAACCCAAAGAATCAGATAAAACCGGACGAATCAATTGTTGGAAACTTGGCAAGAAGAAGATGAAACGATTTACGGGTTGACACATAGAACATTCTAACACTTAAGACTAATTTCGGGACATGACTGCCTGGCTCACCATCTCCACAGAATACAGGTTTTCCAATCATACAGATGTGTCCTATGCAAAGACCTGGACCAAAGCATGGACAAACACCATCTTCCAGTCTGTCCAGCTTTAAAACGAACTGTTCAACACTCTAAGGACATCATTCGCATGTACTGGGAAGCCGGAAGGGAAATGACTTATGCGTTAAATCTCGCCATTAGAAAACAAACATTCTAACACTATACAAAGCAGAAGCAATACATTTCTGAAATAATATAATACAGATAAGATATAACTCTGAATTCTATGAGTTTTATAACTCTCTTGATATTATATCAATTAAAGTTTCAGGATTTCGAAGGTCAGGGCAAGGACAGAAAATGATTGAACATGAGATACCCAAGAAAATTGTGAAATGTAAATTTAAGTAAAAAAAAAAGGAGTGTGGGAAAACCGTCACTGCGTTGTATGGATGGAATTCTGGAGGATCTGTGGAAGCTGAGAATCGAGGAATGGTGGCTGGTTGGCACAGACAGAGATGTCTGGAAGAAGAGGACTCTGAGGGAAGCCGAGGCTCAAATCGAAATGTAATGTTCTGATGATAATGATAATAATAAGGTAATTAGAAATAAAATAATTAATACTAATATCACTTCAAATAAAAGAGACCCTTGTCGTTCCAACTCCTATAAAAAACCTAAAAATGAAAATATATAAAACTATTATTCTACCAGTTATATTATATGCATGCGAAACATGGACTCTTACTATAAGGGAGGAAAGATGATTACGAGTATTTGAGAACAAAGTTCTTAGGAACATTTTTGGACCAAAGGGAGATGAACAGACAGGTGAATGGAGAAGACTACATAACAATGAACTACGTGGTATTTATGGGAAGCCAGATATAATAAGAACAGTTAAGTCTCGTAGACTGCGTTGGGCAGGACATGTGACACGAATGGGAAATGAAACACGTGCATGGAAGCTTCTTATAGGAAAACCAGAGGGGAAACGCCCAGTTGGTAGACCAAGAATGAGGTGGGAGAATAACATTAACTATGATTTTTAGGGAAGTAGATTATACAGAAAAATATAGGAAAAATTAGCTCAGGATAGGGATATATGGAGAGCTTATGTCCCCGCGGCCATGAACCTACGGGTTCTATAGTTCCAGTGAGTTAGTCACTTCAAATAAAATATGTCTTGCCCATCGCAATCTATGATTTTATTGTTATTACATAAAGATAATGTTGGTCACTATTATGTACGGGAAGTGTTCTTCATTCTCCTGTCCATTTCGTCTCTCTTAGATCCAAAAAAAAATTCTACGAACTTTATTCTCATATATTCATAATATGTTTTCCTCTTTTAATGTATGAGTCCATGTTTTGCATCCATATGAAACAACTTGGAGAATAACAGTTTTATATATTTAGTGTTTATCATCTTTAGAGAGATGTCGGTAAGACAAGATCCCAGTAATTCGTAATAGCATGCATTTCCAGAATTGAGAAAATGTTTAATTTATTTCTGCACCTCACTTTCTATTTGAAATTATTGTTCGTGTTATTTGAATTCAGCTACTTCTTCAAATGTTTCCTCATTTTTCATTAACTAAATGGAGAAGATTTATGAAACAGTGAGATACATGATCTTTATAGGACACCCGGTGGAATAAGAACAATTAAGTATCATAGATTGCGATAGACAGAACATGTGACAGGAATGGAAAATGAAAGAAAGGCATGGAAACCGCTTGTAGAAAACTATAGGGAAACGACCAGAAAGTAAGCCAAGAATGTTATGTGGGAGAATAACTTTAACCATGCTTTGAGGAATGTAAATCATAAAGGGGATAATTGGAAAGCATTATCTCAGGATTGGAATGCATGGATATCTTAGTTCCTATAGGCCATTCTCTTAAGGGTTCGATAATAAAGTTACATTATTATTATTATTATTATTATTATTATTATTATTATTATTATTATTATTATTATTATTATTATTATTATTATCATTATTATTATTATTATTATTATTATTATTATTATTATTATTATTATTATTTATTTTTATTCAGCAGGTTTCACAATGTTTTACAAGAGTTTTATATTTTGAAACTTTCTCCTGGGTTTATTTTGTTTTATATTATTTCTTATTGTATTTAATTACCTTCTGCAGTCTGATATTAAATTCCTCTGCATTGTTTTGTCTATTTAATTTCCCCTTGCATTATTTTTAAATTTTCTATGTGCCTGAATGTATTTTATGTCTTGAAACACGCTAACAAATGTATATATTTTGTGTTTCCTCTCCATTTAACTAAAAATTTGTAATGTATATATTCTATGTGTATTATTTCTGTAACTGAATTGCACACGAGCACAAGTACTTGATCATTCTTATGTCAATATTGTGTACAGTATTCATTTGTGAATAAAATGTATTCTTACTTTTATTCTTATTCATAACTTCCTACGTCTAATTAATATACTGTCATTCTCCTCCACATCTCCAGTCTGCTATTAACCTTTTATATACTTTTTCTTCTATTTTATTTCCCCTTGCATTATTTTTAAATTTTTATGTGCAATAATATATTTTGTCGTCTCTCTGTCATATATTATTATTATTGTTATTATTAATATTAATATTATTATTATTATTATTATTATTATTATTATTATTGTCATGCGAGAAAAATTAATATTATACAGTATATTCAAGAGTAGATTATATAAGATACTAGCAGATACCTGGCGTGCGCTGCTACTCCTAAATAAATTATAATGCGTTTTTACGTTTAGTTGAATAATTAAAAAAAATAATTATATATTTATATAGTTATTATTTTTAGATACCCTGTACTGATTACACGGCATTGCCAGGGAATCTACGTATCCCGACGTATTTGGCATAAATGAGCTGAAAGATAAAATTCGTTATTTCGAGATATCCGTGCTACTGCTATGCTTGCCCGGGAATCTACTTATCCCGATCTTGGCATGAAAGGAAAACAAAAATGGTTATTGTGAGTTATCCATAAAAGATAAACCTATGCTGTCGCGGACTTTTTTCTGTAGAGTTTTTTTGAGTTATTTACTTCTGTGTACATTAATTTTGTGTATTTGTTATGGTTTAGGCAGCGAAAGCCAATTATGCGTCCAATTTTTTCACGTTTTCTAATTACAAAGGGTGGTTTTTAAGGATGAAGGAGATGAGTATCAGAACTCTCTTATAGCCTATGTTCATCTCGGGAATCTTCTGAACATTTTGCAAAAAGCCACATCACAATTGGAACAACGGTATGACCGCGCATAAAGTACGAACAAAAAAACAAACATTTTTATATATTAGATAAGCAATTAAATTGGTACGGGCATGAACGACGAATGCAAGAAGAAAGATTACCAGAAAAACATTGGAATGATGCCCACCTGCAGGAAGAAGGAAAGGAAGACCTCGAAACTCGTGGATGCAAGAAATAAGAATTGCAATGAGAACAAGAGGACTGGAGGACTTGGAGTGGATGGATAGAGACGAGTGGAGAAGAAAAATAAAACTTTATGTACAGAAAGATGTGTAAATATTAAAAATCTGTATATACATTTATTATTATTATTATTATTATTATTATTATAACATAATTCGGAATGAAAATGGGGATATGATTGCAGATTCTAGGGGTATATTAAATAGATGGAAAAGTTACTTTAATCAGCTATTAAAGGTACATACAGAACAGGACATTGAGGAGGATAAGTTACAGACAGCAGAAATGCTAGTCGCAGAGCCAAGTGCATTAGAGGTTGAAATGGCGATTGAAAATTTGAAGATGTATAAAGCATCAGGTTCAGATGAGATCCCAGCAGAACTGATATAAATCAGGGGGAGAAAAATTGATGGACAAGATACGCTGGTTGCTTAGTATGATTTGGGAAAAAGAAGCTCTTCCAGATGAATGGAAGGAATAAATTATCGTACCAATTTATAAGAAAGGAGATAAAACTGATTGCAACAACTACAGAGGCATCTCATTACTTTCAACTTCGTACAAAATTCTAACAAATATATATAGTAAGCAGACTTACTCCCTATATTGATGACAATCTGGAAGATCATCAATGTGCATTTAGAAGAAACAGGTCTACAACAGATCAGATTTTCAGTATAAGACAGATTTTAGAAAAGAAATGGGAATATAATGGCACTGTACATCAACTATATGTAGACTTCAAAAAAGCATATGATTCAATTAAGAGGGAGAAGTTATATAGTATCCTGCTGGAGTTCGGAATTCCTAAAAAGTTAGTTAGACTTATACGAATGTGTCTAAATGGCTCAAAGAGTAGGGTGCGTGTAGGCAAACAGTTTTCAGACACTTTTGAAATCCAGAATGGGTTGAAGCAAGGAGATGCACTATCTCCTCTACTATTTAATTTTGTACTAGAGCATGCCATTAAATCTTTAGAGAATGAGGAAGGCTTACAACTGAATGGTATTAATAAGCTGTTAGTTTATGCTGATGATGTAGTACTACTGGCCGATAGCGAGGAGATACTAAAGGCCAACACGCACACACTATTGAGTAACACTAAGAAATTAGGACTGGAAGTAAATATCAGTAAAACTAAATATATGGTCACACGTAGAAATTCAGTATATAATGGAAATGGACAGCTAATGACAAATGAGGGAAATTTTGAGGAAGTGGCTGAATTCAAATACCTAGGAACAATGATCACAAATAGGAATGAGATGCACAAAGAAATTAAACATAGGCTCAATTCTGGAAATGCATGCTATTATGCATTGCAGAGACTTTTGATGTCCCAACTCCTTTCAAAAAACGTTAAACTGAAAATATATAAAACTATTATTCTACCAGTTATATTATTTGGGTGCGAAACATGGACTCTTACTCTAAGTGAGGAAAGGAGATTACAAGTATTTGAGAATAAAGTTCTTAGAAGAATTTTTGGACCAAAGAGAGATGACTGGAGAAGACTACTTAACAGTGAACTACTTGGTCTTTATTGGAAGCCAAATATAATAAGAACAGTTAAGTCTCGTAGACTGCGATGGGCAGGACATGTTGCGCGTATGGGGAATGAAAGACGTGCATGGAAGCTTCTTGTAGGAAAACCAGAAGGAAAACGCCCAGTTGGTAGACCAAGAATGAGGTGGGAGAACAACATTAACTATGATTTGAGGGAAGTAGATTATACAGGGAATGATTGGAAAGCATTAGCTCAGGATAGGGATGTATGGAGAGCTTATGTCCGCGCGGCCATGAACCTACGGGTTCGATAGTGCCAGTGAGTATGTAAGTAAGTAAGTAAGTTATTATTACTATATATCGGCCAAGGTGGACTAGTGATTATGCTCCTTGCCTCTGGTCCCGAGGGTCGCGGGTTCAAACCCGGCCGGGGTCGATGGATTTTTCAGGACGCAAAAATCCAAGAAGCAAGTTCTCCGGGAGGGACTTTAAGCTGTGGGTCCCGAGTCTGAAGATTTTCAGGCTCGTAAAAGATCCTTAAGCGTGAATGAAGAGGCCTCTAAGCAAAATTTACCGAATTTTCCCGTCCTAGTACTTCCTTGATTTCCTAGATATCAGTATGAGGCGGAACGGTGACCACGGACCACTCAAATGACATCTGTACGAAAACAAGTGTAACTAAATTAGTATGGTTCAAATTTTTCCGTGTAGGGGAAGAGCGCCTAAATCTCTGTTAAGGGAAACTTGGGCTTACAAGAATACAAGAGAATTATTACTATATTTTCAAAAAGAAGATGGAAAGAAATTAAATAGAATATATTCCTAAAAAAAAAAACTAATTCGCATCATAGTTGTTGCTTAGAATAGATTGTAGAAACTGGAATTCATCTTTTTCCAAGAGAAGAAAACGTACATGCAACACGACTGTCAAAGAGAAAGAAAATAAGAGAGACGTCAATATGAGAGAAAGCTGTGTCGGTTTGCCCAGGTGGATGTGGTTGGAATCACGTATTCCCTTGTGGAAGACGGAGAAAGAAGAAATTGAGATTCCATTAGGGTTACTCCAGCTACAAGTCCAACGGGACTAGAGCAGAGAGGATCAAATTTAACTCTGGTCAGGGAATTCCAAAGGGGGAGGGGATTAGGATACAACACATTGCAAAAGTGCGTTAACACCTTCAACGTTCTCTATTCTATTGAAGTGCACAGTTGTTGAAGGAAATGCCCACATGCTAGCATAAGCTTCTTGGAATGACACCATTATTTTATTGCTTATTTTCTTCTGCTTTCTTTTTACAATTTTTTATACATCACTTCCATCCTGGTCTGTGGTTTCTATTTTTGCAATGATCCATTTTATAACAAATGAGAAAATAAGCAAAGTAATTATAACTAATTGGTAATGCTGTCAAAATAATATCACGGTATTATTAATAATATTAATTATTATTATTATTATTATAGTAATAATAATAATAATAATAATAATAATAATAATAATGTATCTATATTTAATGGCATAGCCTCTCCTTTGTAAGGAGTTACTAGACCAAGTTAATTTGTAGTAATCTTATTTGCTCATAGATGTCATGGATGGCATGCGGTCAACACACTTGCCTAATAAGACATCTAACAGGGAACTATGGTATTACCAGGACGTTGATATCGGTAATTTTGCTTAGAGGCCTCTTTATTCAGGTTTAAGGATCTTTCATACGAGCCTGCAAATCTTCAGACTCGGGACCCACGATTAAAAGTCCCTCCCGGAGGACTTGCTCTTAGATATTTTCGTTCTAAAAATCCATAGACTTCGGCCGGGTTTGAACCCGCGACCCTCGGAATCTGAAGCATGGTCCACTATCCCACCGCGGCCGACTTAATTATTATTATTATTATTATTATTATTATTATTATTATTATTATTATTATTATTATTATTATTATTATTATTAGGCCATTATTATTATTGGTACATTGATTTCACTTTCGTTCCGATCGAGATATGGGTGCTCCCCTAATGAGGAGTTTCTTAACCACAATAATTTAGATAAGCTTATTTCCCTACAGATGTCAACAAGTGACTTTGCTTAGTATATCGTCTAAAGGAGACATCTAGTAGGAAAGTAAGGTATTACATGGATGATGAGGAACGATTTTATTTTGCCCAGAGGCAATATGTAGGATTGAGGTTCTTTCACGAGATCGAAAATCTTCAATCTCGGAACCCATAGCTTAAATTTCCTCCCGCAGGACTTATCCATCAACCCCTGCCGGGTTCGATATCTCAGGTACTAATTTTATCATTTTGATATACAACCTATTGGGCGCTTTCACTCTGGTTTTCCTACAAGAAGTTCCCATGTTCCTCTTTTTCTCCCCACATGCACCACATGTCCTTCTCATCGTACCCGATGAGACCTAACTCTTCGAGTTTTTATTATTATTATTATTATTATTATTATTATTATTATTATTATTATTATTATTATTATTATTATTATTATTATTATTATTATTATTATTACAAAGTGTTATGTTGTATGGTGCAGAGACAGCAAGAAAAAAATTATTGGCAACTGACATGGATTTTTGGCGAAAGGCATAACGAAAATCAAGACAGGAGAAAATTCTGAACCAAAAAATTAGAGAAATTATGAATGTTAAACATAGTATTATAGAAGTAATAGAAGAACGAAGATTTGAATGGTACGGACGTCTGAAGAGGATGGAGAGTAACAGAATCCCAAGAATGATGCTGCATTGGAATACTGAAAGCAGGAGGAGGAAACCCAGGGAAGAGTGGATGAATGAAGTGACAAGGAACATGATCAGCTGATACCTCAAAGAAGAAGATGCTGAGGATAGAAATCTGTAGCGAAGCAAAATCATTTGGACTGAAGGATAACTAATATAATGTAGAGAAAATTCTTAATAAAAATTATTATCATTATTATTATTATTATTTTAATTATAGTCCACGCTGTGGTCTCGGTGGTAGCATCGCTGCTTCGTACGGAACGAGCTCGGGATCTATACCCGGTCGGGAAATCTTTCCTGGCAATGTTTTCTTTTTTCGGAGTTTTTCCTCGCCTGTAAGGCAAATGTCAAGAAACTTTAAAACCAAACGATCACTTAACATCATCTGACCAATATAGTCAACATTATCATATTCGCCATGTTTATTATGAATGTGTGAAAATTATATGTTTCGTCTTAATATGAAGTTGTCTCGGAGGAGGCTCGATATTGAGCTGATCACTCATTCAGGGAGGTCATCCACGTCCTTGCGTGGTGAAAAAAATATATATGAGGTTCATAGTTAAAATCCCTCTCCCGACAGGTCGTGTGACTGGGTAAGATCCGGGTAGCCTATGGAACGTAAAAATGCCTATAAGGCGAGAGGTTAACCTACGTTAATGGAATGGAATAATGCATGAATGAATGAATAAGCCACTGTATCCCATGAAGAGCTAGGGCCTCCTAGAAGAGGGATGAGCTCAAATATCAAGAGTCCATGTGGGGAGGAACTCCACATGGTCAGATAACACTATTCTAAGTCTACTCTTATGATTTAAGTACAATTTAGGTTGGCAATATTGTGCAGTTTGTGATTGGACTCAGTGTTTCTGATTTATTAATTATGCACTTTTGTCTTCTTCCTCGCAACTTATGAATTGGATCTACTAGTGTAGTTAGTATATTGGTTGTACTTATATTCAGGCACTGATTGTTCACACTTTGTTGATGTAGCGAACTGCCTCCTTCCAAACACTTTTATTGCGGGCGGTGGTGGACCATCGGACTCCAAGTTCTGCTTGAAATCGTCTGCCCATCTGAGTCTGGGTATGTCTTGTGATCTTCTGCCTATGTAGAGGTCCCACATAGTGGTTTCTTGTGCCCATCTGCCTCGTTGCTGTCTCGTTATGTGCCCAGGAATGGAATGGAATAAAGTAAGTAACTACTACATAACATGTTAAGGTTTTATCTCTGCCTAAATTAAAATAAAAATAAAAGTTTATTCCGATTTTATTTAAAAATTAATAAATGAGCTCGGCTTCGATAGTGAATATCTGAGCTTATCCCTAAAACTTGATTCTTAATCCTTATCATCATCATCATCACCATCATCGATGCAAGTATTAGGTCATGTGGTCAGTTATGGTCTCAAAGAGGAATTTTTCCATCCAGCGCTTTTTTGGACGCCCTAGCGATTTTTACCTTGGGGGCAGTGACGAAGCATGGCTTTTGGAATTGCATAAGATGGCATTCGTTGAAGATGGGCTTTCCAGTTGTTCCATTCTAGTTTTGTATATGGTGAGGATTGGGTTCTACATCCAACTCTTCCATAATTTCATTTATTTTATGGTCTCACTATATATAGTCTGCTGAGAATAAATCGCATCTCATTTGCTGTTATTCGGCTTTCATTTCTTCTTCGTATTGTTCATGCTTCACTACCATATCTTAATAGTGGGCTTGAGAGTACCTTATAAATCCGTAATCGTGTTTTATTTTGTACTAAAGATGGTTTCATTATACTGTTAATTATCTTTGTTGTTTTTATGAAATTTGTGATTTTCTTTTATATATCAACTGCATCTTCAAATGTTAAATTATAATTTACTCGTTCTAAAATTCCATCGTCCAATACAATTTTGCTAGTTATAGGATATCTCCCACAAGAGGGCATCATTTTAGTTTTCTTTGTATTGATGTCCATATTGTACCTTTCTGCAATAATATTAAATTTGTGTATAGAGTACTGTAGTAAATCTGTTTCTGTTGGAGCTATTAATATCAAATTATCTGCAAAAAGCAGGGAGTCTATTTTTAGGTTTCTATTAATTTGAATAGAACCATGCCTCATCTGTCGGCAATCATGAAATATTATATCGATGTATATGATAAAGGGCTAGGGCGAGAAGCCATATCCTTGTCTTACGTCCCTAATAATTTCGCTCTATTCTGTTCGTGTATTATTGATTCGAACTGAATTTTAACCTTTATAACGTAAGAAACTACTAAATAACATGTTACATTTTAATGTCTGCCTAGGTTAAAAGATAAGGTTGTTCAGTTTATATTGAAAAATGTACTAAAACTTAATTCCAATAAAGAGATTTCTTTCAATGAAAACATATTACTTAGGACTAATGTAAATTTCAAATATGCAACAAGGGTAATATAATTTAATGAGCTAGCATGTTTTAACCGCTTCTTAAAGAGAATTACCCCACAATATCGTTACAAAACAAAGAAAAAGTTTATTTTTAAAATTGCTCCTTAATGATGAAAGAGTCTGCAGCTTTGTTAACTTCTGACAAAGGCTAATAGTTCATGAAATTCTGTCGATTATAAAAGTTGAGTCAACTTATTTGCATTTTCTATCCTCTTAAAACGTCTTTTGTCTGCGAAGTTAAAGTTCTCTGTAATCCCACGCACATTTTATATCAAACTTAAAACTTGAAGCGTTAGTTTTCAAAGAACGCGACGTTTTTTAATAATAAAAAGTGAGATTTGAGAATATTATAAAGAATGAAGGACCTCTTCCAGTTTCAAGATGAACAAAAGACAAGACTATGGGATGTTCTTAGTTTCAAGAAGTGTTATGCATTTGTCTTTTCTATTTGTTTCTGACGTTTTCTTGCCATGACAATCAAGGGTTGTGAATGCCAAGTTCTTTGCTGAATTATTCAACAAAAACTGTTGAAATTTCTATAAAGATATGAAACTGCATATTGTTAAGAAGACACTCGTATCACTCTAAAGTCGTTAAATGTATTTAATTAATGAATACATAGCATGCGGAAAACTTTTTTTTCTTTCTTAAAGGGGAAGTGTCAATCATTGCATGCCGATACCCGCCTTCAAATTTCTTCTAGAGAAGCATTGTGATGTATCAAGGTCGTGTCAAACAAATAATTTGCCGTTTTTAACTGCGAGTGTCAAACAAATAATTTTCCGTTTTTAACTGCTAGGCATAAAAATCCAGCGCCAAATCTCTCATTTAAATTTCATCCATAGTAATTCTGCTAGAGGGCAGATCTTTCACTGCAATCATACCATTTTCATGCTATGCTTTGCAGCTTTACTAGGGAATTATAGGTGTGGTAGCTTCCCGTTGCTTTCACACTGGTGAAGGATGATGATAATGATAAGGATGATGATAATGACCGGATGATTTTCGGGGACCGTTGGGCCCTAAGCTTCCTGACATTTGTCTTACAGGTGAGGAAACATCCCGAAAAAATCTCACCCAGGAGCCTGTCCCCGCTGCGTGACAAGTAGCATGCTACCTCGAGACCACAGCAGTGGACTCATTTAAATTATAGAGAGATAATACAACTCCCGAGTTCGTAGAATGGATAACCCTCACTACCTGCTATCCGCGCTATGTCCTACCTCTCTTCACTTCTCTCTTACTCAAGCAGGGAATCAATTTCCTCCGTAAAATGTTTTACCATTGCTGGATCTGGCTTCATTTTCTATGTCTTATACTTAAAAAAAAGCAGATAATATTTTTGTACGCGGTCTTGGTACATCACACCGCTTTTCTGGGAGAAAATTTCAAAGTTAGTTTTCGGTATGTAATGGTTAACAGTTCCCTTGTTAGATTTTTAAGTGTAAAAAAGTAGCTTAATTCGATTACTCTTG
The DNA here is from genome assembly GCA_030220185.1 of Diploptera punctata. Lineage (NCBI taxonomy): Eukaryota > Metazoa > Arthropoda > Insecta > Blattodea > Blaberidae > Diploptera > Diploptera punctata. The sequence continues at coordinate 1,169,896 of JASPKZ010000423.1, read as the reverse complement.
TCTAGGGTAATGCCAGATCAAAGGAAGAGATGAGGTGAACCCCGTATAATTATATTTCTTGTGTAAGTTCACTCTCTTTTTGAGCGGGATGGCTCAAGCGTTGTAGTTTAGGTCTCGAATTCGGGAGTTTCGGGTTCTAACCCCATGCTGATCAATCTGTCTAATAAGGGAAGTGTTAACCATTGGATACCGAAACATACCTTGAAATTATTCTCAGAGAAGCGTTGTGATATACCAAGACCCTGTCCAAAAATTATTTGTCGATTTTAACTTCAAGGCATAGAAATCGAATCCAGAATCCAGCAATAGCAACCCACTGTACGGAGAAGATGGATTCTCTTCTTGAGTAAGAGAGGAGTGGAGTGAAGTGAGACGCGGCGCGGACGGCAGGTAGTGAGACTTATCCAATCAACCAATTCGGGAGTTGTATTACTTCCCTATAGTTTAAATGAGAGTCTTGGTGCCTTGCATTAAAAAAAAGAGTTTTTTTTTTGGACACGGCCTTGATAGATCAAAACGCTTCTCTGGAAGAAATTTCAAGGTAGGTCCTCTTGTTAGTTCTTTTACAGTATAATAAAGTAGCCTATTCCAATTACTCTTGTATGACGTAATGCCAGGTCAAAAGAAGAGATGAGGTGAAGACCGTATAATTATACTTCCTGTATAAGTGCACTCTCTTATAGTGTGAGCTGCCTCAAGCATTAAAGTTTGAGACTCATATTCGGAAGTTCAGGGTTGACCAATCTAAAATATCTTCTTGTTTTTCTCAGTCATTAAGGCAATTGCTGGTTTGGGATTTAAATACTAAGATCCTTTCATCACATTAACGATTTCATAGGATAATTAAAAATATTATATTAAGAATAAATTATACAGTAAAAGTTCATTATTCGCTGGTTAAAAAATTGCGATTCAAGTCCTGGATTCAGGGCTAAAATTTCTTTATTCGCGGATCCAGTCGGTGTATTAGAAGTATTAGTATAATTTATTAACGCATCGGCAACTTTTTTAATGCAGGCACGTGCCAAGGCGACTTTTGCAAAGGGGGATCCAACCAAATAGACAAACAAAAATCATACAAACGTTTTTGTCACCAAGCCTAAAGTTCGTTAATAAAAGCCGCCGCCGCCGTAAATCACGTGCCATCATGTCCTTTAATAAATGCCGACCTCGCCACTATCGATGTTTTATTGTTTCAACTTGTCATTCGTAGCAATGATTTTGAATGATTAACACGTGTCTCTTCCGAATTGTTCCCAATTTGTAATATCTAGTAAAAGGAAAAACAAATTAGTTCCGAAGCGGGAAAAAGTAGTGTTGCCGCCTAAAGTAAAAATATAAATGTTTGGCCGTTTACGCGTTGGCGAATCGTTTAAGCGGCAAAACAGGAAAAAATTACTTTAAGCCCTTGCCTAAGCCTGACAATAATCTTATATATATATAAATTAATGTTTGTTTGTTTGTATATTTGTTTGTTTGTTCGTACTTTATGCGCGGCCATACCGTTCATCCGATTGTGAAGGGTTTTTTGCAAAATGTTCAGGAGATTCCCGGGATGAACATAGGCTATAAGAGAGTTGTGATATTCAACTCCTACACCCTTAAAAATCGCCCTTTGTAGTGGAAAACGTGAAAAAAGTAGCTCTTTGGACGCTTAAATGGCTTACGCTGCCTAAACCATAAGAAATACACAACATTAATGCACACAGAATTGAATATCTCAAAAAGCTCTACAAAAAAGTCCGCGACAGCATATATTTATCTCTTACGGATAACTCACAAAAACCATTTTTGCTTTCATTGATACCAAGAGTCCCTTATCTCTTACGGATAACTTACAATAACCATTTTTGTCTTTCATTGATAGCAAGAGTCTCGCGCCGTAGCCGAGTGGTTAAGGCAAGAAGTCGTGGCACAGAACAAACGGGACTTACGCTGGTTCGAATCTCTACGGGGGAAGAAATTTTTCTCATGGAATGTCGGCCAGTATGGGTCAGAAATGAAATCTAGCTGAAAAAAAAAAAAAAAAAAAAAAAAACTGATTTGACTCACTCTCGTCAATTTATATTTTTTTCACTCTAGTTGTCCACCGCTGTGGTCTCGAGGTAGCGTGCTGCCTTGTCACGCAGCGGGCCCGGGTTCGATCCCCGGTCGGGGCAATTTTTCTGGGTGAGGTTTTTATCGGGGTTTTTCCTCACCTGTAAGACAAATGTCAGGAAAACTTTAAGGCCCAAACGGTCCCCGAAATCATATGGCCATCATCAACATCCTTATCATTATCATCATCCTTCACCGGTGTGGAAAGCAATGGGAAGCTACCACACCTACAATTCCCTAGTAAAGCTGCAAGCATAGCATGAAAAATGCTATGATTGCAGTGAAGGACAGAATTACTATGGATGGAATATAATTATTATATGACGGTTCTTAACTTATCTGCAAAGGAGGGTACAATTCTAATGTTCATGACTATGTGACGTCATCATTCATACCTCTTGAGCCACAACAGAAGGCTGTAAGAGGTTTTCTTACGAACTTATTTAATAATATCTAATTATGTCATCATTTCTGAATTTTATGGTAAAAAGGAACATTTTTTTTATCGTCCGCCCATGACATGAGAGTTGAATGTTCGGGCAGGACAACGTCTGCCGAGTACGCTAGTAATTAATATAAATTGTTCAAAATCTCTCATTAAATTGATTTTATTTTGATAATTTTTATCTTATTATGGAACCTTGAAACGTATCTCCTATATACCCATACAAATTACCATTCCATATTCAAGGATTCTGTATTCTCGGCATATTTACAGACCATATCTCCCGTGAATAAGAAGCTTTTACTGTATTCAGATTTTTTTTCACTGTATTAAACACGCAATTTTTATCCTCTTGCTCAGGTATAGTTCGTTGCAGAATTCAATAGACAAATAAAAGACACATTATAAAGATAGAGTTAATGAGAGGAGAAAACAGAAAATTCAAATACAGGATCAAATTTCAATATAGAAAATCCACTCGGGCACATAAAATGAATCGATAATAATGGTTAAAATAAAATACAAAACATTATAGGATAGATTAAGATAGATATAAAATAAATATAAACCAAATTAACCCATTCGCCTCAGAAGACGAACTAGACTCGCTTAACTCTGCCTGTTATATATTTTGCAATTTTTGTACTTCCCTTAACAGGGTTATATTTTGTTAACATTTATTAATAGTAGATGAATGTGTTTTGGTCTTCACCCTTATTGTGATCTTAAGTAGCGTTATCTTTTGTTCGTTTTGAATGTCTGATAATAGACAATATAATTTACGGTGATTTAAATCTGGTTTCTGGGGAAATGCGTTCAACACTTAAACCTGAACGAATGGGTCAAGCTACTACTTAATTACCATTCTAAAATATTTCAAACATAATTTTTCTTAACTCGATCTGCGTATAATTTGCTTCGCTCGCGATTGTCTCTAATTAATCCATTATAAAATTCGGGTGTAAAATTTCTAGACCTAGTGTGTTTAGATGCAGCAGTTATTTAGATTTTAGATGTATGTAGCATGAAAGGTAGTATTTTACCTGGTGATGTAAATACTTATCTTTGACATGTAAGACAAATGTCAAGAAACTTTAAGGCCCAAACGGTCCCCGAACGTCATCTGGCCATCTTATCATCATTAACATGTTCATTTAGTTTAGGATTAAGGCCTCTCTTTGCGCATCATTATCATAAGTAATGCCACGAGTGATTTCCAAATTATCGATAAATTCACGAAGTGAGGAGTGAATTTATCATAAATAATGCTACGAGTGATTTCCAAATTATCGATAAATTCACGACTCACGAAGTGAGGAGTTAATTTATGTAGAGAATTTTGAAATCAAGAGTGGCATTTGTTAGGACGATTTAACAAATAAATTTAAGCTGATTACTCACAAATCATTATTTAAATATAGTTATTTTAAAACATTTATTTATTTAATGTAAACAGCGATGTTTGAAAACAAACGAGAAGCGATGTTTGAAAACAAATGAGAAACGATTTTTACGCTTGTTCATCATTGCAAGCAGATCATATTATTTATTGCGAAAGGATCGCAATAATGTAAGAATGCACCCTAGTGGAGAAATTTATAACCAACATTATAGATATTAATTAATTTCTGATGGCCTATGATGTAAATATGTCAATTATATTTTTGTAACGTCATTTCCTGGAAAATACTTCGTTTCAGAAAGTGAAAACAGTGTTTTCTTTGTGGTATAATCAATTGCTACAAATGTTTTTTGTATTATCTCCCGCATGCGCTATCTGCTGGCATTCATGCACTATATATACAGAATCTGGTAGCAGTATTTGTTAGAGGGTCAGCCACTGCAAAATAATCTATGACCTATTCAGAATGTTAAAATGGAGGAGCTTACTTTAATATGATAAACTTTAGTTAATAAATTCGAGGCGAAACATGTCTGTGATTGGTTGTAAATAAAAAATCATTGGTCATTGACTCCCATTTGGGGCATCAGTTAAATAGTCATCATAATCACCTATCATATATCATCGGGGCAACGAAATGACAATGGGGTGGCACTGAATAAAAAAATTCGTTTCCATTTTTCTGGAAATGAATAATCAAATGAAATTGAATGAATAGATCCGACATGATCTTAGATATTAAAACACTTATAATATAAATATATATGCTGTATCCAGTTAAAATTATGTGATCTAATTCACACATACCATTATATCGTCTCTCTATTTAGTCCTGAGCAAGACTAAAAATTTAACAGGCAAGTTTCAGTTTATGTAAATAATAGTTTAAAAAAACCTTAAACAACAGGCTTTATTAGATAACCGAACTGAAAAAATGAAAAATAATTTTAATTTCCAACACGTTTGGGAAAAAATTAAAGTGCATCATTTCCAACACATCTAGAATAAAATTAGAGTTATCTATAAAAAAAATAATTTCCTATCAAAAGTGGGGTGTGTTTTTTATGGTTTTTACGTTTTCTTCTTTGAAACTTTACTTTTACCAATATCTGATTATTATCAAATATATTAATTGATATAGAGCACCGCATGCTTTTGGTGGTAAAATTATTTTTTTTTGTAGATAACTCTAGTTATTTTAGATGTGTTGGAGATGATTTTTTTGTTGACCACTTTAATTTTATCCCATGCGTGTTGGAGATTAAAATTATTTTTCAGTTTTTAGTTCGGTTTTCTAATAAAAGCGTGTTGTTTTAGTTTTTTAAAACTATTATTTATTTTTTATTTTTTATTTGGTTTTCTAAAAATGTAAATATCTTTAAATTCGATACTATTGTAGTATGAGCTAAAATTAATAATCTTCTAAAAAAATCCTCGGGGTCATATTTGAACCAGCGACCTATGGATTACTGAAATTATATACCACTACAGTCCACCACTCTATCAACTGAGCTATCAAAGGATGTAATATTATATTTTACAACGATGGACCTATTATATATTATATATCATATATTATTTATGATATTATTGTATTGTCATTGATCCTTTACAAGTATACAAAGTTTCAAGTCGATCCAAGTTTTTAAGGGGGTGAAAATAATTTTGAAAGATTCTGTTACATAGTTAGATACAGGTCAAGCTAATATAACGCGTGTAAAAAGTGATAAAGTTCGTTAAATCAAATGGAAATTTCTGGTTATTCCGTACTATGAATCTACATGATTACGAGCCTTTGGTTCGTTAAGCTATTCATATGAATATCCTCAACTCGTGCCCGACTCAGGGTTGGGTCGAGGAATCAAATGAGATGAAGCTCCTATATTTAAAGAGGTCTGTAAACGCTAAGGGTACCGGTCGACCACTCCTGACGCGCCGTTACAAGGACGGATCAATTAAATGAAAGGAAATGGATGACATGAATGGAATGAAACGAAATGAGTGAGAAGAATATGGAGAAATGGTGGAATGATATTTGTAGCGGGGGAAGAAATCCCCAGTAAAACCTGTCCAAGCTCCTTTTCGTCTACCACGAAACCCAAATTGATGAACCGAGACTCGATTTCGGGATATCGGCGGTGAGAGGCGAGCGTCTAACCGCTTGCGCCACTGAGCTGCCTATTTTGTTAAGCTATACGATGACAAAAACCGCACTGAATAGAAAATATCGGTTTCATTTTCATTCTTAATTCAAGACCCTTTCTTCATGACGACATCTATATTTCTTGTAACTCCTGTTTCATTTCAATTTCTTTTGTTATTACAAATTAAATTTCTGGGTTCTTTATTTCCATCTTTGCTTTAGCTTTCTCGTTACCATTGTTAGCTTGATACCTTGTTAATTTTATTAGGGATTTAAAAAATATATTTCTAAATCCCTAGTGCCTTCTGCTATTAACTAACTAACTCACTGGCACTATCGAATTCGTAGGTTCATTGCCGCGCGGACATAAGCTCTCCATACGTCCCTATTCCGAGCTAATGTTTCCAATCATCCCCTGTATAATCTACTTCCCTCATATCATGGTTAGTATTACTCACCCACCTCATTATTGGTCTACCAACTAGGCGTTTTCTCTCTAGTTTCCTTACAAGAAGTTTCATGTCCCTCTTTCATTCCCCATTCGTGCCACATGTCCTGCTCATCACAATCTACGAGACTAGACTAATTTATTTACGAAGCTGAAATCATATTACTGTTATATGCTGAGCTGAACAACACGCTGTAGGGAAGGGAGAGAACTTAAAAGAACCACTTGCTGAGCTAGTACAACTGCAGAGAATAAATTGTATTGATTTATCCAGAAGCGTTGACTTTCAAACCATGACCTCCAGTCTTACTTTTTTTCTCAATGTTCGGTATGTTTAGAAAATGTAGAATACTTTTGTCCGAACACGCTCACCCGACCTCTGACATCACTAAGGCACCATTACCCCTACAATGAGTTGTTCAGCACAGCATATAACAGCATTCTGAAACGTTTATATTGAGGCTCATATTAGTATAGTAAAAATGTTCAAGAAAGCAACTGGAATCATAATAGGCCTATCTATTTATATTAACTTGCAACTAATTCAGTGGCTTAGGTTTGTGGCCGCGCAGACATAAGCTCTCCATACATTCCTATCTTGAGATAATTTATTTAGAATTATCCCCTATAAAAATCATCTCTTTTTAATAACAATTAACGATTTCCCCCACCCCATTATTGACCTACCTACTGGGCGCTTTTCCTTGGTTTTCCAAAAAGAAGTTTCCATGGTCTTATTTAAATCCCCCATTTTTGCAATATGTCCTGCCCATCGCAGTCTACAAGATTTAACTATTGTTATTATATCTAGTTTCCCCATAAATATCATGCACCTCACTGGTTTATATAGTTCTCTTTCGTGCAAAAAAATGTAAGAACTTTTTCCTCTAATATTTGGTGCTCTCTTAAAGGAAACAACCATATTTCCCATATAATATAACTGGAAGAAAACCCGTTTTGCATTTTTTCAGTCTAACGTCTTTTAGAGAATCTAGGATAACAAAGAGTCCCTGTAAAGCACAATAGCATGCGTTTCCAGATTTAAGCCATATTCAATTTCTTTCTGCGCCTCTTGTTTGTATGTAATTATTGTTTCTAGATATTTGAATTCACCTACTTCTTCAAAATATCCATCATTTGTCATTTATATATGTATGATATAAGAACAGTTAAAACTCTAAGATTGCGATGGACAGGATATGAGGGGTTCAGAGCAAAAGTGAACCAAGTACATATTTTACTCTTTTGAGAAAAAAACTGATATGCAGTTAAAGTCATACACTTAATTGCAGATAAAGAATTAAACATTATTTTTTGCAGTGTAAAAGAACAAACACAATACTTGTTTCACAATTGCTATGAAAAGTTATTGATGTTTTGAACTCAAATTCACATATAGCAGGATTTTCAATTTTTGGACTTGGTCCACTTTTGTTCTGAACATTTTATATGTGGCACGAATATGAAGTGAAAGAATGACATGTAAGTTTCATAAATAAAAGCGAGTATTAAATAGACTAAGGAAGAAGTGGGATAATGATCATATTAACCATAATTTGAAGAATACCAAAAGAAGATCCTAGATTGGAAAGCTAATGGAAGAAGTGGAAGAGGCAGACCTAGAGAACGTTGGATAGATGGAGTTAGGAGAAGTGTGTAAGCTAGAGATTTGAGGGAAGAAGATGCTTTAGACAGGAACCTCTGGCGACAAATCACTTTGGGTCGAAGGAGAAACACTGTATTGTGGAATATTTCAAAATGATGATGATGATGATAATAATAATAATGATAATAATAATAATAATAACATTAACCATAATTTGAAAGAAGTGAATTGCACAGGGAATGAATGAATACAATTAGCTGAGGATAGGGGTGAATGGAAATCTTGGGTACTCGAGTCTATGAACATTTGAGTTCGATAGTACCAGTGATTTAATTCAGTTGATTAATTGGCGTGATTTTCTAAGGTAAATATTAGGTGCTGAGATTGAATGAACGCCCTGTAGTTCAATTGGTAGTAAACATCGATTTTTTTAAAGTACTGTGTCTAGATAAATGTATCTGGAACTCATAAAACATTTAGTAGCAAAGTTAAGTATAAAACAGATTAAGCACGTACAACATAGAAGATGTATTCCCTTACGAAGAGGATATGTTTACATCCATCCTTTATTTACATAAAGGGATCTTATCCACAAACTCGTGTGATATACATGCAAGATAAATCACGGATATACTCTACTTAAATATTTACTTAACACTGCCTAATTACCTTTGTAGATTTCACACAACTTTGAAAATTTACAACTTAAACAAAAGTTCTAATTTGAATTAGCTGGTAAGACCCCTCTGTAATCCTTTATAAATTAACAATTTGAGGTATTTCAGTAAGCAAGAAAATCCACGACTATTATCAGCTGATTGTTGCACAAGTCTGTTTATTCTAAGAGTGTAATACGTTTTTTGCCACGAGTGATTTCCAATTTATCTACAGGACTTGGAAATCAAGAGTGGCATTTGTTAGGACTATTTAACGAATAAAATTATGCTGTTTTCTCACAAATCATTGTCAAATATATTATTTCAAAATATTTATATATTTAATGTAAACGGCGATGTTTGAAAACAAATGAGAAATGTTTGGTTATGTTTCATTTGTTCATCACTGCAACTTGATAATACTAATTACTGCCAAATAGGATCGCAATATTGTAAGAATACACATCAGCGGAGAAAAATGAAACACATCAAACTGTATATAATTCCTAACATTATAGGTTATTAATTCATTTTTTTTGGAAACAACTCAGTAAAATCAGTATTTAAAAGCACAATTGAGGGCTCTGGTGAGAGAGGGAGCTATGCCATTTTGAGAAGTAATGGAAATAAGCAGTGTTATTTATATTAAAATTTATGTTTTCTATTTTGCATACTTTACATAACAGTAAGTTAAAGAATAAAAGAGTTACCCTTTTATTGTACAAATAATTTCGTAATATAACACTTTATAAAACCAAATTTATTTCCGTTTCTTCTCAAAGTAGCATAGCTCCCTCTCTCACTAGACCCCGAAATTATTGAACACACAATTATCAAATGTGTAGGTGAAGGAATTTGTTCATTATTTGCTATATTCAACGTATTTGTTAGAAAGTCGGTCTCTGCAAATGAATGCTCTGACCTGTTCAGATTATTAAAAAAAGGAGGTGCTTTCTTTTATTTTGGTAAACAAAATTCGATAATTATCGAGGTGATCACGATTATGATTGGTTGTAAAACAACATTAATTGAAACGTGATTGATCATTGACTCCCATTTGGGGCATGAGTTAAATATTTCGTATAAGTCTTAGGCCTATAGGCCTGCTAAGATCTCACTCATGAATTTTGTATCCAGCGCTTCCTTGGACGGTACAGATCTCTTTCCTGTTGGACAATGCAAAGCATGACATTAGGAAATTTGTTTGAACTTATTCGTCGCAAAGTATTCATCTAATTGTTCTGGTATTCATTTATATACTTAATGACTGGTTCTAAACGTAGTCTCTTCAAGACATAATAATTGCTTTTGTAATTCCACTTGGTGTACTCCCCTGTATATCTCATGAATCTTATTCCACTAGAAGTTTTCTAGTCTCATCTCCTTTCTTCAAAATGCATGCCTCACTGCCGTAGAAATGTGCAGGTCTTGCTAAGATTTTGCATAACCGTACTCTGGTATCTCTCTGGTCTAGTGAAGATTTCATTACTGAATTTATTATTCCCATGATGTTACTAAAATTAACAATTTTATTTGATATGTCTACTTTATATGTAAACATATATCAAAAATAGGTAAATTAATTTACTCTTTCTAGTACTTTCGAATGTATACAAATTTTGCTACGTACAGGGCATTTTCCATGAAAAGTAGGCCTAATTAATTTTGTTTTTCTATACGGTATTGATTTTCATATCATACTTGGTGACTATTTTGAAAAAAAAAACATATACTGAATCTTATAATTTGTCCTCTGAGGGCGCCACTAATGCAACATCATCTACAAAAATTAACTAAATTTATTTCATATTTCTATTCAATTGCATATGTCCATGAAGATGTACTCTCCATTCTCTATCTGATTCATAACTAACTAACTCACTGGCACTATCGAACCCGTAGGTTCATGGCCACGCGGCCATAAGCTCTCCATATATTCCTATCCTGAGCCAAAGTAGCCTTTGACATGGGTTCCCTGAAATAGTCCCCGCCAGGAGAACCGAATGGGGGACTATTTGACCTCCGGAAAATTTTACCCCAGTTGAACCTATATCCGCATTTCTTGACGGTTGTATTTTTACGATGAAAGATTGTCACTCTTTCGACCAAGGTACTTTTTTCATCTGGCTTATCACCAGTCCGGCATGGGTAACCCTGTCGGCAGCAATGCTACCGCCGCATAGTCCTCGGGATCATTTAAGCACGCAAGCCACTCCACCACGACAAGATAAAGATACCATGGAGGGCTCTATCTGATTCATATATATATATTGGCCGCGGTAGACTTGTGGTTATGCTCCTTATATCTGGTCCCGAGGGTCGCGGGTTGAAATCCGGCCGGGGTCGATGGATTTTTTAGGACGGATAAATCCAAGGAGCAAGTCCTCCGGGAGGGATTTTAAGCCGTGGGTCCCGAGTCTGAAAATTTTCAGGCTCGTAAAAAATCCTTAAGCCTGAATGAAAAGGCCTCTAAGCAAAATTTACCCAATTTTCCCGTCCTAGTACTACCTTGGTTTCCTAGATGTCAGTATGAGGCGGAACGCTGACCACGGACCACTCAAAAATGGCATCTATACGAAAACAAGCGTAACTAAATTAGTATGGTACAAATTCTTCCCTGTAGGGGGAGAGCACCTAAATCTCTGTAAAGGAAAAACATGAGAATACAATACAATACAATATATATATATATATATATATATATGTTAAATAAAAATTGCCACAGGGAACATGCTTGTCTCACTCCTGTACGAATTTTCTGCCACTGAGATTGATTATTATCACCTCTTACTGCAATTGAATTAGATTTGTAATTTGTGGAATCTGGTCTATGGCTAATATTTTTAATAGTTTTCTTTATTAAAAGCATAACAATAATAATAATAATAATAATAATAATAATAATTGGTAGATCAATAAATCCCGGTTCATCAAGCTCAGGGATATAGGCGCTTCCATAGTGGGAAGTTTCTTAACCAGACTTATTTAATTACGCTTATTTTCCTACATAGGCCAGAGAGAGATATGAGGATACCACAGCCTCGAGGCGATAACTAGAATGAAACTAAGGTATTACTCGGAACGATGAAGGTTGGTAAAATTTTGCTCAGATATATATATTCAAACTTGAGGATCTTTTACGAGCCCGAAAATCATCACACTTGTGGCTCACGGCTTAAAGTCTTACTCTAATTATTCAATCTTAAAAATCCATCGACTCCGCGACTCTCGGGACAAGAGGTAAGGAATATACCCACTAGACCACTCTCAAGTGAGAGTAGGTTTGCTTCTAGAGCAGTAAAGATTGATTGTACCTATTACGTAGGATACAGTAATCTGATATCAAACAAAAGCTTCCGGAAAGTGGGTTCTGAAACATGGCGATAATTTGGAATGTCGATGACATGAATTTTATGGTAAACAATATGCTAGTAAAACTGTTAAGTCTCAGAGTCTGGAATGGCAGGACACGCTGCACGAGTGGGGAATGAAAGGGGGACAAGGAAACTGTAGGAAACCCAAAGGGAAGGCGCCCAGCAGGTAAGCAAAGATAAGTTGGAGTTATAATATTAACCATGATTTGAGGGGGGCGAATCATAAACGGAATGATTGGAAAATATTAAATCAGAATACGAATGTATGGAGAGCTTATGTAAACTCGAACAACAACGTTGGATTTTAATAGTATCAGTGAGTTAGTTAGTTACTTAATTAAGAATATATTCAACTATATTCAGTTTCTAAGCAAATCCACCATTTTTAAAGACACATCATATTTTGGAATTGTTGGCCGCGGTGGTTAAGCTCCTTGCCTCTGGCCGTGAGTTCATGCCCTGCGGGTGTTTGATAGATTTTTTAGGATTGAAAAATCCAAGGAGCAAGTCCATCGGGAGGGACCTTAAGCCGTGGGCTCAATTTTCAGGCTTGTATAAGATACTTATGCCCGAATAGAAAGCCTCTAAGCAAAATTTACCTACCACATCATCCTGTATTGCCTCAGTTGCCTGCTAGATGTCTCATTTGCCGGTATATTCACCGCATACCATTCCTGACATCTAATGGGTAAATCCATCCATAGTAATTCTGCCCGATGGCAGGTCCTTCATTGCAATCATAGCATTTTCGTGCTATGCTTGCAGGTTTACTAGGGAATTGTAGGTGTGGTAGCTCTCGTTGCTTTCCATACTGGTGAAGGCTGATGATGATGATAAGGATGATGATGATGATGGCCATATGATTTCGGGGACCGTTTGGGCCTTAAAGGTTTTCTGACTTTTGTCTTACAGGTGAGGGAAAACCCCGATAAAAACCTCACCCAGAAAATCTGCCCCAACCGGGAATCGAACCCGGGCTCGCTGCGTGACAAGGCAGCACGCTACCTCAATACAACAGCGGTGGACTATTGAGTAAATAAATGTAACTAAAATTAACTTGGTCCAATAAATCCTAATAAAGCAGAGGCTAAGATTCTACATGTGCTTCGCCATTATAGATAGAGTTAGTTAGTTCGTCAGTTAGTGAAAGATATATTCAATTTTATTTGGTTCATAACTCAATTCACTTTTTAAACAGCATACTTTGGAATTATATTTTTAGAAGAATTTTAGAGGGTTCGTTACAACATGTGACGCGGAAAATATTTCTAAGTTCCAATCATACACCGTGCTCATGTGCCAACAAATGCGAAGCTGTTTACACTATGGAATCAAGGGATATAGCCAACACATACACGATATTTAACGAACCTAAAAGCTAACTTCACCAACCTAAAAACTAACCTAACGCAATATATGCACTCTAACTTCTGAAAGAAAGTAACGCCCAAAAATAAATAGTAGTTTCTGAAATTCTGAAGTATATTTGTACAGTTAATTAGTGAATTGTCTATGTTGTCTGCACTGTAACAGTCTTTGTTGTATAGAATATTCGTTAAGATCAATATGGCTGCCATGTCTTCATGTTACGTATGTAGTTATATATCATAGAAAAATATATTGAAATAATTGTTAAAAATGTAAAAATAATTGTAAATAGTGGAAAATAAATTGAAATATGAAACCCTAAGAATAAAATTTGACAGGAGTTTATGAAGGAATTAAAAAAGACGCGTCACAGGTTGTAAAGAGTAGCCGAATTTTATTTTCGAAAACAAATTTACAGTTGTTGGTTTGTCACTATAACGTGAGTGCGAAGAATCGATGGTATTTATCGCGAAATTTCAACAAATCAGAGCATCTGTTCCCCGCACTTTATCCTCTACAAGTTCAAAATACGCCTACAGGATAAAGTGACTGTAAATTGGGCTTAGACGTGTTACAGCGAGGCGTACAAATTCACAGGGGATTTAAATATATAATTCTTCATGGAGGGTTGGACGGAGGAATAAATGGAGGGCGGTTAGCCCCTCCTAAATGTAAAAAACAACAAATTGGAAGGTTTTGAAGGAGATGAGAGTATCTGGATATCAAGTCTACAAACTGCACTACCTGCTCGCACTAGATTTATCGCGGTGAAGAATGACTTCGCTCCTAAATCGGACACGTGAACACTGGGGAGAGATGCGGACAAATTAGGAGTTGGTCTCGAATGGGCTGCACATCTCCATTTCTCTGTCTCTCTCCTTCCAATGTTCATCACTCTCGTATGTTGTAGTGGCGGCTTGTGCATTTCTCATGCTGAATCACTAAGACTTCTTCATAGAAAATTAATTTCCTGTTCATCTCTTATTGTTTTAGGGAGAGAATTAAGTTGAATTCTATCTACAAATAAGAAAAATCTACACATCTTAATTTTTAGTATCTTCCTTTTCAATTCAAAAACTAATTTTAAGAACGCTTATCATTAATAATTCTAAGGTATAATGAAAGACAAGTCAAAATATTTTCTATCAATAGCTCCCTTTTCCCTAGATAAACCCAACTCACATCCTGGTAGGGACGTGTAGAAGAAATAGTTGTCACAGTAGCCGTCTTTCCCAGTATACAAATTATATCTATTTATTTATTTAGCAGGTTTCACAACATATTCCTTCGTCCAATTAATCTATTGTCTTTCTTCTCCACATCTTTCTGTCATTCCAATCCCCATCGTCCATTCCTTTTCCCTCATGCTGCTCAAAACACCATCAATTCACGTTATTTTGGCCGTCCTCTATTGCTCCTCCCAAGTGACACCCATTCTAGTATTCTTCTAGGAAGTCTGTCTTCTGCCATTCTTTTTACATGACCATAACATTTTGTTTGTTTTTTAATAAATCTACAACTCAAGTTTGATCATTCATCTTTTATTTAATTTCGCTGTTTCTTATTTTAATTCTTCTAGAAATTCCAGCTAAACGCCTCTAAAAATCCATTTCTGTAGAATTTAATTTACTAATTTTTCTAGATTTTAATTCCCGCGTTTCTGCACCGTATGTCGTTGTACTCCTTATCATTGTATTTAAAATGTTTGTTTTTGTTTGAGAACTTATATTCTTATCCCATAAAACATAATTTAATTTTGATACTGCAGATTTGCCCTTATTTATCATCTCATTAATTTCAGTATCACGACTTCCATATTCACTATTTTTCCCCCCAAATACACATATTTATCATATGCTTTTATTTTTCAATATCCGTCTTCTAAACTCAGATATTCTGATTTATTTCATTACCATATACTTCGATGAAAAAATCCAAGGTGTAAGTCCTTCGGGAGGGACTTTAAGCCGAAGGTCTCGAGTCGGAACATTTGAAGGCTTGTAAAAAATGTTAAGTCTTAATAAAAAGTCCCCTAAGCAAAATTTACCGACCATTAATTCTAGTTATATCTACGTTGCCTACCAGATGTCTCACTGGGTGATTATGCTGACCGCATACCATTCATGACATCTGTGAGAAATAAGCGTAACTAAATTAACTTGGTCTATAATCCTAACAAAGGAGAAGCTAAGGCCCAAATTGGAATGTTATGCCATTGATTGTGATGATGACCATATACTTCGTTTTGTGCAAATTACTCTTTAATCCCCATTTTTTATATTCCTCCTTTAGTTTTATTGCCATGTACTCTAAATCTCCGTAATGTTCTGACATCAGTAGCTAATCATCAGCAAACAGCAACCAAAATATTATTATTATTATTATTATTATTATTATTATTATTATTATTATTATTATTATTATTATTATTATTATTATTATTATTATTATTACTATTGAATTATAGAAACAATACTTCTTGTTATTACTACTGAATTATAAATACAGCACTTCTCAATATAGTTCAATAGTGAGAAGTACTGTCACATTTAGAGCTGAGGTATGGAAATGCAAGAAAAACTTAGAACAGAAGCTTATGTCGATTGAGATTGATTTTTTGAGCAGAGCAGCAAAATATTAATGACTGGAAAAAAATATATATTAATTCTTACGAGAAAAAATGAATATTAAATATTCAATACTATATTATAAAAGATATAACCAATTAAATTGGTATGGGCATATACGACGAATGCAAGAAGAAGGGTAACCCAGAAAAACATTAAAATGGTGTCACCTGGAAGAAGAAAGATAGGAAGACCTCGAAACTCGTAGATACAAGAAATAAGAACTAGAATGCTAGAATGAGTACAAGAAGACTGGGGACGAATTGAGTATGAAAATACAACATTAGGTTTAGAAATATATGTAAACATTGAAAATCTGCATACAAATGAAATTATTATTATAATTATAATTATTATTATTATTAATATTATTATTATTAAATAATTAGCAGAAGGGATGTATTTAACATATATATATATATATATATATATATATATATATGCAAGACAAAACAATTAAGTACCATTTTCTCATCTGTTTGTCAACAGATTTGTTTAGTAGCTATTGACGAGCGTTAGAGTTATCAATAAAATGTTTTTGGAAAGTTCTACCGTTTTTAACTGCAAGGTAGTGTTTATCGTAAATCTCCAAGGTGCAAGAGTTAAATTTCTTCCATAGAAGCAAATTTATGTACAAAGGCATGTCCAAAAAAATATATCTTTTTTAACTGCTAGACACTAAAATCCAGTGTCAAAGTTCCCATTTAAACTACAGGGATGTAATACATATAGGCTACATGTTAATAACAGAGATAGACGACCATCATACCAGTGTAAGGGTGACATATGATCAACATGTCGGGTCCACCAGACGTTATAGCTGGTTTGCTCAACGTGGAGCCACTACTTAATGTAGATACGCAAATTCCTCATAATAATAATAATAATAAGTTGGTAAGAGGCACTTGAAAGAGCATTAAGTTATAAGTTTATGATTTGTCTTTTATGAGTTCGTTCAATGATCCTGTCCATATTCTGCATTGTTTGTAATGGTATCGCTCACACTTTTGGTCGCATATCTTGCATTCACACGAATCACTCGGTTGGTGGAATTTTGTATTTTTGCACATTTTGTGATGATATCCGTGTGTTGCTAAACCTATGATTCTGTGCCTTTGTGGTTGGTTACTTCCAGTCCACTCTCTGTTTACCATGGCATCTGAGGCGTAGAAATCTTCGTCGATCTCTTTTTCTCTCTGTTTCTTTTTTTCGATGACTTTCTTAAATTCCTCATAATGCTAGGTCCTAATTTGTAATGAGATCCTTGGGGAACGCTACCGTTCATATTCCCCTGTTTATGATGTAGGGTGGTTCTAGAGGAACAATACACGCTATCTGAAAGCGGTTGCGTCCTTCAAGAATCTCAATGTACAATACTAGCACCACCATCATCAGTTAAACGCCAACATAAATATATGCCCTGTATTGTTGAGATTATGGTCTAACACTATTTAAAACTAACAATATCTAATATAACATAAAGTGACGTGTTATTTATGGTTGAATTTCGACCACTTGCGAACACTATTTTTACACGCTTTATATTAGCTTGACCTGTATCAATCTATGTAACGGAATCTTTCAACACGATTTTCACCCACTTAAAAACATTGGATCGGTTTGAAACTTTGTATACTTGTAAAGGACCAATGATAATACAATAATTTCATAAATATTATTTAATATGTAATAGGTTGCGGACTCATAGACATTTTAGTCCATCGTTATAAGAAATTAATATTATATCATCTCGTAGCTCTGTTGGAAGCTTCTTGTAGGAAAGCCAGAGGGAAAACCCCTAATTGGTAGACAAAGAATGAGGCGGGAGAACATTAACCATGATTTGAGGTAAGTAGATTATACAGAGAATGATTGGAAAGCATTAGCTCAGGACAGGATGTATAGAGAGCTTATGTCCGCGCGGTCATGAGCCTACGGGTTTGATAGTACCAGTGAGTAAGTAAGATCAGTTTGTAGAGCGATGGACTGTAGTGGTATATAATTTCAGTAATCCATAGGTCGCTTGTTCAAATCTAGCCCTGAGGATTTTTTTAGAAGAGTATTACTTTTAGTTCATACTACAATAGTATCGAATTTAAAGATATTTACATTTTTATCTTATTCTGTAAAATATTAACGACAATTTTGTAAACTTTCCACATTGTAATTTATCCAAAAAATATGAGAAGCATACGATTAACTGTAACTATTTATCTATATTATAATATTCAAAAATATTATAATAATGTTAGATACAAATAATTTAAAAAAATATAATTATATTCGTGCCTATACACTAAAAATATCATAAGCAATTAAATTTTCATGGGATTCTGGTTTATGGCAATCAATTAAACTAAAAATTAAAAAATAAATAATAGTTTAAAAAACTAAAATAACACGCTATTAGAAAACCAAACTAGAATATAAAAATACATAATTGTTTAAAAAACTAAGACAACACGCTTTATTAGAAAACCGATCTAAAAAATGAAAAATAAAATTATTTTCCAACACGCTTGGGATGAAATTAAAGTGGTCAACAAAAAAATAATGTCCAACCCATCTGGAATAAAACTAGAGTTATCTACAAGAAATAATTTTACCATCAAAAGCGTGGGGTGCTTTTAATGGATTTTACGTTTTCTTCTTAGAGACTTTACTTTTACCAATATCTGTTTATTATCAATTATATTAATTTATAAAGAAAACCCCACGCTTTTGATGGTAAAATTATTTTTTTGTAGATAACTCTAGTTTTATTGTAGATGTGTTGGAGGTGATTTTTTTGTTGACCTCTTTAATTTTATCCCAAGCGTGTAGGATATTAAAATTATTTTTCATTTTTTTAGTTCAGTTTTCTAATAAAGCGTGTTGTTTTAGCTTTTTAAAAACTATTATTTAATATAAATGTGTTGTAACTTGAAGCCGCCACTGTAGAATATTCATTTCTTTGGTTTCTATGAGCAAGCTACTTCTCAATGAAAAGGAATGAGAGACACGGAGAAGAAGAGAAACGGAGACTCGTTACATTGAAGTTATAGAAGTAGGTACAATCACACGACCGAGAAAGGATTTTTGGACGTACCGATTTGACCTTGTAGTAATACCTCTTCATCCGTTCTTCTTACAACATGTCTGCTTCAAGCAAAGAAACCATTACTAGAGAATTGCATTTCTCCGTTTAACATGAACCCTTTGTGCTAAAATCCCGTCAGCAAAACTGAGCACTTCTAAAACGTATTCGGTTTTCATGAACAGCACTGCAGCCACTTCAAATCAAGGATGTTCCGCTCACACCTAATTTCAGTAGAGAACTTTTACGATTATGGAAGTGGGCGTGAAAATTAAAGTACTAGTACCAGCTTTTAACAGAACGCTCACTTAGCAATTCCAAGAATTATAGCCAGTTTCCAAATTCGAAGTTATTTCTCATTTTCTCAATGGAACAGAACACTTATATCAAATGTGCATAAATTAAAACACACTTTACACTAAACAAACATATAAAACATACACTTATCCTATACTCACACTCACACACAAACACACACACATACACACACACAAACACATACACACACACACACACACACACACACATATATATATATATATATATATATATATATATATGTTATAACTATATTTTTGACATTTGACAATCAAGGCATGAAAAGAAAAACAAATCCTCGACTCAGGTTTTTTTTTTTCAAATGCCCCAGGTTTGTCTTTTCAACATTCCTGGTTTCTCTCCTGGCATGGCGTACTTGTAACCCACTTCTGAGGTTGGGGCGCCTGGAAGGCGGGGTTACGTTGTCCCGATGATATGAAGGGTGATGATGATGATGATAATGGTCGTCAGGAGAGTCCCTAAACCTAAGCTTAACCTAAGATGAATATGAATGATGATGATTGCGATGACCATATGATTTCGGGGACCGTTTGGGCCTTAAAGTTTTCCTGACATTTGTCTTACAGGTGAGGAAAAACCCCGATAAAAAACTCACCCAGAAAAATTGT
Source organism: Diploptera punctata (assembly GCA_030220185.1). Taxonomy (NCBI): domain Eukaryota; kingdom Metazoa; phylum Arthropoda; class Insecta; order Blattodea; family Blaberidae; genus Diploptera; species Diploptera punctata. The sequence goes on along the minus strand of JASPKZ010000423.1, from coordinate 1,149,707 downwards.
CCCGACAGGGGGATCGAACCCGGGCCCGCTGCGTGACAAGGTAGCACTCTACCCCGAGACCATAGTGGTGGACTTTAAGACATGAAAAGAAAAATAAATGCCTGAGTCGGGGATTTATTTTTCTTTTCATGTCACATTATATATATATATATATATATATATATATATATATATATATCCATGCATTCATAGTATTCTGCCCGAGGTCAAGTCTTTCACAGCAATCATAGCAGTTTCACGCTATGCTTTGGAGCTTTCCTAGGAAATTAAAGGTGTTGTACCTTCCCGTTGCTTTCCACACCGGTGAAGGATGATGTTGATTATAATGATAAGGATGATGATGATGGCCGGATAATTTTCGGAGAGTGTTGGGCCCTAAGCTTCCTGACAATTGTCTTACAGGTGAGGAAAAACCCTACCGGGAATCGAACCCGGGTCCACTGCGTCACAAGGCAGCACTCTACCTAGAGACCATAGCGGTAGATATATATATATATATATATATATATATATATATATTGGTCTTTCGGAATAATTATTACAGACTAATAGGGATTGTAGAGGGGACTTAGTATATAAAATTTTGATAAGGAACCCATGTCCAAAAACGTACCGTTTTCATGTAAAATAAGTTTGAAGATCGAAACACAGCCGTATGATATGAGTCTTTAGTTTTAGAATAAGTATTATAGGCTTCTAGGAGTTGTATTACGCCTCTCGGACGGAGGAAGATCATCCTGCACGAATTCTGTCAGTAGCAGAAACTTCTGAGACACACCATGTCTTGTAGGGCGTTGTTTAAAAACATGTGTCGCATGTACACTTTGTACAATGAACAACAGGGTGACCACGTGGAACCATACTTGTAGTACAACCCCTAGAAGTCTGTAATACTTATTCTGAAACACTAGATACACGGTATTAGCCCATAACGTTTCGATTTTCAAACCTACTTTACATCGAAATGGTAAGTTTCCGGACATGGACTCCTTATCAAACCTTTATCTATATGGACCAAAACCTAGACTGGAAAATCCAGGTGAATAATACCTGCAAGAAAGTGTTCTCAATTCTTCACTCCCTAAATAGTTTTAAAAAGTCCTTCCTACAAAATTAACACAAATACTTGTACAGACTCTTATAATGCCACACTTCGACTACTGCGACATATTACTGACTAATCTTACAACTGATCTATCTGACAGACTACAGCGTGCTCATAATGTGTGCATTCGATTTATATTCAATCTCCGTCGTTATGACCACGTGTCTCCTTCATTTCAGGCCTTATCATGGCTACGCCTAAATGACAGAAGAACTTTACATTCACATACCTTACTATTCTGCACACATATTTACCAAGTTTTCAACATTTATGGGCTCATCACAATTTAGGAACAAGATCACAAGACTCTTCTTTACTTTTGATACCACAACACAGGACCTCTCTGTACTCTGAATCTTACACAATATCTATGGCTAGAGCATGGAACTCACTTCCCAGTCATGTCAGGGACTGTCAATCGCTATCATTATTTACATCCAAATTAACTGATATCTTAAGTTCGACACAATGAAAACATTAACTGCATAACAACTATATAGAGCATTCCATTAATAATCATGTAGGAAGCTATTTACTTTATTTTATATCATTTTAATTTTATTATATTATATGTTTTTTTTAATATTAGCTAGTATTAGATTACATCATCATTGTATTTTGTTTAGTCTGTATTTTAATAATATCTTAAAATTGTAATATGTATGTAATTTTTGTATAATTTTACTATTCGCTGGTTGAGTGGAAGAGAAGGCCTTATGGTCTTAAGTCTGCCAGCTAAAATAAATCATTGTTATTATTATTATTATTATTATTATTATTATTATTATTATTATTATTATTTATCTTCGAACTCCCCTCTGCACCCCTAGAAGTCTGTAATTTATTTTGAAACACCCTGTATATATATGCTACATACAGAGGGTAACTAAATTCCCATTACAGACTTTGAGGACGTGTGGTTGGGACCGAGAGGTTACGTTAGGCATAGGAACTCATGTCCCGAAATGTACCGTTTTCCCGCTAGACGCACGCAAAGTACAAAACACATTCAACTTTCCCGCATTTTCGGCGCCAAAGACCCTGCACGTTCTCCAGGATTGATCCCGCCTGACCATTAGATGTGGGGTCACATGAAATCGCTGAGTTTACGAGACCCCTGTAGCATCCGAGGAAGACCAACTGGCGCGGGTTATGGCTGCGGCGAACGTTGCAAAACCAAGAGTTGGTGATCTTGAATACCAGAACATGATAGGAGGTACCGTATCTGTGTTGATGTAGGTAGTCGTCACATCGAGCCCTTCTTGTGGATCCTAACGACAAGCAGCAGGCGTCAGAAAGAGCAATGTGTGTTGTATTATTTTGCGATTAGCGGGAAAACGGTACGCTTCCGGACATATAATATATATATATATATATATATATATATATATATATATATATATATAGAGAGAGAGAGAGAGAGAGAGAGAGAGAGAGAGAGTAGCGTGCTGCCTTGTCACGTAGCGGGCCCGGGTTCGATCCCCGGTCGGGGCAGTTTTTCTGGGTGAGGTTTTTATCGGGGTTTTTCCTCACTTGCCATAGCGTAGTTGGTTAAGGCAATACGCTACAAATCGGAAAATCGAGGGTTCGACTCCAGGTTGAGGATTTTTATACTGTCCCAAACTTTCTGGTGAACCGATAGCCTTGGGGTCGAATCAGTCTCTAATGGAAATGATTGCCAGACGATTGTACTGGGTTAAAGTCAACCGTCACGAAGGGCTGACAACCTGGCTGATATCTCGTGCCGATTGTCTAAAAAGGTGGGAGAATTAACCTCCTACCTCCCCAGGGGACTCTTGATGACTGTAGTGGGATAACTTCACGTTCACTCCTATAATCTGAATAATCCATTTGTTAACTGGTTGACTGGCAGACATGATCTTCTGTTAGATAAAATAATAATAATAATAATAATAATAATAATAATAAACTGATTAAAACTTTCACGTCTATCGCTATGTATTCCAAAACACCTTTTCGGGATTCTTGGCCGTGTCTTGCAGTGTTGTCTTTACTACATTTCTTACTGTGGGTGACACTTCAGAAGGTCTTACTTGTTTCAAGTCTCGTAGTAAGCAGTTTACTACGAGAGTTGAAAAAGTAAGATCTCCTGAAGATGAACCCACAGCAGGTGATGAAACGTCGAGAAAACTGTTTACTACAAAAGTTGAAGCAAGTAACAGCTCCCGAAGATGTCACAGCATGATGAAACGCAGAGAAGACAATACTGCAAGACTCGGCCAATAATCCCGAAAAGGTATTTTCGAATAAATAATAATAATATCCACCCATAGTAATTCTACCCGAAGACTGGTCCTTCACTGTAATCATAGCATTTTCATGCTATGCTTGCAGCTTTACTAGGGAATTGTAGGTGTGGTAGCTTCCCGATGATTTCTGCACCGGTGAAAGATGATGATAAAGATGATGATAAGGATGATGGTGATGATGATGGCTATATGATTTCGGGGACCATTTGGGCCTTAACGTTTTCCTGACATTTGTCTTACAGGTGAGGAAAAACACCGATAAAAACCTCACCCAGAAAAACTGCCCCGACCGGGGATCGAACCCGGGTCCGCTGCGTGATAAGGCAGCACGCTACCTCGAGACCACAGCGGTGGACAATATTAATAATATAAATAATAATAATAATAATAATAATAATAATAATAAATAATAATAATAATAATAATCCGGTATCATGGCAGCTGCCGCCGTCTTCCGGAAACCAAACGCCATTCCTCTCTATGCATCCACTGATCTTCCTCCATTCCTCTGATATTCATAGCTGCTTGTACCCCTTCTATCCAAGTTTTATTCGGTCTTCCTCTCTTCCTCCTTTCCATTGATAATAATAATAATAATAATAATAATAATAATAATAATAATAATTTGAAGGGAAAAATTATACGCTCAGACCGGGACTTGAACCCGGGACCCTTGGTTCTCTAGACCAAGTGCTCTACCAACTGAGATACCTGAGCAAGTACCGATCTAAACGCAAATCTTTCTCTATATACATTGTAATTCCCGTCCACCAAATGCTATGAAGCCATGCTTCTATCTTGCAAATGGCGGCTCCTTTATTAAGAAGACATATTTGGGAATTATACATTACAGCCAGTACAGCTTTTTCCATGTTTTTATTATTGATTTCGTACATCTCAATGATGGATAAATCATATTTGAAGAGAAAAATTATACGCTCAGACCGGGACTTGAACCCGGGACGCTTGGTTCTCTAGACCAAGTACTCTACCAACTGAGTTACCTGAGCAAGTACCGATCTAAACGCAAATCTTTCTCTATATACATTGTAATTCCCGTCCACCAAATGCTATGAAGCCATGCTTCTATCTTGCAAATGGCGGCTCCTTTATTAAGAAGACATATTTGGGAATTATACATTACAGCCAGTACAGCTTTTTCCATAATAATAATAATAATAATAGTAATAAAAGATTCCGGGCTATGTGGCCGTGGTCTATAACTGGCGTTTCTCTCATTCGCAGTCGAGTCTACGACAGGGAAACAACAGCTGGAAGCGCTCGCCACTGAAGATGCCCTCCGCAGTTGAGGGAGAAACGACTGGAAGAAACGCCAGTTATAGACCACGGCCACATAGCCCGGAATCTTTTATTACCATGATTACCGGCCGTGAAAGCCTGCATTCCACTAATAATAATAATACTAGTGTATCGGCAAGGTGTCGTGATGAAAACTTCTGACTACAGATCGTGATATTCCGAGTTCGTTTATCTCTGCAGACCTCAGGAATGTTTCCTTTAATGGAAGTATTCGTGATCGCCCACAGTCTGAAATGTAGGTTGAGTTTGGATTCAAAGGCTCTTCTAGTATTTCGTTATATTTTATCATATCTTGGGATAACACAATTCCGTCTTCCATCCTCGGAAGTGGGTTTAAATTACGTCAATCTTGGATGCATTGGACAGAAATTATTATCTTTATTATTATTATTATTATTATTATTATTATTATTATTATTATTGTTGTTGTTACTGTCAACAAAGTATGTATTAAGCATTTAATTCTCGTTTCAATCTCGTAGATTTCAATTAAAAAGTTATATCCATTTCTACTTCGGGCTACCGACATTTTTCTTTTTCCTCTTGACCTATAATCTATAATAATCTTAAGTATTAGGTCTGATTTCATTCTCAGAACATGCTGTCCACAATTGTTCCTATAATGCTCCATTTTAATCTTCAGTTAAAGGTATATTTTTTTAATGTTTGATATATTTTATTTTTATTCAATAATACTTAATAATAATTATATTATTGTTAATAATAATGTTATTGCTTTTAGTGTTATTGTTGTTATTATTATTGATAATATTGTTATGCCAAAATAACAAGGTATTAGTATCAGTGATGGGTTACTGGAGAAGATAATCGCGGAAATACAGATTAAATAAATTATAAACTGTCCACCGCTGTGGTCTAGAGGTAGCGTGCTGCCTTGTCACGCAGCGGGCCCGGGTTCGATCCCCGGTCGGGACAGTATTTCTGGGTGAGGTTTTTATCAGGAGTTTTCCTCACCTGTAAGACAAATGTCAGGAAAACTTTAAGGCGAAAACGGTCCCCGAAATCATATGGCCATCGCGATCATCAATATTCTTATTCAACTTAGATTAAGGGCGTACCATTATCATCACCTATCATATCATCGGGGCAACGTAACCCCGCCTTCAAGGCGTCCCAACCTCAGAAGTGAGTTACGAGGACGCCATGGCAGGAGAGAACACCAGAAATGTCGAAAGACAATCTGGAGCATTTGCAAAAAAAATTAATTAGTAACGTTTAAATTGATAAAATTATTAAAGTTAAAAGAAGTGTGTTACAGACAATCGAAGGAAGGAACGATTAAGATTATATGGACATCTCAAGAGGATGGCATCTGATAAAGTCCCTGATAAGGTCTTTGAAAGGAGAATATATAGAAAAAGAAGCAGAGAAAGACCTAAAGAGACTTGGATGCATGGAGTGAGAAGAAGTATGGCTAAACTGGAACTTGCAAATGAGGATGTTCAGGACCTATAGAAATGGGGAAGGCGAATCTTTTGAAGGCGACGGAAAATAACTATATTGTGGAAAACTTCCGATATAAAAATAGGATTATAATTATATTTATTAATTATTAAATTATATATTTTATAATTTATATTATAAATTATATATTTACAGGTTACATACGTATCCCGTAATCGCCTAACTACCCGCACTAAAATTCCATATTTCACCAGCCGTCTGTCATAAAATTGTAAACAATTCTGTAAAGTTGGCAATTTCATAAAAGAGAAGAGAGGAGTACAAATACCACTAAAATTTATTTCATAATGAGAAGAAACAAAATTGAATGCTTCATTCAAAAGCGAAGAGACAGGGAAGCCATAGAAAACGTAAAAACGGAAATATCCGTGACCGGTCGTCTAGCGCTGGCCATTTAAACACGGAGATCTCCGTGGCCCGTCACCAATGTGTTAAGATGGTATGGGCACTCAAGAGGATGACATTTGATAAATATTGGAGTAGTAAACAGATAGGAATAGAAGAAAGGAAAGACTTAAAGAAGGTTGGATTGACGGTGTGAGAAGTATGAGTGAACTGGGACTTACAATGAGCAAGTTCACGACCGCTACAAATGGATAAGGGAATTTCTTGAAGGTGATTGAAAACCACTTTATTGTAGACTATTTAACTCATGCCCCAAATGGGAGTCAATGACCAATCACGTTTCAATGATTTCTGTTTTACAACCAATCAGAGTTGTGTTTCACGAAATATTTATCAGTGTTATTGTTATGTGGATGAATAACCGCACATTACATCTGTCGGTGCACCGAATGTTAACTAGCGTTTTTTCCTCTGTAGTGGACTGAGTGCACCGAATCCATAGGTGCTGGGTGTGATCAAAAGAATATACCACGTGGCGATAATATAACAACACGTTTGTAGTTTGAAATATAAACAATGCTTTATTGAGATGAATACTTAGCTTCAAATGATTGTGCTGAGGTCTCGATGTGTAGACCGTAGTTGATGTTTGTGTGTCCCGCTTTGTGAGCGAGACGTGATGTGATGTGGTCCGACTAGAGACCGACGCGAAAGGTGATGTGGTCAGCTTGGTGACCGAAGTGAATGTGATGTGGTCAGCTTGACGACCGAAACGATAGTGATGTGGTCAGCTTGGTGACCGAAGTGATAGTGATGTGATGTGGTCGGCTTGGCGACCGAACTGATTGTGTGATAGAGAGTGAGCGTCCACGATAGGATCGCGTGACTACAGCGTTGCAACATGTAGACAAAGATTGCTGTAGCATACATAGATGCCAGACTTAACACATCAAGGAGTGTAGTCGAAACACTCCGAGAATAAACCAAGGAGGCTAGAATCAACCAAAATGAAATGAAACAGTTATATTTACCATATTAAAGAAAGCTCCTCCTTTTTAATATTCTGAACAGGTCTGACCATTATTTTGCAGTGACTGAGCCAATAAGAAATACGGCTACCAGATTGTATATATAGTGAATAGATGTCAACACATAGCGCTTGCAGGAGTTAATATAAAACATTTGTAGCAATTTATTATACCACCAAAAAAAGAAACCATTGTTTGCACTTTCTTAAATGTATTTGTTCCCAGGTAATAATCCAGAAAAATATAATTGTCATATTTACATCATACGACATCAGAAATGAATTAATATACAGTTTGATGTGTTTCATTTTTTCTCCACCAGAGAGCATTCTTACAATATTGCGTTCCTTTGGCAATAAATAGTATGATATGGTGGCAGTGATAAACAAAAGAAGCAGATGGAGCGTACCTATCGTTTCTCATTTATTTTCAAACATCACCGTTTACATTATGTATATAAATATTTTAAAATAACTATAGTTAAATAATGATTTGTAAGTAAACAGCTTAATTTTATTCGTTAAATAGTACTAACAAATGCCGCTCTTGATTTCCAAATTCTCTAGATAAATTCACTCCTCACTTCGTGAGTCGTGAATTTATCGATAATTTGGAAATCACTCGTGGCATTACTTATGATAAATTCCAAAAAAAATATTATTATTATTATTATTATTATTATTATTATTATTATTATTATTATTACTATTATTATATTTATTATATTGCCAAAATGTGTTTTCGAATGGAAACCTGGGGGAAGACAAGGCAGTGGAACACCTAAATCCTCCTGGAGTCAGGGAATATGTTTATATATAAAGGAGAAACATGTACAACCAGGAGATTGGATTGACCGACAAACGTGGCTCTTAGGAATCGGACTATGTCAAAGACATTTATCAACTGATGATCTATCTATCTATCTATTATTATTATCATCATTATTATTATTATTATTATTATTATTATTATTATTATTATTATTATTATTATTATTAAACATGAGAAATCATTTATTAGTTATAAAACATAAACAAAAAGTGATTTTTTTTATATTTCTTCGTTAATATAACATCTAAGAGACAAGTTAGAAGAGAGATCATACGCTTAGTTCACATCCCTAACTGAAGTTGTTAGTACTGAGCTCTTGCTGATTTATTGCACGGAAGGGGGGGGGGCTGGAGGAACTGAAATACTCTTAAGACTTAGTAAAGAGAAACGGAATATTACTGACATGGGGAATCCTTTTCAGCAACAGGGGCTTACAGTTGTAGCTTTAATCTAATTAGACTCACATTCCCTTGATACCTGTACTGCTACGGGAAGGTATTATGTTACCTTAAGTGATGAACAGTGTTTCCAACCAAACAGATTATATGAAAAACCTTACGTATCATTTTAATTTAGTTGCATTAAGAACATCATGGCTGTCTGTAATTTGTTTTAAGCTCTGAATCTTACATTTCTTTGTGATTAGAAACAAAAAATAATTAACAATGAAAATTCTTGCAATAATTCAAGAGATACTAGTAGAATTAGTACTTAATTAGATTAAAAAATATATGTAACTAGCTAATACCCGGCGTGCGCTGCTACACGTAAATAAATGAAAATTAATGTGTTTTATTAAAATATATATACAGTCAATATGCCCATTTCACCAATAAATGTTTAAAATGGTCAACAAGTTTCTACAGCCAAGCTGTCATTCTCAAGACCAGATATTGACAGTCAATATCTGGTCTTGAGAATGACAGCTTGGCTGTAGAAACTTGTTGACCATTTTAAACATTTATTGGTGAAATGGGCATATTGACTGTATATATATTTTAATATTGTATCACCAAGAAGATCAATTGTGTATTAAATGTGTTTTATGTTTAGTTGAATAAGTAAATAAAAATAGTATATTACGATGCAAGGTTGGGAAATCCTATTTAGAGAATCGAGCAATATGTAAAATACCGAGCGATAGCGAGGATTTTAATTTCCGGGATTCTGTAAAACACTTCACAAACGTGCGTTGCACATTATTTTTTGGGCGATGGTGTTTTCAAAATAATAAATAGTAGCAAAATAATAACATCTTTCTTGGAAATATTGGCGTTCATTATAAACAACTGATTAACGTTAATCAGTGTGGGCGATGTTTATTAGTTGAAAGTACAGGAGGCCGTGAGACCATTATTATTGAAAAAATGGCCGCAAAGTACGTATTTATTGTTTTATATTGTTTCAAATAAAGTTCAGTTCATTTAAAATGCAGTGATTTGTTTCGTATAATGCCTATTGGATATTTTTTTGTATATACATTGTACGCAGTATACATAGATGGCAGTGGTGTTACTTCTCGCATGTGGGTGTAAATGTAACATTACAGTAGAGTTATTTAGATTGGCAATCCCGAAATGTAGAAAGTTGAACTTTCAATCATGGTCGCCATTGCTGTAAGTACTACAAAACGCACTATCGCATAAAAAAAAAATATTTTTAGATACCCCGTGCTGATTACCAGCGTTACCCCGGAATCTAGTTATCAAGACCATCTTGGCATAAATGAGGTGAAGGATAAAAATGTATGAGTTTTTATATTTAAGTAAAATTATAATTTTATATCGTAATTATTTTATATTACGCGGCGTTGTCCGAGAATCAACTTATCCCGATCTTCTTGGCATTAGTGAGCTGAAAGACGAAAATTAATGCTGTTTTAATGTTTTAGTGAAAGGAAAAAAAATTGTATCGTAATTTATTTAGATATTCCGTACTGATTATCCAACGTTTCCCGGAAATCTACTTATCCCGATTATCTTGGCATAAATGAGCTGAAAGACAAAATTCGCGATTGTGAGTCATCAGTAAAAAACACCCTCTTTTTAAAAACTTTTAAGATATGCAAGTCTTTTGGAAACCGATTTCCGAAATCAGAGGCTTTTGACGTCTTTTTTTTTTAAGAATTAAGTAGTTGAGGAAGACAGCACCTGCCAGGTATGTATTTTAATATTTCTACTTTGTTAGAGTAAAAGTATAGTCAGATAAATCGTCTGTGATAGGCGCGAAAATACGTGGTTTTGTGACAGATGGGTGACAGGATAGGGGATACTGTGGGTGGGGACGTGTGCAATTACAACTCAACATGTAAGAATATGATTGACGCTATTGGAATTAAGAGGGGGAGAGAGAGGCGTGCCTGGACAAAAAGGCGACTCTTCGATCTTGACGATTTATTTGACTTTACCTCTAATATAATTGTAATAATAATAATAATAATAATAATAATAATAATAATAATAATAATAATAATTCATTATTACTAGTTATTATTATTATTATTATTATTCAGAAATGAAATTTTTGAGATCTGTTAAAGGGTGCACTAAGGAAGACAGAATCAAGAACACAGAAATAAGACAGGAACTTGAAATATTTGCAATAACTGATAAAATGGATACATATAGACAAAAATGGAAGCAACACATAGACAGAATTAATGAAGATAGATATCCAAAACAAATAACAAAATACAAACCTAAAGGCACCCGAGATGTGGGCAGACCTAGAAAGAGATGGGCTGAAGTCGGAACGGGTCAACAGACCTAATCCATGAATGAAGATGATGATGATTATTATTATTATTCATGTTGTCATTGCCTTCTAACAAAAGATAGAGTTGCTTCTTTATATATGGGGCTTAAATCCATTGCACTAGTCTGCCACGTTAGAATTAATAATTTTTAAAATGTAATAGTAGGTAGTTCTGAATAGCTATGCTCTGCGGGAGGAATATTTTGGAATCATTCAATTGAATTACTAGTTATTATTATTATTATTATTATTATTATTATTATTATTATTATTATTATAGCTTTATTTTACCTGGTAAATTTATGGACTTAAGGCCTTGTCTATCACTCAACCAGGTTAAAAAATACAAAAATTACTCTTACATCTAAATAGCAATAAACGAAATTATTAATAGTATGTCTACAATACAATTATTATTTAGAATATGTTTTGATTTACATTACATTTAAGGAATAAAATATAAAATGTACAAGAAATAAAACTGAGAAATACTATTAATGGCAAAGAATAAATTCAGTACTGGAGAAATATTAATTATTTAATAAGAAGTAATTCTATAAGCGTGACTTAACAGTGTCAAGTGTGGGGAAACCTCTGGTATCTTGAGGGAGAGAATTCCAAGAGAGAGCAGAAGCTATGGAAAAATGTAGAATAAGAGGAAATGCTATGGAGAGGGATTGTTAGGAGACTGTTATCTTGTGACCTAGTGCTAATATTGTGGTAAGAAGATAAATTCTCAAATTTGGACGCAAGGTAGCCAGAAGTGTAGGAATTCAGAAGCTTTAAAAATGATAGGAGTGCAATTTACGTATATCACTGAGACGTAGCCAAGATATAGCCTATTATTGAAGTGTTCGGAAATATGATCATAACTGCGGACGTTGAAAATGAAACGAGCGCAGACGTCATGAACACGCTGCAGTCTCTGCAACAAGTCACAGTTTAGGTCATTAGATATAACGTCACAATAATCGATGTGTGGCAATAAAAGATTCTGCAAGATTCTACTTCTGCCTGATCACGATCACCCGACCCCTGACTTCAGTACAACATTACCCCTACAGTGGGTTGTTCAGCTCAGATTATAACAGTAAGTTATGACTGTTTTGTGTGAAAGTTAAATTTGTCTCGATTTCACCTATCGTGTTTTTTACTTGACATATAATAAGTCATATTGGTATTATTGAAGCGTGTAAAATGAAACATATATGCACTCCGTCACTGTACTTAAAGAGTATGACAAAATCACACGTCTGATGTGACAGAGTGTTCTCATATCTCATGCACATTCCTCAAATAGCTCTTGGTTCGATGCTTGTTATTGCATTCCACTTGATTACAAGCACGATACTTCCGATAAATGTATTGACATTGATTTTCTGCCAATTGAGAATACTCCAAAGGTTTATTCTGCGCAAGTATAGAGTCATTTCAACAGGGTGTTTCAAACTATTTAACTATGCGAGGTAATTCATTTGTCAAAAACAAAACATCAAACAATATCAAAACTATACCAAAACCTGGAAGCCAAAAATATATGTCAGGACACTGCATAGTTGAGGGCAACGAGGTTAGCGAAGGAAGGTTCCAGGATCCTCCAACTCTACAACAAACCACTACTATAGGGCATTTGGAATTACTTTACCGCTCAAGGTCATTCAATGAAAGACAGAGAAAGAGATATTCACAATTACAACAACGCCGGCTTCCATTCAACTGTCACACTAACTCTAAGCTCTAATCACTTGTATAATGGAATACGTATCGCACCGGCAACGGTGACAGAAAGCACGTGGTGTCTGTTTCCTTAAGGAACGGCTACTAAAAGAAACAACCTCTACAGGTAATTATTGGGATGATAATTACATAACCTTGACCGGTAAAGTAAGATCAAATGCTCTGTATATATATATATATATATATATATATAATTCAGCAAAGAGATTCATTCATAAATCCATCCCGTACACTCCCACGAACTCGACATTTCAAGAATCACAACAAACAAGAATGAGAAATGAAAGAGGGGCATGAAAACTCTGTGGGGAAACCAGAGAGAAATCTCCCAAAAGAGCGGCCATGAATGAAGTGGAACGTTCAATAATAATGCAGATCATTTTATTTCTCAACTGCATTTCATTGGAAATAAACGAAAGTTTACATAACTTACATTCAACCCTTCCGTTATAACGTCATGAAATGTCATTCCTTTCTGACAGATGGCTGTGTTGTACTATAGTTTTAAAATGTGACTATTCGTAAAACACATACAAGCAGAGAGCTGTAATATATTTCTTTTTGCGGAGCAGGAAATAATAAAAACATTAAGAAGCTTACAAAATGTCTATGGGGGTTATGCAGTGATTAGGAGTAGTGCCAATTGTTGGGTTAGCAGACTGTCAGTGGCAGAACGAGGTAAACAAGACTGGCAAATCTCCCGCGCTTGGGAAGTACATGTGGTGCTATGACACCTGAGACGTTCAACGCCCCGATAGGCTTATTCGGGACGTCTGACGAGTAACAACCAAACAACTTGTTGCTCAACAACTTGTTGCTCAACTAAGCATCTCTATGGGTACAGCCAATACAATTATCCACCGCTTACGCTATTCAAATGTTTGTGCTATGCGGGTCCCTAAATGATGACCATCAGGAACAAAAGAAACACCATTTGTCCAGAGTTGATTGGACATCACGAAGCTGACGCAGATTTCTCATCCACGATTGTTACAGTGGATGAGACGTGGATTCATCATTTCAAATCTGACACCAAATGACAATCCATGGAGTGGCTTCACAAAAATTTGCCTATCTCGTCGAGAGATCACAAATCTTGGGTGGACTAGTCTTCCTTATCCGCCCTACAGCCCGGTTCTTGCTCCTTCTGACTTTCATTCGTTTGAAGGGACTTTTATTCGTTTGAAGGATGCTATCAGAGGGATGCAATATGACAACAATGCGCAAGTGTCAAAGGAGGCGTCAGGACGTGGTTCAGAGCGAGATCAGCTGAATGGTACCGAACTGGTATACATGCTCTAACATCTATTTTGGCGTAAGGTCATATATTTGAATGGAGACTATGTGGAGTAAATGTACCTGTAGCCAATTAATTTGAAAATAATATAATATATTTGGAATTGTAATAAAATAAACAATAGTTTAAAATAATATCTGTATTATTTATCGAAAGTCGTAGAAATATTAACCACGATTTAAGGGAGGTGAATTATACAGGGGGATAATTAGAAAACATTGGCTCAGGATGTGGTAATGGTTCAATAGTGCCGGTGTATGAGTTTAATTATTAAAAATATCCTTCATTAAATAATTTTCTTCCAGAATATTCTATTTATTATTATTGCCGATTTTCCTTTTAGTAATCATTTTAATAATAATAATAATAATAATAAAATAATAATAATAATAATAATAAATGAAAGGTTAAATGAGGTTCCACCAATAACTCTAATGGAAAATCAAATAAAGTTATCCTACATCCAATTTTTATTAATAAACTATATACACGAGCTGATGTTACTGTATACAGTAAATCACTTTTGAGAGAAGTAATTTAGTGAAGGGAGTAGGAAAACGAGGGGGAGAAATGTTGTTAGACTTAAACATGAAGGAATCACCGAGAAAAGAAAGGTCAGTCTGCGTAAAAGAGGAAATGAAGTTCGATTTCCGTTGATCAAGGGAGACAGACTTTCACATGGAATGCTCTATTTTAGAGTTACCGTATTTATTGTCTTCCAGACTTATATTAATTTAAAATAAAATGAACTATATATTTGTTGAAAGAAACAGTAGTTTTCCATCACTGCTGTGATCTACCGCAGCAAGTTTCGGTTTGATTCCTGGTTGGGAAAGAATTATGATTTTTCGGGGTTTTTCCTCACCTGTAAGACATGTCAATAAACCTTAAGGTCCAAGCATTCCCAACATTATCTGGCTGTCATAATCACCATTCATATCATGTTCACCATGTTAGTATAAAAGTGTGAGTGAATGAATAGCGTGTTTCGTCTTAATGTTGTGTTTTCTCGGAAGAGGTCCTGGATTGAGCTGATCACTCATCCGGGCAGGTTCTCCATGTCTTTGTGCGTTCAAAAAAGTATGTGTTACAGAAAGCTTCATATCCCTCTCGCGACAGATCGTGCCGCTGTGAAGTCCGGGAGGCGTGTGGCACTTGAAAGTACATAAAGGTGAGAGGTTAAACTACGATGGAGAAGAAGAAGATGAAGAAGAAGAACCATTAGTGAATTTAATACAATTCTTCTTCTTCTTCTTCTTCTTCTTCTACTACTACTACTTCATAAAATTAAGCCTTTTGACCTGTTTTCACATCAAGTGGGATTTAATGAATCTTCCCATCTAGTAAACGGGCGTCCAACACTCCTATGTCCAATTGGTTTGTACTTTAGTAACAGCTGGGAGATTCTATCTGTAGGCATTCTTTTAACAAGTTCATACCAGTTGTTTCTCATATTGTCAATTATATTTTTTAAATTAAAAATATTTAAGTCTTTCCTAATATCTTCATTTATTTTTCTGTCCAAAATTCTAACACCTGCTACTGAACATAAAAATTTCATTTCTATAGTTTCTATTTTTTTTTCTGTCTGAACGGTTAAGATCCAATTTTCACTTGCAAATTTAATACAATTCCAATCATTAAATGAGAATTTTTCAGTATTTAGTATTTACTATTTATTTATTTTTGTGGAGTTAAACATGTTGCCTTCTCAGTAGTTAGTTAATTAGTATTATTATTCAGTAATTAATAATAATAAATGAAAATGTAACTAAGGTTCCACAAACAACTCTAATAGACATTCAAACAAAATGTATCCTACATTAAATGTTTATTAACAAACTATATACAGTATTATTCAGTATATAGTTTTTATTTATTCTTGTGCAGTTAAACGCGTTGCCTCCTCTTCCATTCAACCATGAGAAACAAATCGCTAATTTGCTGCAACAACGCCATAACTCAAAAAACATAGTTTTTCAGGAGAAGAATTTAAAGGTTTGTAATCCATATACCTTTGCTTCTATTTGCCATACATATCAAATTACTATACCAACTCATTGTATACAATAGCTTATGCCGTTCTTCCTGAATATAGAACTGAGTTTTGTCTTTCATGTAGTTCCAATAACTCAAAATCGACAATTTTCGAGTTATGACGTTGTTGCAATAAATGAGCAATATGATAGATTACAATATAACAATCATAATCACGTTTACTATTGAATAAAAATAATAATAATAAGTTCGAACTACGAATAGCAAGTAATTACAATATTATAGAAAATTATAATCTTCGATTGTCCGTGTCATAATTGAACAGAATAAGACATCATACCTTGGTGCAGAGATAAGGCTGGGGACCTGATTATGTTGGCTTTATGCCACTCCTGTACCGGCTGGGTAATCGTTCACCTCTGTGATTAATACGTGTGAATATGAGGCAGCAGCCAGCTGGTAGGTCAAGGACATTCTAGGTCTCTCGCCCCATAGAGTTTTTTTTTTCTTCGATAGATCAGTTTTTATTAATGCCATCAGGATGTCTTTATGGAATTTTTGGTTTTCTCTCCTGACACTGACATAATTGTAATCTACTTCTTAAGTTGGAGCGCCTGGAAGACGGAGTTAGTTACTCTTGATGGCACATGATATGTGATACAATGTAATGAAGCGCCAGGAGAGTCCTTAAATCTAAACTTAACATAAATGCAGATCATAAACGACCACAGGAATAATTCCCTTTCACACAAAACATTAATGTGGTCTGACCGAGAATCAACCAGTTCCACGCAGTCAAAAATAATCATTTCATTCCATTACCTCTGTTTAAGTTGTCACCGTATATGTACTTTTACGTGCTACACGCCCCTCGGGCCTTTCATTATTACGACCTTCCGATAGAGGGATTTCTACTATGGATCACACACATATTTTTTTTTTGACTACACAAGGACAATGTGTGATCAGCTCAATGTCAGGGCCTCCTCCGGAATAACATAACATTAAGACGAAATACACATTCAAACACACATCCATATACATGGCGGATATGATGTTGATGATGATAATAATAATAATAATAATAAATATTATTATTATTATTATTATTATTATTATTATTATTATTATTATTATTATTATTATGTAATCGATTGATTAGGTGTTTACTTGATGAAAAATCCATATTTATTTAATTAAAATAATAAAACTTAGAGTTTTATATGACTTTCATATTTATTACAATATAAATTCGTAACAACTGTTCCGGTACTTTGTACCTTCTTCAGACATATGGTGATAGTTAAAAATTAAATTGTACCTGTTGGTAGGTACCGTTGTCCTCAACTTTGTTAAAATATGTGTATAAAATTAACTGGAGCGCTTTCGGAAGTTATCTTCCATCTTCTGCAGGTTGAGCTTCTGCTACTCGTTGTTGTTGTGTAATTTTTAACTTTCATCATATGACTTCACCTCAACGGAATTTGATACGAATTTTACTAGTATTGATTCTTCAGACATGATTACAAATTAATGATTTTTTAATTAATAATAAAATTCATTCATTTGTAATAATGTCTGAAGAAGATACAAAGTACCGGAACAGCTGTTACGAATTTATATTGTAATAAATAATAAAATCATATAAAACTTTAAATTTTAGTTTTATTTAATTAAATAATATTTATTATATTATGGCCAGATGATTATGATAACCTTAAATTATCCTGATATTTGTCTTAATGGCTAGGAAAACCCTCGAAAAACAAATTAATATAAATTAAATAAATAAATTAATCTTAATTTTAAAAAAATGCGAATAGGATCCCATGAACTGTTGCCAAGAAGCTCTGACGTCTAGACCATGAAACTTGTCACCGATTGGATATTTTAAAAATGGGATAAAAGTAAGAGTTATTATCTAGGATAATAAATATCAGCATAATCTGACATAAATACAGCATTGGACCTACAAAACACAGGTTTACACGAACATTGCAATAAAAAGTGGTGACATACTTCATAGGTATTAAAAATTAATATATAGCTGTAAGCTCATAAATTTGTAATATTTCACTTTTATTTGCACGGTCATTTGCTCTTTGCATGGCTTCTACATAATAAATTACTGCTACAGTAGTCCAGCATGCTAAGCTCATTTAATGGTTAAAATATAGGGTCAAACAAAATTATGAAAATTCAGCATTTTCTACTGTTGAACCAGTATACAAATTACATGGGTGTATGAGGAGCTAGCAATTTATTGCATGCACGTTGAGGGACTTTAGGGCACATACCATTTCACCCACAATGCCCACATAAAATCACCAAATACTCCCACATATATTGAATCTTTCGCACTGTTCCTCTACCTCCATAACCCCATCCTCTTCCAATCCATCCAAACACCCCCTATCGTACATTCACACTACATTAATTCCTCGCATATCAAGTGATGATTTTATAAATGGTTTCATGCATTTGTAAAGTGCATTGGACCATTAGTGGGCGGGCATTCTAAATCCATCCACACACAAATATATATATTTTTAAACTATATTTTTGTAGTTATCCCTCCAACACTTCTATAAAATATTATACCGTTCTAATTCTTCGTCCCAAATGAATTCCACATTTGTATGAAATAAAAATCTCTGGATAATTCAATTGCAATTTTATATTGAAATTATAAACAAATGCCACGTTTTCTCTTTTCCATTAAACTAACGAACTCACTGTCATTATCGGACCAAAAGGTTTATGTCCGCGAAAACATAAGCTCTGCATACATCCCTATTATCTGTTAATCTTTCCAAATCATCCCCTGTATAATTCCTCTCCCTCATACCACGATAAATATGTTTCTGCTACCACATTTTAGGCTATCTACCGGTCGCTTTCTCTTTGGTTTTCTTATAAGAAGTTCCCATTCCCCTTTTTCATTCCCCATTTTTGTAACATTTCCTGTCCATCGCAGTGGACGAGACTTAACAGTTCTTATTACTCGTATATCTGGTTTTCCATGAAAATCATGCAGCTCACTGTTTGGTCCACAAATGTTTCTAAGAATCTTACACTCAAATACAAGTGACCTTGCCTCCTGTCTCAAAGTAAGGGTTAATGTTTTGCATCCATATAATACAATTGCAAGAATAGTATTTTATACATGTTTACTTTAATATTTTTACAGAAGTTGGGAAGAAATGAGTCCCTGTAATGAATAATTGCTTTCGTTTCCAGAGTTCAGTTCAAGTTAAATTTATTCTGCATCTCATTTCAGTTGAAACAATATACGTATAATTAGAACAGTTAAGTCTCGTAAACTGCGACGGGCAGGACATGTGACACCAATGGGGAATGGAAGAGGAGCATGGATTTTATTGTGAGAAAACTAAGAGGGGAAAGCTCCCATTAGGAGGTTAGAATAATGAGATGGGAGATTAACATTGACCATGAATAAGGGAAATAGTTTATACAGGATATGTTTGGGAAACATTAAATCCGATAGGGATGTATAGAAAGTTGAAATCCGTTTTGTCATGAACCTAAGTGTCAGTGAGTTAGTTAGTTAATGTAATTCCTGTTAGTAATTGTTGTTCCTAGGTATCACACATAACTAACTCACTGAACTATCGAACCCGTAGGTTCTTGGCCGCGCGGACATAAGCTCTCCATACATCCCTATCCTGAGATAATGTGTTCCAATCATTCCCTGTATAATCTACTTCCCTCAAATCATAGTTAATGTCTTTGGCATGGGTTCCCTGAATTTTTCAGGGTGAAAGATCGTCACTCATTCGACCAAGGTACTTTTTTCGTCTGGCTTATCATCTTCGACCAGTCCGGCATGGGTAACCCTGTCGGCAGCAATGCTACCGCCGCCGGCCTAACTCTCGGGGTCCTTTAAGCGCGCAAGCCACTCCACCGCAAGGTAAAGATACCATGGAGGGAGGTATTACACATAGTAATAAAATTCCAAATCACAAAATTAAAAAGTTAAAAGAGTCAACGCGTTTCAATAGCGACGCTATCATTATCACTTATTACTGACAAAAATAATGAGTTCAAATCGGATCCCCAAAGCTGTTTATAATTATATACCAAGAGGACGAAGATCACTGGGCCGTCCTATGAAACGCTGGAGGGAAAATTTTCTATAGGATCGTAACAGGCCTTGGCCTAATACTTAGAAGGAAGAAGAAGAAGATTACTGACAATGACAAATATGCTAAAATGTGTAAACTAAATATCAGTTAAATTCTGATTACCTCACATGATGTGATAGATAATTTTAAATTACTTGTTGACATCACAGACCTAATTCTTTTCTCTTTTAATTAAAGGAAAGAGGACACTCTATTTGAGTTCATAGGGATTTGAATTCAGCATGTCATGAACTGTAGTTACACTGCAGCCACTGATTCTCCGGCCTTGATGTTTTCACGACAGTGTTGCCAATATGGATATTCAGTGGGAGTGGCCACTTTATGGATGCGGTTAGCAGACATACAGCTGACAATATCTCATACATTTCAAACCTTACTAGCGCGCCAAAGCTGCGTCAAGAGCAGTGATCGGTTGTGGCAAACGTTCACTCCCACACAACCATTTCCTTATTGGCAGTAGAGAGCGAGTTCTTCCTTTATCCCTCGTACAACCTAAACATCAGAGCCGGAGAATCGGCGGCTCGGGTACAGAAGCTCTTAGCACATGATCATGAGGCTGATCAGATTTCAACTATTTCTTCTTTTTCTTCTTCTTCTTCCTTTCCAGGATTAAGTAATGTGACCTGTTCCGATCTCAAACCCATCGTTTCCTTGGCCGTCCCAAAGATCTTTTTCAATGCGGTTTGTAGTTGTTGATAGTTTTGGGTAATCTTGTATTGTCCATTCTGTGTAAATGTTCTTTCCATCGGTATTTGTGCTCTTCTAGTTTGTCGAGTATTGAAAATGTCTCTACTTCATATCTTATTAATTCATTATGTAATCAATCCATGCGTGTACGTACTTTTACGGATCCTAAAAATTTAATTTCAGTAGCTTGAATGTCTGAGATATATTTTTTTGTAAGTACCTAAGATTCAGATCTTTATAAAATAAAAGGAACAACTATAATTGTTTAAACCCTGACTTGAGTTTCTCTTCGAGGTTTTTGGAGGATTCTTCTATGGTGCCACACATAATTTGATATCGGTTTAATTTAGTGTGTATATCCCAATAATAGCTATATGTTATATCTGAACCAAGATAGTTAAAGTGTGCTATCTTTTCTATCATTACTTTATTGATTACTATTTTTGCTCTGACTGGCACTTTGCCCTGAAAAGCCATAATTTCCTTTCCAGGATTAGATAATGTGATCTGTTTCGATCTCAAACCCATGAGGTTGAAACTTTAATATTATAATAGAGTCCTAATTCATTCGTTTAAATGGCTCTTTGTAAATTATCCTATGACTTCTGTATAATTATCAGATCGTCTGCGCACATTAAAATATTCAAGTAAATTAACTATTTTAAAATATTAAGAAGAAGAAGAAGAAGAGGACGGTCAAAGATAAAGTGGATTAATGGGAAAAATTATTGGACAGTGGAAATTGGAATTACGGAGAGAAGTGGAGGAATGTGACGGTAGATTCATTGGACGCAGGAAAATGTGAAATATTATGAAACCTGATATTTAATATAAATACGTATATTATATGAAAATGTATTTAATACGTTTTTTATAAATATTATTCCCTGACAGTAGTTAATAATAAAACAACAATAATTGATCGTTATCTCAATCAAATATTTAATTTATTCAAATCGACGTTTCAATTTCCTTATGTGAGATCATTTTCAAGACATTTGACATTGTTGTTTATAATACATAGTTACCAACACCAAGAAAATTTTGTGTGTTTGTGTTTTTTTTACAAATTTAAATTAACAAATTGAAAATTATAATTTATAATTTAAAATATTTTATTTAATTAAATAGAAATAAAACTTAAAAGTTTTATATGATTTTCATATTTATTACAATATAAATTCTTAACAGCTGTTTCAGTACTTTGTACCTTCTTCAGACATGATTACAAATGAATGGATTTTCTTATAATATATAATACAAAATTCATTCATTTGTAATCATGTCTAAAGAAGGTACAAAGTACCGAAACAGCTGTTATGAATTTATATCGTAATAAATATGAAAATCACATAAAACGTTAAGTTTTATTTTTATTTAATGAAATTAATATGGATTTGCATCAAGTAAACGCCAAATCAATTAATTACTCAACAATATTAAATAATAAATTGGAATTTTGAATTTGTTCATTTAAATTTGTAAAAAAATCATACATTTAAATTTTGAATTTATTCATTTAAATTTGCGAAAAAACATAAAATTGCCTTCGTGATGGTAACTATGTATTATAAACAACCATGTCAAATGTCAGAAAATGGTCTCACACAAGGAGATTGAAACGTCGATTTGAATAAATTAAATATTTGATTTAGTCATCATCATCATCATGAACAAATTCGTTTTAGGCCATGTGGCCTGTACGGTAAAACCTAGCGAAGATGGTCTTGATCTTTCCACCGATGTTTTGGTCTTCCTTGGTCCCTATGTCCAGTTGGGTAAATTAAATATTTGATTTAGATAATGATTAATTGATTAATTATTGTTGTTATTATATGAAAAGAATAAATAAGAAGTTATTGAATTGATGTTACATGTTTAAACGCTGTGAAAATTTGATTAACTTAATTTACACTGGAGTAGAGAGTGCAGTAATTGTTTTACGTAGTTTGCTGCGCCCAGCAGAAAAGCAATAAAACGTGATGGCAAGGGTTATTCTCCGACCTCAATAATAAGTGTAAAAGGGATGCAAGGGAGGGATATGAGAGCAAGAGAGTGAGAAAGCTGTTATATTTGCAGATGGTTTCCATTTCCTGACCCCTCTACACTCGCCAGGCTCTCCTGAGATCCTGAAGAGAGATGATCCTGCGAATATCCTTTATCCTTGAGGCATTTTTCATCGTTCCTTTTCCTTGCTGCCGGCTGCAGTGTGGCCCAGTTTCCGTTCCAGTGGTTTGTAGCCCTGTCATATTTCACCATGCCGTTCTCAACTTGCTTTTGTCGAAAACTCTAATGCTGAAACTTTAGAGTAATAAATAGCAGAGAAGCAATTCTGTTAAAATTCGTAATATACCAATATTGATATACTATGTAAGAGTATTTTTTTATTCAATTCCACCATTTTGACATTTCTAGCATTCTCTCCTGGCACTGGCGTAATGTAACCCATTTCTGAGATTGGGGCGCCTGGAAGGTTGAGTTACGCTATCCCAGTGATATTATGAGTTGTTATGCTGGCTATTTAACTCATGCCCCAAATGGGAGTCAATGACTAATCATGTTTCAATTAATTTTGTTGTTTCAACTCTTATTTATCGAATTCTGTTAGCAAAATAAAGAAAACTGCACCTTTTTAATATTCTGAACAGGTCAGAGTATTATTTTGCAATGACTGACTCTCCAACAGATACTTTGAATATAGCAAATAATGAACAGATTCCTTCGAAAACTACACATTTGATAATTGCGTGTTCAATAATTGTATTTTTAAATAATGATTTTACTGAGTTGTTTCCTAAAAAATAATTAATAATCAATTATCTTGAATATAATTTATAGTTCGATGTATTTCATTTTTCTCCTCTAGTGTGCATACATACAATATTGCGATCTTAGTGGGTTATCGCTGATTGCGATCCTATTTGGCAATTAATAATATGATAAAGTTGCAGTGAATAAGCATAACCACACATTTCTGATTTGTTTCAAACATCGGCGTTTACATTAAATGTATAAATATTTTAATACCGGTAACTAGGCCTGTATTTAAATAATGATTTTTTGGTGAACAGCTTATTCGTTAATAGTCCTAACGAATACCACTCTTGATTTCCAAATCCTCTACATAATTAGGAAATCACTCGTGGCATTACTTATGCTAATGATCTACTAACAGACATCTTAATCCTAAAATTAATCTAATGAGGTTATTATGATAAATTATGATAATGATAACCAGATGATATTCGGGAAAAATTTGGGCCTTAAAGTTACCTTACAATACAGCTGAGTATAAAAAATAATTCAGAAAACTTGTGCAGATTTTTTCAAGTGAAAGAACGTTATTTTCTGGCTCGTAAAAAGAATCGCAAGTCTGAAAGAAAGACCTCTGAGCAAAATTTAACCAATCTTCCCTATCCGAGTAATACCTTAGTTTCCTACTAGATGTCACTTCGCAGCGATGTACTAACCACATATCACTCATTTACATCTGTAGGGAAATAAGCAAAACAAAATTCGTCTGGATAAGGAACTTCCAAATAGGGAAGCTCCCATATCCTAGCGAGGGATGAACGGAGTCAGATCAATCAATCAGTTAATCAAAAGAACATAAATTATTTTAAACACTATATACTGTACTTAATTAACGTAATATAAGAATTACTGTAATTGATTGAAATATTATGTTGTGAAAGTGATATTGACAATATTTCAATAACAATTGTGTCTAGAAAGTACACTTTTGAATTTAATATTAATTGTTTGAATACAGTGGCCGTTTTTGTTTAAGATTTATATTAGTGACATCTCTTATTAAAAGTTGGGACTTGCATTGTTGCCAACACATGTAATGGATTTCTTTAGCGGGCAGAAATAAATTTTTGTATTGTTGATATAAGTAATTTTATGGGAATATCAAGTACCGTAATATATATATATATATATATATATATATATATATATATAGAGAGAGAGAGAGAGAGAGAGAGAGAGAGAGAGAGAGAGACAGAGAGAGAGAGAGAGAGAGAGAGAGAGAGAGAGAATATCATCTTCTTCCAAGTATTAGGCCAAGACCTATTACAATCCTATAGAAAATTTTCCCTCCAGCGTTTCATAGGACGGCCCAGAGATCTTATTCCTTTTGGTATATAATTATAAACAGCTTTAGGGATCCGATTTGAACTCATTATTTCAAGATGGTGTTTCCAATTTAGTTGGTACTGTTAAATATATTCCAAAATTGGCGAATCATAATAAAGATAAATACGCGATTCTGCTGGAATATCCGAGTGGCGAAGTTGGTATCGTGCTAATATATAGAGTTAGAGGTCCCGGGTTCAAATCCTCGGAAGGCATTTATTTTCCGTTTCATGTCATCCATCCATAGTAATTCTGTCCGAGGGCAGGTATTTCACTGCAATCATAGTATTTGCATGCTATGCTTTGCAGCAAGGAATTATAGGTGTGGTAGCTTCCCGTTCCTTTTCACACCGGTGTAGGATGGTGATGATAATGGTAAGGATGGTGGTGATGGCCGGATGATTTTCGGGGACCGTTGTGCCGTAAGCTTCCTGACATTACCTTACAGGTGAGGAAAAAGCTCGAAAAAACCTCGCCCAGGAGCCCATCCTGACCGGAATCGAACCCGGGCCCATGATAAGGCAGCACGCGACCTCGAGACCACTATATATATAATGCCCTAGGTTGTCATTTCGACATTTCTGGTGTTCTCTCCTGGTATTGGCTGGGTTAAGCTGCCCCCATATGATGAGTGATGATGACGCTAGTGATGCGCTTGGAGAGTCCTTAATCCTAAACTTAATCTAAGGCAAATATGAATGATAATGATTATGATAGCCATACGTTGTTCGGGGAACGTTTGTGCCTTAATGTTTCCTGACATTTGTCTTACAGGCGAAGAAAACAGCCCAAAAATCTTCACCCAGGAAACTTGTCCCGAGTACAGATCGAACCCGGTCCCGTTGCGTTACAAGGCCAATAAATATTCTTCTTCTTCATCATCACGGTTTAGGCTTATTTACTAGCCTGTTTCGGCTCCAAATTGCTGCTGTTTCCATCCTTACTTTGGTCTTCCCAAACTTCTTCTTGCCAATAAGTTAAATAATAGAATTTCAAATTGTACCTGATGTTTTTTCGTAAACTTGTGTTAGTGAAATTAATATTCTGGCACACATGTGCAGTTCACATATGAAAAATGTCAGATACTGAGCGAGTAGGCTCAAGTTGTAGCGTTTGGGACTCGTATTCGGGAGATTCCGGGTTGGAGTCCGGTACCAACCAACCTCACTGAGTTTTTTTGTTTGTTTTTTTTTTTCCTCAATCGTCAGGGCAAATGCTGAGTTGAAATTTTATCACCAAGACTAATATCACCATATTCACCATTTTACATAATATTAATAAAATAAATACAAAAATCAATACAAAACACAAAAATAAGATAACTAAAAGTACAGGAATTAAACACAACAATAGTGAAAAACAGAACAAACTGGAAAGAACATTTGGCAAGGATGACTGAGAATAGAATACCAAAAGAAGCATACAGCTATTCACCACGAGGAAGAAGAAGTTTGGGAAGACCAAAGAAAAGATGGAATGAGCAGCAAAGAAGAAGAAGAAGAAAACAAAAGTCAAACGGTTGGAGTGGCTGGGCTACATCATCAGGATGGACGATAATAGAATTCCTAAAATATTACTATATGCCAAACCAAGTGGTATAAGAGGAGTTGGGAAGACCCAATTACGGTGGTTAGATAATGTCCAGGATATCCTTGAGAAGACAGGAATTAAGAGATTGAGACAGAGAGCTTTGGAAAGAGAGGATCGGGAATCAATTTTTAAGGTGGTCAAGGGCTGTAGGACCACAGAAGAAGATGATGATTAATAAAACAAAATATAAACAAATTAAATAAATAGACGCTAATTATTTTTGGTCTGATCATCTTACCTCAATATTAATGTTGATTTGTTCTTGAACATGTTTCAAAACAATTCGGTTTTATCGTCAGCTTGTCCAGACTGGTTTTATTTATGTTGCATTATATTACACAACCTGGATGTTGATGTTAGCTCCATCCTGTGGTTGGCCAAAGAACCTCCAAACAAGGTCACGCTCCATCGTTATATCAAAATTCATAAATCTTGCTGTTCTTCTGAATATAATTTTTTTCCCCAACTAGTCAGCTATTTTGTATTTTCTAACTGTTTTAATAATTTAGTGTCTGAATTTATGTAATGTTTTCAGACCAAACATGAGCAACAACTGCAGATTTTTCTTTTTCCCCATTTTAAATATTTCTTATGTGTTCTTTGGTTCTACTTTTTAGGTTTCTTTTTGTTTTTCCTATATATATATTTTCACAACCCATACATTCAATTTGATATATTCCTGATTTTTTATTTTTATTAGTTTATTTAAACCTTAGTTATTTTCTACATATGTTCTTTAAGTTAATGGCGTCTCTAAAAATTGTCAGAATACACGAAGGTAATTATTTGGTTGTTACTGCTGATAAAATAATTTAGACAATAATATGCAATCGGTATTATTATCGCCTCACTATGATGGTTGTCCAGCAGCTCGCTTTGTTCCTCCGCAGCTGGTAACCCGATCTTATATAAACGGACAACCATCATACTGAGGCGATAATACCTTCTTTGTGCGTAAAAATATGAAGAATGACGTAACCTAATTCAAGGAATGGCGTTGCATGGACTACAGCTAGCTGTTCCGTCATACTATATTATCTGGCTCGTAAAAGAATATCAAGCCTAAATTAGTGCCTCTGAACAAAATGCATTCAACCTTTTCCATTCATGTAATATCTTAGTTGCCTGGTTTATGTGTTGACCACATGTCACCGAAATATGAGGGAAATAAGCGTAAATAAATTAGCTGGGACAAGAAACTCCAGCTAGGGAACCACCTATGTCTCTACGAGGGACGTATGGGTACTGATCTCCCAGAGAAAGAAATTCTCTGCGCAAAGGTTGTTGAGTTTATGTGCAGGTGGATACTCGAATACCATTGGCTAGTGAATATTGCACCGGTGTATTACCCGTAACATATTAAATCAGATGGTATATTTTCCGCTATCGCGATCTGTAAAAACAAGCCTAGCAGATATATTAATTGTATAAATATGATAATAATTAGCGATTTGTATTAAATGTTATATACTTTTTGTTATATTGGTTTTAATAAATTATGTGTACAGCGCATTGCCAAACTATGTTTTCGAATTGTATAAAACAACCTATACTCACGTGGCGTTCCGCTGTCTTGCGCTTACACGCTTCTTTCTTGGGACTTTCTTTCTCTAGGAGAACAGTATATACATATACATGCAATGATGTATTACACCATAACTGATTCTGCTCTAGTCTCTTTTCCTTAATGTCCAAATCTCACTTCCGCATAAAAGGGAGAGCAATGCTTCCGATTGAGGGTCTTTCCACTTTTCAGCGGTTGCCCTTTTACCAGCCGGCTGCTGGCCCTTCACATCCACATGTGTCAATCACAGAGGTAGATGATCAACAGCCAGTGTAGGGGTGACATGTGGTTAGCATGTCGAGTCCCCCAGCCGTTATAGCTGGTTCCTCAACCTGGAGCCGCTACTTATTGTAGCTACCCAATTGCCTCACGATGCTGGGTGAGCACCGGTCCCATACTGGCCGAAATACCATGAGAAAATTTCTTCCCCCATGGGGACTCGAACCAGCGCAAGTCCCGTAGCTCTGCGCCAAGGCTTCCTACCTTAACCGCTCGGCTACGGCGCGGGACTGAGAGAGCAATGCTGAAGTACAAAAATATACAATACTTTAGCATTACCCTACCTTTTATATTGAAGTGAGATTTGGAAGAGGCTGCTGAAATGAAGAGAGCAACAGGATACCAAAGAACCGATAAAAAGAAAAAACGAAGATATAAGAACAGGACTTAAAATATTTAATCTCTGTGAAAGAATAAAATATTATCAAAATGCTTATCTTCAGCACGTATTACGAATGAATGAACAGCACATACCAAGAAGAATGTATAATTATAAACCAAAAGGGAGAAGAATGTTGGGAAGACCATTGAAGAGATGGAAGGACCAAATCGACCTATAATGAGATCTGAACAAGCCATTGGGCTTAATCCTTGTTGTTGATGATGATGATGAGATTTGGAGATTGAGAATAAGAGACAAGAGCAGAATCGAAGCAACGGAAATGAAATTTCTCACAAGGACGGCAGGATTCACTCTTTTAGATCGAAAAAAAAATGAAAACCATTTAGAACAATTAGAAGTAGAATCAGTAGAAGAAAAACTCAACAGATATAAATTAAACTGGCTAGACTATGTAAAAAGAATGGATAATTCAAGAATCCTAGAAATGGTGGTGCAATATAAACCTAAAGGACATAGACCACCAGGAAGACCTCTTAAAAGACTGGCCGGAACAGGTATATGAAGGCTAATTCGAGAAGGATGATGATGATGATCGTACTTTTGTGAAATGGACCTCTGGAGTTAAAAAATGGAGAACTGTGGCTTTGTGTAAAAAAGATTGACATCGAATTCTGAAGAAGGCATGAACATTTTTGGGACTGTCGCCGCCGTGTCAGTGATGACGACAAATGTTAAGCTGAGTGAGTAAGGAATATTTACTTGAGTGAACTGTAGTCTGCAGATTCAACATGAGTTTCTGCACTATGAGTGTTAGAATCGTGTGAGGCCAGTATCCTCCATCACTCTTCATCCGCCAGGCTCGTCTTCATTCGAGCAAACACGACCCATTGTTTGTTGCTGCAATCCTCTAATATTTTCGGCACTCAGCTATACTTGACCCTCAACTTATGCACTTTCCAAGGTCACTAACACTTGTTAAATTGCTTCGTGACTCGTGAATTTATCGATAATTTGGAAATCACTCGCGGCCTTACTTATGACTATTTAACTCATGCCCCAAATGGAAGTCAATGACTAATCACGTTTTAATAAATTTTGTTTTACAACCAATTACAGACGTGTTTCACCTCGATATTTATCTACTTCTGTTTATCATATAAAAGAAAACTCCTTCTTTTTAATATTCTAAACAGGCACTATTTTGCAGTAACTGACTCTCGAACAAATACGTTGAACATAACAAATAATTAACAGATTCCTTCCAACTACACATTTGGTAATTGTGTGTTCAAAATTGTGTTTTTAAATTATGATTTTACTGAGTGGTCTCGTTGAAAAATTAATTAATAACAAATAATGTTGGTTATAGCAAACTGTTTGATGTATTTAATTTTTTCTCCACTAGGGTGTATTCTTACAATATTGCGATCCTCTTTGGCAATAAATAATATGATCTAGTTGCAGTGGATGAAGAAAAGAAGCATAACCAAACATTTCTCATGTTTTTTTAAACATCGCCGTTTACTTTAAATATAGAAATATTTTAAAACAACTATATTTAAATAATTATTTGTGAGTAAACAGCTTAATTATATTCGTTAATTAGTCCTAACAAATGCCACTCTTGATTTCTAAATCCTCTGGATAAATTCACTCATTACTTCGTAACTCGGTAAGCCACATATGAACAGTAATAATAATAATAATAATAATAATAATAATAATAATAATAATAATAATAATAATAATAATAACAACAATAATGTTTCATTTAAACTGATAGAATATATAAAAGGATGAAGTTCCTTATGGTATTCATGTGTATTAACATATAATCAGTCTTATTTCCCGTAGAATACGATGTTGTTTAAGAATAATTTCATATCGTTGATAGTTCCGTACACAATCCAGTCATATGATGGTAAAAAGTAGTACTACTGTTCCCCCATAGACAGAGTCGGTGGAGTAATATATGGTGAAAGTATGTTTACAGAGCAAGTGGAACATAGCTCGAAATGAGTATACCTAAAAATTAAATGCTCTAATTAGGGAAAATGTATAGTCACAATTTATATAGGGAAGTTCGAGTAATGTGGACCGTTTTGTTTGAGTGGACCCTGTTAATATATTTTTAACTAGAGCTGCCCTAGAACAGAAAATATTTTTACTTCATCCCCTCATCAACTCTGACGGGTTCAAGGCCAGTTTCTTTTATTATTTGTGCGAAGAGAGTTTTATTTGTGATATTTATGAAAATGACCACTTTAAAATATTTTCAAGCTAAGAATGAATTCTTAATTTCTGCTATTGAATATTACAAATGTTGAAAAAACTCCTAAATATATTATATATTATATATATATGCTGTTTTAATATACTGACGTGTTTTGTTTGATATTATATAACATGGTGGATGTATAAAATAATTAAATATAACAAAGGAATTCGGTTGACGTAGTCCCCCCACGAGGAGCTGAGTCCACATGTAGCATTAATAATTCCTAGAATTACTAATTTGGTTATTATTTGTGACCACTATAAGCTTTTTTTATGCAGTGGTTAACGGTAACTCAAGGGTGGTCAGGTATATGTACCTGGCAAAGTGAAACTAATGTTTATTATAAAAGTGTAAATTTGATTGACGTGTTGACAATACGTTTTGTAAAAGCAATACTTGAGCCAATTTAAAACGTCCTTGGAAAATTAATATAAAAGGCCAAGAAATTTTATTGTTAACACAGTGTGGTCAATAACTCAGACACACACACACACACACACACACACACACGAAGTGTGGTTAGTCACTCTAATACGAACACAGTGTGTGGTCTGTTGCTGGTGGCCCTTACGAGTACATACAGTGTGGCCAGTGGCTATCTTACGAAAATAGAGTGGGCTAGTCTATAATATTACTAGTATTCGGCGGAGTCTGTTACTCCTATATTATTACCTAAAGTGTGAATCAATCGATCGTACGTAAATATTCTAGGAAGTCTAGATTTGCTCAAGTAACCTTCAAGATAATATTAATTCATTATATATTGTGTTGTTCATAAGAAATTCACAGAATAAACCCGTTTTAATTAACTACACTACTCATTGTTACTGATCATCGAATTCCTTTTCCATCACACCAGTAGAACCCAGAAAGAAGATTAATCTAAGAACACGCCCTGAAGAGAGACTCGTGCCTGCCTTATAAAAGTTTTGCTGCACACTTTACATGAATACGTATATTTTATCAATGAGGATGCTATTTATAAAAACCATTCATTAATTAATTTAATTTAATATCCTTGAAATTTTACTAAATCCAAAGACTGTCGCTTTCTGCAGTTCAATGAATTGTGAATGATAAAATCAACAATCATTTTTCAAAACATTAAATAAATATGAACGCTTTTTAATTATGATCAGTCATAAATATTTTCAGATTAATCTGTGCCTGTCTGTATAAATTAATAAAGTAAATTAAGTTAAAAATAGACTAAAAGCTAAGGTGGACTCTGGGGTCCATTTATCCGAATATGGAGGTTAAAGTGGACCTTTCTTGTAATGTAAAAAAGTTTAGAAATTTAGAATTTTTTTCCATAGTTGAATAAAATAACAATGCTATTTCATAGTTACAACACTAAGGATAATCACTCTAATTAAACAAAATTCAAATCCCTTAATTAAAAGAAGAAAAACAAATTGAAAACAGGGATCCAAATTACCCGAAGTTCCTCTACGAACATATATTGTGGGATATTTTTATTAATTAATTATTATCATTAAAATAATTCATATATTGATACTCACGTTAAACAATGGATGTAAAAGTATAAACAAATGTCTTTGTATCTTCAGACACTTCAACTCACCTGAAAAAAAAAATTAATGGATATAATAATTATTATTTCTTTCTTACTTTACCGCAGTTTAACCTCTTCCTTTGTAGGCAAGACGACCAATGGGAAAGGATTTTAAACTCTGTATCACACACATACACTTTTTTGACTACATAAACTAGAAAAAACTGCCCTGGCGCTTATCGTCCACCACTAGCCTCACATGAAGTGACTGAGGTGCGGGACCAGAGTTAGTGGGGAGCTTTTAGCGAATATGATCTGATAATTAGAATCGGGTATCTCTACTTAACTGGATATGTGGAGCTTGAGTGGTCAAATGAACCTTTAGATCTATGTCGACGGTAGTGTAGCTACTGGTGGGGCTTCCTAGGCCGATCAGGTCAAAGGCGATGATCCAGAGAACAAGAGATACCCTGGTCCTCCAGGTTGGGGTTGGGCATGAGACTGATAATCTGATGCCGTAAAAATCACTATCTCGAAACTTGTAGTCAGCCTCGGAACGAAATTGACACTGGATAGGCAGATGTGGAGGAACTTATTACAGGTGGCCAAGGCTGGACATGGTTGTAGCGCCATAGAATAAGAAGAATAAAAATAAGAATGTATATATAGGGTGCTCGGAAATTACCATTTCAAATAATTTCTAGGAATTGTAGAAGGGATTGGGTAGATAACGTTTTGAACAGGAACATTTGAAGGGGGACGTACCGCATTCGTGCTGCAGGTACAAGTTCGTATTAAGTGTTTAAAACGCTCGATTCTGCTGGGATAAATCAATACTAATTTAATGAATTATGACTCAATTATATTTACACAACCCAACATTCACTGATTTCGTGACAACATTCAATGTCAAGGGAAAAACAAAGAAACTCCATTTTGTCAATATAAGATTAATTGTATATATCCAAACGAATCAAACATCTTTACTGTGCTTAAAAATATGGTTAATACTTATATACTACAAAGGCAGTTCGATGTGGCGACTACCAAGCTTGTTGCACACATTGATCCTGCGAATCATGTTCTGGTACACTTGCTCAATATTATACTCTACCACTATGACCTCTAGATAGTGTGATGCCTTGTCAAGCTCGAGTTACTGTCGCGACAAGTTTACTGGGTGAGGTTCATTCAGGGGTTTTCCTCACCTGTAAAAGAATGTCAGTAAATTTTAAGGTCCAAAGGTCTCCGAATATCATAATAATCATTATTCATATTCGCTTTAGTAGAGTATGTTTAGGATTATGGAATCTCCTGACGCACCACTATCACCATAGTCATCATCACCCATCATATCATCGGGACAGCTTTAGCCCCGCTTTCCAGGCGTTCGAACCTTAGAAGTTATTTACAATTATGCCAATGCCAGGAGAGAAGACCAGAAATATCGAAATGACAACCTGGGGCATTCAATAAGTAGGGCCTATATAGAAGATACTTTTAGAACAACGAAGTTATTTTTTAATTTATCCCTTTACATTAAACACTGTCACGAAATCAGCCAATGTTGGGTTATGTAAATATACCTAATTAATTGAGATATAAATAATTGAATCACTATCGATTTATCCCCAGCAGACGCGGGAGATTTAAACCCTTAATACAAACTTTTCTGCAGCACGAAAATGGTACGTTTCTGGACAAAGGTTCTTATTATTTGTGCCACAGCTCATCGGACTTGGAAGGAATGTGAGCTGGAGGTTGTTGAGCGACACTAATGAATGAGGGAAAGTTCGGAATTATAATGTAGCATGCGTTACAAAAACACTTACTCACCCATAATTTAAAAACATATACTGTTAAAACTTAAAAAAAATTAGATGTACTAAACATTATTATAAGTAATTCCACGGGGGATTTCCACATGATCGATAAATTCACGAGTCACGGACTAACTAAAAATTATTATACGTAATGCCAAGAGTGATTTCCAATTAACCTAGAGGATTTGAAAATTACGAATGACATTTGTTAGGACTATTTAACGAATAAAATTAAGCTGTTTACTCAAAAATCACTATTTAAATATATTTATCGGTATTTTATAATATTTATATATTTAATGTAATAGGCGATGTTGGAAAATAAATCAGAAATGTGAGGTTATGTTTATTCAATGCAAGTCGATTATATTATTTATTACAAAATAGGATCGCAATCAGTGATAACCCACTAAGATCGCAATATTCTAAGAATGCACTCTAGTGGAGAAAAAATGGAACACATCAAACTGTATATTATAACCAACATTATTGGTTATTAATTTGTTTAAGGAAACAACTTAGTGAAATCATTATTTAAAAACACAATTATTGAACAAACAATTATCAAATGTGTAGTTTTAAGGAATCTGTTAACTATTTGCTAATTCAACGTATTTTCCGGAGAGTCAGTCACTGCAAAATATTACTCTGACCTGTTCAGATGATTAAAAAGGAGGATCTTTCTTAATTTTGGTAAACGTAATTCGATAAATAGCGAGGTGAAACACATCTGTCATTGGTTGTAAAACAAAACTCATTGTGACGTGATTGGTATCCATAGTAATTCTGCCCGAAGGCAGGTCCTTCACTGCAATCATAGCATTTTCATGCTATGCTTGCAGCTTTACTAGGGAATTGTGTAGGTGTGGTAGCTTCCCGTTGCTTTCCACACCGGTGAAGGATGATGATGATAATGATAATGGTAAGGATGATAATGATAAGGATGATGGCCATATGATTTCGGGGACCGTTTGGGCCTTAAAGTTTTCCTGACATTTGTCTTATAGGTGAGGAAATACCCCGATAAAAACCTCACCCAGAAAAACTGCCCCGACCGGGGATCGAACCCGGGCCCGCTGCGTGACAAGGCAGCACGCTACCTCGAGACCACAGCGGTGGACTACGTGATTGGTAAATGACTCCCATTTGGAGCATGAGTTAAATAGTCAAAAACAAAATCTATTCTTAAAATTCTACACTTCACAAATTTTACAAATAAATGAGCAAGTGCTCGGGCGCACCTCATTCACAGAAACAATACAAACTAATAATTTACATTGTAAGGTTGGGAGCCTGTTTCATGTTTACGTAATTTATGACACATACAAAATAAAAAGTAATAATGCAAAGGGAATAAAATAAGATATTTCCAGATTGAAGAAGGATTTAAGGACAATATGAAATAATACAAAAATGAAACACACTTAAGAGAAAGTTTCAAAATGTAAAACACTGACACACACAGAATTAATAAAAAGGAGAATAAAATACCAAACTTTTGTAACAATTAATACCAAGCTGAAGAATGTATTTAAATACATTAGGTAGTAATATAAAGCATATATATATTATATATATATATATTAATTATATACTAGCTAATACCCGGCGTGCTCTGATACACCTAAATAAATTATGTGATTTTGCAATTAGTTGAAAAAATAAAAGAAAAAATAAATATACATTTATATCGTTATTATTTTTAGATACCCCGTGCTGATTACCCGGCGTTGCCCCGGAATCTACGCATCCCGATGTACTTGGCATAAATGAGCTGAAAGACAAAATTCGTTTTGAGTTATCCATAAAAGAATACGCGCCGTGCACTGCTATGCTTGCCCGGAATGTACTTGTCCCGATCTTCTTGGCATCAATGAAAGACAAAAATGGTTATTGCGAGTTATCCTTAAAAGATAAACATATGCTGTCGCGGACTTTTCTGTAGAGTTTTTTTAGACATTCAATTCTGTGTACGATAATTTTGTGTATTTGTTATGGTTTAGGCAGCGTAAGCCATTTAAGCTTACAAAAAGCGACAATGTTTCACTTTTATCACTACTGGAGTTAATTTTTAAGGTGAAGGGCTTGAGCATTAACACTCTCATATAACCTAAAACCTTCCCGGGAAAATCCTGAACATTTTGCAAAAAACCCATGACAGTCGGCTGAATGGCATGGTAGAACATGCTTACCTGGGAATCTACTTATCCCGATCTCCTTGGCATCAATGAAAGACAAAAATGGCTATTGTATGTTATCTGTAAAATATGAAAATATGCTGTACTGGACTTTTTTGTAGAGTTTTGTAAGATATTCGATTCTGTGTACATTAATTTTGTGTATTTTGTTATGGTTTGGGCAGCGTAATTAGCAATTAAGTGTCAAAAAAGGAACTTTTCCACGTTTTTCACTACAAAGGGTGATTTTTAAGGGTGTAGGAGTTCAGTATCTTAACTCTCTTATAGCGTATGTTCGTCCCGGGAATCTCCTGAACAATTTGCAAAAACCTGCATCACAATCGGATCAACGGTATGGCCGCGCATAAAGTACGAACAAACAAACCAACAGACAAACAAACATTTGTATATATATATATATATGAGAAAATTTCAAAATATAAAACTCATTCTAACAAAGAATTAATGCAATGGAGAATGATGTACATAAAAACAAAACTTTTTAATAAAATCAACTACACAACTGGTTACAATTCCAGACGCTGGTGATAATTGAAATAAATGCTTTTGGAACGAGAAGTTGCAGAGAAGAGAGTTTGTTAACTCTAAAAATACTGCTATTACCCGTTTAAGGAGTAAGTGCAGTTGTTGACGGAGGGCACTGCAATCGTGTTTATGCAGGAATAGACCACGTGACACTGCTATCTATGAGTTCAGAGGGGAATGCGACGTGGGACGCTGACAGTATACGCTGCCTTATATGACGTCACGTGCAGCAACAAACAGAACTTCGTAATTCTTCCGCCTGCAGATATATTTTGAATGACTATTATATTCACCCCCACTAAAAAAAACACCTATCCATTTCTCCAAATTTCTTGTCCGATGAGCTGAGGCACCAACAGTATTCAAAACGTTATCTGCTCTGTCCCCTCTACAACCCCTGGAAATTTTAATGGGAATTTCAGAACACTCGGTAATTATTACATTTTTATTACGAGCTTTTTTACTCCTCTTTATAGCGATCTCCCCCTTATCCCAGCAAAAATATTAATCTTCTGACTCGTTCTTACGATACGTTCGTGGTGAAGCTGCGAAACTGTCAATAGAATCCCATATCTAGCTGTGTAATCACATATGTCTCAACTGTCTGACAGATGCGTCTCTCAGTAGGTGACCTACTTCTTCAATAGCTGATAAGATTCTATGATATCTACGAAACGTATGGAGAAACCAATGGAGTTGTGAGAAAGAAAAATGAAGTAAAGATTATTGAACATTAAAAACGAGATAGAAAAGAGAAGGAAATCCTGAGAGAGAGAAAGAATTGAACGGGAAAGAGAAGTAGAAATGTACCCGATGAGGAGAAGATGCAGGGTAAAGTCAATTTTAGACATCCATGGAAGCTCATCTATACTTGAAAAAAGGAAGAGATAGTTGGAGCAGGTGGCGAAGTTGTAGGAGTTACAAGATTGAGTTACATAATGGAAGATTCCTCATCCTCTTTCACACACTCACACACACACACACACACACACACACACACACACACACACACACACACACACACACACATACACATACACACTAACTCCTGCAACGTCTTCAGAAATGTTTCCATGGATGATTCATTGCTCGTCAAACCCCTGTCACATAAAGACTCGGTGGTGACATTCACCAACATCTATTACATTGTTTGAGGATGGCTAGTAGAAGCAGATTTTTTTTTTTACTTTAACAGAGGAATCTGAAACACTGGCTATATGAAATACTGACAGCTTAAATGACGAATTATTGAGATTTTCTAAATGGAAACTGAACGAACGTGTGTAACTTTCAAAAGCAGCCTTGCTTTTAGTATCCGATAAAAAAGTGGGCATTTGATTTATAGTTCCATAGCTGCCCAGTGAGCAGGGAATGGAATTATTGACAGCAAGAAATATAATAATTGATATTGGACGAATGGTATTTTATGGATTGAATTTGATTCATGTCACTTCTTAGATTAATCTTTAGAAGACAAACTTGCACGCAAAAACACTACTTAATCTATAATAAATCTAAAATCCTAAAAACTGTGACCATAAGATAACATTTGTCATAAATAGTTAAAACTGTTATTGGAAAATTAAGAAACGAAATGATCTCAATTTTTTTTACTGATATATTTGTACATACCCCTATTTCCATTCGATGATTTTAACAATACAAATTCTAGCGAAACAGAA
Organism: Diploptera punctata; assembly: GCA_030220185.1. Lineage (NCBI taxonomy): Eukaryota > Metazoa > Arthropoda > Insecta > Blattodea > Blaberidae > Diploptera > Diploptera punctata. Next base: position 1,110,746 of record JASPKZ010000423.1, on the reverse strand, counting down.
AGGTATAGGAAGACAAAAAAAAATCTGGCTATGGGACATAAAGAAAACTATGAATGAAAAAGGACTGCAAGACCAGAACTGGAGACATGGAATTGGAGGAAAATAGTAGTTGGTCATAATTATGAAGAAACATTGCAACCTGTCATGTGAAGCCGGATATTTGTTTCATAGAAAATAAGTAATGTTGGTTTCGTAAGTATCCTAAATACTATTTGTGAAAAAATAAAATAATCTGGATACATTTCTTATATAGAAAATAAATTGCTATAGGAATATTTGGCACAAGTTTCCAATAGGGGTCGGAGATTTTAAAATACTTTATACAAATTCTGTATTATTTTACTTTCAAACATTATTTGATTTTTTACATTAACTACCACATAAAAACCTATTTTAAAAGGTAATTGTTCGATTACACCACAAATAAAAAGAAGACAAATATCATGATCCTAATATCTGCCTTCTCAACTCCATCTTACTGGCCCTTCACAAAGAATTTAAGACACTAATCTAATATATAAAAATGTTTGTTTGTTTGTTTGTTTGTCCGTACTTTATGCGCGACCATACCGTTGTTCCGATTGTGATGAGTTTTTTGCAAAATGTTCAGGATATTCCCGGGATGAACATAGGCTATAAGAGAATTGAGATACTCAACTCCTGTATCCTTAAGAAACACCCTTTATAGTGAAAAACGTGAAAAGTCCCTTTTTTACCCTTAAATGGCTTACGCTGTCTAAACCATAAAAAATACACAACATCAATGTATACAATAAACTCTACAAAAATTCCGCGACAGCATGTGTTTATCTTTTACAGATAACACACAATAGCCATTTTTGTCTTTCGTTGATGCCAAGGAGATCGGGATAAGTAGTTTCCCGGGCAAGGATGTACTGCCATACCATTCATCCGATTGTCATGGGGCTTTTTCCAAAATGTTCAGGATTTTCCCGAGAAGGTTATAGGTTATAAGAGAGTTTTAATACTCAAGCCCTTCATCCTTAAAGATCACCTTCTGTAGTAAAAAAAACGTGTAAAATTGTCGCTTTTTGTAAGAATAAATGGCTTACGCTGCCTAAACCATAACAAATACACAAAATTATTGTACACAGAATTGAATATCTCAAAAAAAATCTACAGAAAAGTATGCGATAGCATATGTTTATCTTTTACGGATAACTTACAATAACCATTTATGTCTTTCATTTATACAAAAAACATCGGGGAAAGTAGATTCCCGGGCAAGCATAGGAGCGCACGGCGGGTATTCTTTTTTGGATAACTCAAAATAACGTATTTTGTCTTCCACCTCATTTAAGCCAAGTACATCGGGATGCACAGATTCCTGGGCAACGCCGGGTAATCAGCACGGGGTATCTAAAAATAATAACGATATAAATTTACATTTATTTTACCTTTTACTTATTCAACTAAATGCAAAAACACATCATTTATTAAGGTGTAGCAGCGCACGCCGGGTATTAGCTAGCTGGTTATAAAAATATTAGTAAGGGAAGAACATTTATTTTCATTTCGTTATTTTGAATCGTTATATTCAACAATTTTTATTAAAATATTGAACTGTACGAAACTGTCTAATGTAGGAACCATATTGTGTTTCTAGCCACTTTTTTTCTATGTTCCAATACAGCCAACTTACAAACCTACTTCAGAATTTTATAACTTACTATTTGCACTCTTTTGGGGTTTGCGGTACGTGCCTTTCTACATACCTTTACAGGTTAGAGTACATAAATTGCGTTATGTTAGCTTTTAGGTTATTTTAGACTTAAAAATACCTTGTATTAAATTCGTTCCGTTTAAATTGTGTTTAACTGCGTAAATAACTAACTCTCCAATATAGTTATTCAATGAAAATTCGAAATGGCTGACAATTACAACGTAAGAAGTAGTTCCACTTCTTCAGTAAATTTTAAAATACATTCACAATCATTATTTTCCAGGCCCAAGTATCAATTTTTTTAAGTTCGTGTTTTCTATACTGAATGTGATTAAACTGCTACCTAGGAGAAAACTAGTTTAGAGTGAGTATTAGTATTTTGGTTACCTTATTAGTTTTAAAACTTCAATATCGTCGAGTATTGTATATGTTGGCAGCATTGCGTGAATAAAAATTGTATCCACATTCATCTACTGGCGCATGCGCTTGGTGTCTGTTTGTTATATAGAAACAATATCCGCGACACCTGTTGGAAAGTTTACCGAATATTTTTATAGTAAAGATAATTCCTTTCTGTATATTTTTATGTAATATAAATTCATAGAAAGCAGTTAAGATATTTTAGATATTAACAGAAGGTTTCTGAAGAGTTATTAGAACTGATTGGTTTCTTAGACAATAAACCTTCCAATCATCCATTCATCCATAATACATCTGCCCGAGGGCAGGTCTTTCACTGCAATCATAGTATTTTCATGCTGTGCTTTGCAGCTTTACTAGGGAATTATAGGTGTGGCAGCTTCCCGTTGCTTTCCACACCGGTGAAGGATGATGATGATGATGATAATGATAAGGATGATGATGATGATGGCCGGATGATTTTCGGGAACCATTTGGCCCTAATCGTCCTGACATTTGTCTTACAGGTGAGGAAAAACCTCGAAAAAAACTCACCCAGGAGCCTGTCCAAACCAGGAATCGAACCCGGGCCCGCTGCGTGACAAGGCAGCACGCTACTTCGAGACCACAGCGGTGGACTCTTCCAATCATTTTATGATTTATTTTGTATTAAATTATTGACCAATCAGAATTGACACTTTTAGTCATGTGACTATTTGGATATCTTCTTGCAAGATGAAATACATATTATCTTCTCGATAACTCAAAGCGGTCAGAAGTACGTCTAAGTAGGTTAAATTTCCATCTAGGATAAATAGAGCTGCCTTAGTATAGAATTAAACCGGGTAACTTAATTAGAACCCCTAAAATAGGATGAGACCGTGAATGTACTTAAATTTACATAAATAAGGAAATAGTGATTAACCCTTGAATTGGCAAAGCACACACTCACTCACTTGTAAGTAATGGAAATTCTGTTTTTCCCTCTATATCCGTCAAAGAAAACATCCATTTCATGGAAGTCGTCCTCGACCAAAAGGAAACAGCAATTTCCGGATACTTTAGGGACTTCTACACCCTCTTTAGCCCATGTGATTTTTAATTTTATTCGTCTTTCGTAATTGATGATATTTTCTTCTACGAACTTTATTTGTTCGTCATTAATATTTTATAATATATATCCGTAATTGCCGACGACAACTAGACGTAGTCCGGCATCAAAAGTCCAGCGGTAGGGTACTCCAATCCTGCTATCAGTTTCCGGTTATATTTGTTAATTTTACTATGATATTCTTATGTACACTGAGACATACAACATGACATGACACACCCTCTCTAGCCCTGGAAGCAAAAATTCCTTGGTTTGAATTAATGTGTATCAGAGGTACATTTATCTCACATAAATGATTCTGTGCTATTGTGATTTCTATTGTTATTGTTATTGCAAATTTTATCAATATATATATATATATATATATATATAGTTGGTTTTCTTTTGCTTGAATATTTTTTTTATTGTAATACCTTCAGTTTAAATGCTGTGGTATTAATGGGTGCATTTTGTATTATGTTATTTATTTGTGGTCTATTTATGCTCTGAGTTTATATTTTAGGCTAAGTTTTTTCAGGTTTTTGGTAATGGGTTCTGTTTTAGTTATGTTATGGAGTGGAATATTTGGAAAATACTTATTTAGATTCATGCAAATTCTTAGTGCTTTTCTGTAGACTGTATTTAATTTTTCAGAGTTTGTTTTTTCTTAAATCTAATAAAAAAGGTGCAGCAAATGTTCTGGAAGACTTTATTATTGTATTGACTAAATGGATTCTTGTCATTTTATTCAAGTGTGAGTTTTTTGTGAAAATAGGTGAAGTGTTTTAATGAATGGTAGTGTTCTTGTAATTATTTTATTTATATGTTCAGTTAGGCTAAGTCTATCTGTTATGGTGATTCCTAAATATTTTAAGTGTTTTTTGTATGTTATTTGTGTGTTATCAATGGTTATTTGGTGCCGTTGGAGCATCGCTTTTTTCGTCTTTTTCGTTTTATCAGGATTGCTTGTGTCTTGTCTGTGTTGATAGAAATACGCCATTGTCTAGTCCAGTCCATGTAGCATGATAGAATTTTATTCATTTTTGTACTGGCTATGTCCACCCGCGGTATTGACACGTAGAAACACGTGTCATCCGCAAACTGGGCAAGGCCAGCACCGTTTTCAGTAGGTTGGGGGATATCATGAACATATAAATTATACAATGTCGGACTGATTGCAGAGCCTTGAGGTGCACCTGCATTCATATAAATTTGGGAGGAGAGATTATTATTTATTTTTACTTTGGCAGTTCTATTAGTTAAAAAGTTTGATATCCAACGTATAAGGTTAATTGGGCAATTTAGTCTAGTAAGTTTGATTCTTAATCCATCATGCCACATGGAGTCAAAAGTTTTTGAATGTCCATAGCAACTATGATTGAAGTAAATCCTTTATTATAGTTTGCATTCTCTATTGGTGTAAATACTCTTAGAAGCTGATCTGTGATTTCTACGCCTGATCTGAATCCTGCTTGGCTATCCGGGAGAGAGGTATTTATTAAATTTTTAAATTTTGCAACTACTATTCTTTCTAATAATTTCGAAATGGTATTAGTTAAGCTTATTGGTCTATAGGAGAGAACATTACTTGGGCCTTTATTAGGCTTTGGGAACATTAATATGTGGACTTCTTTCCATCTTTGTGGTATGTAGCCAAGAGTGAAGCTAGCTGAGACAGTTTGGTAATATAAATTAATGCTTGTTCAGATATGTGTTTCCAGATGGCATTAGATATGCCATCTGGACCAGGGGCTGTCTCTTTTAATTTCTTTAGTGCTAATTTTGTGTCTTCTGTTGTGAAGAAATCAAAGTTTGGTGGAAGTGCTTGTAAGGGCTTACACTGACTGACTGATTGGATAAGGCAAAGTCTAGCTTCGCCCAGTGTGCTGCGTATATTAGAACCCACTAGGGCTCTTTGGCAGCTAAGTTAATAGTGGCTATCATTACGGGGTTGTAGTTTACTTAACCCGAGCCTATTTGGCGGCGCTAGCGTTTGTGTGCGAATGGTGATGAAATTTGGACAGAGATAGGGATGTGATGACCTGAAGCAGGGCATCAGAAACCACATTGCTTTCAAGCCGAGAGTCGGAAATCCAGCATTGTGGAATGAGCCACGCTACTCCAGATGAGAGCACATCGCCAAATCTCTGGCTGGATTTAATGAGGAGTAAATCGGATGAATATGTTTCTATGTACAGCACGCCACTGGGGCAAGCGTCCCATACTGGGTACCAAAAAATTTGTATGCCAAAGATGTAAATTTGTGCATCTTTCTTACATTTTCAGTTATCATGGCATCAATATGGGGAAGTTGCGCTACCTTGTGTAGGTCTGTCATCCTTGTGAAACGCGGTGCTTGAAAAATTATTTTCAAACACTTATTCTGTATAATTTGTATTCTTCGTTATGCTGTTTTGCGAGGATGCTCCAGGCCTCACATCTGTACAGTAGCATGCTGCGGATCACGCTTTTATACAGTAAAAGCTTGATCTTACGTGACAATGTATTCGACCTGAAAAATGGGTATAAAATTGCAATTGCTGCATTTGCTTTATGTTGTAGATGTCGAATATGAATTTGAACGTAAGCTTAGGGTCCAGATGGACCCCAAGATACTTCACTGAAGGTTCTAGGCGAAGATTTTGAGTTCCCAAGGTTAGTTGGATGGGTGACCGTCTGGTTGATTTAGTGAAAAGGATCGCCTGGGTTTTTGTCGTATTTATCTTTATGTTCCATAACTGGAACCAAATATAGATACGGTTGAGAGCGGTTTGGAATACATGGATTCGATTAGGAAGAGATTTGAAGGTAGTTTGGTAAAAGAAACAGGTATCATCGGCGAATGATGCGGTATGGATGTTAAGGGCTTACACTAATTTCTCTTGCCACTTATTTAAATGTGACGGACCGCAGTGAAAACGGAATCTCGTGCAACTGTTATTATTAAGTATATTGTATAGTTAGACAAACATTTAAGTGATTTATTTTTGTTAGCATTCTTCTGTTTTATTTAAAATATGAAATTAAATCAACTCATGTATCCTATAGGATTACCAATTTAAGAGTTAAGTACACTTAATGAATTATAAAATTTAACGGTCTCACGGGTAGGTAACATTGAAAAACATTGCACTAAAATAAAAGTTAACTAAATCAAATGCAAATATAAATATATTTGGGCTCTAGACAGATTTCAAAATTATTCTAACGTTCGGCAGCACCTGATTTCTTGTGGTAGAGAATTTCAGATGGGCGAAGTGGTAGTACGTTCGCAGTAAAATTGTCATTAATAATAAAATATTAAAACAAACCAACACATTTAACTTCCTCGGACACCAAGTTACATACGAAGAGGAAAAATATTTTAGTCAAAAAATTATAAAATTTAACAGAGTAACAGGGATTATAAATAATATTTTCAAGCCAAACACTGTACAGCAACACAACACGAACTAGAATTTATAAAACACTGGCCAGACCCATATTATATTACGGCAGTGAGGCCTGGACAATTCGCACTGTAGATGAATAAAGACTAACTGCGGCAAAAATGAAATTTATGGGACGTACTGCAGGCTACTCAAGAACAGACCACAAAAGGAATTCTGAGATTCTCAGAGAATTACAAACAGAATCAATCATGGAATATGTACAGAAATACACAAACAACTGGAAATCTCACGTAAGAAGAATGAGCAGAACAAGAATACCACGTCAAAAATTAAATTACCAGCCACCAGGCAAGAGATATTTGGGCAGACCCTTTAAATGTTGGATTGAGACCGTAACAGACCACTAGGACAATAATAATAATAATAATAATAATAATAATAATGTTTTATTTATTGTGGTAGAGTTAAGGACATACGGCCTTCTCTTCCACTCAACCAGCACAAATACAAATAAATATTTGACAAATATAGATATACACTATAATAATTATAAACATTTAAAGATACATTAAATGTAGCAATGTAAATTTCATGTACAAACAAACATTTTATACGATAATAACAATAATAATACGATAATAATAATAATAATAATAATAATAATAATAATAATAATAATATAATAATAATGATAATAGTAATAATTATAATAATATAATAATATAAAATTGATAAATTATACGAGAAACACCAATTAATATATGTACATTATATTGGGTAATAATGAAGTCGAGGTTAGAGCAAGTATTAATTTAGATTTCTTTTAAAAGATGCCAATGTCCGGCAGCCACTTATTTCTTGTGGTAGGGAATTCCAGTTGCGAGAAATGAAGATAGTATATGACATGGAGTCCTATGTTGCGGTATATTAAGCAAGGGACTATGTTGTGATCTTGTGTTTAAGTTATGGTTTGAGGATAGATACTGGAAACGAGATGATAAATAATTGGGAATCGAGGTATGTAGGATCTTAAATAAGAGAATTAGACAGTGCGATTTTCTTCTCTCTTTTAGATGTAGCCATGACAATTCGTGGAATAATAGAGAAATGCGATCGTATTTTCGAACATCAGATGAAAGGAAGAAGAAGAAGAAGAAGAAGCGAAGTGGAAACTGTATACGATACGAAGTGATGAGAAGATCTACGTTGAGATGTATTAAGCAACAGATTATTTTGTGGTCGATTACAAATCCATTAATATGAAGGTTAAGAAGAATGTCATGGACACTACAGTATATGGATCGCAATCAAGGTCACAGAAAAAAAAAGGAATGAGGAAGATACAAATCTACCAAAGAAAATTAAGCTGAAACTACTAACATCACATGAAGAGATCGGATAAGAAACGAAGAATTCCGCATGTCAATTAATCTAAAAGACGCAGCGAACACAACAATACATTCAAAGTGGATTAGAGGAGGACACATGCTTAGAATAGACCCCAAAAAATGGACATTGTAGCGATTAATATGATAGGAGACATATAAACTAAGATACAACTCTAATATGCATGGATCTGAAACTAAAATGTTCCGAAATATATTAAATTGTTATTAAAATCAAATAAATCTATAAATCATGAAAATAGAATATATTACTAATATCGCTATTTAATATGTATATGGAAAAATAGAAATATATCCAGTAAAAATTCCACGTACATTTGTCTAGAATAAAATACTGTAAAACGCTACCTGCTATACAAATGACAAATAAAGAGGTATTGTCAGAAACTCTATCTACTACACAACTTACAAATAATATAGCAACACAAAAAGGGTATTGTCAAAAGAATATAACTAATTCCAATTAGCAGTCTATACAACTAATAAGAAAAGATAACATTACTTAGCTATTAAAAATATTAAAAATCTATTGACCAATTCTTAGAAACCAATTAACGCTACTAAGAAATTCCAAGAAATGATGATAAAGAATTACTACCTGCCTAGTACAGACAACAAAAGACATTCATTCACCTCTAAAAAAGATAATCTCTTAACATTGACAGTTGACAAAGAAACTGATAAACATTTATCTATTAAATATCAAAGAACCAATTTACCCAGTTCTTAGAAATGTTATACATACTAGTAAATAATATTATTGTAACATAAATATATATTCAATTGTAAGGAGTGGATTCGAGAAAAGTGGGAGGAGCTACCGCCTTTATAAGCGAGAACTTATATCAAAATACTCGCAATGACAATCACTATCACTGACTCTGTGATCAGTGTTGAAACATAGTAGATCTGCAGACCGCGATCTCCGATTCAGTTAATAATCACTCCCAGTGACTCTGTGTTCAGTGTTGGAACATCGTAGACCTGCAGACCGCGATCTCCGATTCAGTTTAAATATTGGATTCGTCCGAGAAATAGTTAAATTTAAAGTTATAGTCCGTTAAGCATTTGGACTTTGAAAATATTGATTCGAGCACGTGGACCTCTAAGTATTTCATCGACTCCACTCATAGATAAAACTTTGTAACTGTATTATCAAAATGTATTATTTCTCCGTAAAAAAACAGTTTCTTGGATTCGTTAAAATTGAGTGTGCATTTATACGTTGTTCTTTTCCTTATAAAGAGTTCATAACCTGAGATCTCTTGCCTACCATTGAGCTCCGGTACAACATACGCAGTGAACATGTGGGAACCTAGGTCAGAAAATACCAGCGCGGAGAGGTAAAGAATGCGATGTGTGATGTTTTCAAGTGTCATTATTTATTAGTATGGCTCGGAAGTTAAGGATTTTTTCCCCCAGTTTACGTCTGAAGACGAAGCTCAACTTTATATACATTTTAGGTCATTGTTTGCCAGGAAATGGTGAATTTTATTTTTCCTTTTTTCGACGTTTTTTGGCTTATTGGTCATTTTCAGCTTTTATTTTTAGGTCTTAACTGTTTTTTTGCAATTTTACCTTCTTTTACTACATTTATACCATTTCTATAATTCAAGAATCCGAACAGTCTAGTCTCAATTTCAACTTCTTTTAAAAAATTCTTTATTTTCTAAACACTTTTCAAATTGCAAGCACTTTTGTTCCGCGAAAAGCTATTGAATCCTTCAAAATATCCCGTTACTTTTAACCAGCTTACTGACAGCCTAATATCCATTGCGGGTTTGCTGAATTCATTCTAGGTGGGGAAAAACGTTCATTCTAATTTCTCCAAGAACTTTATTTTTAACGAACACAGAATTTCTTTCTCGAACTATGTTGAAATAAAAAAATATTGTATGAAGGAAGAAGCATATTTAGTCATAATTTTTTTCGCAATGTATATTGCATTTCACTAGACTTTTGTACTTTTTAAACATTTTTATTATATTGAATAGAAATGCAGTTGAAACTAAATTAAAATTATTATTTAATTTTAATTGCCTTTCACATTTTTGTTTCAGCTTTAGGTCTTTTTAAAGGTGTTTTATAGGCATTTTATAGGTCCTCAACTACCGAGCCTAGTCATTAGGTAGCATATGGTCTAGAATAGCAGCAGGTAGACAAAAGTGGAAGAAAGTTATGAACAATGAGATACCTTTAGTGCTACGGAAACAGCTGGCACACTCTGTAAGCCATCCTGTAACAGGAGGCCCTTTCCCGAACCGGGATGTTAATGGATTATATATTATATTATGTGATCGGGTAGTTAAATTATTTTTGTAGTAAGGATAACTACTGAAGATGTAAGATTCGCTATCCTATACCACCATGCAACCTGTGAATATTCGACCGGAGTACAAGTGACTATTAGAGTCACACGTTGGCCAATGTGATAACACTCGTTCCCGCTAGAGGCAATTGCCAGTATGTTTTCTCACATATAAAATGATTCTATCCCATTAAGTCCACCTACCTTAGTGGCAAGTTAGGTTGAGAAAATGTACAGGTTAATGTTACATGGGCAAGTTAGTCTTACCTTGAACAAGATAGGGTGTGAAAATGGGCGAGTTGTTACACCAGATTTGTTTAGGATTCACATGTTTGTTAACGGGTTTTTTGTGATAAGTTGGTTGCACTCTCTGATCAATGACTAATATAATATATTTTACATTGCATATATGATGAATTTCGATTATTTTAGTTCAGCTTGTCACTTCATTTTAAGGCATTTTAAAGGAAATATCAACATGTACGTTTCTCTTAGGTAATTATGCACGCACTGCAACAATAAATTGTGTGTTTTTACTTTTTTATTTGAATTTATGTAGGTGGCATTATGACATGGAACCCCCGAAATATACCGTAATTAGTTTACGAAGTATGAAGATGAAAGTTAAAAATTAAATTGTATCTGTTGGTAGGTGCCGTCGTCCTCAACTTCGTTAATATATTGTATATAGAATTAACTGGAGCGCTTTCGGAAGTTATCTTCCATCTTCTGCAGGTTGACTTTCCGCTACTTGTTGTTGTGTACGGTGATGTATACTCCAACTGTTTGCTGTTACAAACAGTTGGAGTATACATCACCGTACATAACAACAAGTAGCGGAAACTCAACCTGCAGAAGATGGAAGATAACTTCCGAAAGCGCTCCAGTTAATTTTATATACAATATTTTAACAAAGTTGAGGACGACAGCACCTACCAACAGGTACAATTTAATTTTTAACATTCATCATATGACTTCATCTCAACGGAATTTGATATAATTTTTACTAGTATTGAAGTATGAAGAATCATGAGTAGAAATAAAGTGGAATTTTCCCCCATTTCGGAGGCTCAACCATGCCAATTTGTGGAAAATAGCATATAAACAGTCCCTCGCCGTAATCGATTAGTTAAGGCAAGATGCCTTGGCGCAGAGCTAGGGGACTTGCGCTGGTTCGGGTGTCCATAGAGGAAGAAATTTTCTCATGGGATTTCGGCCAATATGGGACCCGTGCCCACCAAGCATTGTGAGGAATTTTGGTATCTACAATAAGTACCGGCTCCAGGTTGAAAAAAAACAGCTATGACGGCTGAGGAACCCGACATGTTGACCACATGTCACCCCTATACTGGTTGAATGGTCGTCAACCTCTGTTATTAACACACATGGATGTGAGGCCAGCAGCTGGCTGGTAGGCCAAAGAACTTCTAGGCTTGTAGCGCCGTGGAGTTTAGTTTTAACATATAAATAAAATTTCTTACTTGAACCTTAATTTGGCGATCTTTTTTATTAAGATGCACTGGTTTAATTTACTTCATATTTTTAATAACACAGTATAAAAACAAACGAGTAAACAGTAATTAAATTTATGTCGAATTACACAATACTCCAGTATCAGTAATACAGAACGAATTGGCTCGAACGGTAGCGTTTGAGACTCGTATTCGGAATATTCTGGGTTCAAATACCGATGTTAATCAGCCCGATTGAAGTTTATTCCAGGTTTTCCTCAATCTCCATGACACGTGTTGTGTTTAATTTCATTACCAGAATTCATTTCAACATATTCATCATTTCATAAATAAAATGCTATATGACCTACATGTTAAAGTCTTCTTTAAATAATGAAAACAGATCATAACGACATATAGAGTTCTACATGATTTTTTTTTCACTGTCGAAACATATTATCTCAGAAGAAGAGAGGAAAAGAAGATAAGAAAGAATGATGAAATACTGGGCACTAAGAAAAGAAGAGCACACAGAGAAATGATAGATTCAACATATTATTTCCGCACTTTATTCCTTTTCTTTTTTAATTATTGTCCCTAGGTATTTGAATTCAGATACTACTTTGTATGTGTGGCCATATATTCAGTTTTATTCAGTTTTAATTACAGCCACAATATCTCAATAGAGTGTGCGTTTTGGTCCTTACTGTCTCCTCGCTATCGCCTTACATCGCTACATTATAATAAGTAATGCCACGAGTGATTCCAAATTATCTAGAGAATTTGGAAACCAAGAGTGGCACTTGTTAGGACTACTTAACGAATAAAATTAGCTGTTTACTCACTAATCATTTTTTAAATATAGTTATTTTAAAATATTTCTATATTTAATGTAAACGGCGATGTTTGAAAACAAATGAAAAACGATGCTATGCTTCATTTGTTCATCAATGCAACCAGATCATATTATTTATCGCCAAAGGATCGCAATATTGTAAGAATGCACCCTAGTGGATAAATTTATAACCACCATTATAGGTTATTAATTAATTTCTGATTATCTATGATGTAAATATGCCAATTATATTTTTCTGGAACATAAATTCCTGGGAAATAATACGTTTAAGAAAGTGCAAATAGTGGTTTCTCTTTTTTGTGGTATAATTAATTACTACAAATGTTTTATATTATATCCCGCAAGCACTATCTGGTTATATTTGATGCACTATATATACAATCTGGTAACCACATCCATTCTAGAATTCAACGTATTTCGTAGAGAGTCAGTCAGTGCAAAATAATGCTCTGACCTATTCAGAATGTTAAAAAGGAGGAGCTTGATTTTAAAGTAATGAAATTAAATTGATAAAATCGAGATGGAAAAGACTGTGATTGATTGTAAATCAAAATTCATTGAAATGTGATTGGTCATTGACTCCCATTAGGGGCATGAGTTAAATAATCGGTATAAACTAACAGCTTATTATAAAGAAAACATCAATGGAAATAAATATATAAAAATTCGTTATGTTATGGAAATGGAAAGTTAATGAAAAATAAGGGAAATTTTGAAGAAATGGCTGAATTTAAATATCTATGGAACAATAATTTCAAATTCCGACACATTAACAAAATTAGCACGACAAATTAGTGTTTCGCCAATATAGGGTTAAAACTGACGCCATGTCTTATTGTGATCAAGAACGGCCCTTCCTATACAAATCTTCATAATCTCATTGGCTATAGATGTTCAAAGTTGGTAATGAAATAAGGTAATTGTTACTAAAGAAGTTAAATGGATAGTGACTAAGGACAATTAACCTAAAAGTTATTTGGCACACTAACAAACTGTTCAAACAAAAAACTCAATTACGTTTCCTCCTACTTCTCAAATTAGAAAGCACAGTTCCTACTTATTCAAGTAAAAGGAAATATAAACGTAATACTTTGCTCTGTTAAGAATGTAAAAACTTATTTCATTAACAGAAGTGGTCTGTTTGCTTTTCCATATTATTGTTTTCCACGATTTTCTGAATGAGAAAGTTTACAAAAGTGAAAACAAAATTGAAAATGCATTAAATTTAAGAAGACGAGAAACTTATCCAGAAATCTGTTTACAGTACGTATAAGATACTTTAAGATCGCCAATATATTTCTTTAGATAATTCCTGGTCTTACAATTTTGTTTGCAAACTTATCATAAGTAATGCCACGAGTGATTTCCAAATTATCGATAAATTCACGACTCACGAAGTGAGGAGTGAATTTATCTAGAGAATTTGGAAATCGAGAGTGACATTTGTTAGGACTATTTTACGAATAAAATTAAGCTGTTTACTCACAAATCATTATTTAAATTTAGTTATTTTAAAATATGTATATATTTAATGTAAACGGCGATGTTTGAAAACAAATGAGAAGCGATAGGTACGCTTCATCTGCTTCTTTTGTTTATCACTGCAACCAGATCATACTATTTATTGCCAAAGGAACGCAATATTGTAAGAATGCTCTCTAGTGGAGAAAAAATGAGAAACATCAAACTGTATGTTAATTCATTTCTGATGTCGTATGATGTAAATATGACGATTATATTTTTCTGGATTGTTATCTGGGGAAAAATAGATTTAAGAAAGTGCACACAGTGATTTTTGTTTTGGTGGTATAATCAATTGCTACAAATGTTTTTATATTAACTCCCATATGCGGCATGTGTTGACATTCATGCACTATATATATAATCTGGTAGCCGTATTTCTCACAGGCTCAGTCACTGCAAAATAATGGTCAGACCTGTTCAGAATATTAAACAGGAGGAGCCTTCTTCAATATGATAATTATAACACTGATAAATATTTCGTGAAACACGACTCTGATTGGTTGTAAAACAGAAATCATTGAAACGTGATTGGCCATTGAGTCCCATTTGGGGCATGAGTTAAATAGTCATGAATATTTGTTAAGCAGCTCATTCTCTGAGAAATACGTATGATATATGATTTATAATAAATACGCCTTTGATATATGATTTATTAGTATAAACTTATTTTTTATCAACATCATCATCATCATCATCATAGTACATTCACGAATTTAGGTCATTTCTTGACCTGTTTCAGGCCTCAAGAGAAACACCATTCAAAAGTCTTTTGAGAGGATGTCCTGATCTTCTTCTTCCTGCAGGTTGATAGCTTAATATTTGTTTGACTTATATATTTAATTAATAATAATAATAATAATAATACGTATCATCATCATCGTGAACTAATTTAGGTTTAGATCATATAACCCTAATCCTATGAGATCTCAAGATGTGGTTTTTGAGTCCATCTTAATTTTGGTTTTCCTGTATGTCGAAGACATCTTCGTTGATACTGTAATGCTAAATTATGAAACCGAGATAGGTCCATTCTTTAGACATCTTGTAACCAATTTCTTTGTTAGTAATTATAAATTTCTTCAACTATATTTCAAACTTTTGATTTATCGAATATATCTTTGTTTCTTTGCTTGTCCATTTTTGTCAAACCTAGGAGTGGACGTAAATATCTGATCTGTAAAAAGTAAAAGTAAAGTGATCCCACAACAGGCCCGGAGGCCCTTGGGGTAGTAGGAGGTTAAGGCTCCCACTTTTTCTAGACAATCGGCACTTTATGTCAGCCGGGTTGTCAGCCCTGCGTGACGGCCGCCTTTGCCCCCAGAACAAGTGCCTGGTACTCATTTCAGTTAGAGGCTGAGTCGACCCCAGGGTCATAGTGCCGCCACAGGGTTTGGGCCAGTTTAAAAATCCTGACCCCAACGGGACTTGAACCCTCGACCCTCCGACTTGTAGCTCAGTGCCTTAACCACTACGCTACGGCGCGCGTGCAGCTTGAAATTTTGATTTGATTAGAATTTAGTATCCAAATGTCGCTGCAACATTTCAGTACTATGTGTGTGTGTATACATATATATATTCCCTTTAATTTGCTCACTTGTTATAGTCAGCTACTAGATGGCAGTGAAGAACGAGTTCTCGCGACATCTAGTAATAATGGAAAATATAATAATACATATATATGAAAAATAAGTGTTTGAATTGGATTCGCCTGGTGGTGTAATGGATAACACGCTGAGGTACAGACTCAGAGTTCCGGGTTCGAATCCCGTCCAGGCATTTATTTTTGTTATCATACCATATTAAGCTTGCATTGCTCAATGTTAAACATTTAATTATAACATCGATAAAGCGTCACTGCTATAAAGCAAAAATATTCTCTTTAATTTGCTTACTTGTTATAGTCAGCTACTAGATGGCAGTGAAGACCGAGTTCTCGCGACATCTAGTAATAATGGAGAATATAATACATATATAAGAAAAATAAGTGTTTGAATTGGATTCGCCTGGTGGAGTAATGGATAGCACGCTCAGGTACAGACTCAGAGTTCCGGGTTCGAATCCCGTCCAGGCATTTATTTTTCTTATCATACCATATATATATATATATATATATATATATCTAACTCCAATAAAATGATTGGAGTATGTATTTCGACACATAGGATATATACAATGAATTAACTAATTAATTAAGTGTTGTGAACAGTAATCATTCTTATTTACTTTATTAATTATTTTTTCAACATTAAGAAGGATAATCCAATTGGAGCAGTTAGAGGGAGAGACTGCAATTCGGATAATCATCTGGTCACGGTGAAAATCAGAGGTTATTGCTTTGAGGGGCACAAACGCTAAAGATGGTTTTCTGAAAAATTCGAATTAAAAAACTTGAGAATTATGAACTGCGGCAAGAATACTAGATCAAAATTGCTAATTGGTTTGAAATAATGGATTCTTCAGATTAAAATGTTGCAACCGAAGAAGAAACTGATAAATAAAGAATGGAAGGCTACATATGAGATGCTATTAAATTGTCAGCATCAGAAAGCGTAGGTTACTTGATGAGGAATTTGCCGACATTTTAAAGAAAATATTAGTAAAAATTAATTGGTTACACGAGCCAAAATAAGTAAATTTAGAACAATTGGATAGCATTAGATGGGAAACCAATAGGTTCATATACAAAAAATACATTCATTCATAGTGTTCTGCTCAAGAGCAGGTCTTTCACTGCAAACTCAGCATTTTCCACTCTTTCCTTGACTCAGCTTCCCTTTTTGTATCTCCATACAAACCATTTATTTTAATATTGTCTATCATCTGATGTCTTTTTCTGCCTCTAACTTTCTTTCCGTTGACCATTCCTTTTAGAGCATCCTTCAGCAGGCAGTTTCTTCTTAGCCAGTGGCCAATCCAATTTCTTTTCCTCTTCTTTATGAGTTCCAGCATTGTTCTTCTTTCACCCACTCTGTCTAGCACATCTCCATTTCTTATTTTGTCTGTCCAGTTTATACGTTCCATTCTTCTCCATATCCACATCTCTAAAGCTTCCAGTCGCGTTTCCTCATTCCGTCGTAATGTCCACGTCTCCGCTCCATCTAATGCTACACTCCACACAAAGCACTTCACTAGCCTCTTTCTTATTTCTCTTGCCAAAGATCCGTAGAAAATGCTTCTCTTCTTGTTGAAAGCTTCTTTTGCCATTGTTATCCTCTGCTTTACTTCTTGACCGCAGTTCATGTTACTATTGATAGTGAACCGAAAGTGTGATTTTCGGTTCACTACTGCAGTGTCGTTATCCTCCCTGGACAGTAAGATTCGTGAACTATGCCAATATCCTTTCTCTATGCGTCTACCCCCACTCTCCCTCTTTACCTCTCCTGGTGCGCTGTTTCTACGGCGCATCTCCCCTTCTACCTCGGAACGCTCAAATACGTTATGCACAGCGAGAACGTGATCATTCATTCATTCATTGGATCGGAACTTTAAGTGGATAAGGTCGTCTGGAGCCGCGAGCGGCGGAGTTTAGGTTGGTCCTGAAGACCGGGGAAAGCCACCCTGGCTTGGACTTTAGCATGAATGTGGTGTGAGGTATGATGTGGTTTTTTATGTCATGTAAAAGCATTATTATTTATTTACTTTTTGAATGATCAAATGTTTATCTTTGTTATGTTTTTACTTCAGACTTCTCGTTTACATTAAATATCATTTTTATACTTATCCAAATTAATGTTCAAAGTGATTTATGTGCATGTGGCTGTTTGATATTCCTATACGGAAACTCACTTATTTAGGAGATCATTCTAGCTCCCTTTATTTTTCTGTCTACCTTTCCTGATTAATAATTATAGTGAAAACATTCGTTTTAGGTCACTCTGGTGTTTTGAGAACTATTATTGATTTATGCTTAAGTGCTTAGGAAAGAAAGATGAATCAATCTTTGCCTCCTATGGGCCCGGGGCAAAAAGCTTTGTGATTAATAACCTTGGATGTAATAAAATCTACGCTAGTAGAAGCAACGGAAACAAAAGACGATCCCGTACAAATGGTAGCGAGTAGCGTGGTTACCGCCGGCACAATAGTACAACCCAAGTATTTGAAGCTCTCCACTTGCTCAATAGCCTCATCTTTAATCTTCATATTTACCTTCCTTTGTTTCTTTCCTATAATCATGGCCTTCGTCTTATTTATATTTATCTTCATCCCATAATCCTCGCACTTGTCATTCAGTTCCATCAGCATGTTCCTCAATGTCATTGCATCTTCTGCTAGCAAAAGCCATATCATCAGCAAATCGTATGCACTTTATTCTTTTTCCTCCCATGTTTACGCCTCCCGTATTACTGAAGCAGTTCTTCATTAGGTCTTCCAGGTAGATGTTGAAAAGGGTAGGTGATAGAGGACATCCTTGCCTCACCCCTCTTCCAATTTCTCTTCCCTCTGATATTTCTTCTCCTATCTTCACTTTTATTCGCTGTTCCATATAAAGACTACTTATGAGCATCCTCTCCTTCCAGTTCACGCCAATTTTCTTCAAGATCTTCAGAAGTTTATTCCAATTTACTCTGTCAAAGACCTTTTCCAGGTCAACAAATACTGCATAAAGTCTTTATATTTTTCTATATATCTTTCTTCTATTGTTCGTATCAATCCAATTGCATCTCTTGTACCCTTTCCCTTTCTGAAGCCAAACTGTTCTTCTTCCAATTCGCTTTCCATCGTAGAACGTAAACATCGATTTAGTGTTCGCAGGAGAATCTTTGCAGAGTGTGATATCAAGCTGATAGTCCTGAACTCCTTACATTTCTTTGTTTTTCTTCGGTATTGGTATTAACACTGTCTCAGTCCATTCTTCGGGCCATTCACCTTCTTTATATATATTGTTGCATAAACGCAAAATTCACATAATAAGTAAAGCTCTTACATACCTGCAGTGGGACAGAAAATGCCTTTCCATTTTGAGGGTAGTTCTTACAATCCACATCTAAAATTTTCTGAGTTTTATATGTCATTATAACATTAAAAAAATCACAGTGACTTGATAATCTTCACTATTTATTGTAGCGCCAA
This sequence comes from Diploptera punctata, assembly GCA_030220185.1. NCBI lineage: Eukaryota > Metazoa > Arthropoda > Insecta > Blattodea > Blaberidae > Diploptera > Diploptera punctata. The sequence goes on along the minus strand of JASPKZ010000423.1, from coordinate 1,091,566 downwards.
ACCAACAGTACTCAGTTATGCACCAACAATATAAGAGCGGGAACATTTGGCGCTAAGCTGCATGATGCATAATTTAGATTACTATGTATGAAGATCTAGTTTCATAGCCATTTGTTGCAAAACACAGAATCTCTGATAGGACTGGTTTTTTTATGTTTTTCTTTAATACGTAGGCTACAATTAATGATTTGGCGCTAAAAATGTGCGTTCATTTACTTCATGAGCCAGTGAAACATATGGTATCAAGATATCAATTTTAAAAAATGGCGCTTAGCCGGTTGGTGTATAACGCAGACAATTATCATTAAAGTATTCGCCATGTTTATTGTGAATGTGTAAGTGACTAGTGGGTTTCATCTCAATGTTGTGTACTCGGACGAGGCTCTGGATTGTGCTGATCCCTCATTCAGGGAGGCCTTCCATGTCCTTCTGTTGTAAAAAAAATGTGTGTGTGTGTGTGTGTGTGTGATCCAAAGAGTAAAATTCCTCTTCCGACTGGTCGTCCCGCTGTAAAGTCCGGACAGCGCGCTATGTAGTGTAGAATGTAAAAAGTACCTATAAGGTGAAAGGTTATACCATGATAGAAAGAAGAATTTACATCTAATTGAGTACTTTAGATATTATATTATCATGGATTGTAGATATCCGAAAAACTATAGTGATATGGAATTAGAGGAACAGTCAGGATTTAGAGCAGGTCGTTCCACAACCGACAATTTATTTTGCATTACTCAGGTAATAGAAAAGAAAATGCAATATGGACAACCTTTACACCTACTATCTGTAGATGTAGAGAAAGCATACGACAATGTCCCTATAGAGAAACTATGGATTGCTTTAAGACGTATGGGATTTAAAACTATAATAATTAAAGCTATACAAAATCTATATGACAATTGCATGTCTAAAATTAAAATTGGCAGTAAATTGTCACATGGATTTACGATAAATAAAGGTCTTCGTCAAGGTTGTTGTCTATCACCGACTCTGTTTAAAATATATGTACATGAAATATTAAAGAATTGGAGGAGAAAATGTTCAAGCATGGGAATTTCTATTTCAAACAACAAAACTTTATACAACTTACATTTTGTAGATAATCAATTGTTAATTGCACAAGATTATGAAGATTTAGAATATATGACATCCCGCGCCGTAGCCGAGCGGTTAAGGTAGGAAGCCTTGGCGCAGAGCTACGGGACTTGCGCTGGTTCGAGTCTCCATGGGGGAAGAAATTTTCTCATGGTATTTCGGCCAGTATGGGACCGGTGCCCACCCAGCATCGTGAGGCAATTGGGTAGCTACAATAAGTAGCGGCTCCAGGTTGAGGAACCAGCTATAACGGCTGGGGGACTCGACATGCTAACCACATGTCACCCCTACACTGGCTGTTGATCATCTACCTCTGTGATTGACACATGTGGATGTGAAGGGCCAGCAGCCGGCTGGTAAAAGGGCAACCGCTGAAAAGTGGAAAGACCCTCAATCGGAGAATATATGACTAGAAACGTAATAGAAGAATATGAAGAATGGGGTTTAAATTTAAACATGAAAAAAACAAAAATATTTATCAATTGGTGAACCAGAACAAAATTTAATTTTGGAGACTGGAGAATCAATAAAATCTTGTAGTGAGATCACATATATAGGAATTAAAATAAATAAAAATGGGAGTTATGAAGAGGAAATAAAAAAATAGAAATAATAAAGGAAAATTTGCAATTGCTTGCCTCAATGGAATATTGTGGGATAAAAATATAAGTAATAAAAATAAAATAAATAATTATCATACAAATGTTAAAAGCATCATTACTTATGGAGCAGAACTTTGGCCATTAACAACAAAGCAAATAAGTACCTTTTGGAAACGGAAATGGATTTTATACGAAGGGCCGCAAGAATTTCAAGGAGAGAAAAAAATTAGAAACTCAGTTATAAGGGAGAAAATGAAGATTGAAGACACTATTTTAGATTATATTAAAACTCAGCAATTAAGATTGTACGGACATGTCCAGCGAATAGAAGAGGATCGACTACCAAAATCTGTTTTTGAATGGAAACCTGAGGGAAGACGAAGCAGAGGAAGACCTAAAACCTCCTAGAGTCAGGGAATATGTTTACATATGAAGGAGAAACATCTAAAACCAGGAGATTGGATGGACCGACAAAATTGGCTATTAGGAATCGGACGATGTCAAAGACATTAATCAACCGATGATCTATCTAACTACAAATATTCAGTTTGTCAGATACAATATAAAAGTATAGGAGAAAATGGTATAAACATGTCTGCAAAATAGATATCAACAGATTGCCTAGCCACAAGGGTGCAGGCCGACCACACCTGACGCACCATCACAGGGGTGGAAGAACGAAATGAAACGAAATGGATGAGATAAGTATGGACAAATTGTAGAAAGAAATTTGTGGCAGTGGAAAACCCCGAGAAAAATCCTGCCCAAGCTTCGTTTCGTCCACCACAAAACCCACAAGGAGTGACCGAGACTCGATATGGGGTCCCCAGCGGTGAGAGGCGAGTGCCTAACCGCTTGCGCCACGGAGCCGCCTTTGAATAAGAAATACAATCGTTATATCTTCTTTAAAACAGGAAAAATTTAAAAACCTGAACATCAATAAAGGAACTAGAAGTAAATATGAGTTTTACAGCTTGACTTTATTGCTTAGTTAATGTAAACAGTAACCAGAGATGCTTGATATTGAAGGAGATACATTTGTATTTATATTTTATAGGGTTTTCGGTAGTTTCCTAGAACATTTAATGGAAGTAGTTTAAAAGGATCGTTACTTGTATTAACGCTGGTGGTAATACCACTTCCAATGTCTGCATTTGGTGGCATCGTAGCCATTTACTCTGTTTTTAAAGGCCTCCACCGAATTCTGTTTTTATTTTCTTGTCCTGCATGTTATGTGTATTAAGAAGACTTGGAATTTTGAAGACAAGACATCCCTTTCACCCTATTTCCACCCCATCTTGGAGAGAGTTTGAATTTTTTAACAACTTAGCGATCGCGCGAAGCTATCAAGTGTCCAAGCAATTCCCATTTCGTACACCTTCTGCTCTTTCTCGACAGCAGTAACAGGATCAAGACACAAAATGCCACATGTGCTTATATAACTTCCTTAAGTCAGGTGAACTAGAACATACTAACTCAAAACACACGTTTAACTTTAAACGTAACTTAATGATGGACATATTTTCTGAATTTATCATCATAATTAGGATTTTTTAGGCTCTGAATTATGTAATTTATGCACTTAAAATAGGCTTTAAAACTGTAAAATCGTTTCAGAATAGTATATTGCGATACAAATGAGGTAAGCACTTGTTACTGATCGAGAAAACGTTTGAAAAAAACGAGGCGCTAACGCCGAGTTTTTTTTTTTTTTTTTCAATTTTCGAGATCTGTTACATGCTTACCTCATGTGTATTGCATACTATTTCTTGGTTGATGTGACTAATTTTTATCAAACTTAGTAATAAATGAATTAAAATATTAGTTAGATGTAAATGATTTTTATGAGAAAAAAACATTTGGTGATCGTTACTATGTAGCTTTTCATTTGCTTTATTATAAGCAAGGATTGTTGGCTGTGGAGACATTTTTATATGTAGTACCGTGATTAGAATTTGTTTGATAATTTTATTATGGAAGGAGTCATGGTAGATGATAGAGAAATTAAAGAAGCCTGGAGAGTGGGATGTTCTGCATTAATTCCGGAAAAGTCTAAAGAAAGGTACGATTTAGTGTACAAAACATTCAAGAAATGTTTTATTTTACTTACCGAACGTGTGCTTTTTGAGTCCATATCAACATTGCGATTTATTTTGTTTGCATAGCAACCAGATTAGATATGGGAACGTTGTCTTACTTCCAGTGACAACAATATTAGTAAGTATAAGAAATTTGTACATCGACCAAAAATACTATTTTAAGCTTTTCTTGCACCATGTAACTAATATTGTATATCTGATATTGTTGATGTGCATCGTAATTTGACATCCCGCATACAATCTGGGTTAATATGAAAACAAAAGAAATCTCAATACTTTAAAAATAACGAAATGTACTAGTGCGTAAAGTAAACATTTATTTTGAAATATTGATAGTGATACTGCAATTTGTATTAATTTCGGTATTAATTCATCACATCCAGCTTTCCACGCCTCTTCTATTTCATCATCACTGCGCACATCGTCTAAAACGTTCTCCATAATCAGAAATAAATCCCAAATCAATTTTTGTTTACAGTTTTAACAAATATAGATGGCGACATGACCAACAATACTTATTATTTCTCCATGGCAACACATAAAGTCGATTCACCTCCTCAAATCTAACATTTATCTTCAATTATACTTATTAATATGTTAGCTAATATCTTAATTACTAAAATAAATACACGCAGTGAGACAAATAGTAGGCAATAGTGATGTGGTAAACACATAACAAATCTCGGAATTAAAAAAAAACTCGGCGCAATCGCCTCGTTTCCTTAAACTTTTCCTCGTTCCGTATCAAGTATTTATCACACTCGTATCGCAATATACTATAAAAATGCGTAAACCGTCTACTCATATCCGACAATCTGCCAGAATACAAGGTGCTGAAATGAAATTCCCCAGACCAATAGCAGATATAAAAAAACAAACAAAAGCACAATACAGAAATAAGACAGGAACTAAGAGAAGAGGAAGTAAACATAACAATAGTGAAATACATAACAAACAGACAAGAAAGAAAGAACACTTAGCAAGAATGACAGAACAGAATACCGATGGCAGCATACAACTATTCATCAAGAGAAAGAAGCTTGGGAAGACCAAAGAAAAGATGGAAACAGCATTAATTTGGAGCTGGAACAAGCTAGCAAAAAAGCCTAAACTGTGACGAAGAAGAAGATTTATATACTATATTTAGTTGCATACATAAACGAAATTATATCTGATCACTGTGGTACAATGCATTTTACATCATGAGTATATTTCTACTACAGTTGTGCATTTTGAACAAGTATGTACTTTCTCTTATCTATAGTCTGTGCAGCAATGTTTGTGTGAGCGCATCGTCGCGACACGTCGCTCTGAGAGGACGTAACACCCGACCCTGAGTCCGTGTCTCAATAACGATATTAGCCTATTCTTCTTTCTCCTATGACTTATTCCCCCATCGTCTACCTCCTGAACTATGTAGGTATTTTTCTCACAATTTAATCGTCTCAGTCTATGTCATCCTCTATCTATTTTATGTTATTTTTATATAGTATTTTATCAGGTCTAGTACCACACATTCTGATTGCATGTCCAATTCCTTCAATTATTTTAGCTTTTATTTATTATTAACAGCTTGTTAAGTAACTCATTGGCACTATCAAACCCGTAGGTCACAATATAACAGTCTGCTAACAATTCCTCTTCATAACACTTCTTCTTATTCTACTTCCTTCACAGTACCCTCTGCCCGCTCCTAGAATTTCCTTCCTCAAGATATCAGGGGTTGCCGCACATTTGGCACATTGAAGTCATACTTATACAGTTACCTGTTGTCTAATAATTAATTTTTCTCTATTTATTTAAATTTATACTATGCCATTAATAATCTTTTTCTCGTTTTTTTATATATTCTGTACATATTATATATTTAATTCGTTAAATTTAGAGTAAATCAAAATACATTATAAATATTAATTGTATTGTATTTATAACATGTAGTCGTTTATGTATATTGTAATTTAGATGTAAGATTATTTTTTTGTATTTTTTAAAACCTGGCTGAGTGGCAGACAAGGCCTTAAGGCGTTAACTCTGCCAGGTAAAATAAAGCTATTATTATTATTATTATTATTATTATTATTATTATAATTATAATTATTATTATTAGGTTCATGCCGCGTGGGCATAATCTCTCCATACATACATATCCTGAACTAATGTTTTCCAATCATCCCTTGTATACTTTACCTACCTGAAATCATGATTAGTGTCAACATTCCACCTCATTCTTGGTTAACTTACCGGTCGCTTTCTTCCTGAAATCCTACAAGGAATTTTCATTTCCTTATTTTATTCCGTATTCGTGCCAATCTCAGTCAATGATAATTATTTTTATGACATACATGCCTCTATTTCATTCCGAAATCGTGCCACATATCTTGCCAATCGTAGTCTATGGTAATTTTTCTTATTACATCTGGTTTCCCATAAATAGGCTAGCATACTGTTACTTTTTTAATTTTTCTCTCTCTTCGTCTCTCTTTTATCCAAAAGTTCTCCTAAGAACTTCATTTTCAAATATTCGTAATTGTTTTTCTTCATTTAAATTAATTGACACTCGATCCCATCAGCACACTGTCCTTTATATCCCTCCTCATCACACTGTGTATTATTCATTATCTTTTACAGTCTCACTTGCCAAAACATGAAATTCCCTTCCGCACTATGTCAGAGACTGTCAAACTATAACATTGTTCAAGAACAAAGTAATAATTATTTAATAACAACTAACTTATACACTTTGCTGATAGAATTTTTACAGTAATTAATAAATTTAGTTGTGTCAAAATATTAACATTAACAAATTTTTTCATTTGTTTAAATATTGTATAATCGTTAAATTAGTTTTCTATATCTCATTATTATTCTTTGCTTTTTATATACATTAGCCAGGGGCAATCTACCAACAATTAAATGTATCTTGCTTGAATACATTCTATTATTAGTTTTAGTCTTAATCTTAACTATATTAGTTAATGGCGGAAAGTGACTAGACGTGTTGTGTATCGCTCGTGACCAACATATTATTTTGAAGGTGTGATCACATTCTAAGTCGCTTAAAACTGATAGTTTGTGTTATATAAAACAATTTGGCTAAGTTAAATTCATAAGATGGGCCCCAAGAAGAATAACTCAATGGAAATAGAAGAGGTGGTGAAGCGTGTCTTACAAGAGTCGCCACAAGATGCTACCATGCTGTCAAGTGTTGCCAACATAATAAAGGAGACTGTTGCTGCGGCGGTTATAGAATTAAAAGTGGCATTAGAGCAAAGTCACGCCTTAATCAGTGAACTCCAGAAATCTATTCAGGACCGTGATAACAAGATAGTGACTTTGGAATCTAAGATTGATAGCTTAGAACAATACCAAAGGCGTCAGTGTGTGCGTATTTTTGGCATTGCGGAGGAAGAAAATGAAGACACAGATGCCATCGCCTTGCAGGTAGCAGAGAAAGTTGGTGTTAGTCTCCAGGTCAGTGACATTGACCGTAGTTATCGTGTAGGTAGAAAAACAGATGGTGGACGACCTAGGGCTGTCATTGTTAAATTTGTGTCCTACCGTAAGCGAAGTGAGGTGTTTCCAAATAAAAAGAATTTGAAAGGCAGTGGAATTACGATTCGTGAGGACCTTACTAGTGCTAGGCATCAGTTACTTCGCGAAGCTATCAATATTCATGGCGTAACCAATGTCTGGACCCAAGATGGTTCTGTCATTGTTAAGGTAGGAGACAGAAAAAAGCGAATAAATCATATATCAAATCTCAGGTCAGAGTGATAATTATCAACTCAGAAACTCGTTACTTTTTGTAATTTATTGCTATTAGTATTTAATTATTTACTGTGTTCATTTTTTTCCTTCATTTTTTCGTGTATAATCAATTTTTTTATTAATTTAATTTTGTACTTCATATACTAAACACCAATTGATATTTCATATTTACGGTTTTCTTGTTTTAGTTAGTAACATTTCAACCATAGATTTAAGTAATGCACCTGCAGCCCCTTTTCAGTCTTTGACAGTTCCATTGTCCCCATCTCAACATACCCCTTCCACCTCAGACCTTTTAAAATCACGTTTCTCTTTGAACAGCAATGCACTCAAAATAACATATTGTAATGCACAGTCATCCTGTCCCACTAATCAGAATTCCAAACTATATTTTCTACACTAATCTGTATGCCATTTTAATTTCTGAAACATGGCTGAAAATACTCCTTCTTCTCTTGTAAACATGCAAAATTACACCTTGATTAGGAATGACAGATTCGGGTAAAATGGAGGCGGCGTGGCGATGTATATACGTTCCGATCTACAACCGAAAATTGTATCCCACTCGCCTAGTGAATACTCGTCTCGACCCGAATACCTATTTATAGAAATTAGAGCGAAAATGCAGAAATGTTTATTAGGAGTAGTTTATAAGCCCCCAAATGTCGGTCACCTGCATGACATTGAAACAGTTCTCCAAAATCTGATACCATCTTATGAACATGTAATTGTACTAGGAGACTTCAACACTAACCTATTAGCCACAAATTTTTACAACACTATACAATTACAGACAATGTTCCAGTCATGCAATATGACAATACTGCCTTCAGAACCAACCCATCATACTACGTATTCTGACACACTACTAGACTTAATTATAACAAATAATCCTCAAAAAGTTATAACTAGTGGACAGATAGAAGCTCCAGGCATCTCTGCACATGACTTAATATACATTGAATATTCACTCCTTTGCTCTAAACGTAGACCTAGACTTGTAACATACAGAGACTTGAAACATATAAATTATGTGCAATTAGGACTGTAGACGAGAAAGTTGAAAATTTTAATGACATGATTTTACAATTGTATGACAAACACGCACCTATCAAGACTAGACGTATAAACAGACCACCTGCACCCTGGATGTCTGATAATATATTGCTTATGACTGAGAGAGACGTAGCATTCAGGAAATACAGGAGGAACAAAGAACTGACAGACTTACAGAGATACAAACATCTGAGGAATAAAGTCAACCAGACTGTAAGGAATGCAAAACTAAGATATGCCCATACTATTATTACACAATCTATGTCCAACTCAGCTGACATGTGGAAAAATTTAAAATCATTAGGCCTCTGTCAAATAAAGTACAGGTAGATACAGCTGACCTACCACTAGATGAGTTGAATGACCATTTTACCCGCCTCCCTACTGACAACTCCTCACAACACAAACAACAGACAATAGATGAACTAATGTCATATTCCCAACCTACCCGAGACAAATTCTTTTTTTTTCTTATATCTCACCTGATGACGCCAAAAGACCAGTATTACGTATTAAATCTAAAGCACAAGGATTAGACAATATAACAATAACTCTCCTGCAAAAAATAATAGACATTATTCTCCCAACAATAACCCACATTTTTAATGCCTCTATAATGACCGGGACTTATCCCAGACTGGAAAATGGCTCTAGTTCGTCCTACACCGAAATCAAACACTCCCACAACACTCGATGATTATAGACCAATTAGTATTCTTCCCTATTTATCTAAAGCACTGGAACACATAATACACCCACAGTTAACAGACTACCTCATCACACACGACTTACTTGATGAACATCAGTCTGGTTTTAGAACAGGACATCACACAAGTATTGCACTACTTGACATTGTAGAGGACATAAGAGACTCAATGGACAAAAGCAAACTCACCGCAATAGTCCTACTCGACTACAGCAAAGCCTTTGACACAGTAGATATAGACTTAATGCTAGCGAGACTAAAGACACTACATCTGTCGGAAACTGCCTTGATTGGTTTGCATCTTACCTCACTAATCGTCAGCAATCAGTTTCTGTTAATAATCGCATTTCTTCCTGGCGCTTGGTGAGGAAAGGGGTACCTCAAGGCGGTGTCCTCCCTCCTCTTCTCTTCTCGATTTATATTAATGACGTGACCAAGAAACTACAAAACTGTAAGCATCATCTTTATGCCGACGACTTACAGAGTTACACACACTTTAGGCCTGACGAAATTAATGAATATATTGACAAAGTAAACACTGACCTCAGGCATATATCTTTATGGTCCAGACAATATGGGCTGAAACTAAATGTAAACAAAACGCAAGCAATAATTATCGGACATCCAAGGCTATTACACCTCATAAACAATGGCAATATGCCGGCTGTCATATTAGATAATGAACAAATTCCTTATACCGACGTCGTTAAAAATTTGGGATTTTACTTAGATTCTAATTTAAAATGGCATGAGCAAGTAAAACAAATATCTAAAAGGATCTTCTCCATAATACATTCCCTAAAGCGACTTAAACATTTTCTTCCTACAACTCTTAAAAGAATTTTAATCCAACTTTAGTGATGCGGCATTTTGACTACTGTGACGTTCTACTAACTGACATAAGTGACGGATTGTCGGACAAACTGCAGCGTGTCCATAATATGTGTGTCAGATTCATATTTAATGTTCGAAAATACGATCACATTTCTCCATTATTCCACGAATTGTCATGGCTACATCTAAAAGAGAGAAGAAAATCGCACTGTCTAATTCTCCTATTTAAGATCCTACATACCTCGATTCCCAATTATTTATCATCCCGTTTCCAGTATCTATCCTCAAACCATAACTTAAACACAAGATCACAACATAGTCGCTTACTTAATATACCGCAACATAGGACATCACATCACTCCATGTCATATACCATCTCCACTTCTCGCAACTGGAATTCCCTACCACAAGAAATAAGGGGCTGGCGGACATTGGCATCTTTTAAAAGAAATCTAAATTTATATTTGCTCTAAACTCGACTTCATTATTATCCAGTGTAAGATATATATATTAATTGGCGTTTCCCGTATAATGTATCATATTTATATTATTATTATTATTATTATTATTATTATTATCATCATCATCGTATCATTATTGTTATTACCCTATAAAATGTTGTTTGTACATGACATTTACATTGCTACATTTATTGTATCTTTAACTGTTTATAATTAGTATAGTGTATATCTATATTTGTCGAATATTTATTTGTATTTGTGGAAGAGAGGGCCTTATGGCCTTAACTCTGCCAGAATAAATAAAGTATTATTATTATTATTATTATTATTATTATTATTATTATTATTATTATTATTATTATTATTATTATTATTATTATTATTATTATAACTATCATTAAGTGATTGTATTATAGATCGTAATGTAATAGATATCATCTTATTGATCAAATCTTCATTTAGTATTTAATATTAGAGTTAATTGTGATCGTTATATTCTGATGTAATATATGTTTGTCCTGGTGAGTGGAAGAGAGGGCCACATGGCCTTAACTCCGCCAGGATAAATAAATAAATAAAAAAATAAAAATAATGTTTCACATTCATATAATGTGGGACCTAATTGCATGATTAATCGTTTTATATATTTCCAATTGAACATTTTTTAACAAAGCGTAATATATAAAATGATTTCTATATTGGACAGGAATAGAGCTTCGCATTACATGGAATTGGGTTAATGTGTCCATGGAATGTCTGACAATTTAAGCTTAAAACTATGTGCTAATAGCATTACTGCAATTCGCGTTCTTTTCAGAATTAAACTGATAAATGGATTCCAATAACGATCATTATCTAATTATAATCATCCTAATGATTCAATTATCTGTTAATACATCAAAGCATATAAATGGAAAATAAAACAATTCACTCCTGGGAATTTGATTCACAAGCTTGCGAACATTTGACAACAGGTTTGAGCAACTTCAGAAAGAACCAACCGTATTGAGATTACATAAACGAAAATATTTCTGAAAAAATCTTCATCGATTCACTTACTGCACAAAACGGCGGTAACCACATAAAAAAGTAATTAAAAATAGCCTCAACTCTGGAAACGATTGCTATTATACATTACAGAGACTCTTGTCATCACTACTTCTCTCAAAAGCATTAAACTAAAAATATATAAGACACCAGCTAATACCCGGCGTACGGGTAAATAAATCATAATGTGTTTTTACCTTTAGTTCAATAAGTATAAGGGGGAAAAATATCATACTTATGTTAAGATACCCCGTGCTGTTTACCCGCTGTTGGCCGGAAATCTACGTAGTCCGATGTACTTCGCATAAATGAGCTAAAAGAGCAAATTCGTTCTTTTGAGTTATCCGTAAAAGATTACCCGCTGTGCGCTGCTATGCTTTCTTGGGAATCTACTTATTCCGATCTTCTTGTCATCAATGAAAGACAAAAATGGTTATTGTGAGTTATCCGTAAAAGATAAACATATGCTGTCGCGGAATTTTTTGCAGAGTTTTTTTCTTTTTACATATTCAATTCTGTGTACATTGATTTGGTTTATTTATTGTGGTTTAGCAGAGTAAACCATTTAAGCGTACAAATCGACTTTTCTTTTACATTTTTCACTACAAAGGATGATTTTTATGGGTTAAGGGCTTGAGCATTAAAACCCTCCTATAGCCAATAATGTTCCCGGGAAAATCCTGAAGAGTTTGCAAAAATCCCCATTACAATCGAATAAACAGTATGGCAGCGCACGTTTGCCCGGGATTCTACTTATCCCGAATTTCTTGGCATCAATGAAAGACAATAATGGCTATATATATATATATATATATATATATCTGCAAAAGGTAATAATATGTTGTCGCGGATATTTTTGTAGATTTTTTCAGATATTCAATTCTGTCTACATTGATTTCGTGTATTTGTTATGGTTTAGGTAGCGTAAGCCATTTAAGCGTAAAAAAAGGGATTTTTTTTCAAGTTTTTAAGGATGTAGGAGTTGAGTATAATAACTCTCTTATAGCCTATGTTCATCCAGGGAATTTGCTGAACATTTTTCAGAAAACCCCATCACAATCGGATGAACGGTATGGCAGCGCATAAAATACGAACAAACATGCATTTTTATATATTAGATTATTTTAAACAATTCATTAACTCCTAGATATTATAGACAACTTTTTATGAAAAAATGTTAATTTAAAAAAAAAATAAATAGTTAAATGTTAAAGGCAAAAACTTTTTAAGTCAAATGCATTAATTTATCATAACGACGCCATATGCCTTCGGTTATATTCTTACTTTAAGAGAAGAGAAAATATTAGGAGTATTTGAGAATGAAGTTTTTAGAAAATTGTTGGACCAAACAAAAACGAACAGATAAGTGAATGGACAAGACTACATGAAGTAATCTGTTCTTATTACTTCTGGTTTTCCATAAAGATCATATATTGTACTCCCAGAGAAAGAAAGTCCCAAAAAGGAATGCGGTTGAGCTGAACGCCACGCGAATATATGTTGTATTGTACACTTCTAAAACATGCTTTGGTAATGCGCTGTAGCATAATTAAAAAGCTTATGTAACATATAAAACGAATATAACATTTAAGACTAGTGTAATGTCATGTGAGCGAAATAGTCAAATATATAACAAAAAAATCCTTGCTCGATAGCAGGAATCTGTACCAATTATCTACGAGTAATTGTTACGTGTAGTACAACGGTATAACAATCGCCACGTCATCACTAGCCAATGGTATTCGAGGAATCCACCTGCATGTAAACTCAACATCCTTGTTCCGCAATAGACCATCATCCCCTCACGCGGAGATTTTCTTTCATTTAGAGTTCAGTATAGGATCTTTATGAAACACCAGAAGTTATAAGAACAGTTAAATCTAGTAGACTGCTCTGGGTAGAACATATGGCACGAATGGAGAATTAAAGAGGGGAAATGTAAACTCGTTCTAAGAAAATCAGAGGAAAAGCGCCCAATAGGTAGGCTAAGAATGATATATAAGATTAACCTTGATTTCAAATCATCACATCATCATCATCACGATCCTGTAACTCTATTTAGGAGCATAAGGCATCAGTAAGGGCTTTCTACCGAACACGATTACCGGAAACAGCTTTTACTAACCATGATATGAGGGAATTAAATTATTCAGAAGATGATTGTTAAACGTTATCTCGGGATAGGGATATATGGAGAGCTTATGTTTGCGTAGCAATGAACCTCCAAGTTCGATAGTGTCAGTAAATTAGCAATCGTTGTTAATCTATCTATAATGGCTTAGCCTCTTCTTTGTAAGGAGTTACTAGTCCAAGTTAATTTTTAGTTACCGGTAACTTATTTGCTCGTAGATGACATGGATGGCATACAGTCAACACATCGACCCGATGAGACATCTAACAGGCAACTAAGGTATTACTATTGCCTCCCTGGTTTAACTTGGCAAGAAATTTGTAGAAAGAGACATCTGTACTCAACTCTCTCACTCGCACCAGCGTTTTCGGAGGTTCTTCACCAGACGTTAATAAGGGAGAGGAGAAAGAGGAAAACTGACTAAAAGGGTGGGTTCTTTCTTTTGTAACTGGACGAAAGCGGTCAAGGATCTACCCTTATATCTCCAACTCTCTTTTTGCCAAGTTAAACCAGGCATGTTATAGGATGTTGATGTCGGTAGATTTTGCTTTGGACCAACGAGAGATGATCAGACAGGTGAATGGAGAAGACTACATAACAACGAACTACATGGTCTTTATAGGAAGCCAGATATAATAAGAACAGTTAATCTCGTAGACTGCGATGGGCAGGACATGTTGCACTATGGGGAATGAAAGACTTGCATGGAAGCTTCTTGTAGGAAAGCCAGAGGGAAAACGCCCAGTTGGTAGACCAAGAATGAGGTGGGAGAATAACATTAACTATGATTTGAGGGAAGTAGATTATACAGGAAATGATTGGAAAGCATTAGCTCAGGATAGGGATGCATGGAGGGCTTATGTCCGTGCGGCCATGAACCTACGGGTTCGATAGTGCCAGTGAGTAAGTAAGTAAGGCTTCTTTGTTCAGGCTTAAGGATCTTTTACGAGGGTGAATATCTTCAGACTCGGGACCCACGGCTTAAAGTCCCTCCCGGAGAACTTGCTCCTTGGATATTTTCTCCCTAAAAAAATCCATCGATCTCGACCGGATTTAAACCCGTGACCCTCGGAACTAGAGGCAAGGAGCACAACCACCAGTCCACCGCGGCCGATTATCATAAGTAATGCCACGAGTGATTTCCAAATTATCGATAAATTCACTCCTCACTTCGTGAGTCGTGAATTTATCTAGAGAATTTGGAAATCAAGAGTGGCATTTGTTAGGACTATTTAACGAATAAAATTAAGCTGTTTACTCACAAATAATTATTTAACTATAGTTATTTTAAAATATTTACGTATATATTTAATGTAAACGGCGATGTTTGAAAACAAATGAGAAACGATAGGTACGCTTCATCTGCTTATTTTGTTTATCACTGCAACCAGATCATACTATTTATTGCCAAAGGAACGCAATATTGTAAGAATGCTCTCCAGCGGAGAAAAAATGAAACACATAAAACTGTATATTAATTCATTTCTGATGTATGATGTAAATATGACAATTATATTTTTCTGGATTATTACCTGGGAAAAAATACATTTAAGAAAGTGCAAACAGTGGTTTCTTTTTTTGGTGGTATGATAAATTGCTACAAATGTTTTTATATTAACTCCTGCAAGCGCTAGGTGTTGACATCTATGCACTATATATACAATCTAGTAGCCGTATTTCTTGTAGGCTCAGTCACTGCAAAATAATGGTCAGACCTGTTCAGAATATTAAAAATGAGGAGCTTTCTTTAATATGGTAAATTTAACACTGATAATTATTTCGTGAAACACGACGCTGATTGGTTGTAAAACAGAAATCATTGAAACGTGATTGGTCATTGACTCCCATCTCGGGCATGAGTTAAATAGTCATTGTTAATGCACACATAAAAATTAACTATATTGTTCTTTTCATCATCATCATCTTCATGGTAGGCCGTCGGCCTGTTCCGCTCTCAGAATTGATCCTCCCATATTGTGCTTTTATATGTTAATATTACAATAGTATATATAGTTTTTAATTTCCAAGATTCTGTAAAACACTTCACTAACATGCATTGCACATTCTTTTTGCGTGATGGTGTTTTCATAATAATAAATAATAGTAAAATAATATCATATTTGTTGGAAATATTTGCGTTCATTTTAAACAATTGACTAACGTTAAAAATATGGGCAATGTTTATTAGCTGAAACAACAGGAGACCGTGAGACCATTTAGCGATAAAACAACAGGAGACCGTGAGACCATTTAGCGATAAAACAACAGGAGGCCACGAGACCATTTAGTGATAAAATAACAGGAGGCCGTGAGACCAATTGATTATAAAATGGCAGCAAGAATATATTTATTGATTTATATTGTTTCAAATAAAGTTCAGTTCATTTCAAATGCGGTGATTTGTTTCATATAATGTATATTTTTAACACTACCTTTGGATATTTTTATATATAGGCCTATATTGTATGTAGTATACATAGAGAGCAGTGGTGTTACTTCACGGGCAATACACACTTCTTCTTCTTCACTTTACGGGCTAGGCAAATTGCCTGTTCCGCCTCACAGTTGTTCTGTCCATCTTTTCACTTGCCTTCCTACATTCCTTGAACCTCTTGGCTTGTATTTGAATGCTGCTCTTGGTAATCTTGATACATTCATTCTTCCCACGTGTGTAAACCATTTCTCTCTATATTCTCTGATTTTCTCATCCAATGGATATATATTTAACTCTGTTCTTGTATCTTCATTCCTTACTTACTTACTTACTCACTGGCACTATCGAACCCGTAGGTTCATGGCCGCACGACATACGCTCTCCATACATCCCTATCCTGAGCTAATGCTTTCCAATCATTCCCTGCATAATCTACTTCCCTCAAATCATAGATAATGTTATTTTCCCACCTCATTCTTGGTCTACCAACTGGGCGTCTTCCCTCTGGCTTTCCTACAAGAAGCTTCCATGCAAGTCTTTCATTCCCCATACGTGCAACATGTCCTGCCCATCGCAGTCTACGAGACTTAACTGTTCTTATTATATCTGGCTTCCTATAAAGACCATGTAGTTCATTGTTATGTAATCTTCTCCATTCACCTGTCTCTTCATATCTCTTTGGTCCAAAAATTTTCCTAAGTTCTTTATTCTCAAATACTTTTAATATCCTTTCCTCCCTTAAAGTAAGAGTCCATGTTTCGCATCCATATAATATAACTGGTAGAATAATAGTTTTATATATTTTCAGTTTAACGTTTTTTGAAAGGAGTTGGGACATCAAGAGTCTCTGCAATGCATAATAGCACGCATTTCCAGAATTGAGCCTATGTTTAATTTCTTTGTGCATCTCATTCCTATTCGTGATTATTGTTCCTAGGTATTTGAATTCAGCCACTTCCTCAAAATTTCCCTCATTTGTCATTAGCTGTCCAGTTCTATTATATAATGTATTTCTACGTGTGACCATATATATCTTCATTCCTTATCCGATTCAATTATTATAGTTATTATTGTTGTTTTATTAAAGTATAGTTATTTAGGTTGGCAATTCAGAAAATGTAGGAAGTTGAACTTTTAATCCTGGTCACCATTGCTGTAAGGTCGACAATGCACTCGCGCAAAAAAGGGTATTGCAATAAGTGTTTATATCTATTGTTAAGCTAGAGTGTTGCATAGCAAATATTAAATTTTTGTTCATTCATTAGAGTATTTTTTATTGTAGGTTTACCGCAATTTATGACTCTAGATGCGTCCACTGCTGTGAACAAGTTGTGCATTCTTTTAATGAACACTCGCTTTTAGTGTTTCGATGTCCAGTTAAAGTGATGGTATTTACCACATTGTTGTATATATTTAGAGCGTTTCACAGAAAATGTTACCGTCCGTATCAGAAACAAAACTGCAGTCGTAAACATTCCAAACCCTTTGTATCTGCAGCTCGGTAAACACATGCTAACTTTTAATACATTTCAAATGCACAGCAATGAAAAAACACAGGTTAAAAAAAAAGTATTATTTCAGATGTAGTATTCTTTTATGAAGAGAAAAAGTTATTTGTGGGAGCTGTCTGAGACAGTAGCATCTGAGTCTTCTATTGAGATTTCTCAAATTTAAAATTCTGGTCTGAGCTGATCAGAATTTTCTTCGCTATACAGAGTGGATTCTTATAGTTCAAGATTAAATAAAACGTTTAGAAGATAAAAAGGTTGTATAACAAAATTGTATTAATCAACTGTTAATATTACATGCATTTCAGAGTTGAGGTCATGTCTAATTCCTTATTGCAACTCATTCCTGTTTATAATGTTTGTTCCTTGAGATTTTTTTTTTAATTCTGCCACTTCTTCTCAATGTCCTTAATTTGTTAGGTATTCATTCTGATTTAATATTTTATGTCTATGTATGGCCATATATTTAATTTTGTTATTTACTTCCAGCCTCATTTTTTATTTATAGTGGAGTATGGGACATCAATGAGAGCTTTCCATCGAATCAGCCGCGGTGGACTAGTGGTTATGCTCACTACTTCTGGTCCGGAGAGTCGCGGGTTCAAACTCAGCAGGGGTCCATGGCCGTTTTAGGATGGAAAAATCCAAGAAGCAAGTCCTCCGGGAGGTACTCTAAGCCTTGGGTCCGGAGTCTGAACATTTTCAGGTTCGTAAAGTATCCTTAGACCTGAATAAAAAGGTTTCTAAGCAAAATTTACGAAATTTTCGTATCCTAGTACTACCTTGGATTATTAGATGTCACTATGAGCCGGAACGCTGATTCCAGGTCATTTATTGATATATTTCCGTAAACAAGTGTAACTAAATTGGAAGGACCTATGTTTGAATTTCTCTGCTGGAGGGTGAGATCGCGAAAGTCTCTCTGAGAGACACAAGTGCTTACAAAATAGAAGTAGAGCATAGGGCCTTAGTGAAAGCTTTCCATCGAACATGATCTGTTTGCTGCGGCTTTACTTGTTTCTAAACTATTCCACATATCTCCGTTTTGTGACAATTTTATTGTCCATGATCGTCTTTGGTATTCCCACTCTCCTTCTTACTTCAGGGTTACATTCCAATACTTGCTGTCTATACATTCTGAGTTTCTCAAAGAATCACAAACAGAATCAGTCATGGAATATGTACAAAAATACAGAAACAACTGGAAATCTCACGTAAGAAGAATGAGCAGATCAAGAATACCACGTTAAATCTTAAATTACCAGCCCCCAGACAAGAGATGTTTGGACAGGCCCTTCAAACATTGGATTGATACCGTAACAGATCACTAGGTCTATCACATGAAAGGAAGAAGAAGAAGAAGAAGAAGCTTTATTATTTAATGGAATGTGTTTATGTTGAAAATAAATACACATATTCCATTAAATTGGATGCGAAAATCAGAGAATATAGAGAGAAATGGTTTACACACGTGGAAAGAATGAATGTATCAAGATTACCAAGAGCAGCATGCAACTACAAGCCAAGAGGTTCAAGAAATGTAGGAATGCCAGTGAAAAATGGACAGAACAACTGTGAGGCGGAACAGGCAATTTGCCTAGCCCCTAAAGTGAAGAAGAAGAAGAAGTGTGTATTGAATTTTAATTTCTCCTTATTACTTCAAATAATATATTTTTTGTATACAGTATTCTGTCCTGGGGCAGGTCTTTCACTGCAATAGTAGAATTTTTATACTATGCTTTTCAGCTTTACTATGCAATTATATGTGTGTGGTAGCTTCCCATGTTAATGTTAATGGTCACATGATCCTCGGGGAACTTTCGGGCTTCAAAACTACCTGATATTTGTCTTACAGGTGAGGAAAACCCCCGGAAAAACCTCATCCAGGAAGTTTGTCCCGACCGGGAATCGAACCCGGTCCCGTTGCGTGACAAGGCAGCACACTACCTCGAGACCATAGCGGTGGACTAAATAAGATATACTAGGTCTAAAGCTTGAGCTTATACTAACAGTTGATTAATACCAATACGCCTTCTCCACCCTAAATATTTGAATGTTCTATTCTACTATATACTTATTCTTCCCGAGGGCAAGTCTTTCACTGCAATCATAGCATTTCCATGCTATGCTTTGCTGCTTTACTAAGGCATTATATGTGTGGCAGCTTCCCGTTGCTTTCCACGCCGGTGATGGATGATGATGATGGCCGAATGATTTTCGGGGGACAGTTGGGCCCTAAGCTTCCAGACATTTGTTTTACAGGTGAGGAAAAACACCGAAGAAACCTTACTCAGGAGCCTGTCCCGACAGGAAATCGAACCCGGGCCCGCTGCGTGACAAGGCAGCACGCTAACTCGAGACCACAGCTGTGGACTGTTTGAATGTATGCTCTAAAATATTTTTTTATATTTATCTTATAAGATACATTGCCAATGTAAGTGTTAACAAGTTAATTTTAATCTGGTGTTAAGGTTATCATATAACTGAAGTTTTTGCAACTTTGTTCAAACATTTATTGCAGACGCAAAGGAGTAGGTAGAGACGTGCACTTTGTAAAAGTTTGAAAAGAACTTGCAGGAAAAGGATTGGTTAGTAAAGTCTATCAATATTGTATAGAACATCCTCCACCCAAGCTATTTCCTGCTTCTGCAGCTATGAAAATAAACGAACTTCTCTCCATGTTATACTTTTAAAAAATACACCAAAATGTGGTTATGAATATCCAATTCTCTATTAATGCGCAAGTATCTAAATAAATACGGTTCCACGGCGCAAATGGTCAGACACTTACTTCTCACTGCTGGGGTCTCGATTTCGCATCTCAGTCACTCCATGTGGTATGTGATTTTCGTGGTGGATAAAACGAACTCTGGGCAGGTTTTTCTCTGGTTTTCTCTTACCACAAATTACATTCTACCGTCCATCGCTGTGTTCTCGAGGTAGCGTACTTCCTTGTCACGCAGCTGGCCCTAGTTCGATCCTCGGTCGGGTCAAGCTTCGTGGTTGAGGGATTTTCGGGGGGTTTAATCGCCTGTAAGACAAATGACAGGAAACGTTAAGGCCCAAATGGTCCTCGAATACCATCTGCTCATCATTCTCATCACTATCATATTCGCCTAATTTAGATTAAATTTACTATGAAGGCCTCTCCTGGCGCATCATTATCATTCAACATATCATCGGGGCAGCGTAACTCCGCCTTCCAGGCGTCCCAACCTCAGAGTGGGTTACAAGTACGCCAGTGCCGGGACAGAATACCAGAAATGTCGTAATGACAACCTAGTGGCGTTGATTTAAAAAATTCCACCATATCTCTACACTCATTCATCTGTCCCTGTGATGGCGCATCAGTCGTGGTCGAACGGCATCCTGGATTATTACACTGGTCAACATGATTTTTGTCTCATGAGTACCAATAGTTGTACTTAATGCAGTTTTTTATTGTGTTTTCAAATATGTATTCGGAATTTCTCCATCACTCACAGTTTTTTTTTTTTTCATTTCAATTTCAATTAATGGATTTAAATAATTATTTTTAATAACTTATTTTCGTTCAATTTATTCATTGTAAAATAAAACCAAATGAGCTAACACAGGATATTGCAGCGATGGAAAAGAGATATCAAGGCAAATTGAATCCTAATATGCTGGCCGATTATTGTTGGACCATCAAGAAGGATGCTCCACAGGCGAAATATAGCATAAAATCGTAATTTCTTACTTTCTAGGTGAGTCTGAAAGTTCGAATATTGTGAAGTTACGAATGTAGAAAATGTTAAAACGTGTGAAATTATAAATTCTTGTCTCTCGGAAACCTTGCGTGATGGAGAAAAACACAAAATAATATTTGAATTCAGGAGACAAAAATACAATCAGAATCAAGCATTTTTCTTTTTGAGACAAAAAAAAGGTTTATTTTATGTCGCTCAGTGTTATGAGACCTATAAATAAAGGGCTTCATCGCTCGATACAGCCCTGAGTCAGACACGAGTTGATAAGATTATTATTATTTTGCTTGCGAATGAGCAGTTCTACTAATTTCTCGTACCAGTTATTTAAATATGGCGGACCGCAGTGAAAACTAAATCAACCCATAACTGTTGTTATTAAGTATATTGTATAATTCTACATACATTTAAGTAATTTATTTTAGATCATTTTTTTAGTCCGCTTACAAATATTAAATAAATCAAACCAATTGTTGTATCCTATGGGATATATTGTTAATTTAAGGCTTAATTCTAATAATATCTCTGTTATAGCATATATTTATGAGTAATTCCTGCCAATTTTAAGACCTCTTTCATTTTACCAATCCATTTTCTTAGTATCCACTGGTGCTTTACTTTAATTTTCGTAGAATTCCATTATTAATGTTATTATCATTATTATTACTTGTATTATTATTATAATTATTACTATTATTATTATTGCGGATGAGCCCATGTTGTAATTAGAGGCGTTTCCTATGAATCCGTATTTCCTTAATTTTTTTGGTTAGAGGCTTGTTTTCTCTAGTCTGTCCATGTCGTTCCAGTTTTTTTTGTCCTTTTGGTCAACTTGACACTTACGCCATTTAATTCTAAAAATATATCTGTTTAAGATTATTCTTATGTAATTCCTGCCAATTTTAAGATTTTTTCACTTCACCAATCCATTTCTTAGAATCCATCTCATCTTTACTCCTATTTTCGTAAAATTTTATTATTATTGTTATTATTATTATTATTATTTTTTTTTTATTTTATTTTATTTTTTATTATTGATTTCGTACATCTCAATGATGGATACATCATATTTGAAGAGAAAAATTATACGCTCAGACCGGGACTTGAACCCGGGACCCTTGGTTCTCTAGACCAAGTGCTCTACCAACTGAGCTACCTGAGCAAGTACCGATCTAAACGCAAATCCTTCTCTATATACATTGTAATTCCCATCCACCAAATGCTGTGAAGCCATGCTTCTATCTTGCAATGGCGGCTCCTTTATTAAGAAGACATATTTGGGAATTATACATTACAGTCAGTACGGCTTTTTCAAGTTTTTATTATTGATTTCGTACATCTCAATGATGGATAAATCATATTTGAAGAGAAAAATTATACGCTCAGACCGGGACTTGAACCCGGGACCCTTGGTTCTCTAGACCAAGTGCTCTACCAACTGAGCTACCTGAGCAAGTACCGATCTAAACGCAAATCCTTCTCTATATACATTGTAATTCCCATCCACCAAATGCTGTGAAGCCATGCTTCTATCTTGCAAATGGCGGCTCCTTTATTAAGAAGACATATTTGGGAATTATACATTACAGCCAGTACGGCTTTTTCAAGTTTTTATTATTGATTTCGTACATCTCAATGATGGATAAATCATATTTGAAGAGAAAAATTATACGCTCAGGCCGGGACTTGAACCCGGGACCCTTGGTTCTCTAGACCAAGTGCTCTACCAACTGAGCTACCTGAGCAAGTACCGATCTAAACGCAAATCCTTCTCTATATACATTGTAATTCATTTGGTGGATGGGAATTACAATGTATATAGAGAAGGATTTGCGTTTAGATCGGTACTTGCTCAGGTAGCTCAGTTGGTAGAGCATTTGGTCTATAGAACCAAGGGTCCCGGGTTCAAGTCCCGGTCTGAGCGTATAATTTTTCTCGTCAAATATTATTATTATTATTATTATTATTATTATTATTATTATTATTATTATTATTATTATTATTATTATTATTATAGACAAGAATAGACTAATAGCTCTAGAAATGGATTATTTACGCAGAAGTGCCAGAAAGTCAAAATTAGAACATGTCACAAATAAGGAAATTAGAAACATAATGGAAGCAGAAGAAAGCATAATTGAAAGAATTGAGGTGAAGGAATTAAAGTGGTTAGGACATGTTTTTAGAATGGAAAATGAGCGATGGCGAAGTAACTACTTCAATGGCATCCGACCAGAAAGAAGAAAAGAAGGAGACCAAAGTTAACATAGAAGGAAAACATTAAGACGGTAATGCAAGCTAAAGGGCTAAGCATCAAATATGCCCAAGATCGTAGGCTTTGGAAGTTTGGCACGGGAAGACTGCAGCAGCTTTAAAAACCGAATATAGATAGATTATTATTATTATTATTATTATTATTATTATTCTTATTATTATTATTATTATTATTATTATTATTACATACACTATATCTTAGGACTGAGGATACAAAATTGTAGCTAACTCAATAAGCAATAAAAATACATTGTTTCTGTTTTGTAACTCAATAGGAAACAACATTCCAAAGAGAACAATTTACTGACAGGGAGCGTAGTGACGAGGATACGAGTAAGGAAATTGGTTTTCTTCCATCAGCGTGTCCATACCATGTGTTGTATATTTGTTTTCATTTCCACGTAATTTCCCACATACCATTTCTAAAAGCAGAACCATTTTGCAAAACATATGTATTATCGATCAAACACTACAAAAAATAATGGTAGTAATTATACCATATGCAAGGAATCTCCAATACTCTATTAAGTTCTCCTTGTTTTTGTTACAACGAAGCACGTTTCACTTGCCTTTAGAAATTTCAAATTGTATTACATTGTTGCATCACAATTTTCACGAACTGTTTCAAGCACCTAAACGGGAAAACCCGTACCGCACTAGATCTAAATTTATAAATTAAAAAAAAAAATCAGCAAGAGTATTGATTATTTTTATAATGTCTTAAGAGAAATACAGAGTGTCCCAAATTTGATGTAGGCCTATACAGTCTTTGAAACGTTATTTCTCAGCAATGAAATGAAACAGAAATAAACTTTTGTTGTGTATGATCCAAAAGGCACTGGAAAAGCATAGCAACACGTTCATCGATCTTCACGTTTTTATAAACAACAATGGCGGCGAGATTATCATTCGATGAACGTAAGTGGATACTGAAGTGTTATTGGAAAGTGGAGAATGTTGTTGAAGTGCAACGACTTGGATGGTTAAATTTGGGACACCACCACCAACAAGCGTAACAATAACAAAAATCCGAGACAAATTTGAAGACATGCAAGATGCAAGTGCAAGATGTGTTGAAAGATCGGTGCGGAAGAAAGAGACGTTCGACTGATAACGAGAGTAGGCCTACTGTTGCAGTCATGAATCGTCTTCAAACTTGTCTCGGATTCTTGTTATTGTTACCCTTGTTTCCAATAACACTTCAGTGTCGACTTACGTTCATCGAATGATAATCTCGCCGCCATTGTTGTTTATAAAGATGTGAAGATCGATGAACGTGTTGCTATGCTTTTCCAGCAGTAGCTTGTGGATCATACACAACAAAAATTGTATTTGTGTCTCATTTTATTGCTGAGAAATATAGTTTCAAAGAGTGTATAGATCAATTTGGGACACTCTGTATATCAATAAATATCTTCATATACAAATACCGTAGTTTTAATGTAATTAATCGATAACATTATAAATCATTGCCATTTTTATCTATAATTTATTTTCATTGCCGCTCCTATTCAAGCTCATTGCGACACGGGTTTCACATTTTAAATTTCAAGAAAATGGATTTTAAATTACATCTTACAACCAAAGGAAAAATACAGAGGGGTGCAGAATGAAATACGAAAAGTAAAAAAAATATATATATAAATCAACTTTAATATATACTTGTATATGTGTGTTCTTAATTTGGGTCGGTGTGTTGACCGCATGCCATCCATGACATCTATGATATAATAAGATAACTAATAATTAACTTGGTCTAGTAACTCCTTACAAAGGAGAAGCTATGGTTCAACAATGAGCTACGCCATTATAGATAATATATCCATCTATCCATAGTAATTCTGCCCGATGGCAGGTCCTTCACTGCAATCATAGCATTTTCACGCTATGCTTGCAGCTTTACTAGAGAATTGTAGGTGCGGTAGCTTCCTGTTGCTTTTCACACCGATGAAGGATGATGATGATGGCCATATGATTTCGGGGACCGTTTGGGCCTTAAAGTTTTCCTGACATTTGTCTTACAGGTGAGGAAAAACCCCAATAGAAACCTCACCAAGAAAAACTGCCCCGACCGGGGATCGAACCCAGGTCCGCTGCATGACAAGGCAGCACGCTACCTCGAGACCACAGCTGTGGACTAGATAATATATAGATATTCTTAATTAGCACAACTACCCAGGTGGACCCTCGCTTCCTCATGGATCTACTCCATTCATCCCTGTCCCTTGACAGCTGTATCTATATACATTAGGGTAGACAACGTTGAATATTAGCCTCTTCTTTGTTAGGAATTACAAGAGCAAGTTAATTTAGTTACGCTTATTTTCCCACAGATGTAACGAATTTATACAGTCAGTATACCGACACAATGAGACATCTAGCAGGCGACTAAGGCATTACTAGGATGATGAGGTCGGTAAAGTTTGCTTAGAGACTTTTTATTCAGGCTTAAGGATCTTTTACGAGCCCGAAAATCTTCAGACTTGGTACCCACGTTTTAGAAGTCCCTCTCGAAAGACCTGCTCCTTGAATTTTTACCATTCTAAAAAGTATCTCCTGAGATATATATATATATATATATATATATATGAAATAATTTTATTAAACAAGAAAACCTATTACGAAATGCAAATTTTTCTTTTATAATGAATCAGTTTGGTTTATTATGGACTATAATAATATTTTCAAATATATTGTTATGCAAATTAGGAATATAGGCATATAATACATATATGTCAATGACCATGGCTTTGAATTATTTAGAGAGCACTTATCATCATTGTAAACTTGTTGACAATGTTGTAATTTTTTCTTTAAATACATTTTTTCTTTATGTTTCCAGAATATAAGTTTTAAATTATTAATTCTGATTTACTTACTTTTACCGCTGAAGAAACCGGCATTCAATCGTTATCGCATTGAAGAAATATAGGACACTGAAAAGGTTTCTAAGCTACGCCTAATTTAATTGGGGACATGAATAGTTTCTGTAACACGGAAGAGCATATAAATGCAGCCAACGTATCTAATATACTCATACTAATTCCGAGCTAAGTTCCAGTTGTACTGTAAACAAACTTGTACGAGTATAAGATATTACTCCGCCGACTACGTCCGTCTATTGGAGGAACTTTGGTACTATTTTTAACCGCCATTTGACTGAAATAAGTACGATAGAAACATTGTTCTTATGCAACATAGTATTTTACGGGAAATAAAACTGAATACAACTTTACATTGTATCAATAATTAAGAACTTCCTCTATTTCTTATTTATGTATTTATTGCATAAAATTACTTATGGCCCTACCTAATTAGACATTTATGCGTTTTCGTTGATGTAAATAGGTAACCTTTATTATCGGTACAATTTCATTATGGCGAGAATTTTGTTCCATACTGATTCACCTATTAATTCAGCTGTTATTTTCACCATATCCTCAATGGTTAATGTGGAGTATGTTTTACTAACTCTTTCAAAATATTAAAAATAATTTGTTTCTCTCCGTTTTTCAAATATTTTTCTTTCCAATATTTCATCAAATTCTAAAGAAATTTTGCCATTTTAAAACAATTGAAATTCAAACGTATTCCGCATTGCTGATGCTTAAGAATAAAACAATGCTTATTTAATGTATTCAAAAGTAATATGAGTAATATATTTTAAGGTTCTACCATATAACATATATAGACTTGTGCTAGATAATATATATTTTTATTGTATTGACTTAGGCTTTCACGGCCGGAGTTCCTATGATGATCTTGAAGAGATTTCCGGGCTGTAAAGTCGTGGTCTCGAGGCTTGAAGTTCCCCGACGCTTCGCCAGAGAGTGCGTCTGGCATCCTCAAGGGTTGTCTTGAGACTGGCAATTTTGTCCACTCTCTGTCTTATTTATACCGTTCACCGCGATGTGTTCGTAGGTGACATCAGAAGGCAAATATTACCTACGAACACATCGTGGTGAACGGTATAAATAGGACAGAGAGTGGACAAAATTGTTAGTCTCAAGAAAACCCTTGAGGATGCCAAGCGCAGTCTCTGGCGAAACGTCGGCGAACTTCAAGCCTGGAGACCACGGCCTATAGCCCGGAAATCTTCTTCTAGATCATCATGTATTTTTATTATTTTTATTTCCTTTATTTCGAGTATTACAGAGCGAACAACATTTTCTTACATGTTTAAATGTAAAACCATTAATCGACCCATTAAAATGCAGTCATAGATATGGTTTGTTTACATTACAACTGGAACTTTTCATGAGCAAAAACTCAATAGGTAAATTTCATCGGAATTTGCTAAAATAATTGTATCAGAGCATTTGGATAGCTACAATAAGTAGCGGCTCCAGACTGAGAAAACCAGCCATAAAGGCTAAGGGACTCGACATGCTGACCACATGTCATCCCTACACTGGCTGGATGATCATTTACCTCTGTGATTAACACATGTGGATGTGAGGCCAGCAGTTGGTTGGTAGGCTAAGGGCCTTATAGGCCTGTCGCGCCAGGAGTTTTTTTAATTGTATCAAAAGGCGGCTCCGTTGCGCAAGCAGTTAGACGCTCGCCTCTCACCGCTGGTGCCCCGAGATCGAGTTTCGGTCATTCCATGTGGGTTTCGTGGTTGACGAAACGTAGTTTGGGCAGGTTTTTCTCGGGGTTTTCTCCCGTTTCCCCTGCCACAATTTCATCCACCACTTCTCCATACTTATCTCATCCATTCAATTTCATTTCTACCCATATGATGGTGCGTCAAGCGTAGTCGGCCGGCACCCTTGTCATTCAGAGACCTCTATATATAGGGGTTCATCTCACCTCATCCCTCGATCCGTCCATGAGTTGGACACGAGTTGAGGATATTTAATTTTATCAGATATCAGAGTTATCTTTATTTTCTCTTAGTTTGTGACATTGTGACAATAGTTTTCATTAGTCAATTTTTTATTCGAAACTGTTTACATAACATGTTGAAAAGAAATGGCGGCATTTCTTTGAAATATTCTACCCAGAGAAGGAGAAAGAGAGTAGAGGAAAAACTTAATTGTTTGGCTAATGAACTAACTGCACTTCTCTGTTAATACATACTTGAGACTTAATTGAACCAACAGAGCAGCTATCGTTCACTTCACAAAACCGCCAATTAAAAACACAATAAAACCGAAATTAAGTTTAGAACATGAAAAAGTTCTCTCACAACAATGAAGTTTATAATTTAACCTCCAAGCTCGTAGCATATAGCTGTTCACTCAAGTGATTTGAGCTTTTTGTTATAACAATATTTGTGCAAACTTCTTTGATGCAGTTCAAAATTGTTTGTGTCATATAAATACATAAATTTGTTGTCTGTTTCTGCACAACGTTGAATTAATTTTACATTTACGTAAATTATTAAACCTAAACTCAATAAGTTTAATGTTATAATTTTATGCACTATCGAACTCGAAAACATTCTTCACAAAAGTTTCATTAAATAATTTGTATTTATTTACAAAATGGATACGTACTTAAATCTCTTATAATGCATCACCATTAGATTTCCCTTACAATTCTACATAATTGTCCTACAAATTAAAAAATCAAGTAGTACAAACAGTTTTGTAAAACTACTATAAAAGCCAGTTTATAAGTTTTCGGGCTGTAATAAAAAATGGAGAATCCTAAATGTGTCGAATCTTATTAATTTAAAGCTGGCATAAGTAACATTTTGCTAATATATTGCGAAAACGTGTAATATATTGTTACGTGTCGCATAGCGACGTATGAATTGCGCGGGCGAATCGCTCATGACGAGTTGTATGATCCGCACAGCCGGCAGAATTGTCTGGAGTGTGTTGCCAGATGGTTCTACCGGTGTCTCTCTCTCTTCTTTGGAGAAAGATCCATGCTAGAGGACTCAGGGCATCGAACTGCCTAGAAGCTGTTTGTGGGAATTTCCTCGCGCCTTACAAAGGGCGTAGGCAGGAGACCGCAGTCAGTCTGCGATAGTCAATCGTGTGACGATATGTTGGGTCTATTTTATTTAACAGTGAGTGGAAAATTGTTCTGAGATAACAATTAAAAGAAGATTGCTTTGGGAATTGTAATTCTGAATTGAAGTTTTGTACGGAAATCACTTTTTCGGTACGTGAAAACTACACAACTATGTAATAACTACGTCATCGTATCTTCCCTCTACAGTGATGTTATAGAACAGTGCCAAACTCCTGTCTTCGTTGTCCTCTCTCCTGCGTACCTCCCCCTTCCTTCTTTATGCGCTGCGTGTGACTGTGCATCTTCCCCTCGTTATCGAAAGCCTCAAATTAGCTGTGCAAATTAGTATCATGGTCATCATCAACTTTTGGATCGTCATGGTCAGGTCGACGGTAGCTCGGAGGAGCTGTTTGGTTTCATCAGTCCCAAAAGCCAGGGCAGGGCAACCAGGACTGTGAACTCTAGCCCTCGGCTGGACTGGATTGTGTGTATGTATGTATGTATGTATGACAATTATTATTATTGTTTTTTTAATTATTGATAACGGAATTAACTTATTCATATCTTTTGACGGTCAAAAAGATGATTTTTTGTTAAACTATTTGTATTATCTTACACATGATTCACATTAAATGTACCCTTTTTTTTAGTTAACGTGTGTTTACTAATTGTGTAGCTAGTCATGTTTGGTATTGATTTATGTTCTAAAGCTTTCTCAAGCCAAATTAATCCCCTTTTTCCCTCTAGCTTCCATGATCGTAATACTGTTTAGCATTCAGTACTATATGTTAAGTAATTCACAAAGGAAAGGTGGATTAATCTTTGCCTTCTGTGGGCCAGGGGCAAGGAATGTTGATATAGTCACTCAAAACTTTCAAACTCAATTAATAAAAAAGATAGGATCGCGCGGCGCAGTTTATTGATAATTGAAGAGTTAAATAAAGCGTGTAGTGAAATTTTTAATAAATTCATTGTGCTTATTTACGAATATATAACCTAGAAGAAAAATCGAGGCTATCCCGGCACAATATGAACACTGATCTGCAAATCGCTCTATGTCTCTGTGAAGTTAGTTAAGGGTCTTTGAGTAAAGCACTTAACAGAGATAATAAGAAAATATATTTGGCATTCACATGCAAATCCTGTTAATGGAACATGTTCAAATGGTCTCCATTATTTTAACAAAAATTATACTTTTTTTGAAGATGAGTGAGCCATTTAAATCTAGTCGCTTCGTTGTTAGGTGTTTCTTAACGAAGCTGATTTAGTTACACTTATTACCCTACAGATGTCAAGAGTGGTTTGTGATCAACGTATACCGACCTAATGCGACACCTAGAAATCAACTAAGGTTATACTTGGATGAAGAAAGATCGGTAAATTTTGGTTCAAAGGCCTCTTTTTTCAGGCCTTAGGTTTTTTTAAGAATCTCAACATTTTGGAACTCGAGTTTCACGGCTTAACGCCCCTGCGGAGGACTTGTTCCTTTGTAATTCTCCATCCTAAAAAAATCTATCGACCCCGGCCGAGTTTAAACCCGCGACCCTCGATACTGAGATCAATGACAAATGATGTAACTAAATTATCTTGGTCTAGTAATAAAAGAGAGATTACGGCTCAATATTGGCTACGCCATTATGAATATAGAGAGTATTATCATTAAATAAATACATTTAATGATATGTGTGGCACCATAAAACAAAGTCTCAAGGGAACTACGAAGGAGACACTTTTAAAATTGTATAAAACAATGGCGGTTCTAACACTGCTATATGGATCTGAACACTCGGTCTTGAACAAAAACGTGGAAAGAAGAATATAAATTTAAGAAATTAGTTTTATCAAGAGTGACCGACTATAAAATAGCAGATCGGAAACGAAATTATTATAAACGAAAATAAATATATTCAAACTATTAGATAAAATTGCACAATTCAGAGACGAATGCATGGACTACATCAATAGAATGGAGAACAACAGAATTCCGAAACAGATTCTTCACTATAGGCCAAAGACGAAGAAATGTAGGAAGACTCAGTAAAAAATGGACAGATCAATCGAATAAGATATCGGAACAGAACTTAAGGTATAATCTTTGTTGCTGATGATTATTGTTATTTATTATTATTATTATTATTATTATTATCATCATCATGTTTAGTCCGCCGCTGTGATTTCGGGATAGTGTCGCTGCTTCGAATGCATCAGGCCAACGTTCATTCCCCAGTCGGGAGAAGTTACTTGGTTGATGGTTTTAAGAATTTTTCTTTACTTGTAAGACAAATGTCAGGAACCATTAAGCCCAAACGGTCCCCGAACATCATCTGGCAATCATAATCATCATTATCATATTCGCCATGTTTAGAATGAACTTGTGTGTTGCGTCTTATTATTCTGTTGTCTCGGAGGAGATCGAGGCACTGAGCCGATTCTTCATTCGGGGAGACCCTCCATGTCGTGAGGTGGTCAAAAAAGTAAGTGTGATTCATAGTTACTTATCCTTCTCCAGACAAGTTGTACAATGGTCCGGATAACGTGTGGCACATAAAAGTACCTAAAAATCGAGAGGTTAAACTTCATTAATGGAATTATCAATATGTTTGGCGTATAAAAATAACATATATATATATATATATATATATATTAGGAAAAATAGCGCGGTGTACTAGTGTTTAGGCTCCTTGTCTCTGGTCCCGAGGGTCGCGGGTTCAAACCCGGCCGGGGTCGATGGATTTTTTAGGATGGAAAAATCCAAAGCAAGTCCTCCGGGAGGGACTTTAAGCCGTGGGTCCCGAGTCTGAAGATTTTCAGGCTCGTAAAAGATCCTTAAGCCTGAATGAAAAGGCCTCTAAGCAAAATTGACCGATTTCTCCCGTCCTAGTACTATGTTGGTTTCCTAGATGTCAGTATGAGGCGGAACGCTGACCACGGGGCACTCCGATGACATTTATACGAAAACAAGTGTAACTAAATTAATGTGGTTCAAATTTTTCCCTGTTGGTGGAGAACGCCTATATCTCTGTTAAGAGGAACATGGGCTTACAAGAAGAAGAAGAAGAAGAAGAAAAACGTTTGAAATTGACTGGACCTCATAAGAATGGAAGAAGAGAGAATACCAAACAAGATCCTTAATTGGAAAGCTAATGGAAGGAGTGGAAGAGGCAGACCTAGAGAACGATGGATGGATGGATGGAGTGAAGGGAAGTATGGAAGCTAGAGATTTGAGGGAAGGAGGTGCTTTAGACAGGAACCTCTGGCGACAAATCACCTTGGGTTGAAGAAGAAAGACCGTATTGTGGAATATTTCTAAATAAAAAAATATGTATTTTACTTTACAATTTTAAATGTATTATTGATTTATTTTAATTTGATTGTAAATCTGATTGTAAACCTATTTTAATTGAAGGGCTTAGGGCAATACCATGATAAGCCTAAAATTTTTCTTTCTGAGATATACCGGTTTTGTAATGTTTAAAAAAAATTAAATAGTAATTGGGCAGTATTGTCAATACATTGTTTGTCTCTATGTTTCAACTCATCTTTGGCGCAATTACAAATGATTTTATGGATATTTCAATACATTTATTTGCTATCATTGTAATACAGAATCTGGCATATCATGTTACTGCCCTAAGGCCTTCAATTGTATTATAACATTTTATTTTTGCTGATTGAAAGGAATAGAAGACCTTATGGCCTTACGTGCCAGAATACATACTAGTATGTTATGATATAAGGATGAAGACAACGATTAACGTATGCGTTGGAAAGTTAATGCTGATTCGACAGACTCGGGCATTTTTTTTCAACAATACATAAAACTGTTCCATCCTTGGCATCGTACTACATTTTATTTATATTTTGTTGTATTTCATACCTTTAATTAAATTAACAACATTGTGTAAATAAGGCATCAGCTGTACTATTATATGCTCACTTCGGGGACACAATTTAGAAGAATATATAAAATATGGAGGGTTCGCAAAATTCAATTTTCTTCCTCAGGAAACAATGCTGCCAATATAAGGTATGAATAGCTGATTTCTGTATATTTAAATTTTCCTATTTATAGTAACGTATCCTGAACGGGTTTTAAGGTTAAGAAACGCATATTTAAAGATGACTATTTAACTCATGCCACAAATGCGAGTCAATGACCAATCACGTTTCAATGAATGTTGTTTTACAACCAATGACAGTCGTGTTTCACCTCGTTCTTCATCGATTTCTCTTTATCAGCTCCTGCTTTTGTGATAAAGAAAGCTCCTCCTTTTCAATGCTCTGAACAGGTCAAAGCATTATTTTTCTCCAACAAATACATTGAATATAGCAAATAATGAAAAGATTCCTTGATTTTACTGAGTTGTTTACTAAAAAAATTAATGAATAACCCGTAATGTTGATTATGATATATAGTTTGATGTGTTTCATTATTTCTACACTTGGGTGCACTCTTACAATACTGCGATCTTATTTGGCAATAAATAATATGATCAAGCAGCAGTGAATGAACATAACCTCACATTTCTGATTTGTTTTCAAACATCGCCGTTTACATTAAATATATAAATATTTTAAAATAACTATAGTTAAACAATGATTTGTGAGTAAACAGCTTAATTTTATTCGTTAAATAGTCCTAACAAGTGCCAGTCTTGATTTCCAGTCGATAATCTGGAAATCACTCGTAGCATGACTTATGATAAATCTGATTTTACTTTATATATATATATATTTATATATATATATATATATAATTTATATTTGCTTACGTTAAATGAGTCCCATACACTACATTTTAGCTTTTATGTTGGCGATAATTACATGTGGTAAAAGGTTTGAGGACTGTAATACGGTAGTTGACTTTCACACTCATTTTAATAACTTAAATATATTAAAAGCGACATAGTATGAAAGTAATATTATTGCTCTTCATCTTTTTCTTCCTCTTCCCTTTTTACATGTTTTGAGCCATATTATTATTATTATTATTATTATTATTATTATTATTATTATTATTATTATTATTATTATTATTTTATTACTATTTATTATTATTATTATTATTTTTTGTCATTGATTTGTTAAAGGCTAGAGGAAGAAAGCCTTGACCATAAGTTACATGGTCCTCCAGGTTAGGGATTGATTCATCAGGCCAGCTCCCTGTTCGTCACAAAAAACATAACAATGCTAACATGGAATGGTGTCCACCTGGAAGAAGAAGGAAAGGAAGACCTGGAAACTCGTGGAGGCAAGAAATATGAACTGGAATGAGAACAAGAGAATGGAGGACATGAAGTTAATGGATAGAGACGAGTGGAGAAGAAAAATAAAACTTTAGGCACAGAAAGATGTGTAAACATTAAAAATCTGTAATAAATAAATTATTATTATTATTATTATTATTATTATTATTATTATTATGCTGAATTCAGTCCTTCAGAGCAAAAATATTGTAAATAACAAAAAATAATAATTTATAATCATTAGTCCCAAAGTATAAAACATTATGGAGCTAAGATTTGGACATCAGATTGACCACAAGCAAATAAATAGTTATCTACAGAAATGGTGTAGAGCGGCAAGAAAATCAAGAATGGATAAAATTAAAGAGATGATGAAAGTGGATAAACATATTCTTGAACTAATTAGAGGAGGAAAATTGAGATGATAATATTAAAAGATGCCGGTCTATGAGGATGTGGTCTATAACTGGTGTTTCTTCCAGAGGTTTCTCCCTCAACTGCGGAGGGCATCTTCAGTGGCGATTGCTTCTGGGTGGTGTTCCATTGTCGTAGACACCACCTAGAAGCATCTAGAAGTACTCGGCACTGAAGGTGCCCTCCGCAATTGAGGGATAAACGTCTGGAAGAAACACCAGTTACAGACCACGACCACATAGCCCGGGATCTTTTAATATTATGATTACCGGCCGTGAAAGCCTGTATTCCACGAAAATTGAGATGGTTTCGGCACATTAAAGGAATGGAAGAAGACAGAATTTCGTAAATGATTTTGGAATGGAATTCTGAATGCCACAGGCACAATGAATGAACAGCAACTGTAGGAGTATAAATAGAATGGATTTTGACGAAAAAATGTGCAAGTCAGGAATTTTGGAAGAACAAAATTACTTTAAATTGAATAAAAAACTACTGTAGTGTATAACATTTACTATTAAAAACTATTATTGTTATTAATATTTTTACTTCTCAATCCTACATTCTATGCCGTTACTTTTCAAACATCTTCTTATGAATTAAATGAAATAGCTCAGAAATATAACATGAAGGTATCTACATTAAAAACAAAACCAATGGAATTTTTAGTAAATTGGTATAAAGGGTTAAATAGAAATAAATGGACATATAATAGAACAAGTATCTAATTTACATATCTTAGAAACATGATTTGAGACAATAAAAGGGATTCATCCATAGTAATTCTGCCCGAGGACAGGTCTTTTACTGCAATCATAGCATTTTCATGCTATACTTTGCAGCTTTACTAGGGAATTATTCGTGTGGTAGCTTCCCGTTGCTTTCCACACCGGTGAAGGATGATTATGGTAATAATAAGGATAATGATGATGGCCGGATGATTTTCAGGGACCGTTGGGTCCTAAGCTTCCTGACATTTGTCTTACAGGTGAGGAAAAAAATCTCACTCAGGAGCCTGTTCCGACCGGGAATCGAACCCAGGCCCGCTGCGTGACAAGGCAGCGCGATACCTCGAGACCACAGCGGTGGACATAAAGGGATATAGATATAAAATTAGAAAGTCTGAAATATATTAAATGATGGTACCAGATATCAACAAAATTAAATGGCACAATAAAAATAAATTTTGAAAAATCAATGTTAGTGGAAACCAAATTAAGATTATATAATATTATTTCAAAATCAGAATTTAAATATGTAAGTGGCGTTAAGGTCCTATGATATTTTTTAGACCACTTCTTGGATTCACAAGATTAGATAATCAAAGAAATATTGACACCAGAAAAAAATTGAAAGTCGAAAATATATTAAATTATATTACCAAATATCAACAAAATTGGAAACTACATGTTTTGAGGATGGAAAGGGGGAGATTACACAAACTATGTCTATAATATCGACCAAACTGAAAGAGGCAATTTACGTAATGACAGAAATTTAGATAAACACACTAAAATACAACGATTCAATTATCTATGTGGCACAATTAAACGCACTTCATTGAAAGAAGACAAGAAAAGAAACTGTTTTGAAGTTTTACAAAGTATTGGCAGTTCCATCTCTTATCTATGGATGTGAAACCTGGACATTAGCAAAGGCAGATAGTAAACAAAAAGAGGCTGCTGAAATGAATATGTTGAGAGCAATAGCAGGATACCAAAGGACAAATAAAAAGAAAAAACGAAGATATAAGAACAGAACTTAATATATTTAATCTCTGTGAAAGAATAAACTATTATCAAAACGCTTATCTTCAGCACGTATTACGAATGATTGAACAGCGCATACCAAGAAGAATGTATAATTATAAACCAAAGGGAGAAGAATGTTGGGAAGACCATTGAAGCGATGGAAAGACCCATTCGACCTATAATGAGATCGGAACAGGCCATTGGGCTTAATATCTTGTTGTGTGTTGATGATTAGGATGACGGAAAGCGATATTTGGGAAGGCCAAGACGTATATTGGATTGACTAAGATCACCTTGAGTAAACTACAGGCGATATATCGCACTAAAATGTGCATGATGAATGGTGATTTTTGGAAACATTTTGTTGATACGCCTTTGAATGAGACACGTTAGAGAATTTTCTTTCGCGATCTCACAATGTTTAAATTTTTGCTTGAAAGTTTACTACCGATAATAAATACAAACCACAAAACACCTCCCGCATCAAATGTACAGTTATGGAAGAGGAGAAAATAAATAATAAAGGAAGAACATAACTTTAAACATTTTGAAATGTTTGTAAATGCTGGAATATAATCTGATAAAATGTAATTACAAAGTGTAACAGTTTAAACAAAGTTAATCTGTGGATGAAGCATAAACGGAGAGCAGAACAGACAAAGGGAAATTAACATTGTAAACAGTATCTTGAACGATAATTAATAACGTTGGTAGTAGAAGTGTGTAAACGTATGTTTTGGGAGTCCACGAGATGATATAAGAAGGATCGGAGTCATATAACGCAGGAAATACTTGGGAGCTCCACGCGCGCTAGTTGGATGATGGATTACAGTGCAGTCGCTATGTATTGCTGTCACTAACCCAGTCTCTAGGGAATATCTCCACATACATGCATGAAATTGGAAATGTTACACAAATATACAGTTCCATTCAAAACACTCAGCACACATCACCAATTTACATGATATAAAACCAAATACCCCTCCTGCGTTCCGAAGAAAAGTTTAACAAGACATCCCAGTAATTTCTTATTTCTTCGTCATCGTCGTCATTATTGTATTATTATTATTATTATTATTATTATTACTATTATTATTACTATATTGATTATTATTATTATTATTATTATTATTATTATTATTATTATTATTATTATTATTATTATTATTATATAGTCGTTTTAAGAAATCACAGTAATTTCTTAATTTCTGTACCTTCATTTTTCTAACCTGATTTAGTGATAGCTAATGCCTTAACTCCTTACTCTGTTAGATAAAATAAAGCTATTATTATGAAGATTATTATTATTATTATTATTATTATTATTATCATTATTATTATTATTATTATTATTATTATGTCCACCGCTATGGTCTCAAGGTAGCGTGCTGCCTTGTCACGCAGCGGGCCCGGGTTCGATCCCCGGTCGGGGCAGTTTTTCTGGGTGAGGTTTTTATCGGGATTTTTCTTCGCTTATAAGACAAATGTCAGGAAAACGTTAAGGTCCAAACGGTCCCCGAAATCATATGGCCATCATCATCATCATCCTTCACGGTGTGGAAAGCAACGGGAGTCTACCACACCTACAATTCCCTAGTAAAGCTGCAAGCATAGCATGAGAATGCTATGATTGGAGTGGAGGACCTGCCTTCGGGCAGAATTACTATGGATGGATTATTATAATTATTATTATAATTATTATTATTATTATTATTATTATTACTATTATTACTATCATTATTATTATTATTATTATTATTACTATTATTACTATTATTAGTATTAGTATCATATGCTCTTTTTAACACATCCTAGTAATTTCTAACTTTTGTATTTTTTCTAACCTAGTTTAGTGATAGGTACGGCCTTCAGTCCTAACTCTGCCGGATAAAATAAAATAATAATAATAATTATTATTATTATTGCTATTGCTCCTGCTATTATTATTATTATTATTATTATTATTATTATTATTATTATTACTCTTTTGGTGACTAATAAGTTTCTAGGGAGCCAAATAACAAAAAACAAATAATATTGGGTTGTATTCAAAAAAATTTGGAGGGATTTTATAGATTTCTGAATTGATATTTTGTCAATTATAATTTTATTTTCAAATTTAACGGGTGCAAACGGGTCAAAATAATACATTTTCAAGAAACAAAAAATTAATGTGATTTTTAGGGAGAGAACATTTAAGGATGTTTTGTCCAAGGGATGCCCCATAGCTGAGTGATTTAAGGCATTATGATTTCTTCTAGGATACGAGTCTTGCGCTGGGTCGAGTCAGCAAGGTGAAATAAATTTTCTCACAGAATTTCGGCCATTATGGAACCGGTGCCCACCCACAATTGTGAGGAATTGGAGCAGCTACAATAATTAGCAGCTCCAGGCTGAGAAAACCAGCTATAACTGCTTGGAGACCCGACATTCCGACCACATATCAACTCTAAACTGACTGAATGATCGTCAGCCTCTGAAATTATCACATGTGGATGTGAGGCCAGCAATCGGCTGGTAGGCTAAGGTCCTTCTATTGCTGTCGCGCTATGGAACTTTTGTAAGAGGCATTTAAGGGCGTTTTATCCCATGTTTCATACATGATATCTTAGGTCTCAAAGAAGATTTTGCCCTTTACTTTTTTTATGCCAAAAGAATAATAATATAATAATAATAATAATAATAATAATAATAATAATAATAATAATAATAATGAATTTGATTATTTTAGAAGAAGCCTCCAAAAAACAAGATACGATAAAATAAGAAATTAATTCCTTTGGAGAGAAATGAAGGTCACCACATCTGTTGTTAAGAGGATTGAAAATCAAACGCTTAAATGGCATGGCCATGTACAAAGAATGAAAAATGAAAGATGGCCAAAAAATATATAGGGGCCTACCAATGGTCACCCCCTGGAATAAATAAACGTGGCAGACCAAAATGGAAATGGAAAACCTACGTCAGAACAATAATGGAGGATAGGAA
Source organism: Diploptera punctata (assembly GCA_030220185.1). Classification (NCBI taxonomy): domain Eukaryota; kingdom Metazoa; phylum Arthropoda; class Insecta; order Blattodea; family Blaberidae; genus Diploptera; species Diploptera punctata. Next base: position 1,051,460 of record JASPKZ010000423.1, on the reverse strand, counting down.
TTTGGAAGAGGGAGATTGGAATGATAGAGATAAATGGAAACTGAAGACGGCAAACCTATAAGTGGGGGAAAGCCAAATAATAATAATAATAATAATAATAATAATAATAATAATAATAATAAGTGCTGTAGCTCTGAAGGTATAGAAGATGAAACCACCGATCAATCACAATGAGTTTATTAATCTCGAAGCGAGAAAAAAAATAGACGTCAAAGGTATCATATATTTATTATATATGAACGGATGCAGAAGGGAATACAAAGTGATTACAAACTCAACGAATATAATACATTCTTAAGTTTCTCAAGTTTGAATAGCGCCGTCTAAGTAGACGTGGCTAGCGCGAGCAGCTGCCTTGACTTGGATCCTAGTTGGATTCATGGCGGTTTCAGAGGAGTATTGGTGGTGGGCCATACCGGTTTTTTTAGTTTGTTTTTCTTTTCCCCGAATTTCAACCAACCCAAACTCTCTATTTTCTCTTACCTCCCTTTCATGTCATTTCATTTTTCATTAATTCATTTCATACCGTAACACACTTCACCTCATCTCATGTTAGGAAAGGTGGTTTGTTTGAAAATCCACAGGTGTTGAAAATATATGGTTACAGGGATCTAGTGGGGTCCACCAAAGTGCTGATTTATGATTCAAAGTTCATAGTAAAGATTAGTAATTTCAAAATAGATCAGGTAAAACAATTTTATTATCTAGGCTATATAATATCCAATCACAACCGATTAACAGTTAAATTAAAGGAAACAATAACATGAACAAAGAAAAAATAAATTTTCAGACAATAGTGTTAGAATTCCACCGCTGTGTTCGTGGAGTTTTATTTTAAATTTAATATATGGTCGGATTTCACTGATTTTTTAAAAATAGTTTTCCGGTTTTATGATTTTCGTTGCGAAAAAAAAGTGCTATTACTAGACGATTTTTTAATTTTTGTTACACATGAATTTTTATTCCTAATATTTATTCGATTTTGCAGGTTAAAAAAATCGACCTTACTTTTTTTAATTGATTCCTAGATCTGATTTCGATGAAACAAAAATTGTGACCGATAGAGCGTTGACACACACACACACACACACACACACACACACACACACACACACACACACACACACACACATATATATCCATCCATTCATATTAATTCTGCCCGAGGGCAGGTATTTCACTGTAATCATAGCATTTACATGCTATGCTTTGCAGCTTTACTAAGGAATTATAGGTATGGTAGCTCCCCGTTGCTTCCACACCGGTGAAGGATGTTGATGATGATGATAATGATAAGAATAATGATGATGGTAGGACGATTTTCGGGGACCGTTGGGCCCTAAGCTTCCTGACATTTGTCTTACAGGTGAGAAAAAACCCGAAAAATCTCACCCAGGAGCCTGTCCCGACCGGGAATCGAACCCGGGCCCGCTGCGTGACAAGGCAGTACGCTACCTCGAGACCACAGCGGTGGACTATATATGTGTATATATATATATATATATATATATATATATATATATATATATATATTATATTTTGGACATTGTTATTTTCGGTGTCTACCAGTTAGGATCAGATAATATTTGTACTATTTTTTCGAAAACCCTTTCATGAGAACCATCTCAATAGCTTCATACCTTCGGAATTCTCTAAGTATATTTAAAGAGTAAACAAATTTTATGCCACTTTTGAACGTAATTGAGAGGGGTGATGATGTTGGAGCTGACAAAGACAGGCTGGAATTGATGAACGCACGTCCCACAAAACTAACAGCGACAAGAAGTTCACAGACAACGTCAGATATTTGCATGCAATTAGAAAACACACACACACATCTGATGAATATGATGTCGCCCCGATGCTACGAACAAGCCCTGACGTCACGTCATGTCATTCTTTGTGTTTGTTGTGTTCTAACTCTCTTTACCTAATGTAATTTTACTTTCTAGTTATAATGTTCCTCGACAGTTTTACAGCCTGTAATGTCTATGCTTCTCTCACACCAACGAACATCAAAATATCCGATGAAAATTCTTATAAAATAAATATTCCAAGTTCTAAACACCCTTTCCTTTATCATAAGTAATGCCACGAGTGATTTCCAATTTATCTAGAGGAATTGGAAATCTAGAGTGTCATTTGTTTGGACTATTTAATGAATAAAATTAAGCTGTTTACTCAAAAATAATTATTTAAATACAGTTACCGGTATTTTAAAATATTTATATACTTAACGTAAACGGCGATGTTTAAAAACAAATGTGAAATGTGTGATTATGTTTAATTTGTTTATTCACTGTAACTTTGTCATATTATTGATCGCAATATTGTAATATTGCACCCTAGTGCAGAAAAAATTAAACTTTTTTTTTATTTTGAGAATTTTCTTCATCATTGAGGGTTTTCTCCAACCAATCTTAGTAATTAAAATTAATTTTAAAAAATACATCAATGACTACGGACTTACAGACTGTCAGTTTTTAACAAACTTTCACAAATTTCCATTAATTAAAGTTATCCATCGTTCTCTGTCCTCTGTGTCCTCAATCAAACTGTATATTATAACCAACATTATGGGTTATTAATTTATTTTTTTAGTAAACACCTCAGTAAAATCATTATTTAAAAACACAATTATTAAACACACAATTATCAACTGTGTAGTTCAAGGAATCTGATCATTATTTGAAATATTCAATGTATTTGTTCGAGAATCATTCTTCAAAATAATGTTCTGACCTGTTTGGTATATTAAAAAAGGAGGAGCTTTGTTTATCACAAAAAGCAAGAGCTGGTAAAGAGAATTCGATAAAGAGCTAGGTGAAACAAGTCTGTCATTGGTTGTAAAACAAAATTCATTGAAACGTGATTGGTTATTGACTTCCATTTGGGGCATTAGTTAAACAGTGATAAGTAATGCTACGAGTGATTTCTATTTGGCATTTGCAAGGACTATTTAACGAATAAAATTAAGCTGTATACTCAAAAATCATTATTTAACTATAGTTATTTTAAAATATTTATATATTTAATGTAAACGGCGATGTTTGAAAACAAATGAGAAACGATTGGTACGCTTCATTTGCTTCTTTTGTTCAATCACTGCAACCAGATCATAATATTATTTATTGCCAAAATAGAGCAATGTTGTAAGAATGCACCCTAGTGGATAAATTTATAACCAACGTTATAGCTATTAATTAATTTCTGATGTCCTATGATGTAAATACGTCAATTATATTTTTCTGCGTCATTTCCTGGAAAATAATTAGTTTTTTGTGGTATAATCAATTGTTACAAATGTTTTTATATTATCTCTCGTATACGCTACGTGTTGACATTTATGCACTATATATACAATCTGGTAGCCGTATTTCTTGGAGAGTCAGTCACTGCAAAATAATGCTATGACCTATTCAGATCGTTAAAAAGGAGGTGCTTTCTTTATTATCATAAACTTTAGTTGGTAAATTTTAGGCGAAACACGACTGATCAACTGCTGGCGAAAATAAATCAGTATATATAAGCTCGCTGTTATTGGTCAGCAGTCTACAAGAGCTTATACTCAGTATAAAAGCTATTTCCAAGACATCATCTGATTGGACAGCAGACTACAAACCATCAAGATGCCTAAATACGGCAAGTATATAAATGAAACTTTAAAAAATCAACAAGAGAACATCACATCACCTATCAAGACACAGAAGCAAAGGGAAGATACTGCTCTGCCAGTAAATTCACCAGCCACGGCTGCCGACAAAGTCGAGTCCCATTTTGTCGTCTCCCTGCCTGCAGAGATCTCATCATGTGAAAATGGAGGGGACTGTGGAGGCTCGACGTCGAAGGAGTCGCTCCCAAAGAAGACTTGGATCTCTTCCCTGCCGGTACTTCGGGTTTATACCTGTCTACTGGCAGCAGTGAATGAGGAATTCTTCAAATCCGAACCTGACGCATTCATTTGCGAAAACACCAGGTTCGGTATAATGGTTAGGCTGAATTCAGTTTCAGCGTACAAAAAGTACCAGCTACTGCTCAAGAAAAACAACATCCCTTACAAGAAAGAAGAAAAAGACAAGCTGCAACAAGAAGAGTAGTCGTAAAAGGAATAGACCACATAATTGAGCCATCCTCTATTCGGAGTGACTTGAAGGCCAATGGATTCGAGGCCTTGAAGTTGTCAACATGACATCTGGAAAGACCGAGAGTCCATTGCCCATGTTTGTGGTCACTCTGAGGAATGACCCAAAGATCGCTGGCCTATTGCAGCTTCGTAGGTTACTACACTACAAAGTTAAGATTGAGCTGTACCGACGTCTACAAAAGAAGGTAGTACAGGTCAAACCTGCTACCAGAAATAAGACAGTCTGGTGGAGCCCGCTCCTACTGCCTTACCCAATATCTCAGAGCGGAAAGAGCCAGCTGTTCTTCGGCCTGAGAACTTCAATAACACCAATCTTAGCGCTGTAACTAACGCAAAGTCAAAAAAGAAGAAACGTACCGGGACCATCAAGGCTCGGGAAGAAAAGACCTTGCAACTCAAGGTCTTAGGTGAGCCCAAAATCTCACATGAACCCAAAAAAGAGACCATAGGCACTCAAACTGTCATGGCTCTGACAAAAAAGAGTAGGTCGATTCAAACCAGCCTCTCTAAAAGAGACTGTCTAATTATGAATGAAGTATTAGACAAACTAGTTAAGGAACTAGAAAGTGATCCAGATTCGATGATTATATCTATCGAACTAGATAAAAGAAAACGCACTTTCATAGTAGAGTGTATGCGTGCATATGATTTAAATAGGAAGTGCCCTGACACATCTTAAATTTTGACTCCTAAAGCTAATTTAGCATTGGAGTCAAACGCTGATTAATTTGGCTAAAAATTTATTATTAAATTCAAGCCACTTTACCAAGGTTTTCGGTGGTTTCCCTTGGTGTCAAGACAAATGTCGGAGTGGTCACCTAGAGCCCACTAGTAAAATATAAATGTCCAAAAAAATTTCAAAATTCAAAAATTTTCAACAGATCAGCTAAATCAGAAAAGAGCCGTTTCTGATTGGAATGTCGACTTGGATTCCTGCTCTCGCCCTTTTGAGGGTTGGCGGCTTCTGCGATGGTGGCGGTCTTCCTGTTGGCGGCTTGGTAAGACGGCTAGAACAACAACAGGACCATCAGCGACCGACTAGGCTTGTTAATGTCTGACCACTGGATTTTTGTCTCCCGATCTACGGCTGGTTACGATTGGCGTTGGGATATACGCTCGTTATCAACACTGACAATACACCAAAGTAGCCGGAGGTTGGTTTCATGAACAACTGATTCCCTTCTCAGCTGTCGAGGATGCATCCAGGAAACTGGTTGTTTCCTTGACGGGCTAGGGGAGGGGACGTATGTCGGAGAAGAAATTCAACTTCCAACACATAGTCTAGTCTAGTCTTATTTACATTCACCCTCAATGAAACAGCTTTCGTTCTGATCTTCAAATCCTGGCGCTGTAGTTGCAAAACAGCCATTATAGTCTGTTTTTTTAACAATGGGATATTAACAATAACATTACTATCATAACTACAAGAAAATTTCCAAAATAGTTTAAACGAAAAATTGATCCTCTAGCTGATTTTATTAAAACACAAATCCATTGAATGTATGAATAGTCAGACTTTTTTAAGGTCGAATTTGATTCTTATATAATCCCCCAGAATGAAATAAATGTAATACTTTTCGCCCTCTAATTAAACATAAAATTTAATCTTCCAAAATACAACATTCAAGCAATTATTATTAGTAGGAAATATCCTCAATTCAATTTTATTGTGCAGTTAATATTCCAGCATTATAAGCTTTTTTCTTTCAACCACAGCATGCCGACACATACCTGGAAATTTCTCTCAGAGAAGGGTTGAGATGTGCCAAGGCCTTGCCCAAAAACATCTGCCGCTTTTAACTGCAAGGCACTAAAATCCAGAGCCAAATATCTCATTTAAACTACAGGGAAGTATATATACAGTCAATATGCCCATTTCACCAATAAATATTTAAAATGGTCAACTAGTTTCTACAGCCAAGCTGTCATTCTCAAGACCAGATATTGACAGTCAATATCTGGTCTTGAGAATGACAGCTTGGCTGTAGAAACTAGTTGACCATTTTAAATATTTATTGGTGAAATGGGCATATTGACTGTATATATATTTTAATATTGTATCACCAAGAAGATCAATTGTGTACTAAATACAGGGAAGTAATAGAACTCTAACTTGGTTGATTGGATATCCCTCATAACCTGCCATCCGCGCCGCGTCCCGTCTCACTACACTCTGCTCTATTCAAGCTGAGACGTCCATCTGCTTCGCACAGTGGGTTGCCATTGCTGGATTCTGGCTTCGAATTCTTTGCTTTGCAGTTAAAACCGGTAGTTTTTTTTTTTTTTTTGCATGCCGGTTTGGTACATCACAACGCTTGAGGGAGAAATTTCAAGCCAGGTTTCGGCATTGCAATTGTTGGCAATTCACTTGTAAGGAAGGAAAGATCCCACCACTATTTTCAAACCTTACAATGTTCCGACCGGCTGAACAATGTGAGAGAGAAGATATAAGAACAGAGCGAAATATATATCCATTAAATGATAAAATCAAAGTGAACCGAAAGTGCCTTTTGCGGTTCAGTTATCATCTTCGTGCTCCTTCCCGCTTACGAACATTTGTGAAGCCTGCCAATGTTTCCTGTGTTCCGTGTGGTTACCCCTTCCTTCTTTACCCTTTCCATTGCGCATCTTGGTAGCGCACATCCCTTCTCCTGGCGAACCTGATATATGCTCGGCAATTTCAGTGGACTTGAACAGTCAGTCGATCGGCCTAACAAGTGGCGTTTGGGTTCTTTACGAGTGGATTCAGTGTTGGAATCCTACTCTAGTGTACCATGCAAAGGACGAAGTTAGCATGGTAATGCAGAAGATAAGCATGTGGATTGTACACCGAAGAATGGTTGGAGTTAATTTGATCTAAGTCAGCATGGAAGAAGGACTTTCGATTCTGCTTAGAGACGTTTGAGTGTGATTGTTTGAATGGTACGTCGTTATCTTATTATGTTTTGTTTATTATTGGGCTTTGATTGATTGTTCCAAGATATAGTTCTGTTATCTATATTACTTTATTTTTTTATAATAATCCACACTTATTTTTGTATTAAAAACCAATATTTTATGTTACGCCCATTCTTGTTATTTAAAGAATAGCCATTGTTCTCTATCCCATAACGAAATTAGGTCAGTCCATGCAAATTATAATCAGTGTTATACTCATATGCATGTTCAAGTGGAAACAGAAAGATGAATGGTTAGCCGCCTTCTATGGGCCCGAGGCAGGCTGTTTTGTCGTAAATAACTTCGTTGAATGTTTGGAATCCTTTACTAAGTACAGCAGTATCATAACCCAGCGATCCCGGAAGGTAGCAGTGACGTCTACGTACAAAATTATTAAGCAGCGCATGGTTGGTAAAACCAAGTCGCTACAAAATAATTATCAGGGCGTGGTAACACTTGCCACAAATGGTTTCTCAGAGCGTGGTTAAGGGTTTGGTTTTTGGGTTTAATTGCGCCCAAATGGTAACAAAGTGTTTACTTTGTATTTTTCATATTGAAAGATATGCTGTACTTATGTTGAAGTTATTAAGTACTGGTTTACGTGTTTGTTGTACTTTACGTAAACATTGATTCATCTTTCTTCCTTCCAAAACAGAGACTGATTTATTCAAGTAATACTACGTTCCCTTATTGTTGTTTACATCTTGTGTCTATCATACTTTATAAACATGCCTAGCTGGGTGGATGTGATATCCAGAGATAAGCTCGTTTGTGAATTAGGCATGCTAGGTATAGAAGTTGAAGGTGATGTAAACACATTACGTCAGCGGCTTAAAGATCATATGAATTCTCTCTCCCAGCCTGAACAAATATTAATAAAACGTAAGTTCATTGTAGATGGTGCAACCCAAGAAGATTATTTGGCAGAACAACACAAGAGCATGAGTGATCGTAGACTTAGTTCTATTAAAGATTTATCTAGTGGAACTGTTTCTAACATTTCTTCTTTTATGGAGGAGAATAATCAACGACTTTTCCGAGAGTTGATTAGAAAAGTTGATCTCTGCGATGGTGAAGATAAAGAATCGTTAGTGGTCTTCCTCATCAAAATTAACTCGATTTTTGAATTGAAATTGGTTTCCGATGAGTATTTTGTAAACTCGATTTTGAGTTGCATCGGAGGAATTTTATTGAATATCTGGAGTGAAGTTGTTAAATTGAGATTCTCTTGGATGGAAAGTTTAGAACATGTGAAGTGTTCATTGTTGCCTCCTAGATTGTTGGAAGACTTTTGGATTAAATTTGTGTCACGTCGATTCCAGATGCCTAAGGAATCTTTGTTGGAGTTTATCTCCAATGTGCAAGGAGCTTCACTTGTGTTGAATCCTTCATTTTCGGAAGAGAAGTTAATTGACCTTATTCTGCAAAATATGTCCCCGGCTACTAGACAGCATTTGGTATTTTCTACAAAACCTCATAATGTAGCCGAAATGTGTCTCTTAGCCAGAAAAGTGGCGGATTTCGAAATTGCTGAAAAAACAGAGAGACTTTAGTGAAAGAAGTAAAGTTGACAATTTAAATAAGTCTAATACTTCGACGAATCGTCCTTCTTGGCATTCAAAAAAAAAGAATCTACAGTGTTGGAAATGTCAGCGGTATGGGCATTTGTCCAGAGAATGTCAATCTTAGTTTACGTAGTTTGTTTATATATGCATATATTTTCGTTTGGGATAGTAGAATGTATTACTGATGAGCAACGTATGGGAAAACTTATGTTCAAATGGTCTGAACCCTATGTTGTAAAACGCTTGCTAACACCAGTAACTCTGGAGTTAGAAAACGTCAGTGGCCATGTCAAATTGTGTAACGCTACGAGTAATTCCAAGTTTGTTTTTCTTTGATTGAAAAAAAAAGTGGAATGTCAAAGCTATACTTTGTATTATGACACATGTTAAATAAGCATATCTATGGTTCTGCTTTCCTGTTTTCGCCTGTTCTTTGTTTCAGTTTGTATGCTTACCTTTCCTTAAACATTGGCAGTTCTACAGTCTATATGCCTGGAGTGTTCGGCAGTCGAGCGCTTGGAGGATCCGGCCGACCCCCGAGTGCCCAGCTGACCGACATAGTGGCTTTGGAACTATGGATTCCTGGAAAGCGGTGGAACGGGATTGCGATCCGGCAATCCGATGATTATCGTCACCCGAGTCTTCACCTGGAACACCGCAAATGTTGTGCTATGGCGGCTGAAGCAAATTGGAGTCTATTTTTCAGCGCTGGAATAGTCTACATGAAAGCAGGTGTGGTGATCGTGATATTGGGGACGATGGAAAATTTGCTTTGAAGTTACCGCTGGAATCCAATAGTGCTTATGTTCCCCTCCCAACGTGGGATTGCTTCTCTGGACTTTATTTGGAAGTCTATGGACTTTTTCTTTTTACCCGGAGGGTGTAGCGGGAGCTATTGAACCGAAAGTGCCTTTTGCGGTTCAGTTATCATCTTCGTGCTCCTTCCCGCTTACGAACATTTGTGAAGCCTGCCAATGTTTCCTGTGTTCCGTGTGGTTACCCCTTCCTTCTTTACCCTTTCCATTGCGCATCTTGGTAGCGCACATCCCTTCTCCTGGCGAACCTGATATATGCTCGGCAATTTCAGTGGACTTGAACAGTCAGTCGATCGGCCTAACAAGTGGCGTTTGGGTTCTTTACGAGTGGATTCAGTGTTGGAATCCTACTCTAGTGTACCATGCAAAGGACGAAGTTAGCATGGTAATGCAGAAGATAAGCATGTGGATTGTACACCGAAGAATGGTTGGAGTTAATTTGATCTAAGTCAGCATGGAAGAAGGACTTTCGATTCTGCTTAGAGACGTTTGAGTGTGATTGTTTGAATGGTACGTCGTTATCTTATTATGTTTTGTTTATTATTGGGCTTTGATTGATTGTTCCAAGATATAGTTCTGTTATCTATATTACTTTATTTTTTTTATAATAATCCACACTTATTTTTGTATTAAAAACCAATATTTTATGTTACGCCCATTCTTGTTATTTAAAGAATAGCCATTGTTCTCTATTCCATAACGAAATTAGGTCAGTCCATGCAAATTATAATCAGTGTTATACTCATATGCATGTTCAAGTGGAAACAGAAAGATGAATGGTTAGCCGCCTTCTATGGGCCCGAGGCAGGCTGTTTTGTCGTAAATAACTTCGTTGAATGTTTGGAATCCTTTACTAAGTACAGCAGTATCATAACCCAGCGATCCCGGAAGGTAGCAGTGACGGACTAACTGTACAAAATTATTAAGCAGCGCAATGGTTGGTAAAACCAACATTCCGCTACAAAATAAGTATCACAGATGCGTGGCGTAACCACTTGCCACAAAAGGATATAAGAAAAAAAAAAAAAGGTTTAAGACATGATGAAGAAAGAATGAATCGTGAAGAAGATTACCAAAAGCAGCATTTAACTACAAGCCAAGAGGTTCGAGGAAATGTAGGAATACCAGTGAAAAAATGGATAGAACCACTGTTAAGGCGGAACAGCCATTTTGCCTAGCCCGTGAAGTGAATAATAATACGAAGAAGACAATCTGCTCCCATTCCTAAAAGCGGGGTTGTTTGCCTATAATAGACGTCCCACAAGTAATTGCATTACAATGTTCCAAAAATATACTTTTAAGGTTAAAAATAACTTATTCATGCACAAAACTGTGTATAGACTGTAGCAGTATAAGGAGAACAAGAAATAGTTGAACATGTAATTTAATAGAGCCTATAGATACAAACTAGTACATTCCAACTACTTACTTAATACTTAATACAGGCTTTCCACTTTACAGCAGTTTGCCTTTGATTCCTGCTTTCCAGAGATTCCTATCTTCCCATTGTCCATCTTCCATACCCCTCTTCATCATGACATCATATATTCGCTCATACCATGCTTTTCTACTTCTTCCCCTTCTCCTTCTGCCTGGTACCATCCAATCCAACACCTGTTTAGGCCACTGGTTTTCCGGCATCCGTTGTACATGTCCATGCCATTGTAGAGCTCTCTTTGTTATCCTATCGATAACAGTTTCTTGTGCATCCATTTCTTGTCTGATATATGTATTTCGAATATGTTGTAGCCTGGATATTCTCATACTTCTCCGTAATCCACCCATTTCTGTCGCCAAGATTCTTTTCTGCATCCTTTCATTTATTGTCCAGCTTTCTGATCCATATGTAAGTATACTTTCTATTATTGTCTGTATAATCCCTTTTTTTTGTTTTTCTGGTCAAATTTCTATTCCACAAAATACCATTCAGGGATCTAATCGCCTTCCTTGCACAGTTTACTCTGTTAATAATATCTTTTTCACAAGTACCAGATTTATCTATTATAGATCCAAGATATTTAAATTCTTCAACACGTTTAATTATCATATTATTTATTTGTAGGTCTTCTGAATTTCCTCCGATTACTATATATTCTCTTTTAATATAATTTATCTTCAGTCCACCTACCTCAAATGCATCGACCAACTTTCTGATCATATATTCTATATCTTCTTTACCTTGTCCTATTATAATCTGGTCATCAGCTCATTCCAACTGCAAGTACAGATATCTTGACTATGAGGTAAATCAGGCCTGTTAAAACGTTCTCCACTATAGGTTTTTCACGTGTAAAAAATTGCATTGCTCTTATGAAGAAATTCTTGTTAGTAAACCTGTCCTTTTATGTGATTTTTTATTAGTTAATTAAGTTATAATAAATAATATATTTAAATAGTTTCACCTACAACTTTGCCAAGAAATTGGGTGCCCGATTTATAGGAAAAATACCATCATGAAACGTATAATTATCACCCACATATATTTAATAAAGTCAGATGATATCCTGTCACTTACAAACTTAATATCTCGGATAGCGGATAGGATCCTCCTCCTGACTAAAACCCCGTTCCAAATGCAGGTCTTTCTGCACCCCCCGTAGTATAATGCAAAGCTTCCTGATTCCTGACTACCTTATCCTGGCCACCCAACTTCCTGTAAAGCGACTATATCCAAGGGCGATTTATCTAATTCCCACGTTAATATCTCTAGTGCCCCGCTATTGCATAAAGTCCTAACATTCCATGTTCCTAGGAACATTTCCCTGTGTTTGAGCCTTTGGCATGGGTTCCCTGAAGTAGTTCCCGCCCGGAGAACCGAATGGGGGACTATTTGACCTCCGGAAAATTTTACCCCAGTTGAACCCATGTCCGCATTTCTTGACGATTGTATTTTTACGGTGAAAGATCGTCACTCCTTCGACCCAGATACTTTTTTCGTCTCGCTTATCACCTTTGACCAGTCCGGCATGGGTAACTCTATCGGCAGCAATACTACCGCCGGCATAGCTCTCGGGATCATTTAAGCACGCAAGCCACTCCACCACGACAAAAGAATGAGGTGGGGCAACAACATTAACTATGATTTGAGGGAAGTAGATTATACAGTGAATGATTGGAAGGAATTAGCTCAGGATAGGGATGTATGGAGAGCTTATGTCCGCGCGGCCATGAACCTAAGGGTTCGATAGTGCCAGTAAGTAAGTAAGTAAGGGGGTTAACTTAATTACCGGAACAGCGGCTGGCGGAGATGCCATTGAACAATCCTCTTTCAACAAAACTTGACGATAATTATATTTCCATCTGTCACTCCCTTTAAAAATAAATCTTTTTAAGAAATTTGAGGCCGACCGGAACCTTTATAAATATTATAATAATTACATATATATTATAGGAACATTTTAGTCTGCGGCATTGCGGCATCAAGTGGCAATAGCGTTTCCCATAGGAGAAATATTATTTTCAAGACATGAAAAACCCTACAGGTATGAAAACACAGCCTCCCTCCTAATCAGATTCACTCCCAATGAGACAACATAACTGATAAATGAGTAGCAGTGTCTTGTCTTGTCAGCCTGTCTGACGTAAGATTAAATTAGATTTTTAAAGACGCGTACTGGGGACCTAGAGTAGAGGGCAGGTGACCATTCACTCAACCACGGAACGGCCTTAATATGTATATCATTATAGGAGGGTTATTAGGATAATATCATATATTTAGTGTAATAATATCATTAGTAAATATAGCACAGAGTTCTGAGCCGTTTCTATATATATAATTATGTAATCCATCCATCCGTAGTAATTCTGCCCGTAATTCTGCCCGAGGGCAGGTCTTTCGCTGCAATCATAGCATTTTCATGCTATGCTTTGCATCTTTACTAGTGAATTGTAGGTGTGGTAGCTTCCCGTTGCTTTCCATACCGGTGAAGGATGATGATGATGGCTATATGATTTCGGGGACCGTTTGGGCCTTAAAGTTTTCCTGGCATTGTTTTACAGGTGAGGAAAAACCCCGATAAAAACCTCACCAAGAAAAACTGCCCCAACAAGGCAGCACGCTACCTCGAGACCACAGCGGTGAACAATTATGTAATAATATTATTAATAGTATGTCCCGCATCACAATCGAGCGGTTTAAGACTTGTTGTCTTAGTGCTAAACTAAGGAACTATGCTGGTTCGAGACTCTAAGGAGAAGAAATTATCTTATTGAATTTCTGCCAATATGGAACCTGTGCCAACCTATAATCGTTAAAATTTTGGCTCCAGACTGAAAAAATCAGCTGTAACGGTGATGATCACATGCCACTCCTATACTGACTCGATGACCGTCCTCCACTGTGATTAACATATGTGGATGTGAGGAAAGCAGACGACTGGTGGCCAAGCGCCTTTCAGTCCTCTCGTGCTGGAGGAAGAAATGTCAATAACATTGTACAGAGTATTATGTTATATGGATCAGTGACTGAACAATTAAAATGTAAAAGCTAGCAAGTTATTGCCAACAGAGATGGATTACTGGAGAAGATCATCGCGAAAGATCAGATTATAAAAAATAGAAACATTGAAATTAAGAAAATTATGAAAGTGAAATATGTTAAGACTGTAATTATATATTTAGGCCTATATGAAAGTTATAATCTAACTTTTTTATAATGAAATATATACTAAATTTTACTACATATTTTTATTGAAGAAAGACGATTAAGATGGTATGGACATCTCATGAAGATGTCATCTGATGGAATAATAAATAGAATTAATTTTTCAAGTCAAAACATATTAGAAAAATAGAAGAAAAACTTTGAAATTATATGGACACCTCATAAGAATGGAAGAAAAGAGAATACCAAAGAAGATTCTTAATTGGAAAACTAATGGAAGAAGTGGAAGATGCAGACCTAGAGAACTTGGATATATGGAATGAGGAGAATTATGGAAGCTAGAGAATTTAGGGAAGAAGATGCTCTAGACAGAAACCCCTGGCGACAAGTTGGGTTGAAGGAGAAACACTTAATGTTGAATATTCCTAATAAAAAAAACCAAAATATCTTGGAATAGAAAATAAATGGAAAAAGAATAACGGGAGACCTAAAAAAGGTTAGATGGATGAAATGAGAATAAATATGGGTGAAATGGAACTTATAGATGAGGATGTTCAAGATACTACAAATGGGGGTAGGAGAATTTGTTATGGGTGACGGAAAAACCACTGTATTGTGGATAAATGCCGAAATAAAAATATATTAACTTTGAATAGATTTGAGGTAATCTTCAGAATACCGCAATGTCAAGTTTGCTCTAAGATCTAGTTAGAAAAAAGAGTTACCGGTATTGTATTAATGTCTAAGATTTTCTACAACAAAGGCATTAGAAAATATAGTACAGGCTTCTGAAATAGTTTCTAGATTTGACATGGAATTAAATTCAGCGTTTATCTACTAGATCCTACATCCCACTCTTCGGATCCTTCTCTCAGTTAGATAAGGGATTTTACATGTCCACTTTGGTTCTCGTAGCATATAACTTAACTTCTGCTATCTTCGGCTGTGGCTTTGGCATACTGCTAAACACAGATTGAAGAAGTTCAACCACTGATTACAATTCATGCTGATATATCAGCAGGTGTGGAAAGCAACGAGAAGCTACCACACCTACAGTTCCTTAGTAAAGCTGCAAGCATAGTATGAAAATGCAATGATTGTAGTGAAGGACCTGCCCTTGGGCAGAATTACTATGGATGGATATCAGCAGGAACCATGTTTAAGAACAGATCTTCAATTTTTTGTTTCATTTTCGTGAGAATAAAAATATTTATATTTAATTTTCTGTCCATCGCTGTGGTCTCTTGGTACCGTCTCTGCCTCGTAAGCAGCAGTTCCGGGTTTGATCCCCGGTTGTGACACTTTGTCTAGGTTAGGTTTATTTCTGGATTTTCCTCACCTGTAAGACAAACCTCCGAAATCTTGAAGGACCAAAGGTCCCCTAACATCATCTGGCCATATAATCATCATTAACATATTCGCCATGATTTGTAGGGATGTGCGTGCGTGTGTGTGTGTGTGAATGGTATGTTTCTTCTAAATGTTGTGTTGTCTCGTAGAAGGCCCTGACATTGAAATGATCATTCATTCAGGGAGACCCTCCATGTACTTTTGTGGTCAAAAAAGTATGTATGTAATCCACATTTAAAATCCCTCTCCCGACAGGTCGTGAGTCTGTAAGGCTCGAATGGCCGCGAGGACATAAGTTCTCCATACATCCCAATTTGAGCTAATATTTTCTACTTAATTTCTTAATTTACCTCCATAAAATCATGGTAAATGTTATTATCCCACTTCAATTATGGCCTAGCAGCTTGGCGCGCGCGTTCATACACACAAACACGCGTAGTAGGATAATAATATTTACCGTGATTTGAAGGAGGTGAATTAAGAAATTATGTGGAAAAAAAATTAGCTCAAATTGCGATGTACGGAGAGCTTGTGTCCTCACATCTATTCGGGCCTTAAAGTATCAGGACCTGTCGGGAGAGGGATTTTAACTATGGATGAAACACAATTTTTTTATACGAAAGTATTTGGAGGGGTTCTCCCCGAATGAATGATCAGTGTGTGTGTGTATATATATATATATATATATATATATATATATATAGCGCACTGAGATATCAACTCAGAGGTCCGGGTTCGAATCCCATCCAGGCATTTATTTTTCTTATCTTGCCATTTATGCTGAGGTACAGACTCAGAGATCCGGGTTCGAATCCCGTCCAGGCATTTATTTTTCTTATCATACCATATATATATATATATATATATATATATATATATATGGCAAAATAAGAAAAATAAATATATATATATATATATATCCACCGCTGTGGACTCGAGCGCAGCGGGCCCGAGTTCGATCCCCGGTCGGGGCAGTTTTTCTAGGTGAGGTTTTTATCGGGGTTCTTCCTCAGCTGTAAGACAAATGTCAGGAAAACTTTAAGGCCCAAACGGTCCCCGAAATCATATGGTCATCATCCTTATCATTATCATCATCATCATCACCCTTCACCGGTGTGGAAAGCAAAGGGAAGCTACCACACCTACAATTCCCTAGTAAAGCTGCAAGTATAGCCATGAAAATGCTATGATTGTAGTGAAGGACCTGCCTTCGGGCAGAATTATTATTGATGGATATATATATATATATATATATATATATATATATATATAATAGCCTGCTTAGAATCAGTGTGTTCTAACTCCACGTTTTTTGTACCCATGATTCTAATTCCTCTTCTGTATCAATTTCACACAAAAAAGTTTACATTTTTTGTTAGAAAATGATAAACTCATTTCCTCAAAATAGTAATAGGAAAAACTGTACTTAAACTGACGTGAAATATTTTCAAAGTCCTATAGAACAACAGTGCGCACATGCCCCAGAATTTATAGAGCCAGCGATAACCCACTAATGAACCACATATCGGTTATCATCCTCGATTACTATCGATATAGTACTAAAGTTCAAAAATATTATGCTGGATGGCAGCATCTCGCTATGAAATTTAAATGGCCAATCTTTGCAACAAATCCCAAAATCTATGTTTAAAAAATATATTAATAATATTAAAATTACCAAACGTTTAATAAATATGGGTGTACACTTACTTATCACTCCCTAAAGCCGATCCAACAAGCGATAACCCAAAACAGCGATACAAAAATCATAGACTATGTGGAGAAAATAGCAGTTAGCAACACAATATTGTCTAACAGAGTTTTAGTATTGTGATTTCTGTATTTAAATAAATACTTTAAAATTGTCTAATAATGTTATAAAAATTGTTTGAAAAAGTTTAAAATATTAAAAAATGTTAGTAAATACAAAAGAAGAGCTGTAGTTTACAACAATACACTGAAAAATCAAAGAGCAGTAAAAGTTCAGTTGAGCCCAGTATTATTGTAAATTGGGTTAGTATTGAATACTGATTTCAGCTCTCCTGAAGTATCAAATGTTAGGTGTCCACCTACATTAGTAATTATTCCAATAAATACTTAACTTTGCCTTATGGAGCGCCAGATTATCCAATGAACTGTAAACCAATCTAATGTACACTAAACTAACTTGCCCATTTTCTCTCCTAACGAAATAAATTGAGTATGGATAGACTTGTGCATAAAATACCCAAATCGTTCCTATAAAGCCTATTATAGGCCTATATATACTCCATGGGTCGCTAATTACATTCTTGTGATAGTACCTACGAACGGACATACGGGTAATATTGTAGGCAGAATGAAAGAATAAAGTTATGATGAATTTTAAAATTTAAAATAATACATGGTGCATATACTCTTATGTCACATTTGGTCTAAGATAATTCTGTAAAAAGAGCATTATGGTGGCAATGATGGAAATATTTTGTAAGGAAAACATGCACATAAATAAAGGCGGGATTCAGAAATAATTTGATGTAGGATTCAATTCACTTGTTTCCTAACAATTTCATATATAATTAAGTTATATGAATTCTTACCTTATAATTAAAAACAAAGATCATTGCTTCTCTCTTGAAAAATAAAACACTTTCACATGTGGATTACAACTTAACACAACATACATACACTTCACAAAATGATGGTAACGCGCCCGACATTTTGATAAAACTGTCTCCGCAAACTACGTACATCCGGTCTACGTGAGTGAAGAGTTCGCTTTAGTTCTTCATTTGTTTTTTATAATAACCTTGTGAGCGATCAGTGTGTGTTTTCCGCGCGTTTAGAGATAGTGCGGGTTTATAAGGCTCCGATTGTATTAAAATTGTTTCTATCCTAAACTTAATGCGTTTTAGTGTACTGTAATGTTATAAATACGTAATTATATGTATTTATCGTGAGTGTTTTAATGTTTCGTGTGTCGTTGTGTTAAGACCAATTGTTTATGCAATGTAGCAGTAAACCGTGCTTGTGTTCCAATGTTTTACTTCCTCAGAATTTCGATTGCAGATTTTGTGCAAGGTAAGGAATGTAGTAGAATTTATATTCGTCATAATTATAAGTAATTAATATCATCAGATATGAAACTATATTCATAACTTAAATATAATAACTGCTCATGGCAGTTGACTTGAAATGAGTTATCTTATTTCAGCCTTGATTTTTTAATACTGAAAATAAATAAAAAATTTACGTAAATAAAAATAAATCCGTAGAGAGAAAACTATTAACACTTTCAACAAAATGAATATTACTAAAACTTGAGTTTTATTTTATAATTTGTACTTGATGTACAGAATATGAATTTGCTATTAAATCAATTTTCATATAATAATTTTGATTCTGTATTTGTATGAATTCTATTCTTGTGCATAATCCTTTTTTAGTCTAAAAAATGTATCCCATAGTATCAGTTATATATATCATCGCCATCCCAAGGCGCGACAACTTCAAAGGTGAAAGTTTTGGATTTCTCAACAAACCACCTCCATGCCAATCTGTCTCTTGCCATATTCAAGTTAGTCACTTTCATTTTCTTTTGATCGTTCATTGTGTCATCTTCCATCTTATCTTCGATCTTCCAACTGCTCCGCCTCCTATTGGTTTCCATTTGTAGAGTTTCTTAACCAATCTCAGATCATTCTTATTAAATGTCCCAGCCAACCCATTCTGAGTGACCTTATATGGTTTACTATATTCTGATTTTTTATTAAGTTGTTTAGTTCGTTATTTCTTTTGATACTTTAACAGTTATCATTTACTCTCTTTGGTCCAAATATTCGTCTTAAAATTTTCCTTTCAAAAATTAGTCATTTCTGTTCTGCTTTCTTTCAGGACCCAAGATTCATTAGCATTTATGCAACTAGTGGTCTTATGAGTGTTTTGCATAAGTTTATTTTTGCTGTTTTTTATTAATTTGCTTTTAAATAAGGTTCTATTCGTAAAATAAGCTTATTCACATTTACCAATCTTTAATTAATTTCCTCTTCTAATGCATTATGTCCGTTTACTTTGGTTCCATATATATAGGCTATATTATTGGTTTCTCAAAAAATAAAATAAAACCGGTTCAGGAAAGTAACAGAAAATTTCAAATGAATCCGTTGTTGCAAGTAAAGTACAGCACAGGGAGTCGCAATTTTAGTGAGCGTAACGCAATCCCTGATTCTTAATTTTATGTTTCGATGATGATTAGGTGAAAAAACCGTCCATTATTAAAAAAAAGTGGATTTTTATGCCACGTATCAATTTACACAAATTCAAATAAAAAAGGCAAACATTATTTTAGCACTGTGCAAATAATTACGTCTCAGCAATTTATATATTTTCGTTTAAAAAATCTAGACGACAGAAAATTTAACGAGAACATGACGTAAAATCTAAAATCACAATTATCTTTCGAACATTATATTTCTAAAACAGAATAATAAAGTTATGAAAAATGTTAAAAGAAAGTAAGACCCCGAGTACCTAACTAATGTAATTTTATCTATTTAATTTAATCTAACCTTACCTAATCTCATTTAACCGACTTAATATAATCTAACCTGAATAAACTCATTAACAATTGGCTATAGCCCAGAAACGTGAATGGGCATGTTAACAACCATGTCGCTAGCACGAATGTTATCCGATAGGTATTCGATAATTTTTATATGGTTAGTAACTAGTGGTCCGTTGGAAGATTCTTAGACTGATATTATCTCAGAGAGAATAGCCGAAATTGCTTACCGACTGTTGAGTATTAATTTGTTTTCTTTTAATCTAACAACAATACGTAACCTCGGTTATTAACAAGATGAAGCCACTGAATAGTTCAAAGTTATAATTGAAGGGCTTAGGGCAATAACATGGTAAGTCACATATTGTTTTTTCTTAGGTGTAATGATTTTAATATTTCAAAAAAATTGTAAATACTAATTGGGCAGTATTGTTGTTAAAACTTTGTGTGTCTGTATGTTTCAACTTGTCACTTGTACACTTACAAATTATTTTATTTATATTTCAATACATTTATTTGCTGTCATTGTAATAAATGACATTTCTTAACAGAATATGGCTTATCATCTTACTGCCCTTAAGCCTTTCAATTATATATTTTTGTTATTTTTTAATTCGAATTTAAATAAAGATTATGTTTTCTAAGTAATTACCTATTTTCTTAACCGGATTTCACCATATAAGAATACTACTCTGTTTTGCGTACTGAACAGTCTTTCGTAACGTAAGCTAACTGCAGCTAACTTAACAGGTGCTAATCTATAGAAACATAACAAAATATACAGTTCTTTCGCGTTTTGATTATCGAACGGAGTCGCAGCGCTATTATCGTGTTTTTACTAGGGGACACGGAACTTGAGACTACTCAGAAAAGTTCCGTCTAAAGATTAGCTAACGCACTCTCACAAGACTATGTTCGGACTGCAGCGATTCATTCCTACTGACCTGTCCTATAGAAATACTCCATCTACGTTCCCCTTCCGACTTCATAGGTAGGTAACGAAAACGTAATAGAGCTATAACTTAAGATATTTACCTCTATCCAAGCTTTACAAATGGTGGCCCGCAGGCGGTGCCATTTTAAATGGTTGGCTAAGTACTCGCTTATTGTAATGTGATTTAATGTTTTTAATAAAACATTTTTAAAAAGTATTTTAAGAACTGTCATTCCTTTTGTGGTGCATAATTATTTTATTTCATAGCATGATATATGAAATGTTATGCATTATATTATACATTGAACATTTGAAATTAATTAAATGTTTATCAATTCTGCATTGTCATTAAACACTTTCATCCATCGAACAATCCCTAGTACAGAGAGTTATTATTCTTAGGGCACCATGCTATATGACCAAAGACAAGTATAACGAAATGATTTCTCCCTCTTCTTCATTGCGATAACATTTTCGAATAGTCTATGCTACTTGTAAAACTATTTTGGCTCAACTGCACTTCTGCTAGCGTTTGATTTTTCAGTTATAATCTTTTAAACTTTAGCTCTTCTTCTGTATTTACTAACATTATTTAATATTTTAAACTTTTTCGAACATTTTTTATAACATTATTAGACAATTTTAAAGAATTTATTTAAATATGCAAATCACAATATTATAACACTGTTAGACAATTGTGATGCTAACTGCTATTCTCTCCACAGAGTATATTACTTAGTCTATGATTTTTCTATCGCTGTTTTGGGTTATCGCTGGTTGGATCAGCGTTAGAGAGTGATAAGTAAGTGTACACCCATTTTTAATAAACGTTTGGCAATTTTGATATTATTAATATTTCTTTAACATAGATCTGGGGATTTATTGTAAATGTTGGTCATTTAAATTTCATAGCGACGGATAGTAATCGAGGATGATAATCGATATGTGACTCGGTTTTGGGTTATCGCTGGCTCTATAAATTCTGGCGCATGCGCACTGTTGTTCTAAAATATTTCACGCTAGTTTAAGTGCAGTTTTCCAATATGTTTCTTCTTTCAGAAGTAGTAACTTAAGTGTACTTGTTAATTACAATTTTGGTGGGATAACCACTTTTACTTTCAATCTGGGCCCTCCACCTGAGTTTATAAAATATTTCTAGCCACCAGGTTAATTATAATATGACACCACTGGTCTATACACTTTTCGAAGAAACTGTTGACAATATAGGACATAGTGGTCAACAAGGTCAGTAGTTGCCGTAAGTAATGTCACATGTGATTTCCAATTTATCTATAGAATTTGGAAATCAAGAGTGGCATTTGTTAGGACTATTTAACGAATAAAATTAAGCTGTTTGCTCACAAATAATTATTAAAATATAGTTATTTTAAAAATTATATTTATATATTTAATGTAAACGGCGATGTTTGAAAACAAACGAGAAACATTTGTTACGTTTCACTTGTTCATCACTGCAACCAGATCATATTATTTATTGCCAAAGGGTCGCAATATTGTAAGAATGCACCCTATTGGAGAAAAAATTAACTAACATCATAGGTTATGAATTAATTTCTAATGTCCTATGATGCAAATATGTCAATTATATTTTTCTAGAACATGAATTCCTGGGAAATAATACATTTAAGAAAGAGCAAACAGTGGTTTCTTTTTTTAATGGTATAATCAATTGCTACAAATGTTTTTATATTATATCCTGCAAGCACTATTTGTTAACATTCGTGCACTATATATACAATCTGGTAGCCGTATTTCTTAGAGAGTCTGTCACTGCAAAATAATGCTCTGGCCTATTCAGAATGTTAAAAAAGGAGGAGATTCTTTAATATGACAAACTTATTTGATAAATTCCAGGTGATACACGACTGTGATTGAATGTAAATCAAAATTCATTGAAACGCGATTGGTCATTGACTGCCATTTGGCCATGAGTTAAGTAGTCATAAGTAATGTCTCGAGTGATTTCCAAATTATGTAGAGAATTTGGAAATTAAGAGTGGCATTTGTTAGTAGTATTTAACGAATAAAATTAAGCTGTTTACTGACAAATTATTATTTAACTATAGTTATTTTAAAATATTTATATATTTAATGTAAACGCCGCTGTTTGGAAACAAATGAGAAACAATTGGCACGCTTCATTGTTCATCACTGCAAGCAGATCGTATTATTTATTGCCAAAGGATTGCAGTATTGTAAGAATGCACACTAGTGGAGAAATTTATAACCAACATTGTAGGTACTAATTAATTTCTGATGTCCTATGATGTAAGTATGTCAATTATATTTTTGTGCAACGTTATTTCCTGGGAAATAATTCGTTTGAGAAAGTGCATACAGTGTTTTTTTTGTGGTATAATCAGTTGGTAAAAGTGTTTTATATTACCTCCCGCAAGCACTATATGTACAATCTGGTAGCCACATGCAGTCGCTGCAAAATAATGCTATGACCTATTCAGAATGTTAAAAAGGAGGAGCTTGATTTTAAAGTGATAAAATTAAACTGATAAAATCGAGGTGAAAAACGACTATGATTGGTTGTAAATTAAAATTCATTGAATGTGATTGGTCATTGACTCCCATTTCGGGCATGACTTAAATAGTCAGAATAAATAGAAAAAAAACATGTTGACAGCATGAGATCTAGTCGAAGATGTAAAATAATATAATCTTCTAGCTAATACCCGACGTGTGCTGCTACGCCTAATTAAATGAAATGTACTTTATGTTTAGTTAAATACGTAAAAATATATTCAACAAAGAATGGGAAAATAGAAATAATAATAATAATAATAACAGTAACAATAACAATAATAATAACAATAATATTAATAATAATAACAATAATAATAACAAAAAAAAAAATAATAATAATAATAATAATAATAGTAATAATAATAATGACGATAACAATGATAATGATAATGGAAATAATAATGATAATAATATATAGTAATAATACTAATAATAATAGTAATAATAATAATGATGATAACAATGATAAATGGTAATGATAATGTGTAAGAATAATGATAATAATAATAATAATTATAAAAATAATAATAGCATAATAATAATAATAATACTATAGAATAGTTATGGAATCATAGTATAATCCTCCTCGTACTCCGCCTCATGCTCCTCCGCCTGCTCCTGCTCCTGGTCCTCCTCCTCTCTCTCCTCCTCCTCCTCCTCATCCTCTCGTCCTAGTCCTCCTCCTCCTCCTCGTCCTCCTCCTCCTCCTCATCCTGCTCATCCTGCTCCTGGTCCTGCTTCCTTCGGCTCCTGTTCCTCCTCCTCCTGGTACTCCTCCTCCGCTCCTCCTCTCCTCCTGCTCCCCCTCCTCCTACTCCTCGTCTCCTCCTCCTTCTGCTCCCCACTGCTCCTTCTCATCCTCCTCCTCCCTCCCTGTACTCCTCCATCCTACTCCTCCGCACCCTCCTCCTCACTCCTCCTCGTCTTCCTCCTCGTCCTGCTCCTCGTCCTCCTCCTGCTCCTCGTCCTCCGCCATGCTCCTCCGCTCCTCGTGCTCCTCCTTCTCCTCGTGCTCCTGCTCCGTGCTCCTCCTTGCTCCTCGTGCTCCTCCTCCTACTCGTGCTCCTCCTGCTCCTCGTGCTCCTCCTGCTGCTCGTGCTCCTCCTGCCTCCTCGTGCTCCTCCTGCTCCTCGTGCTCCTGCTCCTCGTGCTCCATCGTGCATCCTCGTGCTCCTACTCCTCCTCGTCCTCATCCTGCTCCTGCCCTAATAATAAAATTAATAGGGACTTAAAAGCCTTGGGGACCCAAATTTGAACATTTTCAGAGCTCGTAAAATATCCTTCGCCTGAATAAAGAGCATCCTAACCACAATTTACCGATCTTAACATCCTAGTGATATCTTAGTTGCACGTTAGATGTGTAATTGGGTCGGTGTGTTGACTACTCTTTACAAAGGAGAGGCTACGGCTCAACAGTGGGCTACGCCATTATAGATAGAATAATAATTTTTAAGGTTATTACAATATATATCTTATTCACTGTTGATGATCTGTTTCGTCGAGTCAGTTGAAACCGTAGCCATCAGTAGTTGTTTACTCAACATGCATCTCTTCCCAAACCAAAACGTTGAACAACAATGTTCAAGGCCAGGGCCAGCAATTGCCAGCAGTACAATTAGGTCAGCATGCTGAGGATTATCTCCAGGGTATGCAGCCAATATTGGCTGAATTACCCACCCCCATGGAGAGATTCCTCTTCATGCATAGAATCTTTAAGCTATTTAATATAGGTTAGAATTAATGTGAAACACTAAATAAATTGTACGAGATGTTCGCATAGTCATATGGTGACAATTTTGCACTAATTCAGGGCACAATTTAGGCTAGGGTTAAATGAACCACAACCCTATATCGATAGGCATAAAGGAATTTGACTGCCAAGATTACCCAGTGGGTAACAGTATGCAGAGCATTGGACGGTGCCAAGTCGCCGTCACCATCAGCAGCAGCCACGTGTAGCTGCACGAGAAACGAAGCAACGTAACTGTAGCAGTATCTTATCTTGTGAGTTTGTCCGACATAGGATTGAATAAGAGGGGGGGGGTCAGTCTTTTCACATCTAGTGACCACTGTTTAACAGCCTTGTTATATGTATATATATATATATATATATATATATATATATATATATATATATATATATAAAACAATCTATATAGTTAGTAAACAGTGGTTTTATAATTTGTAATATGAAATCAATTGTAACATGAATTTACACACTTATATTGCGCAGAACAGCGGGTTACACCAGATGGGATCGGAAAAGGAACACCGATATCTTAAAAGAATTGAAGACTACGCCAATTTTGGAATATATTAAACAGTACCAACTAAATTGGAAACACCATCTAGAAAGAATGAGTTCAAATCGGATCCCCAAAGCTGTTTATAATTATATACCAAGAGGACGAAGATCACTGGGCCGTCCTATGAAACGCTGGAGGGAAATTTTTCTATAGGATCGTAACAGGCTTTGGCCTAATACTTGGAAGGAAGAAGAAGATTGATACAATACTCTATGATACAGTGGGAATTGAACCCGGAAGGCTTAAGATGCTAGTTAGACTCTCTTACCACAAAGGTGATCTGAGATTCTATTATGTTACATAAATCTATAAGTCTGGGCTTGTTGTTTTCTTTTTTCATTGAGCCACATATTAAAGTTTAAAACATTATGTAGACCTACTTGTACGGGATTAAACCTTGGGACCACCGCTGTGGTCTCGACGTAACGTGCTGCCTTATCACGCAGCGGGCCCGGGTTCGATCCCCGGTCGGGGCAGTTTTTCTGGGTGAGGTTTTTATCGGGGTTTTTTCTCACCTGTGAGACAAATGTCAGGAAAACTTTAAGGCCCAAACGGTCCCCGAAATCATATGGCCATCATTACCATCATCATCCTTAACCTTATCATGATCATCCTTCACCGGTGTGGAAAGCAACAGGAAGCTACCACACCTACAATTCCCTAGTAAAGGTGCAAGCATAGCATGAAAATGCTATATATATGTTTCGGTGGTCTAGATATTAAGTTTCTTGGCTCTGGTCAGGAGTTTAAACTCGGGTGGGATCGAAGGATTTGTAGGATAAAAAATCCAAGGGGCAAGACCTTCGGTGGGATTTCAAGCCATGGGTCCCGAGCTAAAGATTCTCGGGCTCATAAAAATAATTTCAAGCCTAAATTGAATCCTCTGAGAAAAATGAAATAATTCTTTCCTACCCAAGTAATACCATAGTTGCATACTAGATGCGTCTTTGGCCCATTTTAATGCTTAAAGGGCTTAATTTATATTCTTCTTCTTCTTATTATTATTATTATTCTTCGTCACGGTTTAGGCTATTTACTAGCCTGTTCCGGCTCCGAATTGCTGCTGTTTCCTTCTTTTCTTTGCTCTTCCCAAACTTCTTCTTTCTCATGGTGAATAGTTCTATGCTGCTTTTGATATTATATTCTCAGTATCTTTGCAAAGTATTCTTTCCAGTTTGTTCTGTATTGTTGTGTTTAATTTATAATGCAACTATAATTTTACTGGCATTCACTATGGTTACGGTTTTATTTATTTTTAATATATATATATATATATATATATATATATATATACAGACTGCAACACGTTAATTTTTTTTTCGTGTTGTAAAGGTATACTTGAAAGTAAGTATATATGTATCTTTATATCAGTCCACAGACTTTTCCGTGCTTTGAGTTTCACGCTTAGGATATAGAAGAGGTTTTTTTTAATATACCCTATTTTTAATTTAGTTACCACTTGACAGACCGTATTACGTAGATGTGGGGTACTTGCAATTTGTAGAGAGAATTTGAAAATGTATTAACGAAGTTGATTTTTTCAACAGATTTAGATTATTTAAGAATGAATCGTGGAAATATTTAAAGTTAAAATGTCCGTCACACAATAACTGCGTAAACAAAGAGAATTCCTCAGCAAGTCAAATTTATGGTCCGATTTGTCTGATTTACGAATTATATATTTATTTTGTTAAATTGGAGAAATTCAATGTCTGATCCCAACTTACTTAAAACTGTTGTACTGAAATGAAAATCAAATCATGCATAACCATAAGAGTAACTAAGCTTATTGTTTATTGTTGAATAAATTGACACAAATTTAAATAATATCCAATGATTCATTCTTCCATTATTTTATTAAAAATATTAAATAAATTAAACTGATCTATCTTATATGATACATTGCCAATGTAAGGGATTAAATTATATAGTATATATTGCGACGAAACAAACATGGTGATTGCTAGTCAATTCTTAATTTCAGGTTTTAGGTAAACACCCACTTACAATAGTCGGATATCACTGATTTTTAGAAAGTACCTACCTACGTTGTTTTATTTTACTAACATGTACTGAGTTCCACTACGAAACCTAAAAAATTGCAATCTCTAGACTGATTTTTAAATTTTCGTTTCAGATGAACTCCTGCGCCAAATAGTCCGATTTTGCTGGTTAATCCACTCGACCTTACATTTTTAGTTGATTGTATAAGCCGAGTTTGCTTTTGAAGAAACGAAAATTGCAACCGCTAGAGTGTTAAAAAAACACACACATACATGTATATAACAAGAAAAGAAAAATAAATGTATTAACTGGGATTAGAATCCGAGACCTCTAATTCTATACGTCAGCGCACTCCCAACTGCGCCAGTCAGATATTCTAGCATAAATGTTTATTTTTCTTCTTTATATATTATTTTCTATCATTAGGGGCAGTTGGTCATCGGCTGAGCTCTATATACTGTATATATATAACTCCATGACGCGACAGGCATAGAAGGCCCTTGACTTACCAGCCGGATACTGCCTCACATCCACATGTGTTAATCACAGAAATAGACAATCATTCAGCCAGTATAGGGGTGACATTTAGTCAGCTTGTCATGTCCCCCAGCAGTTATTGGTGGTTTTCTCAACCTAGAACCGCTATTTAATTGTAACTACCCAAATTCCGCATGATGCTTAGGTGGGAACTGTTCCCATATTGGATGAAATTCCATGAGAAAATTTCTTCCCCATAGGGATTCAAACTAGCGCAAGTCCCGTAGTACTGCTCCTAGGCCACTCAGCTATATATATATATATCGGCTATGTGTGTGTGTGTGTGTGTGTGTGTGTGTGTGTGTGTGTGTGTGACTTGATATGATCGGTGAGAATTTGTATTTTTTCAAAACTATTTTCATTAGAACATCCTCAATAGCTTCATTATTTCATTATTTCGGAATATACTAAAAACCTACAGTTTATTAAACACATAGTACAGCCATTCAATTAAATATTGTAGAAAACACTTGCTCTTCGTAGAAAATTATTTTATCATCATCATCATCATGAACAAATTCGTTTTAGGCCATGTGGCCTGTACGGTAAACCTAGCGAAGAAGGTCTTGATCTTTCCACCGATGTTTTGGTCTTCCTTGGTCCCAATGTCCAGTTGGGGTATATTGGAATGCCAATTTTGGAAGTATATTTCTTGCCATTCTCCTCAGATGATTTTTCCATTCTTGGTGGTATCTTTGTATATCTTCATTTAAACTCGTTACTCTAAGTTTTCCTCTGATAATAGTGTTCCTTAGACGATCCAGTCTATTGACTCCTAACAATAATTTTGTCTTTTGTTTCCATCTGTAATTTTTTAATATTTTAAATCCCTGTCTTTGTGCTCCTGTAATATCAG
Source organism: Diploptera punctata (assembly GCA_030220185.1). Taxonomy (NCBI): domain Eukaryota; kingdom Metazoa; phylum Arthropoda; class Insecta; order Blattodea; family Blaberidae; genus Diploptera; species Diploptera punctata. Next base: position 1,022,313 of record JASPKZ010000423.1, on the reverse strand, counting down.
GTTCTAAGGATTTTACAAATTTATCCCAATCATCCCTTCTATATTTTCTAGACAATTTAGCTCTGAGTTTTTTATATTCTGTATAATGTTCCTCTTGTTTAGTTTGTAAATACACTTTATAGGCTTTTTATATTTTAAAAATAAATTATACATCGTAGATGAAAACATTACTGTATTTAAATAACAGAATGTAGCCTATTTCTTAAAAACAGAGATTGTCTCTTAAAATTATAAAGTTTATGTTAAACAATTGAAATTTGTTTAGAAAATGTGTTACATACGATTTAATATGGGACCAACAAATTAAAATTATTTTAATATAAACAACAAATTCTCTATTTCCTTTTATCAATGCCCCAGGTTCATCAATTCGATTTTACTGGTGTTCTCTCCTGGCATTGGCGTATAGGTCTACTTGTAACCCACTTCACAGGTTGCGGCGCCTGGAAGATTGGGTTACGCTGCCCCGAAGATATGATGGGTGATGATGAAGATGATAGTGGTTCACCAAGAAAGCTCTTAATCCAAAACTTAATGTAAGGCGAATGTGAATGGTGATAATTATTATGCCCATATGATATTCGGAAACTGTTTTGTCCTTAAAGTTTCCTGACATTTGTGTCTTGCAGGTGAGGAAGACTCTGAAAAAAAAAAAAAAAAACCTACCCAGTAAACTTCTTCCGATCGAGACTCAAATCCGCTGTGTGACAAAGCAGCACACTACTTCGAGACCACAGCGGTGGAATATTCTAAAATTTAGTTTAGTGTCTTTCGTGTCTTACGACTTCTCTCAAATTTGTTGGCATACTGACAATTAATTCCTGTGTATGACGCTCAATAGAGGCCAACTTCTCATCTGACCTCTATTCAGGTCAGTTTTTGACTTTAGTGATGTTATATGCAGTTTTCTTATGATCGCATGCCAACAATTTTCTATTGAGTTCAGGTTTGGGCTGTGGGGAGGTGTTTCTATGAATTTCAGACGTTAAACAATAACCTTATTATAATTTTTAACATCATATCTTGGGTAGAAGTCTAGGTAGAATTTTTAAATTGTCTCTAATACCCAAGTTTTCTGCAAACCTATGTATTTTTTTTTTACAATTTTAGATACTCTTCCTGCTTTACTTTGTAGTTAATGATGATAATTTCATCTACAACATGTAGCTTAAATGCAATCCAGCATTGTCACCGTGTTTAACCTTAGGCTGCAAATTCTTACATTTCAATAAATCTTCAAAATCTTCATTTGCTTTACAGAATATGCGGGGTTCAGAGCAAAAGTGGACCAAATCCATAGTTTACTCTTTTGGGAAAAACTGATTCAAAGTTAAAGTAAATAATTTAATTCAAGATGGAGAATTAATCTTTTTTTTTTTTTACAGTGAGAAAGAACGTACATGATTTGGTTCATCATTGTTCTGAGATATTTTCAACTCAAATCCACATATAACCAGTATTTTCAGTGTTTAGACTTAGTCCACTTTTGCTCTGAACCTCTTATATAATTATCTTACCATTAAAACATTTATCTTAGTTTCGTCTCAAAATAGTACATAATTTTACCGTTTTTTTTACAAACAACAAATTCTTTTGCGAATTTAAATCTTTACCTTCTATTCACGTCGTGTACGTATATATCTTTTCTTGCCATTGAACCTCGGCTTTAAATAACATTTCGTACCCGAAAAACCTCATTATGGGCCACCACCAATACCCCTCCAGAACCGCCAGGATCCGAGTCGGGAGCCGCGCTCGCTAGCCATGAGTCCATCGAGGCGGCTTTAGTTGTTGGTAGCTGTCGCGCTATATATTTTATAACATATGGTGCTTTTTTTCAGAAATATGATGACGTTAAATTATTCTCCATTAAGTTTATTCTTGTAACTCATAAACTAGTTTGAAGAAAATTGTTTTGTTAATTTAACTCCAAACCGCGAGAGGTGCCTTTGCGCACCAGCCTTCTGCTGGTGTCCGTCAATGTGTATTAAACACCTCGGTGAAAGATAATCCAGTCAGTATAAGGATTGATATATGCTCAGCATGTCGGGTTTACCAGTCGTTATAGTTGGTTTTTTGAACCTGAAGCCGATACTACCCAAATTCCTCAAGATCCTGGGTGGACACGGTTCCATACTGGTCGGAATTCGGTGAGAATTTTTTTTATCCCATGAGGAATCAAACCACCACAAGCCCCATTGTTGCACCATGGCATGATGAGTTAAACTGCTCGGCTACGGCAGTGGACAGTTTTCTTGCATTATATTATGTTAATTGTCCCACGCCGTAGCCGGGTAGTTAAGCCAAGATGCCTTGGCGCAGAGCGCTGGTTCGGGTCATCATGTTGAAGACTTTTTCTCATGGAAATTCGGCCAGTATGAGACCGGTGCCCCCCAGCATCGTGAGGAATTTGGGTAGCTACAATTAGTAGCGGATCCAGGTTGAGAAAACCAGCTATATACGTTGGGACACCCGACATGCTGACCATATATCATCCCTACACTGAATGGATGAAAATCTACCTCTGTGATTAACACACGTGTTTGTGAGATTAACAGCTGGCTGATAGGCAAAGTGTTTTCTAGGCCTGTCGCGCCTTGAAAAAAGTTAATTAAATAACGTATGCCTATGTCTGCAGTAATAAACATTATCAAAAATGACTTAATTTTTGCCTAATTGAGTGTAGTCAAATACGATTATTTATCGTACGTAATTATTTATCAGCCTCAACCGTTTCATCAACAAATTAAATGAAAAACATTGTTTTTTGCAGGATTAAAATGAGTTTGAACATATTAAATTCGCTTGACCTAGGTTAGTGAAACCGAGCATGAGTAGTTGTGCATTACAAACGGTGCAGTTATATCACAATGTTACTTGAAGACACGGGTTGTAACTTGGAATATTTACAAAGCTAGTAAAGTGCGGTGTAGACGCTAGCATAAAGTGAAAGGTACAGAATTGTAACGGAAACTCCATTAATAACAACAATTCAGCATTGTTGGGTTTAATACCGCACTACACTTCAGAATCAATTTATGATTGGTACAATATCGTATATTCATTCTTGGTGTGTTTTTCTTGATACGTATTTACTAAAATTGAAACATTGTAAGAAAAAAACAATACGCTTACTTCATTTTTAAACACACAAAATTTATATTTTAGTAGCTAAATTTATTATTCATAAATGGTTATTACCAATCTGCTCTTGGATAATTACAATTCTTTTAGAAAAGAAAAACGCCATCAATGTCATATAAAATTTTAACATTGGTCCAACAAAAATAAAAATTCATCTGTCTTCATTATTTACTAACTCATACCTAGGCCGTGCGCTCCTACGCCTAAATAAATGCTATATTCGTTGTCTTTACGTTTAGTTGAATAAACTAAACAGAAAAATAAATTAATAAATTTATAATCGTTATTAGTCTTTACAGCATGCCCGTGCTGATTACCCGGCATTGCCCGGGAATCTACGTACCCCGATTTATTGGTATAAATGAGCTGAAAGACAAAACTCGTTATTTTGAGTTATCCGTGCTGCTTCTCTGCTTGCCCGGAAATATACTTATCCCGATCTATTTGGCATCAATGAAAGACAAAAATGGTTATTGTGAGTTATCCATAAAAGATAAACATATGCTGTCGCAGGCTATTTTGTAGAGTTTTTTTAGATATTCAATTCTGTGTAAATTAATTGTGTGTATTTGTTATGCTTTAAGCAGCGTAAGCCGTTTACGCGTCAAAAAATGACTACTTTTAGCGTTTTTAACTACAAAGGGCGATTTTTAAGGGTGTAGGAGTTGAGTATCACAACTCCCTTATAACCTATGTTCATCCCGGGAATCTCCTGAACATTTTGGAAAACCCCATCATAATTGGATCAACAGTATAGCCGCGCATACAGTACGAACAAACAAACGAAGATTAATTTATATATATTAGATATTGTAATCTGTCTTTACACTGTGATTATTAGAACGGAAATTTTTACTGTTTATGATAAAAAAAATCAGGTTAAAAAGTTTTCAAACATTTGGTTAATTAATTTTTTTAATAAATAAGTTTATCGAGGGAAGTACACAAATTAACTGAGCGTGGAGGCTTCTAGAGTCTGTGATATTCACCAACACGCTCAGTTGAACCGTGTACTTCCCGCTAGAACCTTCATAACTATATCTTATCCACTCTTATAGTGCTCCTAATATAAACAAACGCCAATTGTATCCGTCCGCCATTCGCGCCGCAAATATTGTCACATATACAGGGAGCACGTGTTAAGTATATAAAACATGTGAAAGTTAAATGGGGTAGATTACAAGAAAGCTGGTGAGATTTTTGACTAAACTTGTGAAATACACTTAAAATAACTTATTTTTACCACTAGCTAGTCAAATGTTTGACAGACGTGTGAGCTAAAAAATTATATGTCGACACAGCCACGTAAGTCTCGACACATTCAGCCATTTTGTTGCATCAGAATCGACTAAAGAATGAATGAAATGCATTTCTTCTTCTTCTTCTTCTTCTTCTTCACGATATAGGCTTATTTACTAGCCTGTTCCGGCTCCAAATTGCTACTGTAATAATCTATTTTAAGATGTAATTATTGATTAGGTATATTTTAGAATATTTTCTATGTTTTGAATATTATTTTCATTCACGAAGTACAATATATTCAGAGGACATATTTTTAATTAAATGAAGGGAACTACTTTTTCGAGTACTTATTGCTTCTACATCGTATGCCATTATCCATAACCATTGAATAGCGAGCAGGTCACATGGTTTTCATGAGGATCACTTTAAGAACGGATAGCCTTTATTAATATAAGTTAAACAAAACTGGCATTATAAGAATACTACGATTAATGTTACGTATAGTTTTAATCTAAAGCTAAGAAACCAATATTAAAAAGCAAATTTAAATGTGGCCTAAATCGTTAGCATGAGTTGTTTTAAATTTAATAATGGGTTATCACTGTTTTAATTTGTAGAGATTCTCTCGATATTTAAAATGTTGGTTATTCTATGCCACCTGTGAATATTCGATCAGAGAACAAATGACTGCTATCGTCATGTCGCGCAATGTGATAACACACGTTCCTGCTAGAGCCAATTGCTATCATGTTCACTCAGATATAAGGCGATTCTATCCGAGGAATCAACCTATTTTAGTGGGTAGATTGGGGTGATCAATTGGGCAAGTCAGTGTTAGTTTGGGCAGGTTAGAGTACTGCATCAGATTAGTTCAGAATTAACTTTGTTAGCGGGTTTTTGTGATTGTTTGGCTACAGTACTGAGTAATTATTAATACATATTTTATAATGTAAGGGGACACGCCGTAGCATAGTGGTTAGGCAATGCGCTACAAACCGGAAGGTCGAGGATTCGAGTCCCGGTGGAGTCAGGATTTTTAAACTGACCCAAACCTTCTGGTGGCACCATGACCCTGGGGTTGACTAAGCCTCTAACTTAAATGAATAACAGACGCTTGTTCTGGAGTAAAGGCGGCCGTCGCGCAGGGGTGACACCAAGTGCCGATTGTCTACAAAAAGTGGGAGCCTTAACCTCCTACTACCCCAAGGGTCTCCTATGGTCTGTAGTGGGATCGCTTTACCTTTACTTTATATTGTAAATGTGGTGATTTTAGGTTACTTTGAGCTCAACTTCTCCCTTTGTTTTAAGGCATTTCTCACATTTTTTGTAAAAAATGTATATTTTTCTCTCGGGTAATTATTCGCATACTTCAAAAATAAATTGTGTTCTTCTGTTTTTTATTTTAATTTATGTAGGAGACACGGTAGAATAGGATCCCCAATAATCACGTCTTGAAAACTTTAGAATAACAGTAGTCAGATCAACTTTTATAAGAATCCCGGAATCGTTCACGAAAAGAAATAAAAAACACCTGGAGGATGTATTATTTGGATAACCCGATTCCCTCTACTAATCACAAATTATAATCATATTTGTTAGAGTTATTTCTTAAAGACCAATGAAAAGGCTTTTAGATGAAGCAGACACAGGGTTACTAAGGCCTAGATTTTGATGTTGAATGAAGATGACTCTACTTACCATCATATTTGAAAAAATTCCACCCACTGTAATCATTACGACGTTCATCGGATTACTGTTTTACAAACATAGCCACAAGCTCATTTTCATAACCGGATACATTGAAGAAAGTAAACCGCACATGTGGAGGTCAAAATCAGAACCATCTTAAAACCACATTATTTGCAGTTAATCCATTTATATAATTACACAGAATATTAACTTCCCTAATGTTTATTCAAATTCAAATATAACTAACTCACTGTCACTATCGGACCCGTAGGTTCACGGCCGCGCTCATATAAGTTCTAAATACATCCCTAACTTGAGCTAATGTAGAATCTACTTCTCTCAAATCTTAGTTAATGCTATTCTACGACCTCATGCTTGATCTACCAACTGGGCGTTTTCCCTCTGGTTTTCCCACAAGAAGCTTCCATGCACGTCTTTCATTCCCCATTCGTGCCACATGTCCTGCCCATTCCAATCTATGAGACTTAACTGTTCTTATTATATCCGCCTTCCTATAAAGACCGTGTAGTTCATTGTTATGTAAACTTCTCCATTCACCTGTCTGTTCATCTCTCTTTAGTCCAAAAATTTTCCTAACAACTTTATTCTCAAATACTCGCAATCTCCTTTCCTCTCTTAAAGTAAGATTCCATGTTTCACATCCATATAATATAACTGGTATAATAATAGTTTTTATACTTTAAGTTTAACGTTTTTTGAAAGGAGTTGGGACATCAAGAATCCCTGTAATGCATAATAGCATGCATTTCCAGAATTGAGCCTTGTTTAATTCCTATGTGCATCTCATTCCTATTTGTGATTATTGTTCCTACTGTAGGTATTTGAATTCAGCCACTTCTTCAAAATTTCCCTCATTTGTCATTTGCTGTCCATTTCCATTATCTTCTTATATATAAAAATTAATGTTTGTTTGTTTGTTTGTATATTTGTTTGTTTGTTCGTACTTTACGCGCGGCCATACAGTTGATCCGATTGTGATGGGATTTTTTGCAAAATGTTCAGGAAATTCCCGGGATGAACATAGGCTATAAGAGAGTTGTGATACTCAACTCCTACACCCTTAAAAATCGCCCTTTGTAGTGGAAAACGTGAAAAAAGTAGCTTTTTGTACGCTTAAATGGCTTACGCTGCCTAAACCATAAGAAATACACAAAATTAATGTACACAGAATTGAATATCTCAAAAAGCTCTACAAAAAAAGTCCGCGACAGCATATGTTTATTTCTTACAGATAACTCACAAAAACCATTTTTGTCTTTCATTGATACCAAGAGTCCCTTATCTCTTACGGATAACTCACAATAACCATTTTTATCTTTCGTTGATATCAAGAGTCTCGCGCCGTAACCGAGTGGTTAAGGCAAGAAGTCTTGACGCAGAACTACGGGACTTACGCTGGTTCGAGTCTCTACGGGGAAGAGATTTTTTCTCATGGAATGTCGGCCAGTATGGGTCAGAAATTAAATCTAGCTGGGGGAAAAAAAAAAGAAACCTGTTTTGACTCACTCTCATCAATTTATCTTTTTTTTTCTTTCACTCTAATATAATTGTTATATGACGGTTCTTAACTTATCTGCTAAGGAGGGTACATTTCTAATGTTCATGACTATATGACGTCATCATTAATACTTCTTGAGCCACAACAGAAGGCTGTAAGAGGTTTTCTTGCGAACTTATTTAATAATATATAATTATGTCATAATTTCTGAATTTTATGGTAAAAAAGTAACATTTTTATCGTCCGCCCATAACATGAGAATTGTACGTTCGGGCAGGACAACGTCTGCCGGGTACGCTAGTATAATATATTTCTATGTGTGACCATATATTTAGTTTTATTGATATTTACTTCAGTACCAATTTCTCAGTGTTACTCAATAGTGTGTATATTGGCCTTTAGTATCTCCTCGTTATCGCCCAATAGTACTACATCATCAACATAAACTAACAGTTTATTAATACCATTGATTTGTAGGCCTTCTTCATCCTCCAAAATATTTTATGGCTGCTCTGGTACAAAATTATTTAGTAGGGGAGATTGTGTGTACCGTCTTGCTTCAATCAATAATTGTGGACTTCAATAGTATCTGAAAACTGTTTGCCTACACGCAACCTACTCTTTTTTGCCATTTAGACACATTCGTATAAATCTAACTAACTTATTAGGAATTCCGAACTCCAGCAGGATACCATAAAATTCAAATATAATATTTATATTTTCTCTTTAGACTATCAGCTGTTCATAGGGATGTTCACACAGGCTATGAACAGGTACAATACTTATCAAGAAAGATTTTTAATTATGAATCACGTTTATTTATGATAATTCAAAGAACACAAAATATGTCCCCGTTTAAGTAATCAGTTCAATTTTAGCCCATATTGGTGACATGGACAACAATTAACTTAAATTGCCATAGTATCCTATAAGATAAAATGGTGTAATGTAACTACTATTTTAATCACGCAATTAAAAAATGAATCTATATAAAATATTCAAATTTATGTTAAATTATATAATAATATGTAAAGGAAAAGGTGAAGTGATCTCACTACAGGCAGTAGAAGACCCTTGAGGTAGTAGGAGGTTAAGGCTCCCACTTTTTCTAGACAATCGACACTTGATGTCAGCCGGGTTGTCAGCCCTGCGTGATGGCCGCCTTTACCCCAGAACAAACGTCTGGTACTCATTTCCGTTAGAGGCTGAGTCGACCCCAGGACCATGATGCCACCAGAAGGTTTGGATCAGTTTAAAAATTCTGACCCCACCGGGACTCAAACTCTCGATCTTCCGGTTTGTAGCGCATTTCCTTAACCACTACGCTACGGCATTCCATATAATAATGTATAATACGGTAGTTCATTTTACCCCAGCATGGTATTATGCATTACAGGGACTTTTCTCGTCCCAATTTCTCTAAAAAAACTTTGAAATATATATATATATATATATATATAAATCTGTTATTCTCCCAGTTATTAGAAAGCAAAATCGATTCTTATTTTAAGGGGGGAGAAAAGATTGGGAGTATTTAAGAATAAAGTTCTAATGAAGATTTTTGGATGGGGGCGAGATCTACAAACGAGCGAATGGTGAAGACTACATAAAAGTGAGCTCCATTATCTTTGTGGGAGGCCGGATATAATAAAAACAATTAAGTGTCTCGTATAATTCGATGAGCAGGACATGTGGCACGTATGGGAATGATACAGGGGGGATGGAAACTCCTTGTAGGAAAAGCGCCCAGTAGGTAGGCCAAGAATGAGATGGAAGAACAGCATTAACAATTATTTGAGGGAAGTAGATTTTACAGGGGATGATTTGAAAATATTAGCTCAGAATAGGGATGTATGGAGGGCGTATGTCCGTGCGATTATGAACCTAGGGGTTAGTTAGTTCCAGTTAGAGTTAGTATATATGTTACAATATATAACAGTCTTGAAAATCCACATTGGCGTAGTACAATGTTGACCCTTAGTCTCTCTTATGTTAGTAGTTACTAGACTAAGTTAATTTAGTTACGCTCATTTGCCCACATATGTCATAAAATGTATGCGGTCAACATACCGAACCAATGAACATCTAGCAGCAGCTAAGATATTACTAGAATGAAGAGGTCGATAAAGTTTGCTTATAGGCCTCTTTATTCAGACTTAAGGATCCTTTATGAGCCTGAAAATCTTCAGACTCGGGACCCACGGTTTATAGCCTTTCCCGAAATACTTGCACCTTGGATTTTTCCATCCTAAAAAAATTCTTCGATCCCGGCTGAGTTTGAACCCGGGAAGTATATTATACAGGGAATGATTGGAAAGCATTAGCTCAGGATAGGGATGTATGGAGAGCTTATGTCCGTGCGGCCATAAACCTACGGGTTCGATAGTGCCAGTGAGTATGTAAGTAAGTAAGTATATGGTATTTCCCACAAAACGCCATCACTATAGTTTTCTTTGTATTGATTTCCATGTTGTACTTTTCTGCAATTATATTAAAGGAAAGAGAGGAATAAAGGAATACTAGTAAAATTCATATCAAATTTAGTTGAGGTGAATGGTTATATGATGAAAGTTAAAAATTAAAATGTACCTGTTGGTAGGTGCTGTCCGAAAACGCTGCAGTTTATTTTATATACGAGGGCGGATCGGAAGGTAACGCACAATATTTTTTTTCTGCCTTGGTATTGCAGCTAGAATGTTGAAATTTCACAGAGATATAGTTTGAAGTTTTCACTACAGATGGTATTTTTTTCTCAGGTGTAACTCTTAAGAGAGAAGCTTGAACTATGCAACAAAGATGGCGCGCATGCTACAGTCGTCCACCTGTGAGGATCGGAAAGTAACGCACAATAATTTTTTTTTAAAAGTTTAATAGTAAAAAAAAGGAAAAAAATCACAAATGAACTTATATCTTTTACCTACTTTTCGACATAGTCACCAACTTTCTCAACACATTTTTCCCATCGTGTTGCGGGATTGCTGCTGTTATCGGCCGGCCGGAGCGTGGCGAATCACTAAGGTTCACGCGTCCCTCTTGGAAGAATGTGCACCACCTGGAGACATTGCTACGGTCCATACAATCATCCCCATACACGCCACGCATGTCCCTGTGAATTTCACTGGGTTTATGCCCTTTGGCCCACAAAAATCGAACAACACTTCTCTGTTCCTCACAGGTGGACGACTGTAGCATGCGCGCCATCTTTGTTGCATAGTTCAAGCTTCTCTCGCAAGAGGTGCACCTGAGAAAAAAATACCATCTGTAGTGAAAACGTCAAACTATACCTCTGTGAAATTTCAACGTTCTAGCTGCAATACCAAGGCAGAAAAAAAATATTGTGCGTTACTTTCCGATCCGCCCTCGTACAATGTTCTAACGAAGTTGAGGACGACGGCACCTGCCAACACGTACATTTTAATTTTTAACTTTCATCATAGGAATATAGGTCATAAATCGTCATTGTAAATTAATAAATAAGTATTTAAGGCATTCAAGGATTAGGAACATTATGCATTAATGTTGTATATTTGATCGTCTGTATACTTGCTAGTCCATATGGTATTTAAAAAATAATATAATTAAATATCTATTTTTAATGTTCTACAGACGTATCCATGCATGTTAATGTCACAGAAGTCAGTTTCTGTCAGACGGCTGTAATTATATTGACAACTCAGAATGTACACTGGATGCAATGTTAGTCTTCCTGGTAAAATCGTCACCACATTGCGAACATATTCCATTCGTGGAATACCACAAATTGCTTTCCGTCATGTAAACTTAACCGTGGAATTTGAATTGTCGAGTTTCCATTCCAAGCCACACATTTGATATTATATATGTCAAAATTAGTTTCATAGTTTTGGTAATTTTCTAAAATCCACCGCTAAGATTGATACGTGTTTACTTTCAGGATACTAATTAGTGTTGAGTAAAGCCCAATAAAGTTTTACCATTACTGTAACCAGTAACGTCTACAATTCTTGTTTAATTAAATAAAAATAAAGCTTAAAGTTTTATGTGATTTTCATATTTATTAAAATATAAAATAGTTACAGCTGTTTCGGTACTTTGTACCTTCTTCAGACATGATAACAAATTCATGAATTGTAGCCGAGCGGTTAAGGTAGGAAGCCTTGGCGCAGAGCTACGGGACTTGCGCTGGTTCGAGTCTCCATGGGGGAAGAAATTTTCTCATGGTATTTCGGCCAGTATGGGACCGGTGCCCACCCAGCATTCGTGAGGCAATTGGCTAGCTACAATAAGTAGTGGCTCCAGGTTGAGGAACCAGCTATAACGGCTGGGGGACTCATCATGCTAACCACATGTCACCCCTACACTGGCTGTTGATCATCTACCTCTGTGATTGACACATGTGGATGTGAAGGGCCAGCAGCCGGCTGGTAAAAGGGCAACCGCTGAAAAGTGGAAAGACCCTCAATCGGAAATATGTATTTTCATCAAGTAAACACCAATTTTTATAAGATTCATAATGTGTTCCATTGAGGTATTATTCAAAATTAAAATATAAAATTATGGAACATTCACCTGAAAGGTCCATCTCCTCAACTTAATTAATTATTTAACTGTAGCGCTTTCGGGACTTCTCCCATCATCGGCAAGATTCAAAACGTTTTGAATCCTGCCGATGATGCGAGAAGTCCCGAAAGCGCTACAGTTAAATAATTAATTAAGTTGAGGAGATGGACCTTTCAGGTGAATATTCCATAATTTTATATTTTAATTTTAAGTAAACACCAATTCAACTGATTACTTATTCTTGTGTTCGAGATTTATATACAACGTAAACAGTAATAGAAGTAGATATTTCTGTACAGTTGATGTAATTAGTTTAGCAGTAGGAGTAGTTGTTGTTGTAGGACTTTATTAGACTGAAACATCGTTTCCCAACCTATGGTTCCCAAATCCCCAGGGGGGTTCGCCAAATATTTCAAGGGGTTCGTCAAAACTTTTACGTGATGGCGGATTTCGAGATTTGGTCTATTACTGTAATCCTTCATTTCTGCAGCATTGTAATAATAACTAAAGGATAACACGCACACACTATTGAATAACACTAAGAGATTAGGACTAGAAGTAAATATCAATAAAACTAAATATATGGTCACACATAGAAATATATAATGGAAATGGACAGCTAATGACAAATGAGAGAAATTTTGAGGAAGTGGAAGAATTCAAATACCTAAGAACAATAATCACAAATAGGAATGAGATGAACAAAGAAATTAAACATAGGCTCAATTCTGGAAATATTATGCATTGCAGAGACTTTTGATATCCCAACTACTTTCAAAAAACGTTAAACTGAAAATATATAAAACTATTATTCTTACAGATATATATGGATGTGAAACTTAACTCTTACTTTAAGGGAGGACATGAGATTACGAGTATTTGAGAATGAAGTACTTAGGAAAATGTTTGGACCAAAGAGAGATGGACAGACAGGTGAATGGAGAAGACAACATAATAATGAACTACATGGTCTTTATAGGAAGCCAAATATAATACTAACAGTTAAGTCTCATAGACTGCGATGGGCAGGACATGTGGCATGAATGGGGAATGAAAGACGTGCCTGGAAGCTTTTTGTAGGAAAACCAGAGGGAAAACGCCCAGTTGGTAGACCAAGAAAGAGGTGGGAGAATAACATTAACTATGATTTGAGGGAATATACAGGGAATGATTAGAAAGCATTAGCTCAGGATAGGGATGTATTGAGAGCTTATGTCCGTGCGGCCATGAACCTATGGGTTCGATAGTGCCAATGAGTAAGTAAGTATCAGTTGTTGCAGGACATTATTAGACTAATAAATCGTTTTCCCAATCTGTGATTCTCGAACCCCCAAGGGGTTCGCCAAATATTTCAAGGGGTTCGTCAAAACTTTTTCCGTAAAGGCCGGTTTCGATGTTTGGTCTATTATTGTATCCTTTATTTCTGCAGCATTGTAATAATAATAATAATAATAATAATAATAATAATAATAATAATAATAATATTCTAAAATTAAATTAACCCTATAATGACTCTTGTTGCATATATGTAACATCGGAAATTTATCACATTATTTCCACAATAAATTAATATTCACCGCGAATGCCTGATTTACTTATGTAACAACGTTAGGAATGCATTTGACTTCGCTACAACTAGGCTTACAGGTTGTGTAACTTTAATCCGTAACTACAATAACTTTAGATTTTAACCGTTAAGGGTTAAGAAAGGAGATAAAACTGATTGCAACAACTACAGGGGCATCTCATTACTTTCAACTTCATACAAAATTCTTACAAATATATTAGTAAGCAGACTTACTCCCTATATTGATGACATTCTAGGAGATCATCAATGTGCATTTAGAAGAAACAGGTCTACAACAGATCAGATTTTTAGTATAAGACAGATTTTAGAAAAGAAATGGGAATATAATGGCACTGTACATCAACTATATGTAGACTTCAAAAAAGCATATGATTCAATTAAGAGGGAGAAGTTATAGCTATAGTATCCTGCTGGAGTTCGGAATTCCTAAAAAGTTAGTTAGACTTATACGAATGTGTCTAAATGGCTCAAATAGTAGGGTGCGTGTAGGCAAAGAGTTTTCAGACACTTTTGAAATCCAGAATGGGTTGAAGCAAGGAGATGCGTTACCTCCTCTACTATTTAATTTTGTACTAGAGCATGCCATCAAATCTTTAGAGGATGAGGAAGGCCTACAACTCAATGGTATTAATAAGCTGTTAATTTTTGCTGATGATGTAGTACTATTGGCTGATAGCGAGGAGATACTAAAGGACAACAAGCACATACTATTGAGTAACACTAAGGAATTAGGACTGGAAGTAAATATCAATAAAACTAAATATATGGTCGCACGTAGAAATACATTATATAATGGAAATGGACAGCTAATGACAAATGAGGGAAATTTTGAGGAAGTGGCTGAATTCACATACCTAGCAGCAATGATCACAAATTGGAATGAGATGCACAAAGAAATTAAATATAGGCTCAATTCTGGAAATGCGTGGTATTATGCATTACAGAGACTTTTGATGTCCCAACTCCTTTCAAAAAACGTTAAACTGAAAATATAGAAAACTATTATTCTACCAAATATATAGGCCTACTATGGGTGCGAAACATGGACTCTTACTTTAAGGGGGGAAATGAGATTACGAGATTTTGAGAATAAAATTCTTAGGAAAATGTTTGCACCAAAGAGAGATGAACAGACAGGTGAATGGAGAAGACTACATGACAATGAACTGCATGGTCTTTATAGGAAGCCAGACATAATAAGAACAGTTAAGTCTCGTAGACTGCGATGGGAAGGACATGTTGCGCGTATGGGGAATGAAAGATGTGCATGGAAACTTCTTGTAGGGAAGCCAGAGGGAAAACGCCTAGATGTAGACCAATAATGAGGTGGGAGAACAACATTAACTATGATTTGAGGGAAGTAGATTATACAGGGAATGGTTGGAAAGCATTAGCTCAGGATATGGCTGTATGGAGAGCTTATGTCTGCGCGGCCATGTACCTACGGGTTCGATAGTGCCAGTGAGTAAGTAAGTAAGTAAGGAAGGGTTAAGTTAATTTAGGATTATTAAATCTTTTGTTTGGAATTAAGTTGTATGCATGTCTACTGTATGCATATTTAAAAGTCAGTGGTTCACCCAACTCAGATCAATATGGAAGGGTTTCGCGAGTCGAAAATTTTTGGGAACCGCTGGACTAAAATATATTCAATTGCTTTAACTCAGATCAGCCTCTTACCCTATAGGTACTTTTTACATGTCACACATCATTTTTCAAAACAATAATTTTGGCTATTTTTTTTTAAATACTGTACAAACATGTAACGCGATTTTTTTTTTCTAACTTCCAATCACATACCATCCGCATGCGCCAACAAATGCGAAGCGGTTTACACTATGGAATCATGGGATGCAGCCAACATATACACGATATTTAACGAATCTAAAAGATAATCTAACGCAGTGTAAGTAAGACCAACATTAAGGCAAACCTAACGAATTTTAAGCACTCTAACCTGTGAAAAAATGCAATGCCCAAAAATAAATAATAAGTTCTTCCTTGAAGTACAGGGCTTCCAATATAAAACCGGACACGCCTCACGGGGTTTCACCCGTCAGGCAGCGCTCTCTCCTCGTCCGCATTTCACTTTGCCAGCCGCAGAGTGTCCGGTTTTATACTGGAAACCCTATATATGACGTATACAGTTAATTAATACATACTCTATGTTGGCTGCACCGGAACACATATCTTTTGTTGCATAGAATATTCGTTAAAATCAATATGGCTACCATGTCTATATGCTACGTATGTGGTTATCCATCCATAATAATTCTGCCGAAAGACAGGTCCTTCACTGCAATCATAGCATTTTATGCTATGCTTGCAGCTTTACTAGGGAATTGTAGGGTGTGGTAGCTTCCCGTTTCTTTCCACACCGGTGAAGCATGATTATGATGATGATGATAATGGTAAGGGTGATGATGATGGTCATATGATTTCGGGGACCTTAAAGTTTTCCTGACATTTGTCTTACAGGCGAGGAAAAAACCTCGATAAAAACTTCACCCACAAAAACTGCCCCGACCGGGGATCGAACCCGGGCCCGCTGCGTGACAAGTCAGCACGTTACCTCGAGACCTATGTGGTTAAAATCTTAGAATAATATATTGAAATAATAATTTAAAAATGTAAAAATAATTGTAGTTAGTGGGAAATAACTTGAAAAATGAAACCCTCAGTACAACATTTGACAAGAGTACATGAAAGAATTAAAAAATGTCGCGTATAAGTTGTAAAATTCAGCCATTTTTTAAAATTTTGCAATGTAACAAATTACTGTCGCGATTCATCTAAGTGTCGTCCAGATCGCACGTGGCTCCCAGTGGGCCGCCAGTTGGACCACAATGTCTTTCACTAAAATTACTACCATGGTTTGAAACCACTTATCGTCTTAACTCACTGGCACTATCGAACCCGTAGGTTCTTTGCCGCGGAGACATAAGCTCTTCTCACATCTCTATCCTTAGTTAATATTTTCCATTGATGTATGTATAGGCCTAATATACTTCCATCAAATCATGGTTAACGTTATTCTCCCACCTCATTCTTGGTCTACCAACAGGAAGTTTTCCTTCTAGTTTACCTACAAGAAGCTTCCAAGCACCTCTTTCATTCCCCATTCGTGCCACATGTCCTGCCCATCGCAATCTATGAAACATAACTGTATTATATAAAGACCATGTAACTCACTTTTAGTAGTCTTCTCCATTCACATTTCTGTTCATCTCTCTTTAGTCCAAAAATGTTCTTAATAACTTTATTCTCAAAAAATAGTAATCTGCTTTCTTCCCTTAAAGGAAGAGTCCATGTTTCCCATACATATAATATAACTGGGAAATAACAGTTTTATATATTTTCAGTTTAACGTTTTTTGAAGTAGTTGGGCCAAGAGTCCCTGTAAAGAATAGGCCCTAATAGCATGCATTTCCAGAATTGAGTTTGTTTTATTTCTTTGTGTATCTCATTCCTATTTCTAATTATACGATAATTTGATAATAAAGTTATCAGAAAGATGTTTGTACCAAAAAGAGGTGAACGGACAGGTGAATGGAGAAAGCTACATAATAGTGAGCTACATGATGTGTAGCCAGATATAATAAGAGCAGTTTAGTCTCGTTGGCTGCGATGGGCAGGACATCAATGGGGGATGAAATATGTGCATGGAAGCTTATGATATGAAAACCAGAGAGATAACACCCAGTTGGTAGACCGAGAATGAGGTAGGAGAGTAACATCCATGATTTGAGGGAAGTACATTGTACAGGGGATGATTGGAAAACTTTAGCTCACGATAGGGGTGTATGGAGAGCTTATGTCCGCGCGGTTATGAACCTACGGGTTCGATAGAGCCAGTGAGTTATTTATTCGCATTCCTATTTCTAATTTTAGTTCCTAGGTATTTGATTTCAGTCACTTATAGACCTAGAGTGTTAAAAATCATACATTACATAGAGTGGCAATAATGATTTCCAGTCCATTGGAACAGGGTTTTACAATATGCCTCATTGTCCACGTAAGTGTGTGACAAAAAAATAGGGGATGAGAAGGACCCTGACAAAGTGGAATCACCCAGCCATGTAAATACAATAGTAGACTGGAATTAGGTCCGTTTGAAGTTTCCAATAATGTAATGAATTTAAGTGAAAATCTGGGTGACTGGAAACAAGGACTCATGATACTAATTTTGTACTTGGAATGCAGAACAAAGCGGAAGTCGAAGACATCCTTTTAAGCTTGACAGCCGGCGGAATCAATACTCCACTATGTGTAGCGAAAGAGATTCTTCCGTAAAGAGCGATCGACAGAGGGACACTGGGTGTGAAATGCCAACTTTAATTAAGGTCCTAAGTCTCTCTGTTTCTATCAAACGACAATATCGCTTTCTACTTAATCAGCTTTCTTTTTTTTTTACATTCCGTTGGCTACAATGCTCCGACACCCATGACTGAACCACAAGATTGAGTTTTATTACTGGAATTGTCAATAATTACTTAATAAGTATTATGCAATTAAATTAGATAAATTCTTCTGATGTGGATACTTGTGAGAAAATATATTAGCATTCCTGAGATTATTATTGATCCAGCCTACATTACACAATGTACATTTTCTGAAAACAAGCTACTCAATACAGTAGCGGTTGGTTAGTTCTTGGTGGGGCCAGATTAAAATTAAACTTATATCTTATACAACTAACAAATTCACTGGCACTATAGTAACCAGAGGTTCATTGCCGAGCGGACACAAGCCTTCCATACATCCCTATCTTGAGCTAATGTTTTACAATCATCTCACGTTAATTTATTTCCCTCAAACTGTAGTTAATGTATTAGCTAATGGTAAAGTCTACTGCTGTGGTTTCGAGCTAGCGTCCTGCCTTGTCACACCGCGGGCTTGAGTTCGATCCTCGGTCGGGACAAGTTTCCTGGGTGAGGTTTTTTCGGGGTTTTCCTCACCTGTAAACAAATGTCAGAAAACGTTAAGGCTCAAACGGTCCCTGAATTCCTTGTGGCCACATTATCATCACTATCAAACTCACTTAGATTAAGTTTAGGATTAAGGCCTCTCGTGGCGTATCATCATCACTTTCCACATATAATCGGGGCACTGCAACCCTTTACAGGCGGCGCTATCTCAGAAGGAGAGGATGCCAGAAATATCTTAGTGACAACCTGGTGACATTGAATAGTATAACATAACAGTGAGCTACTTGATTTTTATTGGAAACTAGATATAATAAGAAAAATCAAGTCTCTTGGACTGAGATGGGCAGGACATGTGACACAATTGAGAATGAAAGAGGGGCATGGAAATGCTTGTAGGAAGTCCAGAGGGAAAGCGTCCAGTAGTTGGGCAAAGAATGAGATGGGAGAATAACGTTAACTATGATTTGAGGGAAGTATATTATATAGGGGATGATTCGAAAATATTAGTTCAGGATAGGGCTATATGAGAACTTATTTCCACGTGGCCATGAACCTGTGAGTTCGATAGTGCTAGTGAGGTATTTAGTTAGTTAGCTCGTATCTGAATTCCCCTATTCTTTCAAATTTTCTTCATTTGTTATTGAATGTTAATTTCCATTCAATAGTCTATTTGTTACGTATGACTATATCCCTATCGAATACCAATTAATTCTGTTCGTGATATCAGCATTCCTGAGATATTACATATCTTCTAAAGTAAGTTGCTTTTGTGATAGAAAGGAATTTTAAAATCTATGAATAATTCAAAAAAATATCCATTTCATCACAATTACCATCACAAACATTATCGTCGTCACTTGCCTAGAAATACGAGGCAGGTCTACTCGCTTATGTCGTGCCACAAAGAAAGTATATTTAGGACAGGCTTATGTAGTCTGCCGCGGTTGACTAGTGGCTATGTTTGTTGCCTCAGGTCCCTGGGGTCGCGGGTTCAAATCCTGGGAAGAGAATAAAAATATAATGGTAGGTATAGTAGGATTATTACTTACGGTTATTTTAAGAGGTTCAATATTAAGATGATTAATATTCCCTACTCCTTTATTTATTTGTTTACCTTCATATTAGTAGTATTAATTTATGTTTTATTTGGTGGATTATTTTAAGGAATTAGGCAAAGGTTTATTCGCCTGTTTATCAAAAACATCGCTTCAAAGTTAAGGAGTTTAAGATGAAAGTTTTTAGGTGAAATTTTAATTTTAATATACCTTATACTATTTTTGATGCCGGGATCGATGTATTTTTTTAGGATGGAAAAATCGAAGAAGCAAGTCTTGCGGGAGGAACTTTAAGCCATGGGTACATAGTCTGAAGATTTCCAGGCTCGTGAAAGAACCTTAAGCCTGCATAAAGAGTCGTCTAAGAATATATACCGATCTTCATTATCATAAGTAATGCCACGAGTGATTTCCAAATTATCGATAAATTCACTACTCACGAAGTGAGCAGTGAATTTATATAGGGAATTTGGAAATCAAGAGTGGCAGTTGGTAGGACTATTTAACGAATAAAATTAAGCTGTATACTCACAAGTCATTATTTAACTATAGTTATTTTAAAATATGTATATATTTAATGTAAACGACGATGTTTGAAAACAAATGAGAAACGATAGGTACACTTCATTTCCTTCCTTTGTTCATCACTGCAACCAGATCGTAATATTATTTGTTGCTAAAGGATCGCAATATTGTAAGAATGCACCCTAGTGGAGAAATTTGTAACCAACGTTATAGGTAATAATTATTTTGATTTCCTATGATGTATTTTTATTCATTGTATCATTAATTTAATTTTAATTGTATTTAGTTTCATTCTATTATTAGACATTAATTTCATTATTATTCAATATGACAGATAATTAATTGTTCAATGACTATTATTGTAACTTTTTTTGTATTCATATGTAACATGTTTGTCCTGTCTAATATGACTACTATTGTAATTTTTTTGTATTCATGTGTAACATATGTTTGTCCTGTTTTATATGACTATTATTGTATTTTTTTTGTATTCATATGTAACATATGCTTGTTCTGGTGAGTGGAAGAGAAGGCCACATGGCCTTAACTCCACCAGGCTAAATAAATCTATTCTATTCTATTCTATTCTAAATATGTCAATTATATTTTTCTGCAACGTCATTTCAGGGAAAATAATTCGGTTAAGAAAGTGCAAACAGTGTTTTTTTTTGTGGTATAATCAATTGTTACAAATGTATTTTTTATATTATCTATCGCATGCCCTATATGTTGACATTCATGCACTATATATACAATCTAGTAGCCGTATTTCTTGAGGGGTGAGTCACTGCAAAATAATGCCATAACCTATTCAGAATATTAAAAAGGAGGTGCTTTCTTTATTATGATAAACTTTACTTGGTAAATTTTAGCGAAACACAACTGTGATTGGTTGTAAATAAAAAATCATTGAAATGTGATTGGTCATTGACTCCCATTTGGGGCATGAGTTAAATAGTCATAAGTAATGCCACGATTAATTTCCAATTTATCTAGAGGATTTGGAAATCAAGAGTGGCATTTTGTTAGGACTATTTAAAGAATAAAATTAGTTGATTACTCAAAAATAATTATTTAAGTATAGTTACTGGTATTTTAAAATATTTATATATTTAATGCGAACGGCGATGATTGAAAACAAATCAGGAATGTGAGGTTATGTTCATTCACTGCAACTGGATCATTTTATTGATTGTCAAATACAATCGAAATATTGTAAGTATATACCCGATTGGAGAAATAATGAAACACATCAAACTGTATATTATAATCAATATTATAGGTTATTCACTTACTTTTTTAGTAAACAACTCAGTAAAATCAAGGAATCTGTTCATTATTTGCTATATTCAATGTATTTGTTGGATAAAAATAACGCTCTGACCTATTCAGAATATTAAAAAGGACGATCTTCTCAATCACAGAAACACGAGCTGATAAAGAGAAATCGATAAAGAGCGAGGTGAAACACGACTGTCATTGGTTGTAAAACAGAATTCATTGACTACCATTTGGGACATGAGTTAAACAGTCATAAATAATGCCACGAGTGATTTCCAAATTATCGATAAAGTCACTTCGTAACTCGTGGATAAATCTAGTGGATTTGAAAATCAAAAGTGGCATTTGTTAGGTCTATGTAACGAAAACAATTAAGCTGTTTACTCAAAAATCACTATTTAAATGTAGTTATGTTAAAATACTTATATATTTCATGTAAACGGCGATATTTGAAAACAAAGGAGAAATGTTTGGTTATGTTTCATTTGTTCATCACTGCAACTTAATCATATTATTTATTGCCAATTAGGATCGCAATATTGTAAGAATGCACCCTAATGGAGGAAAAATTAAACACAACAGACATATATTGTAACCAACATTATAGGTTATTAATTAATTATTTTTAAGAAACAACTCAGTAAAATCATTATTTAAAATCACAATTATTGAACACACAATTATCAAATGTGTATTTCAAAAGAATCTGCTCATTATTTGCTATATTCAATGTACTTGTTGGAGAGTTAGTCACTGCAAAATAATGCTCTGACCTGTTCGGAATATTGAAAAGGAGGAGCTTTATTTATTTTGGTAAAAAGAATTCGAAAAATATCGAGGTGAAACACGACTATCATTGGTTGTAAAACAAAATTAATTGAAATGTGATTTGTCATTGGCTCCTATTCGGGGCATGAGTTAAATAGTCAGAATAAAAATGATTAAAATTTTTCAGCAGTTATATACTATAGCAATTGTGTTGTTCTTCAATATACCATAACGATTCAGTCACGTTTAATGGTATTCTAAATTCAAATAACACAAAAAATGAATTTGCATTTCTTTGTAATAAAGATGATGGTAATCTATATATTAATACGTGGGGAAAAAAAAACTTTGTATCCTTCTTCTCCTCTGTTTGTTAACCGATATTTTAGTAAGTATTGAGGAGATTTAGTGTTATCAACCACAAAAATTGGAAACCGTTAGTTCTGTCGTTTTTAACTGCAAGGCAGAGTTTATGGAAAATCTCCATAGTGCAAGAGTTAAATTTCCTCAAAAGAAGCATGTGATATATAAAGGCCATGTCCAAAACATAGACAATCAAATTTAAACATAATTAAATTATCATCAGAATAGGACTAATTATATCATTAACATATTCAAGCAGAAGAAACTAATTATATATTGAGAAAAAAAATTGCAATAGAATCACAATAACACGGAGATAAATATACCTCTGATATACATTAAATCAAACCATTAAATTTTTACTTCCAAAGCTAGAGAGGGGGTGTCATGTCTTGTCGCATGTCTCAGTGTGCTAAAGAATATCATTGCAAATTAATTAATTCATCTAGAAAATGTTTGCAGGATTGAAATGCTCTACCGCTGGACCTTTGAAACCGGACTACGGCTAGTTATCGTTAGCAGGGGATATATATTACAAAAAATCAGAAACGAACAAATAAAGTTCGTAGAAGAAATATCATTAAAAATCAACGAAGATATAATTAATTCACAAGGGCTAAAGAGGGTTGGAAGTCCCTAATAATAGCCGGAAATTGCTGTTCACAATTGAACGATCCCATTGATCGAGGACGCTTCCATAAAAAAATGGATGTTTTCCTTGACAAATATAAAAGGGAAGTTTGAGAAGTGACACAATTTCCAATACATAGTGATGATGATGATGATGATGAAGCCGCAGTTTTTAACTGCAAGGCACTAACATTCAGCGCCAAAGCTCTCATTTAAATTACAACGAAGTAATTCAAATAAGATGTGTTAATCACAGAGGTAGACGATCATCCTGCCAGTATAGGGGTTATTGTGGTCAGCAAGTTGGGTCCACCATCCGTTATAGCTGGTTTATATATATTGGAAAGCAACGGAAAGCTACTACACCTATAATTCCCTAGTAAAACTGCAAAACATAGCATGAATATGCTATGATTGCAGTGAAAGACCTGCACTCGGGCAGAATTACTATGGATGGATGGACATTTATATAATATGATAATAATAAAAGTCCAGTACAATGTCATATAAAGTTAAATACAATATAAAACTAACACTATCTAATGTAATATAAAGTGAGATAATAAGTGAGGTGACGTATTACGTATGGCCGAATTTCGACGACTGGGCGACCACTAGTCTATATATTAATACGCGAAGAAAACACTTCGTATTCCTTTTTTATGCACATTGCGCGCATGGAGGAGTGTGATGTTTGGTATAATTACAGTTCATACTGTATAGAGAAGGAGTGCAGAAAAATATAATTTGTGTTTAATATGTGTTACAAATAAATTAAATTAAACAAAATAAAATGAATTGTCTCTAATGAATTTATGTGTATTACTCATTCATTTGTTTACGTTCATACTGCAAAAAGAAAATTGTGCAGCAGCAATATGTGATTTTTAGAATTTAGAATAGATTTAGAATAGATTTATTTAGCCTGGTAAACTTTTACAAAAATTGGTTCAACTTTAATTTATGATAGTACGTACTAGTGGTCTCCCAGTGCTCGAAATTCGACCATAAATAACACATCAATTGTCTTACTCTCGCGTATTTATTCTAAGTGGTTTAAAAAAATGAGTACATTTTATTATTTGAGTTCAAGTTAAACCCTTCTAATCTTGGTTTTTGTAATTTCATTACATATATATATATATATATATATATATATATAGGCTATATATATATATTACATTTACATATTCGCACCCACTTCCATTTTGCCTCGGGATAGGACATTGACGGGTTGAAGTGAGAGATAAAGAAGAAGGGATATATATTCCCGTATACATAATAATAGGCCAAATGTAAATTTAAATAGTATTCATGGTATGCACACCAGCAATGTGAAATGACTTACTCTCGTGTATTTATTATTAGTGGTTTGCCAAGGGCCTTCTAAGCCAGTAGCGCTTGGAGTTATTATTAGTGGTTTAAAAAAGTGAGTACATTTTATTACTTAAATTTAAATTAAACCCTGTCTAGTTTTGCTTTTAGTAACTTCACTATATATTTTTTTATATTTAGATATCCGTACCTTCTTCCTTTATGCCTCGAAGTGTCGGAGTGAAAGACAAAGAAGAAGGCATATATATTCCCGTACATCTGGGCCCATGCTTCCAC
The DNA here is from genome assembly GCA_030220185.1 of Diploptera punctata. Taxonomy (NCBI): domain Eukaryota; kingdom Metazoa; phylum Arthropoda; class Insecta; order Blattodea; family Blaberidae; genus Diploptera; species Diploptera punctata. The sequence goes on along the minus strand of JASPKZ010000423.1, from coordinate 997,434 downwards.
CCCTTGGGATACCTCGGTCAAAGACCATACTCCCAAGTCCCAGTATCTTGTCCTCCCTATCTATTTCGTGTCCACGTTTAAGTTCTCGCTTAAAACCAACACCTCAGTGAGAAGATGTTGGAGTCGCAACTTCAAGGAAATTGCTGAGCTACATAGTACGTCAGGTCGCTCATTCCTGACGACCCCATAGTTGGTCCACGGGCTCCTCGAGCCTAGCCGGGAGGACTGCTGTCGCAGATCCACCGACCGTTCCCCTGTTCTACCTCCAGGGTCTCATCCTACAGCCGTTGTGAGACCGGCTAGGGCTTGAATCCTCAAGCCGCACAGTGTGAGATTTTAGTACATCCAGGTGCTCATCTCCTGGTGACCCCAGAGTTTGTCCACGAGCCCGTAGGCTTACCCGGGAACCAGCCCAGTTGCTCCCCTCTGTACAGGTCCGAGCCGTGCCCTGATGTGCTCCCAGGGACGTGTCCTGTTGCAGTTGTGGGCCAGCATGGAGCTCGCTAGCTCCAACAGGTGAGTAATAGTACGACAAGGCGCCTAACTCCTGCCGACCCCACTAATGGTTCACGAGTCCCTTGGACTTATCCGGGAGGACTGTCTAGCAGATCCACCGACCTTTCCCCCAGTCCACCACCTGGGGAGTACGACAAGGCGCTCAACTCCTGCCAACCCCATTAATGATTCACGAGTGCCTTGGACTTAGCCGGGAGGACTGTCTAACAGATCCACCGACCTTTCCTCCAGTGCACCACCTGGGGACGTGTTTTGTTGCTGAAGTGGGTCCAGCCTGAGCATTAGTACGTCAGCTCGCTCAACTCCTGACGACCTCACAGATTGTCCTTGGGTCACTCGGTCACGGATTCGGCGCTAATCCCGCACCCAAAAGACCGCGCTTCCTTCTTTTCCGAGCTTACTGACCTGGTCGTAATTCCCAGCATTACGTCCGGTATTGTCCCAACCAACCCGTGCATATTTAAATAGTATAAATAGTATACAAATGTCAAATGATGAGTTTTTTTTAATATGGCTTAGCCAAGCTATACGACATATTTCCTATCGTTCGTATTTTAAAATTAAATCGAAAATTAATGCATAATGACATATTTGTGACAAACGTAAAAAAATTAATAAATTGAGGTCGAATTTAGACCGCTGGGCGACCACTAGTAATAATAATTAAGGCTAGGTATTTTATGAAGTAATAGGTAAGATTGCAACATATATAATGAGAAGTTAGACTTACGACTATCTGTTTTTGTCTCACACACAAACAGTTGAATAGTAAAATGCTAAGTTAGACTTCTCTATTTTGTTCTCATTTCACACACAAACAGTTGAATGGTATATACTATCAGCATTGCAATCTTACGTTTTACAATAATAATATTAATAATAATAATAATAATATTAATAATAATATTAATAATAATATTAATAATAATAATTGTTAATAATAATAATTATTATTATTACTATTATTATATTTACCATTAATTTTATTATTTTCATAATTTCTATAATCATCCTAATCATTCTAATCATGTTGGAAGACCCAGTAAACGATTGTTAGACCAATTCTAACATGAGATCGAAACAGACCAGCAGGTCTAATCCTTGATGTTGATGATGATGATGATGATTCTAATCATTTCCTTCATCGTTGATGTCACCATCATCTTCTCTATCATCACCTCCACCACCACTACCATCTCCATCATCAATCCATCATCCATTCATCTTCCTTTAGTACTATTATTATTATTGTTATTATTATTATTATTATTATTATTATAACTATCTAACTCACTGGCACTCTCGAACCCGTAGGTTCATGGCCGCGCGGACATCAGCTCTCCATATATCCCTATCCTGAGTCAATGTTTTCCAATCATCCCCTGTATAATCCACTTCCCTCAAATCATAGTTAATGTTATTCTCCCATCTCATTCTTGGTCAAGTAACTGGGTGTTTTCCCTCTGGTTTTCCTACAAGAATCTTCCATGCACATTTTTCATTCCCCATGCGTGCCACATGTCCTGCCCATCGCAATCTACAAGACTTAACACTGTCCTCATTATATTTGGCTTCCTATAAAGAATTATTATTATTATTATTATTATTATTATTATTATTATTATTATTATTCACTTCAAGGCGATTCGCCTGTTCCGAATTCACAATGATTCCTTCCATCTCTTGCTAGGTGTTCCTACATCCCTTAATCCTTTTGGTTTATAATTATATGCTATCTTGGGCAATCTTCTTTTTATTCTTCTTCTTATTCTTCTTCTTATTATTATTATTATTATTATCATTATTATTATTAATATTATTATTATCATGATCATTATTATTAATATTATTATCATTATTATCATTATTATTGTCATTATTATTATTATTAGTATTATTATTAGTAGGCCCCATTGTTATTATTATTATTATTATTATTATTTGTATTAGTATTATTATTTGTATTAGTATTATTATTATTATTTTAGAGACACAGGAACTTCCTCATACTATATAAAAAAATTAATATAACTGATAGAAAAATGCATTTTTCTTGTACAGTATTAAAAAGTTCCGATATTTATCAACCTTTCAAAGAACAATTAAACTGAATTTAATACGGTTAAGTTTAACTCAGTGGGTTAAAATTCATTTTAATATACGACATGTGCAACTGTAAAATTTGAAGCATAAATGTATATTCAGAGCAGTTCCGCTGTAACAGCAGTTAAGTCCATTATTAGAGATGTAGAGGAACTGAAGAGTGCAGAATGTGCTGATAATGCTGTTGAAATGAAATAGCCATCTTGGGAGGTCTAGGCACTGTACATGTGAATCGTCCATTCACAGCACGAGTTCCACCTTCCACTCAGTCCCTCTGTCAATATTTGACCAAGGGGGCAATTGCACACCATTCTAACTATTACTTCCAAATTGACTTCCTATGCCTCAGGGGCGGACTGACAGTTCAATCCATCATTGTAAAGTTTAAGACATTTAGAAGTAATTACAATTTCAACTTGCTTTATTAGTTGTTGAGGACTAAAGAAAACTGGGGGAATTTTTAAAACATGTGACGCAATTTTTTTTTTCTAATTTCCAATCATACACCATATGCATGCGCCAACGAACGCGAAGCGGTTTACACTATAGAATCACGGGATGCAGCCAACATATACACGATAATTAACGACCTTAAAGCTAACCTAACGCAATTTAAGTACTCTAACCTGTAAAAGACCACCCTAAAAGCTAATCTAACGCAATTGAAGCACTCTGACCTGTCATGGAATGCAATGCCCAAAAATAAATTGTAAGTCCTGAAATTCTGAAGTATATGTGTACAGTAAATTAGTACATACTCTACGTTGGGTGCACTGGAAGAGTATTTTTGTTAAAATCAATATGGCTGTCACGTTTTCATGCTACGTATGTAGTTAAATATCATAGACTATTTTAACTCATGTCGCAAATGGTACTCAATGACCAATCACGTTTCAATGAATTCTGTTTTACACCAATGACAGTCGTGTTTCACCTCGCCCTTTATCAATTTCTCTTTATCAGCTCCTGCTTTTGTGATAAAGAAAGCTCCTCCTTGTTTAATATTCTGAACAGGTTAGACCATTATTTTTCTCCTACAAATACATTGAATCTTCTTCTTCTTCTTCCTTCCAAGTATTAGGCCAAGGCCTGTTACGATCCTATAGAAAATTTTCCCTCCAGCGTTTGATAGGATGGCCCAGTGATCTTCATCCTCTTGGTATATAATTATAAACAGATTTGGGGATCCGATTTGAACTCATTCGTTCTAGATGGTGTTTCCAATTATGTAGGTACTGTTTAATATATTCCAAAATTGGCGTAGTCTTCAATTCTTTATACGTTGAATATAGCAAATAATGAATAGATTCAGTGATTTTACTGAGTTTTTTATTCAAAATATAAATGATTAACCTATAATATTGATTATAATAGTTTGATGTGTTTCATTATTTCTCCACTAGAGTGCATTCTTACAATATTGCGGTCCTATTTGGCAATACATATTATGATCGAGTTGCAGTGAATATACATAACCTCACATTTCTAATTTGTTTTCAAACATCGCCGTTTACATTAACTATATAAATATTTTAAAACACCGGTAACTATATTCAAATAATTATTTTTTAGTAAAGAGCTTAATTTTATTCGTTAAATAGTCCTAACAAATGCCACTCTTGATTTCCAAATTATCTAGATAAATTGGAAATCACTCGTGGCATTGCTTATGATGAATATTTTCATCCGAGGCTTGGTTTGAGACTTGAAAGCAAATATAAACTTTTCATCCAATGAGTTGCTGCCCCAGACAGGTATTATTGCGAAAAAATTGAAATAATCGTTAGAAAAAATGTAAAAATCATTGTAAATGGTGGGAATTTGACAGGAGTTTATGAAGGAATTAAAAAATTCGCGTCACATGTTGTAAAGAATAGCCGAAAATTGATTATAATGACATATGCACCATTATTAATCGTAAATATTCCCAATATAGAGACATTTCTCACATTACATATTTCTGTAGTCGGCCTCAGTGACCTAGAGAATATGTTCCATGTCTATAGTCCCGAGAGTTGCAGGTTCAAACCCGGCCGGGATCGATAAATGTTTAGGACAGAAAGATCCTTTTCTCATCCAGTGTGGAAGAAATATGGTTTGGGGATTGTTGAACGACACTATTAAAGGAGAGAAAGTTAGGAAATGTAATTCGGCATCCGTTACACATAACATTAACTCACCCTAATTTAAAAACTAATAAAATATTTGCAGTTAAAACTTAAATAAAAATAAAATTCGATGTATTAAACTAAAACTTTTCATAAGTAATGTCACGAGTGATATGATATATATCTAGGGGATTTGGAAATTAAGAGTGGCATTTTTAGGACTATTTAACGAATAAAATTAAGCTGTTTACTCAAAAATTATTTTAATACAGTTACCGGTATTTTAAATCATTTATATAGTTAATATTTGAAAAACAAATCATAAATGTGTGGTTATGTTTCATTTGTTTGTTCACTGCAACTTGATCATATTTTTTAAATTCCCAAATAGGATCGCAATATTATACGAATGTACCCTAGTGAAGATAAAATAAAACATATCAAACTGTATATTATTACCAACATTATAGGTTAGTAATTTACATTTTTAGTAAACAACTCAGTAACACCGTTATTTAAAAACTCAAATATTGAACACACAATTGTCAAATGTGTAGTTCGAAGGAATCTGTTCATTATTTGCTATATTCAATGTATTTGTTGGAGAGTCAGTCACTGCAAAATAATAATCTGACCTGTTCAGAATGTTAAAAACGGGGAGATTTCTTTATCACAAAAGCAGGAGTTGGTAAAGAGGATTCATAAAGAGCGAGGTGAAATACGACTGTCATTGGTGGTAAAACAAAATTCATTGAAACATAATTGGTCTCATCTGGGGCATGAGTAAAATAGTCAAAAATATATTGTATTCTAGAAATTCTACACTTAGGCAAACAATTTTAATAAAATTAACTGCACAGCCATTATTCAACTGCACAGCCATTATTCAATTATAGATGCTGATAATAATTGAGATAATGTTTACAAACGAACATAGAATGGTGCCAAGAAACGAGTTCATTCACCTTTTTAGCACCTATAGTGTTCTGCCCTAGGGCAGGTCCTTTACTGCAATCATAGAATTTTTATGCTATGCTTTGCAGCTTTACTAGGGATTTATACTAGTGCGATAACTTCCCGTTGCTTTCCACACCGGGGATGAGGGTGGTGATGGTCAGATGATGTTTGGGGACAGTTTGGTCCTCAAAGCTTCCTGACATTTGTCTTACAGGTGAAGAAAACCCGAAAAATCTCATCCAGGAAGCTTATCTCGACTGATAATCGAATCCGGGCCCGCTGCGTGACAAGGCAGCACGCTACCTCGAGACAACAGCAGTGGGCATTTCATTCACCTAAATTATTAAATATTATTCCCAAGAAGTTTTAATTGACATTTATTAATTATTATTATTTATTCAAATATACTATAAATCAGGGGTCACCAATTAGATTACATGGAGGTCCATTTTCAAAGTAGTAAATTAAGTCGAGGTCCGGATCCACAGTTGATTAAACATACGAAGCTTTTATTAAGTAACTAATATTATAAGGAAATGATTAAATTATGTTATGGGTGTGAATTGCACAAAATAAACAAAACACATGGTAAATACTAAAAGGATACAGCACAATAGTACTCAGTTATTCTTCATTCTTCTTCGGCTTACCCCCACTTATAGGTTTGCCGTCTTCAGTTTCCATTTATCTATATCATTCCAATCTCCCTTTTCCAAATTCATATCATCCATTATTGTTCTGACGTAGGTTTTCCATTTCCATCTAGATCTGCCACGTTTATTTCTTCCAGGGGGTGACCATTGGTATATATTTTTTGGCCATCTTTCATTTTCCATTCTTTGTACATGACCATACCATTTAAGCGTTTGATTTTCAATCCTTTTAACAACAGATGTGGTGACATTCATTTCTCTCCAAAGGAATTTATTTCTTATTTTCCATTCTTTGTACATGACCATACCATTTAAGCGTTTGGCTTTCAATCCTTTTAACAACAGATGTGGTGACATTCATTTCTCTCCAAAGGAATTCATTTCTTATTTTATCCTGTCTTGTGTTTTGGAGGCTTCTTCTAAAATAAACAAATTCAACTGTTCTACTAATTTTATTCTTTTGTAATTCCGTCAAAGACCAAGTTTCACTTCCATATGACCAAATATTCTGTATTATGCTCTTATAAATTTTCATTTTAGTTTCCTTTGTAATATTTTTGTTGTAAAGTACTCCATGTAATGTCTTAGTTGCATTTTTTGCCATTGCAATTTTAGTCTGTACTTCTCTCTCACAGGTACCTTGAACTTGTAATTATTGACCCAAGGTATTAAAAAAATCACTTTTTTTTTATTTCCCCTGTTTCAAGTATGAGGTCATCCACATCCTTTCCCAAACACATATATTCTGTTTTCTGTAAATTTATATTCAGTCCCCATTTTTTATATTCTTCCATTAGTTTATTTATCATATATTTCATATCATCTTCATCCCCCGCAAAAATTATTTGATCATATGCAAACAACAATGAATGCAGTACTTTTCCTCCTATAGGAATACCCATTTCAGAACATTTTTTATACCATAAGTTAAGAGCCTGGTCTAAATAAATGTTGACAAGAATTGGTGACAAACTGCATCCCTGCTTAAGGCCTTTATTCACTGTGAATTCCTCTATAAAGTATTCTGTATTTTTACTTTAGCTTTTGTATTACTATAGATCCTCCTAACAATATTAATCCATTTATCACAGATATTCATATTTCTCAGTTATTAATTATAATAATTATCAATAAGTTTATGATAAACTTAACATATGGTCATATTTAAATATCTCACTTCACAAATTTAGTGTATTTCACGGTACCAGGTTTCAAACGGAATCCCGTTCATCTTCTGTCAAATCTCCGACCATAAGCACTACTGCCAACCGAGCCAACAATAATACTATCACGACATGAAATTTAGTATAACTGGGTGTATTCGATGTTTAACCGGTTTTAAAAATTTGTACTAATTCGATGTTTAACTGGTCCGGAAACTAAAGCCCCAGAATTCGAATCCGGGCCGCGGTCCGCCAATTGGTGACCCCTGCTATAAAGTGCCGAAGTCATAAACCTCATACCATAGTGTATTGGTTTCCGGGTTGATTTTTTTAAATCTAATTATTATTTCAATGGCTACGGAATAGTGTTGCATCCACATTTTACAAACAATTTTTTACCTGTTTATTCGTAATTGTTCTTCATTAAATAACTCCATATTGTATTTTAATTTTTCTGAACTAATTAACACACTGGCTCTATCGATCGCGGAGATTCAAATTCCCGCGGGTATAAGATCTCCATATATTTGGCCTGCTATCCTGAGTTCAGATTTCCAATCATTACCTGTATAATTTACCTCCCTAAAATCATAGTTAATGTTATTCTACCAACTCTTCTTATCTTACCTACCGGCCGCATTTCCTGTAGTTTTCCTAAATCAAGTATCCATGCCCTTACGCCTAGTCTCCCACCTCGTTCTTGATCTCTAACTTTCCTATAAAAGTTTACATGCCCCTCTTTTATTCCCCATTTGTGCCACATGTCCTGCCCATTGTATTAGGCATATACTACTTTCAACTCTTCTTGTTACATCCGGTATTCCATAAAGTCCATGTAGCTCACTGTTATCTAGAATCTTCCACTCAACTGTCTTGTCTGTTCGTCTCTCTTTCGTTGAAGATATTTCATTAACAAAGGTACTGTCAACTATTGCATGCCAAAACTTATCTTGAAATTTCTCCTAGATAAGCGTTCTGATATACCAATGACGTGTCAAAAAAAATCTGCCGCTTTTAACTGCAAGGCACTAAAATTCAGCGCCAAATACCTATTTTAAACTACAGGAAGTAATACAACTCCTGACTTGGTGGATTGGATAACCCTCACAACCTGCCGTGTCCCACATCACTCCACTCCTCTCTTTTTCAAGCAAGGAGTCCATCTCCTCCGTACAGTGGATTGCCATTGCTGGATTCTGGCTTCGATTTCTGTGCCTTGCAGTTAAAAACTGCAATTTTGTTTGGATACGAACTTGGTATATCACAACAATTCTCTGAGAGAAATTTGAAAATTGATTTCGGCATGCAATGGTTCAATACTTTCAAAATTCACTACGGAACACCATCGAGATCACTATGTTCAAGTTAAAACTATAAAATTAGTACGTGAGATTTCAGTCGCCCTAAAATATTGAATACTGTGAAATATTCAGGAGGCATTTCGGAATATATGTTTCATCTTCTGCTTCTGGAACGATACTGAAGTACCATTTAATAGCATTCAATAGCTGAATACGACTGAGATTTCATGTACCAATTTTATAGTTTTAACTTTTTAACTTACCTTGGAAAGTATCCTTCCAAACTACACTCCCAGATTGGCCCAGAAGAGTACACGACTGCGTAGTTAAACGCCTTCATCGCTTCGGATATCTACCAACTCAACAATGTATCCTCTACAAAACTATGGAAGATATGGATGCTGATTACATTCGAACTTGCCCATCCCTAACAACCAGCAATTTCGAGGACAGATACTGGGAAGCTAGGGAAAATAAGATGAACCTTTTATAGTCATTATTTTTATTACGATGATCAGACGCAGTCTCTGGCGAAACGTCGGGGAACTTCAAGCCTCAAGACCACGGTCAACAGCCCGGAAATATTCTTCAAGATCATCATAGCAACCCCGACCGTGAAAGCCTAAGTCAATACATTATTGTTATTGTTTGTTTTCCCCAGTCATGGTTGGCTAATGACAAGTGTCAAACGCCACTGCATTTAAATAAGCAAATAAACAAATAACAATGGTTGGTATTTTTCCCTTGTACGGATCTTACTCTAAAATACTCATTATTTTTTTAAATTGTGTCATAATTATTTATTACTTGAAATTTATAAATTATTTAATCGTATAATTAATATAATTAACACGTGTAATTTATATAAAATGACAGATTACAAATTCAAAAATGCTTGAGGTTGAATCAGGCATGTGGTCTGGACGGCGATGGGACTGCACTAACCTGTAAAGTGAAACCAGAAATTAATATAATAAGCAGTTGTCAGTCATTGTACCTCAAGTGCTATACTTCAAATCCTCATTGCACTAATAATTCCCTAGTGAGAGGACAAGAGCCTCTTGTATGGCTCACCAATTAATGCTATTTAAGTGGGGAGTTTATTTAATTGCTGTTAGAGGTGTAGGTTTGTTTATAATATCCCAGACTTAACATAACTTTATTTCCAGATTAATTTACGAATCGTTGTTTTATACAGGGTGTTAAGAATAAGTATTACATACTTCTAGAGATTGTAGAAGGGACTTAGGTAAAGTTTTCATAAGAAACACATGTCCGGAAACGTACCATTTCGATGTAAAATAGGTTTGAAGATCGAAACACAATGGGCTGATATCATATGCCTTGTGTTTCAGAATAAGTATTACAGACTTCTAGGGGTTGAACTACAAGTATGGTTCCACATGGGGTCCCTGTTGTTCATTGCACAAAGTGTACCTGCGACGCATATTTTCATACACACGTCCGACAAGACATGGTGTGTGCTCAATAATTTCTGCTGCCGTCAGAATTCGTGCAAGAAGATCTTCCTCCGACTCGACAGGCGTAGTACAACCCCTAGAAAACAGTAATACTTATTCTGAAACACAACACACACGATATAAGCCCATTGCGTTTCGATCTTCTAACTTATTTTACATCGAAATGGTACGTTTTCGAACATGGGTTCCTTATGAAAACTTTATCTACTAAGTCCCCTCTACAGCCCCTAGAAGTCTGTAATACTTATTCTGAAACACCCTGTATAAAGAGTATTTGCTAGACGTTATGTTCTGCACGTTCATTCAGAATAATCTAAACCTAATTTACTAAATAAAATACGCAGTGAACATAACATATTTGACTGCATTATTTGGTTAAACAAAACTGCAATAGATAGGTACTTGCTGTTTTCTTCATTTCAATGCATGAATCAAAGTTACTAATATGTGATCACTACAATGTAGATTATTGTATCAAGAACAAATGTAATTAAGATAAGCGAAAAATGAATACAGGAATTATCTGCAGTAAGATATTAAATATAGGATTAATTCTGGAAATGCATGCTATTATAAATTCACGAACTTACGTCATCACAACTTTTCTCAAAAAACGTATAACTGAAAATATATAAAACTGTTATTCTTCCAGTTATATTATATGGATCGAAACATGTACTCTTACTCTAAGGCAGGAGAAAGGATTAGGTGTATTTGAGAATAGAGTTCTTAGAAACAAATTGGATCAAAGAGAGGTAAACAGACAAGCAAATGGAGAAGACTACATAACAGTGTGCTACTTGATATGTATAGGAAATAAGATATAGTAAGAACAGTTAAGTCTAACAGACTGTGATGGGCAAATGTGGCATGAATGGGGAATGAATCAGGAGCTTGCAAATTCCTTATATAGAACAGACCAATAACGCCCAGTAGGTAGGCCAGAAATATGGTAATAGAATAACATTAATCTTGATTTGAGGGAGATAAATTATATAGGAGATTATTGGATAGCATTACCTCAGGATAGGGATGCATGGAGATGTTCTGTCCCCGCAGCCATGAACCTTCGGTTTCGATAATGCAAAATTAGTTGGAAGAATGAAAATTGCATGCGTATTGCAGAATAATTTAATTAACCATCTCACTAGTTCTATAGAACCGGGAAGTTCATGACCGAGCGGACAATAATAATAATAATAATAATAGCTTTATTTTACCTGGCAGAGTTAAGGCCTTAAGGTCTTGTCTACCACTCAACCAGGTTTAAAAAAAAATACAAAAGAAAAGTCTTAAATCTAAATTACAATATATATATATATATATATATATATAAACGATTACAAGTTATGAATACAATACAATTAATATTTATAATGTATTTTGATTTACTCTAAATTTAACGAATTAAATATATAATATGTACAAGATATATAAAAAAACGAGGAAAAGATTAATGACATAGTATAAAATTAAATAAATAGAGAAAAATGAATTATTAGACAATAGCTGTCCATACATCCCTATCCTGTTCTAATGTTTTCCAATCATCCTCTGTATAATTCATTTCCCTCAAATCCTGGCTTACGCAAAAAATTACTTGAATACAATTTATCCGTTCTAAATATTCCAGTCAAAACAAACCGATTTATTGAAATCAGATCCTCCTCCTACGAAACTAACAAAGGAACTCTTAATAATTACATACCGAAACCCAAAGCGACCCGTACACGATCAACATTTACGTCAATATATTGCACAATAATTGACATTGTACAATAATATTGAGCATCTGTAGATCACATTGAAAGATTGCACAATATATTGAGTCAATCAAAAGCAGTTTGATTTTCATTGTGCAATCTAGTAAATATTGCGTCGTCTGTTGGCAATATTGCGCAATACTAGTTCAGTTCTGTCTTCTTATTATTCCACATTTTGACTGCACAAATATCACCCACGAACTAATTTATTGAGCTATAATATTGCACCGTGTGGGTTGGCCAAGTAATACTATTGTACAAAATACTGTGCAATATATTGACGTAAATATTGATCGTGTAGGGCCGCTTAACTTGAAATTTCTCCCAGAAAAATTTTGTGATATACCAAGACCGTGTCCAAAAAAAAGTGTATCTGCCTTTTTAACTGCAAGGAATTTTGTAATTGCGAGAGAATTACAGAACATTTTAATTGAATAAAAAGTAATTCCAGATAAAGTGTTCTAAAGCAATTAGACCAACGATTAAAATTGTTCTCAATTGAATAAGGTTTGAGAGTTTGCGGTACTGGAATTGTACAATTTAATACTTAAAAGTATGTTACAGGAACTTGACAAGTTGAAAGATTCATGACTCAATTTCACAGAAATAGCTGAAATAAATATACTGAGTTATACTCCAGCAGGAACTTGAGGTTACTCTGAAGAATAAATGGGAGAATATTTCCCCAAAAGGAAATAAAAGTAATGTTCTTACAAGAAAAAAAGTGTTTCTGGATGTGTGTTCATATAACATTTTTCATTCTCTGGACATGAGGAATGTTCCTCAAAATTTGCATGTAGGAACGTCAATTTTTGTTACATTATGTATAACACGTAAATTCCTACAAATACATTCTACTGGTGTGCTTTGAATAAAGTGTAGCATTGTATCATGCGGAAACAAACCTACATACACATTACGTAAAGAGAGAATAAAATATTTAATCATTTCAAATGTGACTAAGCTAAGGCATAAAATAAATAACGAAAGAATATATATTTAAAGTTGATATATTTTTCTATATTTACAGAACTTAGATTTGAGCAACTATCTCATGCGTAAGGCTAGGATTTTTATGTAATATTAACATGCAAAATATGTACATATTTATTTCTTCTTCTTCCTTCCAAGTATTAGGCCAAGGCCTTTTACGATCCTATAGAAAATTTTCCCTCCAGCGTTTCATAGGACGGCCCAGTGATCTTCGTCCTCTTGGTATATAATTATAAACAGCTTTGGGGATCCGATTTGTACTCATTCTTTCAAGATGGTGTTTCCAATTTAGTTGATACTGTTTAATACATTCCAAAATTGGCGTAGTCTTCAATTCTTTTAAGATATCGGTGTTCCTTTTCCGATCCCATTTGGTGTAACCTGCTGTTCTGCGCATGAATCTCATTTCACAAGCCGTTATTCTGCTTTCATGTTGTTTTCTTAGTGTCCATGCTTCACTACCATAGGTCTACACTGGTCTAGCCAAAGTGTTATATAAACGTAATCTGGTGTTGTTTTGTACAAGGGATGGTTTCATAACTTGATTAATAATTCCTAAACTTTTATTATAACTAGTAACTTTTTCAGGGATATCCTTTTCATCCCAGATAGAGAGATAATATCCAAGATATTTAAATTGATTAGATCTCTCTAAAATTTTATTCTGGAGACAGATTTTACTTTGTATGGGGTCCTTCCCATGAAATGCCATAATTTTAGTTTTGTTAATTGATATTTACATATTTATGTAATAATATTATATATATATATATATATATATATATATTTCTTTTTTGCAAATTCCCCAGATTGTCTTTCGACATTCCTGGTGTTCTCTCCTGGCATGGCGTACTTGTAACCCCCTTGTGAGGTTGGGGAGCCTGGAAAGCGGGATTACGTTGCCCTGATGATATGATGGGTGATGATGATGATAGTGATGCGCCTAATCCTAAACTTAATCTAAGATGAATATGAATGATTATGATTGCGATGGCCATATGATTTCGGGGACCGTTTGGGCCTTAAAGTTTTCCTGACATTTGTCTTACAGGTGAGGAGAAACCCCGATAAAAATCTCACCCCGAAAAACTGTCCCGATTGGGGATCGAACCCGGGCCCGCTGCGTGACAAGGCAGCACGCTACCTCGAGACCAAAGCGGTAGACTGTATAATATATGTAAGACCATATAAAATGTCCTTGAAATATGTAATATTAACTGCATTAAAATTTAATTTTTGTTCAATATTACATTAAACATTAACTTTAAGATACAACTTCGAAGAAATGGGACTGTTAAATGCTTAATAATGTGATAAGAAGGGAGTTGTCATGTTTCTATTATAAAGTGATCCACTTAAGGGCATTGGGATGTTAAGGCTCTAATATTTCTAGACATTCGGCACGAAATATCATCCTTGTGTGATAGACGCCTTTACTCCTACAACATAGTATTGTATCGATTTTTGTTAGAGGCTGAGTCGATCCCAGGGTCATGATGCCGCCAGAAGATTAAGCAGTTTAAAAATCCTGACTCTACCGAGTCTCGAAACTTGACCTTTCAGTTTGTAGGGTATTGTCTTAACCAACTATACCACTGCGCGTTCTCCACATATTTCTACTATTTCTTCCTAAACAGGAGAGATCGTTTAGGTTTTAAAATATATAATGTAATGTGGAACCCTATACTTAAGACTTCAGTGTCTTCCTGTATCTATATTTATCGTATCTAGGAATTGGAATAATTCTTAATTGACCTGTTCTCAGCAGCTTTTGCATAGGTTGGAAGAAGGGTTTCAATGTAAAATCAGGTATCTGGGTTTTTAATGTAAAATATTGTTATACAGATTTTTTTTTATTTTCCACTTACGAAAATTATTATTTGGCCGAATATGTAGTTTTACATTTAAAAAATTAAAATATGTAAAAATATGTAATTTGTAATCAAATATGTAAAAATATGATTTGATAGTCCACCGCTGTGGTCTCGAGGTAGTCTATCTTGTCACGCAGCGGGCCCGGGTTCGATTCCCGGTCGGGACAGGCTCCTGGGTGAGGTTTCTTCGGGGTTTTTCCTCACCTGTAAGGCAAATGTCAGGATGCTTAGCGCCCAACGGTTCCCGAAAATCATCCAGCCATCACCGTCATGCTTATCATTATCATCATCATCCTTCGCCGGTGTGGAAAGCAACGGGAAGCTGCCACACCTATAATTCCCTAGTAAAGCTGCAAAGCATAGCATGAAAATGCTATGATTACAGTGAAAGACCTGCCCTCGGGCAGAATTACCATGGATTGATGTATTGATAAATTTTCATATATGATAAGTGAGTTTCTAATTCGCAGACATTTGTAAATGTTAGCTATGTATAAGCGAAGGGAAAGAATATGTAATTACATATAAATCCTAGCCTTACATGAGATTCATGAGATATACAGCAGG
This sequence comes from Diploptera punctata, assembly GCA_030220185.1. Taxonomy (NCBI): domain Eukaryota; kingdom Metazoa; phylum Arthropoda; class Insecta; order Blattodea; family Blaberidae; genus Diploptera; species Diploptera punctata. The sequence continues at coordinate 981,955 of JASPKZ010000423.1, read as the reverse complement.
GCACACCAAGTGGGATTACAAACGCAACGATGATATGTTGAAGGACCTATGTTTTGAACCAGTCATTAAGTATATACATCAATACCACAACAACTGGATGAATCATTTGCGACGAACGAGTTCAGATAGAATTCCCAAAGCCATGCTTCGTTATTGTCCATCAGTGATGAGATCTCTGGGCCGTCCAAGGAAGGAGCGGATACAAAATTCATCAGTGAGATCGTAACAGACCTCTAGGATTAGACTTGGATAAGTGAAGAAGTAGAAGAGATTTTGGCACTTAGCCCGGATTTTATTTTCAGCGTACAATTTGTTTTGGTTTATATTATTCCCAATTGTCATTAATTACATTTTCTATTTTGTGTTAATCTATTTTATATTGTTTTAATTTATTCTCTTTTGTATTACATTTTAATGTGTCAGAATTTAGTTTATATCTTGAAACATGCACCTATATGTGTATTTTCTGTTTTCCCTCTGTCTTTAACTAATACTTTGTAATGTATTAAATTCTGTAACTGAATTGCACCCGAAAGCAAGCACTTGGTTATTGGAACATCAATACTGTATACAAAAAGTTATTTGTATTTACAATTTATTCTTTAAACAGTCGCGTTTTAACAACTATTAAACAAATAACTCAAAAATTTGGATTATAGGATATCCGATACGTATTGACAACACTACTATAACAACACAAAAAAATATTTAGGTTACTTTTGATATTATGAATTTCACTTATAGTCAAATCAACAATTCGTTGCCAAATCCTTGGAAGATAGTGCACTCCATCTGCAGCACCATTTCTGGATATCTCTTTCACTGATCGATCTAGAGCTTTCTGGATATCAACTCTCGATTAAAACCGAATACCTCATAGAGGTCATTTGATCTGCCTGGTGAATTTGGTGGATATTTCAGTATTTCCCAAATCCACCTTCTAAAAAAAATTCTACTGAATATCTTTTTAGAACGGTAATACTTACTGAATTTGTGAAACAGTGAATGTATTCACAAAATATTACTATTTCGAGACTTTCAATATTACAGATTTTTACATAAAAAACTACTCAACAATATGATGTTTAATACTAAATTTATCACTTCTCACTGAATGGCAAATTAAATTTGAAGAGAGAAAATATATTCCTAAATTGGGATTTGAACCCAATATCTCTGGTTCTGTAACCAGTGTTTGAAGGATTTGAGCTAATAAGCATTTCGATTTGCACATAGATTTACACATGTATTAGTATAAATGAAAAATATATGTGTAAATCAGGATGCCTAATAGCTTAAATCGTTAAAGCACTGGTATAAAAACCAGAGATATTGGGTTCAAATTCCGATTTAGGTATATTTTTCTCTTCAAACTTAATTTGTCAACAATATACTAAAAGACTATAATGATCACCACTAGGATCGCTGATTTACAACAGTGTTGTCATTAATTCTCGAATGTTCTAGTATTTAGAATATGTACTTACTAATTTATTAAGGCTGTGAAGCAGAACGTCCAATGTTATGTACATATATAGCTGCAGAATTGTGTGGAGGAGCAGTGTCAATTATAGGACGTCCATTGTTAGTGAGATAATCACTGTACTTGAGGCTGTAAGCCATCTCCATACCAAGACGTTTAGCTGCCAATGAAGAGTAGTAGCTAGTGCAATCCATTCTCACCAGAGGAAATCCCAATTCTTTTGCCAAACTTAAACTTTTTGCAACTAAAGATGTTGCAAGACCACGTCCTCGATATCTTTGATCGGTGGCTAAAATTCGAATTTCAAAAATACGTGACACTCCATATTGGTTCCACAGTTCAGATTCTCTGTCTAGATAAGCCCAAAATCTCAGTAGACGTTGCGTTTTCTTGCAAAGACAGTGGCATGCAAGCTTCTCAAGATGCCCTATATCTTTCGCCATAAACGTTCCGTTTAAACAAACCGACAGTGGGGCTACGCCACATTTAGGCAATGCCACATATGATAGATCTTCATCTACACAATCCATACAAAATTTTTCCAGTTCGATGTTCTGCTTCCCTGTTGATTAAATACAGAATTATTACAAAATACACAGACGTTTTACAAAGTCATAAAATATTTAATGTATTATAGTAGTGATGTTAAATGAGGCACCTAGGCGAAGGAACCAACCCAACTACTAACCGTTTCAACTCATATTAGCGCTCGAAGTGATGTCGCTACTATTACTGTTGACGTCAGAACTATGATGACTGTGGGTAAGCAGACGGAAAGCGGGGTAGAAAGCATTTTTATACGCTTTATATTAGCTTGACTGGTATCTATCTATGTAACGGAATTTTGAACACGATTTTCACCCACTTAAAACATTGGATCAACTTGAAACTTTGTATACTTTAAACGACCAATGACAATACAAGAATTTCATAATCATATATAATAGAATACGGACTTATCGACTTTTTAGTCCATCGTTGTAAGAAATTAATGTTATGACCTCTGGTAGCTCAGTTGGTAGAGTGGTTAGATTGTAGTGGTATATAATTTCAGTAATCCATAGGTCGCTGGTTCAAATCCGGCCTGGATGATTTTTTTAGAAGAGTGTTACTTTTAGCTCATACTACAAAATTATCGAATTTAAAGATATTTACATTTCTATCTTATTCTGTAAAATATTAATAACAATTTTGTGAACTTACCACATTGTAATTTATTAAAAAAATATGAGAAGGATATGATTAACTGTAACTATTCATCTATATTGAAATATTCAAAAATATTATAATAATGTTAGATAATAATTTAAAAAATATATAATTATATTTGTGCCAAGACACTGAAAATATCGTAAGCAATTAAATTTTCATGGGATTCCGGTTTATGACAATCAATTAAACTAAAAAGTAAAAAAAAAATAGTTTAAAAAACTATAACAACACGCTTTATTAGAAAAACAAACTTAAAAATAAAATAATAAATTATAGTTTTAAAAAACTAAAACAACACGCTTGATTAGAAAACCGAACTAAAAAATGAAAAATAATTTTAATTTCCAACACGTTTGGGATAAAATTAAAGTGGTCAACAACAATCATCTCAAACACATCTAGAATAAAACTAGAGTTATCTACAAAAAATAATTTTACCATCAAAAGCGTGAGGTGCTTTTTATGGTTTTTACGTTTTCTTCTTGGATACTTTACTTTTGCCAATATATGTTTATTATCAAATATATTAATTGATATAGAGCACCCCACGCTTTTGATGGTAAAATTATTTTTTTTTGTAGATAACTCTAGTTTTATTCTAGATGTTTTGGAGATAATTTTTTGTTGACCACTTTAATTTTATCCCAATTTTATCCCAAATTATTTTTCAGTTTTTAGTTCGGTTTTCTAATAAAGCGTGTTGTTTTAGTTTTTTTAATCTATTATTTATTTATAACTTTTTATTTACGGCATATTCCATAAAAGAAAATAATACTACATGTATTATTATACAAAATTATTTACATTAACGTATTTGCACAATTTACTTATGTTCTATGGATGATTGTAATTCTATTGATATACCGGCATTTGACTTACTTATCTTACCTAATATAATATTAAATATTCCACTGGACTGACTTTGTTTTACTCTACAATTTATCAAAAACTATCGAATTAATGCATGGGATTAATTCATGTGTGTAATCCTGTACTATTTTTATTTTATTGAATCTCCATTTACCATATTTGTTAATCATATGTTGTCAACTGCTAGTAGTTACGTCTAGTGCCGAGAGTCGATGGATTTTTTGAATGGAAAAATCCAAAGGACAAGTCCTCCGAGAGGGACTTTAAACCGTGGGGCCAGAGTCTGAGGATTTTCAGGCTCGTAAAGAACCGCAAGCCTGAATAAAAATACATCTGTACAAAAATTACCGATCGTTATCCATCCAACTAATACCTTAGTTGCCTGCTAGGTGTCAAATTGAGGCGATATGCCAACCACATATCACTCGTTGACATCTCTAGGGAGATAAGCGCAATTAAATTACCTTGGTTAAAACACCCCCACTAGGGAGGCCTCTAATCCCTACACGGGAAGTACGGGTATATAGACATCCATTCATCCATAGTAATTCTTTCCGAAGGCAGGTCTTTCACTGCAATCATAGCATTTTCATGTTATGCTGTGCAGCTTTACCAAGGAATTATAGGTGTGGTAGCTTCCCGTTGATTTCCACACCGGTGAAGGATAATGATGTTGATAAGAATGATGATGATGGCCGGATGATTTTCGGGGACCGTTGGGCCCTAAGCATCCTGTCATTTGCCTTAACGTGAGGAAAAACCCCGAAAAAACCTCACCCAGGAGCCTGTCCCGACCGGGAATCGAACCCGAGTCCGCTGCGTGACAAGGCAGCACGCTACCTCGAGACCACAGTTGTGGACTATATAGACATAATTAATCTTATTGTTCCTAAATAACACTATTTCTATGTCTAGTTTTCTACATTCAATCGTTTGTTCTGCGTTTCAGCATGTACACAAGGGAAGTCTTATATTTTAAAACGATAGTAAGAGATGTTTTGTTTTCCCTTGACCTGTTAAGAAAGTGGTTATTTTTTCCACTTAGAGGCAATGGTACAACTTTACTAATGCGATTCTTAGTTCACGAAGACGCCACCGGTTACGTGAGCTGATGGTAGTAATACTAAAGGCTGTCCTTCATAAAGTGATCCTCAACAAATCAAAACCATATGACCTGCTTGTTTTTCATTGGTTATGAACACCGACGTACATTTTAGAAGCAATACGTACGCGAAAAAGTAGCTCCCTTCATTATATTAAAAATATGTTCCTTGAGTATACTTGTTATTCTTCGTGAATGATAATAATAATATTCAAAACACATAAAATATTCTAAAATATACCTAATCAATAATTACAACTTAAAGTAGCGTATTACATATGGGTGAAGCATTTGAGTCATGCGGGGCACGCCGTAGCGTAGTGGTTAAGGGACTGAGCTACAAGCCGGAGGGTCGAGGGTTCAAGTCCCGTTGGGGTCAGGATTTTTAAACTGACCCAAACCCTCTGGCGGCACTATGGCTCTGGGGTCGACTCAGCCTCTAACTGAAATGAGTACCAGACGCTTGTTCTGGGGTAAAGGCGGCCGTCACGCAGGGCTGACAACCCGGCTGACATAAAGTGCTGATTGTCTAGAAAAAAGTGGGAGCCTTAACCTCCTACTACCCCAAGGGCCTCCGGGCCTGTTGTGGGATCACTTTTTATTTGAGTCATGCTTCAGTCGATTCTCATGAAACAAAATAGCTGAAAGAGTCGAGTCTTCTGTTGTTGTGTCATCACCCTGTCTAATGTAACAGTGATTGTGGCGCGAATGGCGGAAGGATGCAATTGGCGTTTATTGATGTTGGGATCACTCTAAGGGTCAGTTTCACCAACAGAGGTAACTGTATTACGCCAGTTTTCCTCATTATAATACATAGCTTTAACTGGCGTTAGACAGTTACCTCTGTTGGCGAAACCGAGCCTATGAGCGGATTATGAACCTCATGAGAAGTAAAATTTGAACACAAAGTGTATTGGAGCTTTTTATGGTTATTTGTTGTACACCACTGTGGTCTCTAGGTACCGTGCTGTCTCATCACGCAGCTGGCTCGGGTTCGATTCCCGGTCAAGACAGTCTCCTGGGTGAGGTTTTTTCGGGGTTTTTCGTCGCCTATAAGACAAATTTCAGGAAAACATTGGGCCCAACGGTCTCCGAAAATCATCCGACTATCATCATCATCATCATCCTTATCATCATCATCATTCACCGGTGTGGAAAGCTACCACATCTATGGTTCCCTAGTAAAGCTGCAAAGCATAGCATGAAAATGCTATGATTGCAGTAAATGATCCTGCCCTCGGGCAGAACACTATAGATATGTAGATATTTACATTTGTCTTATGGCTGATGAATTGAATAAAATTTGCACTGATTTTGTTGGATTTGGTACTTGGTATTCAGTGAACTCCAGCAAGAAAAAATGACGTACCGTGGTTTGTTTATTTACCTATTTACTCATGTTTCCTGAAAGGTTTTTTTATTCTCTTTATATTACTTCTCCTCTCCATATTTTTGCACCATAATTTTCAAACACCTGGAATACTGAGAAACTATTAAAAAAGTTAAAATGGACATAGCTATTTGTTAATTTACCATCATTTAATGGAAAAATAAAAATTCCCAGGTGATAGTGCACTGTCATTTCAGAGGTTTGCTTTTTATCATATTTAAAGCTGAAAACGAATGCAACATCTCCATTTCAGCATTAAATTATCCTATGATAAATCAATGGAGTCCATGCATTTTTTATATGGAAGCATACACTCAACTTCCGTCTCTAAACATCATTTGATAGGCTGTAGTAAAATTATTTAAACTGTGTATCAATGTATAATATCCACCACTGGTTGTAACGGAGTAACATCGCTGCCTCGTATGCAGCAGGCCCGGGTTCTGAGGAATTCACTAAGTGTTCGCGACAAGTTTCTAAGATGAGGTTTTTCGGGGATTTTTTCCTCAACTGTAAGGAAAATTCCAGGATACATTAAAGCTCAAACGGTCCCTGAACATAATCTTGCCATCATAATGATCATTATCACATTCGCCATGTTCAGTGTGAATGTGTGTGCGAATGGTGTATTCTGTCTTAATGTTGTGTTGTCTCGGAGGAGGTCCTGACAATGAGCTGATCACTCATTCGGGGAGGCTCTCTATGGCCTTGTGTGGTCATAAAAGTAGATGTGATTAATAGTTACATCCCTCTCTCGATATGTCGTGCCATTTTAGGGCCCGGGTGGCGTGTGGTATGTAAAAGTACCTAAAAGGCGGGAATTTACACTGCATCAATGGAATAAAATATATTACTATTAGTTATTTAATAATATTATTAAATATAGAAAAAGTTTTATTTCACTGTCAGAATTGAGGCCATAGTTTAATAAAGTAATGGAAAAATTAATTAGTGGAAATTATTTAAATGTGTGTCAAATTATGCAACAATATGCAATAGGTAATACTTTACAGTTATGTATGATTTCTTTTCGCTGCAGTCTAAGTAGGAATACAAATTTAGTTGATGAAATTTAGGGGTTAATAATATATATATATATATATATATATATATATATATATATATATAACCAGGGAAATCGAAGAACTTCAACTTTCTGAGGAATTCGGTAAGTGATCGCAGAAACTCTGTGACGGACTGTTTCTTAAACACCTCTACTATTAGTAGCAGTACTAGTAGTAGTAGGATTTTTAGACTAAAAGTAAGATACATACAATGTTATTTACAAATGTGGGTCGCACAGGCAGTAAGCCGTACGTGCTGTTGACAGTCCGTTACAATAAAGTAATGTTTGGTAATAATATAACGTAAAACAAAACAAAAAAGAAAACACAATAATATTACAATTAGATAATAAAAAATAACATTATACATTATTAGGTAGATTCATTAAGAATTAATGATATTACTTTTTGATAACAGTCGACGCAGCGGGCCCGGATTCGATCCCCGGTCGGGACAAGTTTCCTGGGTGATGTTTTTTTTCGGGTTTTTCCTCACCTGTAAGACAAATATCAGGAAACTTTAAGGCCCAAACGGTCCCCGAACATCATTCGGCCTCTCCTGGCGCATCATTACCACATCATCACCTATCATATATCATCGTGGCAGCGTAACTCCGCCTTCCAGGCTCCCCAACCTCAGAAGTGGATAACAATAACGCCAAGCCAGGAGAGAATACCAGAATGTCAAGGTGGTGGCATTGAATAAAAGAAAACATGTTGATAACATATTTATTTATTCATGAATGAGTGTTGTTCTTATTTTCCGCGTTTTGTCCAGAATTTTACCCAAGTTTATCCACTTTCTGGATTTACCGTTAACTCGTAGCATGCCAATCTTTCACAATTTGAATTTAGAAATCTTATGTTATTTTTGTATAAAAGTAGACCAAGGGCACATCACAGAGAGCAGTCAAGTCAGTCGGGGAGTGAGACAAGGTTGCATTTTATCACCAATGCTATTTAATCTATTCTTTAATGGTATTATAGACATAATGCTAGAATGAGACATTTGAGGCTCCGGAGATAAAAAAAAATGTTTAAGTCCCAGTCCTGTTGTATGCAGATGATTTAATTATATCTTTTCCAAGACAATCAAGGGATTGCAAAGATGTCTTGACCGACTGGAAATATACTGTGGAAATTTGGGATTGACTGTAAGTGTTAGTAAGACAAAAACAATTACTTTAAAAAATGGGACGGTTTATGGTAGGGCAGAGGAATGGAAATACAGAGATCAAGTACCACTATAAGTAATAACTTACCTGCTAAGCCAAGTGCCTGTATTAGCGGTTCATCTAGGAAGAATGTCCGACGTAACATACCCAGAATTTGTTTAGCATCCACATTTCTTGCGAGTACCAAATCGTATTCCAGATCATCGAGCTTCATCTAAAAAATAAATACAAACTAATTAATTAAAAAAATCAGTAATAGTTAAAGTCTAATTGATATTAGTCACGTTTTCACTGGTATTTTTTTGTTCGGAATCACTTTCCATTCTCAGCTTTAGTGACGCGTTGTGATGTTCATGGTATCTGATATTCAAATTTTTTTGAAGTAACGGTAATCGTGCCTCTTTCTTTTACTTCCTGTAGTTTCGGTTATTTTCCGCAAGAGGAAGCATGAAGTGATTTGTGATTTCCTACCATTATTACAAATATGGACTATCAAATTGCTAGTAGTAAAATTCTCGCCTCTGCATATTCTCAAATTCAAACACGGCCGGCTCGAATATATTTAAGAACAGTAATATTTTGTTTATGAATCCCTTTGTCGTCTATTCACACCTATACTAATTCCGAGCTAAGTTCCAGTTGTAATATAAATAAACGAGTTGCATGACTGCATTTTGATTGTTCGAAAAGTTACTTTACCTTTGAGACTGAAAGAAAATTTAGTTCCTTCTCTAACACTCGAAATAAAGAAAATAAGCATGGGCCTAATAAAAATATGTATTATCTAAAGGTGAAGTGAATCCACTACAGGCCTCGGGAGACCCTTGGGATAGTGGGAGGTTAAGGCTCCTACTTTTTCTGGACAATCGGCACTTGATGTCAGCCGGGTTGCCAGCCGTACGTGATGGTCGCCTTAACCCCCATAACAAGAGTCTCGTACTCATTTCCGTTAGAGGCTGGGTCGACCCTGGGGCCATAGTGCCGCCAGAGGGTTTGGGTCAGTTAAAAATTCCTGACCACACCGGGACTCGAACCCTCGACCTTCCGGCTTGTAGCGCAGTGCCGTAACCACTACGCTAAGACGTTCCCTTCTATTATGTAGCACACACACACACACACATATATATATATATATATATATATATATATATATTATGTTATATAGGAGAATCTCGAAATATATAATTACAATTTTAATAGATTAAGTAAACATTGTTATAGACTTTTCTTACGCATGTGTAATGCACAATATGTTGGAATTTTAATTGTTTCAAAATGGCGCTTCTGTAGAATTATAAAACATTTGAAAGGAACGCATTTGAAAAGCGAAAAAAAAACAAATTAGTTTGGGCTTATAGCGCAGTGCCTTAAACCACTACGCTACGGCGTGCCCCTGTATTATGTAGCATATATATATATATATATATATATATATATATAATGTGGCAAGCAACGGGAAGCTACCACATCTACAACTCCCTGGTAAAGCTTCAAGCATAGCATGAAAATACTATGATTGCAGTGAAGGACCTGCCCTCGGGCAGAATTACTATGGATGGATGGATATAAGTTATATAGGAGAATCTCAAAATATATAAATGCAATTTTAATAGATTAACTAAGCATTGTTATAGGCTATTATTAAGCCTGTGCAATGCACAATATGTTGGAATTTCAATTGTTTCAAGATGGCGTTTCTGTAGAATTATAAAATATTGGAAACGAAGACATTTGAAAAGCGAAGATAAACAAATTAGTTTGAATGTTTTCAAACTGTTAAATGAAAATATCTTACATTAACCATTGAGGATGTGGTGAAAATAAAGCACAATTTATAGGTGAGTAAGCATGGAGTATAAATTCTACTCGTAATGCAAATGTAAATGAGGAATGTCTATCAATATCACGGAAAAAAAGCGTAAACATCTCATTAGGTAGGCCCATATGTAATAATGTTTGTCATAAATAAGAAATGGAGTAAGTTTCTAATATTACTAGTACCATCTTACGTTGTATTCAGTCATATTTCCCATAAAATACGATGTTGCTTAAGAATAACGTTTCTATCGATGACATTTCCGTAATTTAATTCATTTAATGGTTTATTTATTTTACCTGATGGAGTTAGACCATAAGGTTTTCTCTTTCACTTCACCGGGTTAAATTATACAGATATTAACAATTGTGAATTATCTAAAATTTTATTAATAATATGTAATAATCATAGGCTATATAATATATAGATTACATGTAAAGAACAAAAATATTAAAATAATAATAATAATTAATAATAATAATAATAATAATTATAATTATAATAATAATAATTATAATTATAATAATAATAATAATAATTATAATAATAATAAAATTATAAATAATAATAATAATTATAATAATAATAATAATAATAATAGAACAAGAAAAACGTCTGAAATTGTATGAACACCTCATAAGAATGCAAGAAGAGAGAATATCTAAGATGATACTTAATTGGAAATCTAATGGAAGAAGTGGAAGAGGCAGACCTAGAGAACTTTGAATAGAAGTATGGAAGTTAGAGATTTGAGGGAAGAAGATGATCTAGACAGGAACCTCTGGCGACAAATCACTTTGGGTTGAAGGAGTAACAGTGTATCGTGGAATATTCCTAATAAAAAAAATAACAATAACCTAAAATTTGATAAAATAATTGGCTTGGTAAAGAAAGTGCAAACAATATAAAAGAATAATAAAATTATACCTAAAACATGGTTATATAATATATTGTCTAAGGAAATATTTATTGATGTTTTTGAACTGTTTTTAGGGCGGGCAGTTCTTGATATAAGAGAGGAGGGTTTGTTTCTTCCTCTCGAACTGGCATTACTCCGGACACAAATAGAGGGCTTTTCTACTTTTACATTTTTTAACGAAATAAAGTTCGATAAATCTTGGATATTCATGGATTAAATCAGCTTTCCATTCTTCTTCTCGTTATTATGTTTATTATTATTATTATTATTATTATTATTATTATTATTATTGTGGCTGTGGTATTATATTATAGTTCAGGGTAGATAAATAATTGTACGATTAAACATGCATTAATCTCATTTACATTTCTATCTCCGCTTCATAATATATTTACGTTCAATTACGGATAAATTGTCGTATAAATAAATCACCAGCACTATCAAACCCGTAGGTTCATAGGCATGCGGATATAAGCTCTACATACATAACTATTCTTAGGCAATATTATTCAATCATCCTCTGTACAGTTTACCTCCCTCAAATCATGATTAATGTTATTTTCCACATCAATCTTGGACTACCTCCTTGGCGCTTTTCCTTTGGTATTCCTATCTGGAGTTTCTTTACCCCGCGTTCATTCCTCATTCGTGCCACATGCTCTGCCCATCGCAGTATATGAGTCATAACCGTTCTTATTACATCTGGCTTCCTATGAAGACAAGTAGCTCACTATTTTGTAGTATTCGCCATCCAAATTGTTTCCTAAGAACTTAATTCCCAAATAGTCGTAATCTTATAAGGGAACTGTCAATTATTGCATGCTGAAAAACTACCTTCAAATTTCTTTCAAAGAAGCGTTGTGATGTACCAAGACTATGTCCCAAATAATATCTGCAGTTTTTAACTGTAAGTCATTAAAATACGGCACCAAATATCTCATTTAAACTATAAGGCAGTAATACAACTCCCGAATTGGTCGATTGGATAGCCCTGACTACCTCTGCCGTCCTCGCGGCATCCCGCCTCACTCTACTCTGCTTTTACTCAAACAGAGAGTCCATCTGCTCCGTACAGTGGGATGCAATTGCTGGATTATGGCTTGGATTTCTATGCCTTGCAGTTAAAAATAGCTGATTATGTTTTGGACACGACCTTGGCACATTAAACGCTTCTCAGGAGAAAATTTCAAGGCAGGTTTTGGCTTGCAATGGTTGACAGTTCCCTTGTGGGACCAAGCGATATTGTAAAGCTAACATATTAAAGGGTCATTGATATGTTTATCAATATGCTTGCCATTTTGGAAATAAATTAATTGTTTAATTGTAATGAAATGGCTCCGATTCATTCACCACGAATCCCACAGGGATAACTGAGATGCGAACTTGGGACTCAGAGATTGACAGCAAGTGTCTAACCTCTTTAACGTAGTCGTCCTAGTAAATAAACTAAAAAAATGAATCAAAATGTAAACGGTTCAAACTCAGAAATGCATTTCCTCCTTCATTTTTACCTCATCCACAGCCTATAGGGTTTTTCATGACTATAAAAGAGCATTGCTCTTATGGGAACGCTGTTGGCACTTGACGCCGCAGACTGAGTGACAGAGATTGAAATATATCTCCCTCTTGTCCTTCTCGCATAAGTACAGTATCAACATAAGTTTAAGACACAATTATCTTCACTACTGCTACTAAAACCTCATTTGTAATCACTCTAATGCAGTTATTTACTAAAGACCAAGATCAACGTTTGGAATTTTACAGATTGTGATCACAGAATCTCCATTATCTTCATAACATTCCAAACTACTCATGACATATTAGTTGCGTGTTTATTTTACCACGGCCGAACGTGACAAAACACGTTTCGTTGAAATAGGATGGTTCATTGGCAACTCCGCTAGCCTCTGTTCCAACAATTGAGTTCACCGCCTAACTTTTTAAAATAATTATATTATATAGTAATTATACATTCCATATTTTTTTTTATTAAATTGGGCCCGCATTTTCTTGGCAAAGTTATAAGTGGAACTAATTAACTTAATTATTTATTTAAAATGAATAAATAATAAATAAGTCTCACATAAAAGGACATGTTTACTAGCAAGAAGTGTTCCATAAGAGCAATGTTATTTTCTAGACGTGAAAGCCCCTATAACAATCATAACATTTATTTTCCTCTGCTATTTTGTGTTCTATTTACTTATGTACATAACATAAATGAACGTGCCGTTTTCAGATTTATTTACCTAGCACTCATATTTACGTACGTAAACATCAATCCATATTGTCTACATGCGCAGGATATATGAACAAAACATGGTTGTGATAAAATTGAACGAGCTCCATACTGATCTAGATCCTCAAGATACCCCGGGTTTCATAAATCAATTTCCTATTTATATTATAACATATTGGTGATTTTAAAATATCGGACAAACACACAATTTATTGTTGCAGTATCGGAATAATTACCTGAGATAAATGTCTATTTTTTTCAAAGAAATGTGAGAAATAACTTAGAATGAAGTGAGAAGTTGAAGCACAAAGTAAAATCGTCATACTTACAATGTGAAATATGTTTAAGTCATTTCGCAGACAATGTAGCCAACGTATCACAAAAACACGCTAACAAATAAGTGGACGCTAAACTAATATGGTGTACGAAATATTAAATCGCCCATTTTCTCACTCTAACTTTCCCAAACTAAGTGCTGGAATTAAGATATGAGAGGTAAAATTGCAGATTCCCCGAGAAACACTAGTCCTGTCCACGAACCTCAAATGGACTGACCGAAGAGCAAAATCGGGACCCGAAGGTTGCGGACGAGTATTTACCCCATTTCCACAGAAGATTCATTCCTCATCGGCATCATCTCTGATATTACAGGCCTTATAGCTTGTTCTTAATATTTCTCATAACACATCATTCCGATCTATTTACGTGTCTTTGGTTCCATTTTTTTTATTTCAACTCTTCTAAAATCCTCTTCCACGTTGTTTATAGTTCATGTCTTGAGTCTACTAATTTTTCGGTTAGTATCCAGCTGTGAGTTCAATAATGCCGTGGATGTCCTATATATTTCTATTCTGTCAACATGCCTAAGCCACTCAATAATTCATGCTTTGGCGTCTCCGTCGACGTTTGTGGTTTTTTCGGCTAGGATACCAGGTTAGAATTCTAACAGTCACATCGGATTTATGTGAAGGTAATTACGTGATTTTCGGGATTTTCTCGAGGTTCTCCCGTTTCCCAAATTTCATCCCATCAAAGCAAAACAAACTCCACGACGCGACAGCCTAATATCCGACTGCTGGCCTCACGTTTGTACGTGTTAATCACAGAAGTAGACTATCATCCTGCCAGTGTAGGAGTGACATGTGGTCAGCATGTCGGGTTCCCCAGCCGTTAGAACTAGTTTTCACAACCTGGAGTCCTACATATTGTAACTACAAAAATTCATCACGATGCTGGGAGGGAATCGGTCTTGTACTGACCGAAATTCCACGAAGAAATGTATTCTTCCATGGAGACTCGAACCAGAGCAAGTCCCGTAGCTCTGCACGAAGGGATGTTGTCTTAATCACTCGACTATTTCCGCTTACCTCATCTTCATGTCATTTAATTTATCATTCGTTAATTTAGTATCGCCCTTCACCTTATCTCATGTTAGAAAAAAATTTGTTTGATTGACAATCCACAGGTGGTGAAAATGCGTGTAGCGGGTCTACAGGGTGCTGCCTCATGACTACCAAGCTGAACATTTCTTTTTTCAATTATATTACATAATACGTAGTCTTGATAAGTTGAATAGCCTGATAGTGTATTTGATGCCTGCAGGTTGAGAGAGGGTGTGAGTGCGCGTGTGTGTGTGTCTATATATAACATAAGTGCGGGGGTGTGTGTGTGTCTATATATAACATAAGAAAAATAAATGCCTGAACGGCATTTGAACCCGGACCTCTGGGTTGGCACCCAGGGTGCTATCCATTACACCACCAGGCAAATCCAATTCAAACATTTATCTTTCTTGTATATATATATATATATATATATATATATATATATATTTTTAATTTTTTTTTATTTATTTATTTTATTTATTTATTTATTTATTTATTTATTTATTTATTTATTATATTCTCCATTATTACTGGATGTTACGAGAACTCGGTCTTCACTGCCATCTACAGCTGACTATAAAAAGTAATCAAATTAAAAATAATATTTTTACTTTATAGCAGTGACGCTTTATCGATGTTACAATATTTTTTTTTTGACATTGAGCAATGCAAGCTTAATATGACATAAGAAAAATAAATGCCTGGACGGGATTTGAACCCGGACCTCTGGGTTGGTACCCAAGCGTGTTATCCGTTAAACCACCAGGCAAATCCAATTCAAACATCTTTCTTATATATATATATATATATATATTCTCCATTATTATAATAATATAATAACATATAACATATTAACATCGATAAAGCGTCACTGCTATAAAACAAAAATATTCTCTTTATTTTGCTTACTTGTTATAGTCAGCTGCTAGATGGCAGTGAAGACCAAGTTCTCGCGACATCTAATAATAATGGAGAATATAATATATATAAGAAAGATAAATGTTTGAATTGGATTTGCCTGAGGTGTCTATGCATAGAAAATTGAAAGAAGGAGCAGAAAAGCAAGACCAAGAACAACCTGGAATAATAACATTCAAAATTCAATGAGGAAATTTGGTGTAACAGATGAAGACACAGAGGACAGAGAACGATGGAGAACTTCAATCAAGGGAAATTTGTGAGTGTTTATTGCAAAATGATAGTCTATAAGTCCGTAGTCAGTTATATATATATACCGGGCTTCCAATATAAACCCGGACCGGCCTCACGGGGTTTCACCCGTCACGCAGCGCTCTCTCCTCGTCCGCATTTCACTCTGCCAGCCGCTCGTCCTTGAACTAGTCAGTTTACTATCGTTCGACAAGATGAGACGTCAGCTGACATTAGAGCAGCGCATTTATGTGTGTAAATGTTATTATAAATACGAATCAGCTCGTCGCGTTCGCGAGGAATTTATTCGGAACTTCCCTGGACAATTACCTCCTTCCCGATCGACAATCCACGATCTTGTGACTAAATTTGAGACCACTGGTTCAGTACAAAATAAGAAACACACGCGAAGGCGTACGGTTCCCACCGAAGAAAAATTAGACGAAATTGGCGAAAATTTGGAACGTTCTCCACAAAAATCATTACCGAAATTAGCACAAGAAGTTGGGATTTCAGTATCTTCTGCACATACAGCAACAAAATTGTTAAAAATCAAACCTTACAAGTGTACACGTGTTCATTGTCTAAACCAAGATGATCCCATAGCACGTGTGCGGGAGGACAACATTTCCAGCATTTTCTATAAGGTAAGAAACAGTTCAAGGACGGGTGGCAGGCAGGGTGAATTGCGGGAGGAAGAGACAGCACTGCGTGCCGGGTGAAACTCCGTGAAGCCGGTCCGGTTTTATATTGGAAGCCCGTTATATATATATATATATATATATATATATATATATATATATATATATATATATTTTAATTCGTGTTAATTACTAAGATTGGTTGGGGAAAACCATCAATGATGAGGGAAATTCTCAAAATGAAAAAATACACCGTTAATAAATATATTCTATCTAAGTTTTGAGTAAGTGCTCTTAACATAAATAAATTTTACTTCGTTTGATGGCAATACGGTCGAAGTAGGTTTTCCATCATAGGGATGTATGGAGAGCTTATTTCCCTGCGACCATGAACATCCAGGTTCGGTAGAACTAGTAAGTGAGCGAATAGATCCCTTTTTCAAATGATAACTCGAGAAATAGCCTTTTCTATAAAGTTCTAGATCTCACTACCATGTACTACTATAGGATTTGCTTTTAGGCCAAGTCATATTTGACTATAAGTGGAAACAAGTAAATTACTGATGGAATGAAGCTCACTTAATATTCACAACATGCAAAGCCAGCGTCTTGACTACTGTAGCAACAGGACCTAACTGTAACTTTACTGTATGCAGTGAACTGTAAACTTAATTATGCATATTGTCCTGTAGGCAGATGGCCTACTTCCGTCACAGCCTGGGGTATATAGCAGCTTTACAACTTTCCAAACTTCATCATAGGTGGAAAACGTACAAGTTTATTTAAATAATGCAGGCTCAAGAAGTAATAATACACCTTAGAGATAATTAATTGTATTTTAATATATTTTCAAAGTGCAAATACATAGAACCGAACCTTGTATTAACACAATTTATGACAGGTCACGTAAATTTATGCATTATTTGGAACGATTCAAAATAGGCATAGATACCTGCATTTGCAAGAAACCAGCCAGACACTATCACATCTGTTATTTGAATGTCCCGCGTTTGATTCCCAAGACATGAATTTATTACTAAATTAGATTATTGCCAAAATATATTTTAACTGCCGTTGACGAATACTTTACTTAAGAAATGCTGCTATAAAAGCTATGTGACTTTTTCTATCAATTTTTGAGAAAGTTTCAGTTAGTTTTTTTTTTATTTTTAATTAATTAATTTAGTTATTTATATTTATTATATGGATGCAAAACTTGAACTCTTACTTTAAGGGAGAAAAAAAAGATTACGAGTATTTGAGTATAAAGTTCTTAGAACAATTTTTGGGTCAAAAAGAGATGGCAGACAGGTGAATGGAGAAAACTACATACTAGAGAGCTACATGATATGTATAGGAAACCAGATATAATAAGAACAGTTAAGTCTCGTAGACTGAGATGGACAGGACATGTGGCACGTATGGGGGATGTAAAATTCTTGTAGGAAAACCAGAAGGAAAACGCCCAGTTGGTAGATCAAGAATGAGGTGCGAGAATAAAATGTTCATGATTTGATGGAAATAGATTATACAGTGGGTGATTGGAAAATATTAGCTCAGGATAGGATTGTATGGAGAGCTTACGTCCGCGCGGCCATGAAGCTACGGGTTCGATAGAGCCAGTGAGTTAGTTAGTTAGTTACAGTACAATATCATTGACATGTAACTCTACAAATTAAGCATACTGTGAATGTATATACTTTTATCGTAACTAAAAGCCTAGCATACCGGAAGATAAAATAGTTTGGCGTTAATTGGAGAATGAATAATGATAATATATATAATTTTAATTAATAAAATTAACAAAACTGTGGATCAAACGTTTTATTTCCTAAAACCTAGGAGTATGAGAGAAAAGCATAATAAGTAAATAAATAAATGTGACTATTTTTTCATCGCCCACAGATTTTAAGAAACATTATTCTAAAGAATTTATATTTGGTGCATATGCTATCTTCATGGCGGATCCGTCGAGCAAATGATTACACACGTGCCCTCCAATTTCTATGTCTTCGCCTCTGTCACTTCTTGTGGCGATCGAATCGCAGGCAAGGCAATTACTCGGGAATTATGCCTTTTTCACCTTACAAATTTCCACAATTTCTTCATACTCATGTCATTGTCGTTTCATTTTATTTCATTTAATTTCACCTGTCCCTCCGATGGTGAGTAAGAGTTGTTCAGCCGGGTTTTCTCGTAAATCACTGACCTCTAATAATTAGGGGTTTCATCTCTTCTCATCCTTCGACCTGACATTACGTTGGTGAAGAGTAGAGGGTTTACTTTACTGTCATCTTCATATAACACATAACACATAGTTACTGCTATTTTTAATACTAAATTTTGTAATAAAGTTATTTACATAATTGTGAAACGAGAAAAAATCATTTTCTAAAAGGTTTACTTACATTTATTCATAATAACAGTGAGCTACATGATCTTCATGGGAAACCAGATGTAATACGAACAATTAAGTCTCGTAAACTGCGATGGACAGGATATGTGTCACGAATGTGGAATGAAAGAGGGACATGGAAACTGCTTGTACACTCAATAGGTAGCTCAAGTATGAGGTGGGACAATAACTTCAACCATGATTTGAGAGAAGTAAATTATACAGGAGATGGTAAAAAAAGTCATTAGCTCGGAATAGAGATGTATGGAGAGCTAATGTCCACGCAGCCTTCAACCTTTTACTTCGATAATGCCTCCGAGTTTATTATTATTATTATTATTATTATTATTATTATTATTATTATTATTATTATTATTATTATTATGTTTGTATGTATTTGAATAAGCGGGTTCGATTCCCGGTGGGGTAAGGGATTTTAAATCTCTACCTTGGGTCTGGGTGTGTGTCCTGTCCCCCATTAATGCTCAACTGAGTACACCTTTCCTAATAAAAAAAATATATATCTAATGGTAGTGATTGTGTTTTATATATTTAATAAAATCATGGGATCCTGGGTTCGATACCCAGTCAGACCAAAATAATATTTTTATTAATGGGAATTATTCCTGTGGCCTCACATGTTCTGGATTTAGGTTAATTTTAAATTTAAGGACTCTTCTGGATCTTTATTATTTTTCATCATTTATCATATCATCAGGGTAACGTAACTTCGCCTTCCAGGCGTCTAACTTAAGAAGTGAGTTACAATTCTGCCAATGACATGAGATAATTACCAGAAACATCATGAAAGCAACCTGGAGGAATTAATTTAAAAAAATAATAAAATGAAAGAGCGAGTTGACTTAGCATGAAATATTTGAGTTTCGTTATTGGGAGTTACCCAGTTCAAAACCCGATTCCAAGAAACCTGAGTTAGATGTTTCCTAGTTTTTTCTTAATTTTTAATTCAAATGCTGCGTTTAATTTTCATTACAGGCCGTATTTAGCCATGACCACTATTTCACAATTTAATTAAAACACTAAAATAAATTAATTTATTGATAAAAACACATGAAGCCACAACAATAGATACCAGCTGTCTATTAAATAAATCCAAAGGTTCTACATTCGATATTACTCTAAATGTTAAAGCGTGTATAAATAATAAAATAAAATATATTAATGATAAATAATACTTACTGCACCAGTCCTGGACAATGTAGATGAATGATGAATTTTTCTTTCACATATGGAAAACCCATTTATCAATGGACTGTTTCTTATAATCGAGATTTTGTTTAAAAACCCAGATACTTTTCTTGAAGAAAACATGGCGATATATAGATTTTAAATTTAGGTACCAGATCAAAATAATATAAATTTCTTAACAAAACGTTTATACCTTTTATACCTTTTGTTCCATGGTTACTACTGTCTTTGTTACTTTAATAATGATACTAATGAATGTATTATTGTGATGTTCTTGTTTTATATTACAAAGTCGTTGAATCATACATTGGTTTTTGTAATCAAATACAAAAAGCATAACATATAATTTTATTAATATCATATGTTATAAAAATAAATGGGTACCTCATTATTTTAACAGTTTTAATAAAAATATATAATTTTTTTACTTTAATCTTTCACAACTATTCCAGCCCCCGATTAATCAACTGTCAATCTCCTCCATGTCTTCCTGTTGTTCCTATCTCCATCATTCAATCACGTTTCCCTTATCCTGCTCAAAACACTATCAATCCATGTTATTTTTGACCGTCCACTTCTTCTTCTACCAAATGGCACTCATTCTAGAATTCTTCTTGGGAATCTGTCTTTTGTCATTCTTTTGAGAAGACCATGCCATTTTTATTGTTCTTTTTTTATGAAATCCACAATTCAAGTTTGGGTATTCAACTTTCGTATAATTTCACTGTTTATACCTAACTAACTAACTCACTGGCACTATCGAACCCGTAGGTTCATGGCCGCGAGGACATAAGCTCTCCATACATGTCTATCCTGAGCTAATGTTTTCCAATCATTCCCTGTATAATCTACTTCCCTCAAATCATGGTTAAAATTATTCTCCCTCCTTAGTCTTGGTCTACCAACAGGGCGTTTTCCCTCTGGTTTTCCTACAAGAAGCTTCCATGCACGTCTTTCATTCCCCATTCATGCCACATGTCCTCCTCATCGCAGTCTATGAGACTTAACTCTTCTTATTATATCTGGCTTCTTATAAAGGCCATGTAGTTCACTGTTACACATCGTACCTATATCTGAATACCTCCAAGAATAAAGAAACAATTGGCTAGCCCATATTCAGCGCATGGATCGTCACAGAATACCGAAACAAATTCTTCACTACATTCCTCGAGGCAGAATATCTGTGGATCGACCTTTTCGGAGATGGCGGTAGACCGTAACGGGCCACTGGGCCTAATACTTGAAAGGCAGATGATGATGATGAGTTCACTGTTATGTACTTTTCTCCATTCACCAGTCTGTCCATCTCCCTTTGGTACAAATATTTTTCTATGAACTTTATTCTCAAATACTCGTAATCTCCTTTCCTCTCTCAAAGTAAGAGTCCATGTTTCACATCCATGTAATATAACTGGCAAAATAATAGTTTTATGTATTTTTATTTTATATTTTTGAAAGGAGTTACACTGTTTATATATTATTTATTTAGCAGGTTTCACAACATCTTCCTTCACATATTAATATATTGCCATTCTCCTCCACATCTCTCTATTATTCCAATCTTCATTGTCCAATCATGTATTCTTATGCTGCTTAAAACACCATCAATCTATCTTACTTTTGGCCGTCTTTTTCTTTTCTACCAAGTGGAACCCAATCTAGTATTCTTCTTGGGAATCTGTGTTGATTCTTTCTACATGAACATACCATTTAATTGTCATAAGTAATGCCACGAGTGATTTCCAAATTATCGATAAATTCACGACTCACGAAGTGAGGAGTGAATTTATCTAGAGAATTTGGAAATCAAGAGTGGCATTTGTTAGGACTATTTAACGAATAAAATAAAGCTGTTTACTCACAAATCATTATTTAACTACAGTTATTTAAAAATATTTTTATATTTAAAGTAAACGGTGATGTTTGAAAACTAATGAGAAACGATAGGTAGCCTACGCTTCTACTGCTTCTTTCTTTTGTTTATCACTGCAACCAGATCATACTATTTATTGCCAAAGGAACGCAATATTGTAAGAATGCTCTCTAGTGGAGAAAAAATGAAACACATCAATCTGTATATTAATTCATTTTTGATGTCGTATACATTTAAGAAAGTGCAAACAGTGGTTTCTTTTTTTGGTGGTATAATCAATTGCTACAAATGTTGACATGTAAGCACTATTATATACAATCTGGTAGCCGTATTTGTTATAGGCTCAGTCACTGCAAAATAACGGTCAGACCTGTTCAGAATATTAAAAAGGAGGAGCTTTGCTTAATATATGATAATCCTAACGTTGATAATTATTTCGTGAAACACGTCTCTGATTGGTTGTAATACAGAAATCATTGAAACGTGATTGGTCATTGACTCCCATTTGGGGCATGAGTTAAATAGTCTTTTTTATGAAATCCACAAACTTGTAGTTTGGACATTCAACTTTATTTTAATTACACTGTTCATATATGATTTATTTATCGTGTTTCACAACTTCTTCCTGCTGCCACATTATCCTCCACATCTTTCTGCCATTTCAATCTCTATCGTCCAAACATATTTCTCTCATGCTGCTCAAAACACCATCATTCCACTTTATTTTTGGCCGTCATCTTCTACCAAGTGGCATCCATTCTAGTATTATTCTTGGGAATCTCTCTTCTATAATTATTTTGATATTATTTTTTATAAAATCCATAATTGAATTTCGAACATTCATATTTCGTTTATACCATTGTATACAGGGTAAGTCTAAATTCCCCTTAGAGGGATTGAGAATGTATAGAGTGGACCACCAAGACAATTAAATTTAACAAAGGAAACCATGTCCGGAAATGTACAGTTTTCCGTTACACACAAAATACCACTACAACACATGTTGCTCTCTCCGACTCCTGCTGCATGTCGTCTAGAACCACTTATAAGAAGGCCTCGATGTGACGACCACCGACTTCAACACAGATGCTCTACCTCCGTGCCATGTCCCCGTATACACGACACCAATCCTTGGTCCTCCAACATCCGCCGCAGCCATAACGCGTGCTAGTAGGTCTTCTTCGGATTCTACAGGGGTATCGTAAATTAAGGTTTTTTCTTCTGGCCTCACAGGTAGTAGTCTAGCGGGATCAAGTCGGGAGAACGGGAGGGCCAAGCAATCGGAACTGCCATTGCTCCGAGTTTCGCCGTACAATAACATCACGTATGCGTGTTTATGTCATGAACAACAGCAACATAGTACCAATGAAGTACGTACATCTTGGATTGTTGTGAAGCATTGCTGCTGTACTGTGCAGGTACATACGTCCCTGGGCGGATCACAAACTCAACTGAATAGCTCGTAAACAAACTTGCAGTGGACATGGAACATCAGGTGAGCGGGGAATGACGTATGGACTACCTTAGTCAAAACTATCCTAGTGAGTGGCGCCGAAGAAAAACGTGTGGATTGATTTTTCGTGCAGCGGGAAGTCGGTAGGGTTCCGGAGACGAATTTCTATGCTAAACGTAATTGTCTGGTCCCTACTATACTCGGACCAACGGATCTGTGCCCCTGTAGCGCTAGCATCGTTCTTAGAAAAGTACACGTCAATACTCCACACCATTTCACCGCACTCCCCTCCCCCTATGTCAAACAGCCATCGAGTAGGGATGTTGCCAAACTTCCCCCAGTGTCATGGCTCTTGAATATTGAATAATGCAAGGTTGGAGTCAAGTTGACAACACTGGAGTGCAAGTTCAAAAGAGAAATAGAAAAGAGAGAGGTAGAAATCAGAGAGGGAAATAATTCGGAGAGGCAGAAAAGGAAGTAGGCTTTAGTTCGCATATCTTACGGGGACACAGATCCGTTGGACAGACAATACAAGTCCTCAAAGTCTGTAAGGGGAATTCAGACTCACTCTGTATATATAAAGTTTGAGATTCCTTTTCAGATAAAACTGAGTTTATTTCAGTTCACTGAATCCAAATTTCACGACCTCTACATCTTAAGAACATTTCATATTTAATTTGATAGGATTCGCATCATTTTCATTCAAAAGAAATTGTCTTTTCAGTTAAAGATACTTATATGAAAATGCTTTCATACAAGTTGAAAAGGTCTGTTTAATTTGGTTTCCCTTTTTTTTTTTACTTGTAATTCTGCAGCCTTGGTTTCTTTCTTTTTTTT
Source organism: Diploptera punctata (assembly GCA_030220185.1). NCBI lineage: Eukaryota > Metazoa > Arthropoda > Insecta > Blattodea > Blaberidae > Diploptera > Diploptera punctata. The sequence continues at coordinate 957,743 of JASPKZ010000423.1, read as the reverse complement.
CTTTCCTTTACATGAACATCCCCTTGTCTACGTTTACTGAATGAGAAGGGGCTAGTAGGTACGAGTGGTGTACTTGACTTCCACCTAACATCATCCTGTGATTTATAGAGGAAATTAATAAACTGCTCTCGTTTCTCCTTCCATCCCATCCTAAAGAAACCGTCTCTAGAGACTTAACCTCTTGCCTCACTCCAAGTAATCACATCTCCTCCACTGCCTCTAACCCCAAGATTACAGCCGGTTTGCTCTTGGGACTGCCCTTCCTTCCACCCTCCCTTCTATTGTAGTCTGCATTATTAATTTCGAATCAAAAAGAAGACAAATTTCTTTCCCTCCCTCACTCCCTCCCTTCCGCCTTTACCAGTTTTCCTGCTAGTAAAGTAATGGTATTTTATATTTAATCTGAAAGAACAAACTGCTCCTAGGTGTAAGTTGAAAATATAGGAAATTAAACTTTTATAAAAGCGTATCTCTTTGTAGCCTTTTCCAGTCGATAATAAATTCCAACCGGAAATGTGGGGGTTCGTTTATGGAGTAAAATTTAATCATGACTGCCAATGAAATGAGCTCTATTAATATTCATAATTCAAAGAATTTAATTATTAACATAAACAGGGAAGCTAGGTTTAGGGTGTGTTGTTTGGAAGGAACAACACTACAAGGGTGAATATTAAATGTCTGACAGGAAATTAAATATTAAAAAGGTTCATACTAAAATTAATTTGAACCGTTATTAAAATATAACTAACTAACTGGCATTATTGAAATCAAGAGGATCGTGGCCTCCGTACATCCCTATCTAGAGCCAATATTTTTTCTAACATGACATAATTTCTACATTTAAATATCGAAGACAATTTCACTGTCTAGTTCTCTTAATTAAGATTCAACATATTTTGACTCCCAATTATTATTTAGTCTCTCGTTTTCAGTGTCCAACAATAATATAAACACACGATCACAACATAACCTCTTACTTAATATACCACAGCATAGGACATCCCATCACTTCACATCATATACTATCTCCACTTCTCGTAACTGGAATTTCCTACCACAGGAAATCGGGGGCTGCCGGATGTTAGTATCGTTTAAAATAAGTCTACATTTATATTTTCTCTAACTTTGGCTTGATCATTACCTCCTTTGTGTACATGCATTATTTGGTTCTTCCCATTTAATTTATTATATTATTACTGTTATTATTGTTGTTGTTGATATTATTATGATCATCGTATAAAATGTTGTATGTACAGTACATTACATTTATGTTGCAATTTCAATATATTTTTAAACCGTTAAAATTAGTATACTATATATGTTTTGCTGCCGAACATTAGCATCTTTTAACAGAAATCTAAATTTATATTTGCTCTAACCTCGACTTCATCAATACTCAGTGTTTAAATACATATATTAATTGGTGTTTTCTCGTATAATTTATCATATTATTACTATTATCGTTAGTATTGTTATTATTATTATTATTATTATCATCATCATCATCATCGTCGTTAGTATTAATATTGTTATTGTCGTATAAAATGTTGTTTGTACATGACATTTATATTGCAACATTTATTTTTTAAACTCTTTATAATTAGTACAGTGTATATCTATATTGTCAAATATTTATTTGTATTTGTGCTGGTTGAGTGGAAGAGAAGGCCTTATGGCTTGAACTCTGCCAGAATAAATAAAACATTATTATTATTACTATTATTATTATTATTATTATTATTATTATTATTATTATTATTATTATTATTATTATTATTATTATTATTATTATTATTATTATTTATAATATGTCCCACGCCGTAGCCGACTGGTTAAGGCAAGATGCCTGAGCGCAGAGCTACGAGACTTGCATTGGTTCGAGTCCACATGGGGGAAAATTTTTATCGTGGAATTTAAGCCAGTATGGGACCGGAGCCCTCGCAGCATCGTGAGGAAATTGGATAGCTGCAATAGTAGCGGGTCCAGGTTGAGAGAGTCATAACGTCTGGGGACCCGATATACTGATTACATGTCACCTCTACACGGGCTAGATGATCGTCTATGTCTATGTGAGGCCAGCAGCCGACTGGTAGCCCAAGAGCCTTCTAGGCCTGTCGCGCCTTGGAATTTAGAATGTGTACCGCATTTACTCGAGTAATTTCCCCCGTTTTCAAGATTTAGGAGTGAAAATTCGAGGGCGGAAATTATGCGATGACTATGGAAATATTAACACTTTCACAATATAGAACAATATCAATTAGACATCTATGGTAATTCCATCATGGTCATTTAACTTTACTCTCAAAGTCATTTTGAGGCATTAAAAAAATTAGTTGTATTTAATGTTACTTTATATTCAGACACTCAAACCATACTAAATATAACCGTACAGTAGATCACAATGCAGGTTTGTTTCAATCCGTTTTCTATGGCGAAATTTATCACTTGTAACTTAAAAATTGCAGTGTAATTATTATGCTTTCTTCCCAAACTTCAGGTTAACGACACCGACACTGTACGGAATAACACTGTTACCAATACACAATGATACCTAACTCTATTCAGGCTGATGATAACAGATGCACGGGTGACAGAGACTGCTGCAGGTACTGTTAGGTCTTTGTATGATTTTAAGAACGTGTATTATCAACATTTACTAAAAGTTTATATAACTTAATCAAGCTTAAAAATAATTTAAGTTAAATTAAACTAATAACCTTCAAAGTTATAAATAGAGAAGCTTCTTTAAGTCTTAAGCCCGAAGGGAATTAATTCGACCTTGGGTTTTCCATGAATTCCTTTGAAATCTTCATAAATGTACAAATTATAACTGCAAATGTTTGACCTAGGTAATGTACATTGTATCAGAGGTGAATTAAAATGAATATATGAAACCCACCCGGGGGAAATTAGGCGAAGGGGTCAATTATGCGAGTAAATACGGTAATATATACTGAAAATATGTATTTGCATATTTGTGCTTGCGACCAGCCTCAAGGGCTAGTGGTCAGTGTTTCTGACGACAATTTATGACGTCCCGGATTCGATTTCCGATCGGACCATAGGAACTTTCCTTAAAGTGAATTATTCCTGTTATTTCCCAAGGTCTGGAATTTAGATTAAATTCCTGGCGTTTCATTATCATTTATCACCCATCATGTGAAAGTGCGGACATTGTATCCAAGTAGCCAATTGCTTATAAACAAATGAACTACGTCGTCATTCTGCAATAAATTACACAGCTCTACAAAAAAAATGTTGCCCTGGATATCTCAGTGAATTACTATGTTTTCAAGTGCACAGTTTACGAATATTCATGAAAGTGCTGAATGTGCTCTAGGTTTTGTGATTTTTGCGTATCTTACATTTTAAACAGCAAACGGCTTGTTACTAATAAAATTTATGTTTACAGTCATGATGTGATTTCTGCGCATTTTTTTCGCGCATAGAAACATCACGTGATCCCCCCTCTCGCACCCCCCACTCCGAACATCGGCCGTGATCTCAGTAATTTGACAAAATTAAAGTACTCACGGCGTGCATCTGGATACGATAAAACAATTTGTCAAAGCGTTGGACAAGGAAAGAGATTTTTTCAAATACATTTGTAGAACATTTACTAAGCTCAATATGGAAAAGTTAAAAGGTAGAATATTTGTTGCTCTTCAAATTCGGCAATTAAATGATTCCGATTGAGGGTCTTTCCACTTTTCAGCGGTTGCCCTTTTACCAGCCGGCTGCTGGCCCTTCACATCCACATGTGTCAATCACAGAGGTAGATGATCAACGGCCAGTGTAGGGGTGACATGTGGTTAGCATGTCGAGTCCCCCAGCCGTTATAGCTGGTTCCTCAACCAATTGAATGAAAGATGCAAATTTTATCAAAGTTATGACTCTTCCAGAAAGTGAAACTTGGAAGGGTTTTCTATTGGTAGTAAAATTTCCTAGGTAACTATAATGCACCACATTATAAAGAAATTGTGCAAAACATGTTGACAAGCTTCAAAATTCTAGGAGCAAATATGAGTAAAAAGTTACATTTTCTCCACAGTCACTTGGATAGATCTCCTGATAATTTAGGAAATTATAGCGACGAACAGGGAGAGCGCCTTCACCAGGATCTAAAAGTAATGGAGGAAAGGTATCAGGTTACATGGGACCGTCACATGATGGCAGATTACTGCTGGTCTTTAAAAATAGATTGTCCCCTAAAAAATTATAGAAGAAAATCTTATGAAAGGCGTTTCACTGAAGTATAACATAGGTTTTCGACATTTTCTTTCCATTTACATCGGTGTATAGTAATTTTTCAAAAAAACATTTGTCATTATATATATATCTGTTTTTGTAGTGTAAAATTAAAATAAATATTTTTAAAAAACCAGAGCAAATCTTCCAAAATCATTGATAGTTTCACGAGTTGTGACTATAAATATATCCGAAATTAATCTTATATCAAGGGCAACAAAACCACTGTTGACCAGTGTTATCACTCAGAGCATTTGTATATAATTAAAAGATGAGTTTAGAAGTCTTGTGCGTAAAGAGAATGAGTTTCTTGAGGCAATATTTCTTCTGAGTGCTTATCTCTGCTTGTGTTGACGTGAAATGTGAGTAGAAGTTTAGATCTTGACTCTCCCCCCCCCCCCTCCTTCTAATGTTCATTATCGAGAGCATTCAGGGTATCTTATGTGCTGCAAAAATTGCAATGGAATCCAATTTCAAAGTTTTGGGAAACTTCAGTGCCATCTCTTCCCCACATCTAAAACTATTTAAACACAAAAGGAAACTCTTGTGAAAGCTGTCTCGAGTTACTCGCTTGTGAAAATATAAGACAAGGAGATGAGGCTGGATTAAATACTAATTATTTTTACAATGAGTTTCAAATCAAATTACACAGAAAACAGAACTTTGTATCGGAGTGGATAAACTTATGTTTAGAAAGATGTAAAATTGTTTTCATTTTATGTTATTTTCCTCAACGTTAGAATTTTGTTTATACATTCATTAATGCATGATGAAGCCCTACTAACTAACTAATTAACTCACTGGCACTATCGAACCCGTAGGTTTATAGCGACGTGGACATATGCTCTCCATATGTCCCTATACTAAACTAATATCTCCAGTGATGCTGAATTGAATAGGGCAAGATAGGAGCAAGTCCAGAATTTCGAAAATCTCGCATCGATTGTTACCACAAATAATGATCAGTTAGTCGAAATCAATGTAAATTTGGCTTCTGGTAATGTTGCCTAAGAACATAGAACAATGTTCTAACTACTTGATACATATCTTATTCTTCTTGTATGCCCATGTTTACTTTAACAGAGATTTAGGCGCTCTCCTCCTACAGGAAAGAATTTGAACCATTGTAATTTAGTTGCACTTGTTTTCGTGTAGATGTCATTTGAGTGGTGGTCAGCGTTGCGCCTCATACTGACATCTAGGAAACCAAGGTAGAACTAGGACGGGAAAATTCGGTAAATTTTGCTTAGAGGCATTTTCATTCAGGCTTAAGGATCTTTTACGAGCCTGAAAATCTTTAGACTCGAGACCCATGTTTTAAAGTCCCCTCCCGGAGGACTTGCTCATTGGATTTTTCCATCCTAAAAAAATCCATCGACTCGGCTGGGTTTGAACCCGCGATCCCCGGGACCAGAGATAAGGAGCATAACCACTAGTCCACCGCGGCCGATTAATACATATCTAATAAAATAAAAATAAGACTTAAAGATATATGTGATTAAACCTATGTTTAGTATATTGTAGCGAAAGCTGAACACTAATAGAAAAGGCAATAGCACGTGCCACCTGAGAAAGAAACATTTTTAAAATAAATATGTGTCCCAACTGGAGATAATGAAGTCAGGCGAATTACAAATCAACTTAATATTGAGCCCCTCACAAAATAACTATAATTAATAATCCTACCATACCTACCATTATATTTTTTGTTTCCCTTTCCCATATATAAAACCGAAAAACTGCAAGTTTTATACAAAGACATAGATATCCATCCATAGTAATTCTGCCCGAGGGCAGGTCTTTCACTGCAATCATAGCACTTTCATGCTATGCTTTGCAGCTTTACTAGGAAATTGTAGGTGTGGTAGCTTCCCATTGATTTCCACACCGGTGAAGGATGATAATGGTAAGTATGATAATTGTAGATGGCCATTTGATTTCTGGGACCGTTTGGGCTTTAACGTTTTCCTGACATTTGTCTTAGAGGTGAGGAAAAACCCCGATAAAAACCTCACCCAGAAAAACTGCCGTGACCGGGGATGGAACCCTGGCCCGCTTCTGACAAGCAGCACGCTACCTCGACTCCACAGCGGTGGACGACATAGATATAATTTAAGATATTAAAGCCAAAAGAGTTGAGTGGTTGGGTTACGTATGGACACAAAACGAACCCCCAAGGTAGTACTGGATGCAAAACTTCAATCTAAAAGAAGACGTGGTAGACCCAAATTTAGACAGATGGATGACGTGGAGAGCGATTTGATAAGAATTGGTAACATCAATTAGAAGCAGAGAGTAAAGGACAAAATAGAATGGTAAGTTGTTGTTTGGGAGATCAAGGATAAACTCCAAGAGCTGTAGTACAGAAGTTGGCGATGATGAAATGTATGATATAACCCTACTAACTAACTAATTAACTCAATGACACTATAGAACCCTTAGGTTTATGACCATACGGAAATAAGCTTTCCATTTATCCCTAACCTGAGTTATTGTTTTCCAATCATCTCGCATGTAATCTACTTCCTTCAAATCATGGACAATGTTATTCTATCACATCATTCTTGGACTACCAACTGGGCATTTTCTCTCTGGTTTTCCTATAGGAAATTTTCCCACTTCTTTCACTCCCCGTTCGTGCCACGTATCCCTCCCATCGCAGTCTAAGAGACATGACCGTTGTTATTACATCCAGTGACCTATAAAGTTCATGGAGCTCACTGATATATAGTCTTCTCCATCGCTGTCTGTTCATCTCTCTTTGGTCCAAACATTTTCCTGAGAACTACATTCTTAAATACTCATAATTCTTCCCTCTCCCTTAAAGAAAGAACCTTGAACTTGTTCCATCTTTAGCAGCTGTTTGGGAACTAATCATCAGCTGCTGAAGATGAAACAGCATTCTGAAACGCCTTCAATATTTTAGTAGAATTTTATTTTATGGAACGACTGATACCTTAGGTACAAGTTTTATTATTTATATTTAAGTTTTTATACAATAACCTCGAAGGTTGCTTATAATTAATTTATTGTCGATTTCGTCTTATTGTATCTTAGAATCATTGTTTTATATTTATATATTTTAAAATGAAGGTATAAAAATACCAAGATACAAAAGTTTCTTTTGAAGAAATAGATTATTATTGATGAGAAGTATTGCTCTACTTTCAGCATTAGAAAGTTTGAAGTAAAAAAAGTTATGCAAGGAGTAATCAATCATTAATTTAGAGTATGAACGCAACTCGCAAGTTCCAGCGTCTGGTATTGCCAGCAGTTCCAACACACCTACTAACAGTTTTAAAATCTGCCTCCAATATGTGGTTGTAAATCACAGATTAAAAACTGAACTTCAGTGGCTATTGAAGTAGCGCTGAAAGCTGAATAAAAAAGACCCAGTGACATTATAATCCGTTTGAAGCATGTGGAGATTTTTTATGCGATGAAGCAGGACGCATTGAACTGGATCCATGAGGTTGATTTGTGCTGTAGCCCATAAATCTTGGAGGGTATTAAAAAAGAAATAGGCTGTATGAAGAAGGTAGAGGCTTCTGGTGGAGCTAACAATCAATCAAATGTCGACTTCCTTCAGCGAACACTTCTTGTGTGGCAAGATATGACGCAAGGACCGCCTAGTACCTTAAGTGAATATGTGTGTAGAGTGATGGATGAGATTCCTCCAGACGTGCGTGGACCAGGACAAGGTGTACGCTTTCTTTATAGTCTCGTAAATCATTTATCATTCGTAAATAAAAAGACATATTATTTGAATTAAAAATATGTTAACTTTTTTTTTAATTTCGCGTGTTATTGTACCAAAAAACCGGTATTCATAATTCTATAGGCAGGAAATTTTTATACAGATATAATAATATTAGCTGTATTTTATCTGACAGAATTAAGGCCATAAGGTCTTGTCTACCGCTCAACCAGGTTAGAAAAAATACAAAAAATACTCTTACATCTGATATGATATCTTCAACTTGTGTCCAACTCATGGTCGGGTCGAGGGTTGAGATGAGATAAAGCCCCTTGGATAGAAGTCTGTGAAAGACATGACATGGCGGCTGTCATGTAGTTTATGGCAATTTAACTGGGTGATAAAATGTGTCATCAAAATCATAAAAAGCACCCTAAAGGGAAATTGTTAAAGAGCAGTGAAAAAAATGCTGTTAAATGTATTTTGTAACTTTATGGAGCATAATCATGGCACTGTGGTTAACAATATAGTTAAATTAACTGATGAATATACTGATGTCTCGGAGAGTTGTGTCTTACAGGGAATTGAAACAAACTGGTAATATCAAAATGTCCAATAAGAAGAGGAAAAGGCCTAAACCTGTTTTAGGAGTGGTGAAATGTGCAGTTCGTTATAAGGTGCATAGGTTTTACTGTAAATAGGCATACAGTTATTTTAATGTCAATATTTGATTTTAATTAATTTGTTTAATATTAACAATTATAATTTAATTCGTTTTCGACGTACCATTGTGTGTGTTAATACAATTTACAACATTAAAAATTAAAACGATTGTTGTGCATTAATTTATCGGCTTGTAATAAGCAGCTGAAATATGTTATCGCCTCACTATGATTGTTGTCCGTTTATATATAATCGGGTGCCGCGCGACAATTCTTAACAATGATTAAACATAGTGAATAATTATAGTGGCGGTAGTCGGCATCTTTGTATTTAATTACATATAACAGCTCCGGGGAAACAAAGCGAACCGCTGAACAACCATCATAGTGAGGCTACAATACATGTGCTGCGCGGAGTAATACATTTGGAAGTTAAATATCAAAGTGTGTTTCTTAGGCTGGACAGACAATAGGCATTAATACGAATGATTAAGTAGTAGGAGTACATATTTTTGGAGGAGGTATATGCTCTTATATAAAAACACTAGCCTAATATTTAGCATTGTCACGTTATCATGGAAATGATCTAAGGGACGCTAAAAAAGCTGATATGGCTGACTCTTGGAGAAAATAATATATAATGCAGTAGGGGCCTACCTCCATAATTGCAATTCTTTGTAGCACTTTATTTTTTTCGCCCCATTTTCATTCTCCCTTTTTCTTCGCTTTAACATGTAGGCCTATTCTTACTTAATGAGAATCTTGGTGGAGAAATCGCTGAAAGCAAGTAGTTACCTGGTATTCCGGAGTCCATAACTTCAATCCTGTTCTGTTTATGTGGCACTATCTAATTAACTATCACTCCGCCACTAGAGAATACGGAGGTTCATGCCCACGCAGGCATGGGCTTTCCATACATCCCTACTAGGAGCCATATTTTCAAATATTTCCCTCTCTCAAATCACGGTTCACATTTTAATTCTCCCACCTCATTCTTGGTCTACCTACGGCCGCTTTCTCTCTGGGTTTCTTACAAGAGGTTTCCATGCCCCTTCATTCCAATTTTAAGTCGTACGTCCAGCCCTTCACATCTACGATATAGTTAATATTTTTTTCTTTTATATGGTTTCCCAAATAGATCCATAAGTAACCATTGGTGTTATAATAGAATGATACAAGTACTGTTTTAAATTATGCTCAATAATTCATTATGTGATTATATATATATAGGCCCTAATAATGTAATTGTATGGAACTAACGTCCGTTTTAATAGATTATATCGGTTCGAACATTTTATACACAGGGTCTAAAATAAATTAATTTTATAATTGTAGAGAATAATTACAAATAGGAATGAGATGCAGAAAGAAATTAAACATAGACACAATTCTGTATTATACATTACAGGGTCTTTTGTCGTTACAACCCCTCTCTCTCTATCTCTCTCTCTCTCTCTCTCTCTCTCTCTCTCTTTAAAATACCATTAATGAGGAAATATATAAAACAGTTATTCTCCCAGTTATATTATGTACATGCGAAATATGGACTCGTATTTTAAAGGAGGCGAAAAGATTACGAGTATTAGAGAGTAGTTCTTAGGAATGTTTTGGACCAAACAAAGATTAACAGGCAGGC